>JALMQS010000073.1:7088349-7476552 GCA_024734495.1 Forficula auricularia | reverse complement strand
TGTTTTAAGGAAGTTTATGATTTTATGTTCGGCCACACTCACTGCAGTGCTGGGCCGCATGCGCCCCGGGGCCACGGGTTGGACAGCCCTGCATTTAAAAACTATTTTTTAAAGAGAACAAGATATTTAACCTCTAGGAAAAAATAATAAGCCGGCCGAGAGTGAGTCATATATTTGTTGGTGATAACTGATAAGAGAATGAGTGAATTTAAATGGTTTTGAAATAATACAATTGAAATACTGAAAAAGAATAATCTAAAATTATTTATTAATTAAGTAAAGAATTGCTTATTATTAGTAGATTACAAAAATTGAGAAATAAATCTTTAATTTAGTGAACCAGATTCTAGATTTGTAGTTGGCATTCTAATTAGCACTTTGTTAGGGGTGGAAGAAATGAAATGATTCTATCAGCAGATTTTCCTTGATTAGATTCTAGTGAATGAATCGTTCATTAATGTCAAAACTATAATATGTACCCCGTTGAAAAATTGTCATAGTTGAATGATAAAGTGAAAATTAATGAATAATGAATTGAGTGAAAATATTTTTTGGATGAGCTAAATATAATAGTCAATTGCGCTCAAATGGGCCCCTATGGGGAAAGTTTTGGGGTAGTTCTGATTTTTTGCATATATATGTTTTTTGGGCGCTGAATCCAAATCTGAGGTCTCTCACCAAAATTTCGTGGCGCATCATTGTAGAAAATGCAAAAAAAAATGTGAAAATTTCCATTTTTTGGCGGTTTTTTGCTTATAACCCGAAAACTATCAAATATTCGTAAATAACCTTCCTATCCAAAATGAAAGTTCATAAGATTTTCTATAAATTTCATTATTTAGGTTTTTTTCCCCGGCCAACCGTTCGAGTTCGTAAACTCAAAATCCAAGTTTTCGACCTCGGCAGCCCCCCCGGATCACCCAAAAACTCGCACTTTTTTCGATAAGTAACCATCCTTTAGTAAATTAAAGAGGACAAAATTTCGCGTCGATTAAAAAAAATGCAAAAGTAGTTCGATTTTTATGGAGATCCAAAAACACCCCCCCCGGATCGCTTGGATATCCCAAAAACTCGCACTTTTTTCAATTTTTTTCCCCATTTTGACCATGAGTAAACTAGATTAAATTTTCTATAATTTGAACAAAGTTTCATCTTAATTGGATAAATAATAATCCATGCAGCAATGAGGTTGAAGTTTTGGAAAACTGCAATTTCTTGCAAAAAATCGTAATTTTTCCTTCATAAAATGAAAACAACTCATCCTAGAAACTTGAATCCTATCTCATTCTCTAGGAAATTTTGTTGACTTGAACGTTTACTTGTACTATTTTTTTGTTAAAACTCTTAGATTTATAGATATCCAGCATTTTTCATGACAGGAAATAATCTATTTTTTCAGAAAATCGCAGTTTTTCCATCATAAAATGAAAACCACTTATCCTAGAAACTTGATTCGTACCTTATTATCTAGAAAATTTTATAGACTTAAACGTTTACTTGGACTACTTTTTTATAAAAGTCTTAGATTTATATATATCTAGCATTTTCCATGACAGGACATGATCCGAATCCTCAGAAGTGAGAAATTTTGGTGGGAGACCTCAGATTTGGATTCAGCGCCCCAAAAAAAAGATATATGCAAAAAATCAGAACTACCCCAAAACTTTCTTGATAAAAACACAATTTGACTGGACTACAAGTGTTAAATTAGAAACCAAAATGGAAGACTTTTTCTTTTAATGAAATAAAATATTTAAATTTTAAATATAGCTGTTCCATATCTAAGTTGGCTTAAAAATAGGCCAAAATGGTCTTTTTCGGTGTTTTGACCAACAATATTTCAAAAACATGAACTTTTGTAAAAAATAGAATAACTTCATGAGAATTACTGTATAAAACTTTATTATGATCCATTGTGGTTTACTGTTGAAATTTTTGTTAATCAGTATAATTTAAACAATAATAATTATTCAGCGGAGCCTGCCTCCCTGCCCTAGAGTTTCGTGAAATCGATTTTTTTCATTCATTGTGTATAAAAGAAAGGCGTGACCAGACAGCTGCCCACTGACTCTGAAACCGGGATGAAATTTATTTTAAACCATGATTTCGTTCTGTCTGTATGTCTGGATTTCGATACACACAATAACTCAAGAAGGGAAAGTCGTTGAAAGTTCATTCTGGTGCCAAATGTTGTAATTGAGAACTGATTATATTTTAGATTCTTTAACTTTAGAGGTTCTGGGCTTTAAATGCAGAAAATATATTTTTTTGAATGATTTTATTGATATTTTTAAGTGCATGTCATCCATGATAAATGTATAAACAGTGGTTTTTAACTGGTGTTGCACGAATATGTTTCAACTGTCTCGTAAAATCATAAAAGTTATGAACTAAATAGGAAACCACTCTTGAAGAATCTTTATGATAAATGCATAGTATCGCTTACCATTACAAACTGTATTTTCAAGCGCACTAACAAAGCAAGTGTTTCTGATTGCTTTTGGTTTGAAAAAATCTATTTTTAATGTATATTTGGTTTAAAATAGAAAAGGTTATAACATATAAATGAATATTTTTTAAATACAGCATACGTTTCAAATATCATCCCTGCTGAAAAAAGAAACCCTATTCGGCGATAGATAGCCCTGCCACGAAACTCTCCAGCGGACTAGGGCATATGTTTTTTAGGAACGGCTCCCAAATCAAATAATTTTTTTTTATTTTTATTTGTAAGGGAAAATATTTCATATGAAATGTAAGATAAATTTCACTATTATCTACTATCTAAATTGTTTTAGTTAATTCAATAATATACAAAAATTTATGTGACAAAGCTCATATATGCACCGTTTGAAATTTTTCTTACCTTAAAAAATATTTAATTTGGAAATTAAAGCTCAATAAATTATTGATTAAATATTTTTTGAATTGAAAAAACAGCAAATCAGTCGATGACTTGGATCTTTATCAAGTAAATTTATTTTAATATAAAAATTTGATTTAATTTAAAAGTTTTTGTTTTGCCGAGAGTAGCAGAGTTGTTGATTCACAAAGAGAAACAAAGAGGTTGAAGAAAGACTGATGATGAAGACCAAGTCTTCGAAACTATAGTCTCAAACAAATAAATAATATATATACAGATATATCATCTCGATATATATGTGTGTATGTTTATTTGCATCAAGCAGAGGACAACCTCTTTGTTTCTCTTTGTGGATAAAAATTTGAGTCTCTTATCTTTTTGAAAAATGGTATCTCATATAATTACATTTATTTTATTCAAACTTTTCAAAAAATCTAGTAGTAATCTAGTATAATAATCCCTTTTGGACTGGCCTGGTAACTCGCGAGACAGCTCGATCGAAAATGTATGGGGGGGGGGCACTAAAAAAAGAAATCTGAAAAGATAAAATAATTACTAACTAAAGCTGCAGCGCGCACACTTGGTCTCCTATTTAGGTCTAGACGCTGTTATACTCCCAGTCAACTTCTTATACTGTATAAGGCTCAAATTCGTCTCTTTCTATTATGGCTCTCATCTGTGGAGGGGTGCCTCCAATCATTCTCTTCCTAGACTGGATGCGATTCAGAAGCGAGCAATTAAACTAATATGAGACCCACCGGCTCTAACCAACTCAGTCGACTCCCTGGCTCACCGAAGAACCGTTTCTGCCCTTTCCCTGTACTACAGATACTATCACGGTGTCTGTTCAGTCGAGCTGAAATCAATTATCTCCTCTAATGCCCTCTTTACGAGAAACACGCGGTTTTCAAACGCTCAGCACCCCTTCGCTGTCAAATTGGATAAAAGTCGAACAAGCTCTTTCGCCAACTTTTTTATCCCTATAATCTCCAGAGACTGGAACTCTCTCTCTGCCACCATCTTTCCCGCGACATATAACCTTCAGCTATTTAAGACCCGTATCCACAGATACCTTCGACCCCCGCCCAGCCCATAAAATTATTTCTTCTTATTTTCACGATGGAGGGGCCAACGCAGACCTATAGGGGTTGCACCTTTTTGGTGTAACTCCTTCTCTCATCATTTTCATAAAAAAATAATAACAAAAGGGACTTGATAGAAAATGTTATTAAAGCATGGCTCAATACACCTGCAGTTCAAGAAATAGCCAAAAAATGCATACAAAATGTGATTCCTCGAAAGGGAGGATTCACTAAATATTTAAATTGTATTTGTATTATTGAATTTGTATTGTCCTAAGCTAATAAACCTATAAAGATAACAAGTGAAACGATATTATGAGTTTAATAGTAAGCTAAACCCTAAAAAACGTATGAAAGATATAATTTTTCAAATGAGTAAAATAATTTGGCCACCCATTGTAATAAAATAAGTTTAATTTATGCGAAGAATGGGGAAAGTATTGTAATCGGTCTCGCGGCAAGGCCGAATTTAAAGGGTCCTCAGGTAAAGACTACGGAATCCATGGTCTCAATTAAAGTCACAAATTGTAGTATTCAATTAGGTTTTGCCAAAAATTACATGGGGTCTCGTCCAGAAGTGCGATTTTTTCATTTAGTCTGTGCGGATGTATGTATGAATGTATATATATGTGTGTGTGTGTGGTCGTTTTTTTCGTCCACGATTTTTTCCACACCTTTGAACCTATTGAAATTAAATTGAAAACCTACTATTACTTTAACAAAATGAAGTGCTGATTAGTTTTTGGTAAATATCGATCCACAAACATTAGTACTTTATTCCAGTATCTTGAAAATGACTTTAATATCCTAAGTACCTTAGGTACCACAAAAAAGGTTAAATAAAGTTTTTAGTAAAATTATATTTTAAAGTACTTTACTCTAGAGTAAGATAGTACTTTTTTAAAATTTATTCATTTGATCGATTTAATATAGCTCATTTAACCTTGCTTAAGTAAGAATGGATAGGTATCTCTCTGTGAAATGCTAAAAATTTGGGAGGAGATTTTATAAGTAACCATAGAAACTGCGTTGTTTTCTTATCCGTTAACTAAAATTTAAGTCAACAATGACTTCAAATAGCAAGTAATATCTGAATAATAATAAAGGAATAAACATATTAATATTTCAAATGGCTTTGGATAAAGTTTAGCAACGATCCGTTGCAGTTTATTAGACTAGTCGTTGCTCGAATAAATATAAATGAATTCCATCCTTTCAAGAAGCATTTCCATCAAGAACCAAAATCAATACCATATTAAAATCTATATTTTCCTAACAAAATTTTTCTCCCTCTTTTTAAAAATATGCGAAATGATTTGTCATTAATCATTTCCTTCCTCTTTCTTGCTGCTTATCAAACAAAAAACGTTGAGACTTTCTATTCAGGTTCAGACAATAATTTACGCCCTGTCAACACTCTGTCTATACAAGACATGAATTCGCTCATGACTGGAATATTATCTAAAAAATAATAATAATAATAATAAAACTCTTCAAACATTTTCTTTCCTTTTAAACTAAAATTCGAAATTAACCATAAATTAATTAATTATCTTATTTCTTCACTTCATGTACTAAATTCGAAATGGAATGGATATTTTTATTACATCATGTCCTAAGGGTTAAGGGTTATGTTCATCCACTCGGGAATCAAAACAGCGTTCCAAAATTTCAAACCCAGGCCAATTGGCTATCCTTTGAGGTGTAATCATCTGACATATGGAAATATTTCAGTCACAGATTTAATTTCCATATGTACATTTTCGTGGTTTAATAATTCTAAGTACATAGCCATGTCAAAGGTAATAGCTTAAATAATTTTTTTTTCAAAAATTGAATTGAATGAAACGACAATTCCCAAAATGAAAGTAAGAGCTCAAACTCAAATTGCCAATAGAAGCACACTAGGGTGGTCCTTATTTTGGGTGTTTTTCGAATTTTTATGCGCACAAGGGCAAAGTAATGGTTCAAAAAATTTGAAACTCTGTAGATTATCCTAATAATAGTAGCTATCGATTAGAAATATTAGAGATTTTTAGCTATTATAATTTTGAAGTTACAGCTAGATAAAATGTTGGTATATCTTGGTGTTAGTAAGTTATAGACTCCAAAATTATAATAGCTAAAAATTTGTAATAATTCTGATTGATAGCTACTATTATAAGGATAAAGTCTTCAAAGTTTCAAATTTTTGAACCATACTTTGGCCGGAATAAACATTGATCCTTCAATGGCAAAACCCCATGTTATTTAGATGGGAAACTTACATCGCTGGGGGCACAGGTTATAATTGAGATAGAGACTTGAAACTTGGGGGATATTTTTTTTTATTTATTTCGAACCATATATGAGCCCTTGTTCGCATAAAAATTTGAAAATATCCAAAATAAAGACTACCCTAGGCTGTGTTCAGCCCCACTGGAATCAAATTTTTCTGATTTCCTTCTATTTGCTAATCTATCTAAAAGGAGAAAAAAGGTTGAAAAAGGTAGATATATAAATGTAGAGAAGGCAATCGAGATATAAACACGATAAGGCCGGGAGGGAGGGCTTGCTCCTTTGCGGAATTACCGAAATGGTGAGAAATAGTAATTAAGACGTCCCGAGAGCTCAATAAGAGCCCCGTTAATGAAGCCAGGAGCCACCCGGGGGCCCATTAAAATCTTTCGGGCCATTTAATGGGAATCCCCTTTCCTCATGACAGACTCCCGACCTACATGCAACTCATTAGAGTTGTTACATCTCTCTCATCACACACACACTTCTCTTTTTCGTATAACATTTACCTAAGCTTATAATTTATTGCTGGCTATAAGTAATGGCCTTCTAAAATTAATTATATAATAGGAGAATAACCAGATGATCACTCAATTTTTATATATCTTTGTCCATTAATTAGAAAAATATTTTAAATTAAAATAGTAGTAAATTTTTTTCTATTCAAAATAAGCCCAAGCGCCAATCTAGCTTCCAGAGCATATAGCCCTTTCATAGGGGGGTCGGGTTAGGCTAGGTGGTAGCGTGTCAGCCTGCTAACCAAGAGGACACTGGGTTCGGATCCGACTCGAGGCATCCGGCTAAAATCTGATCCCGGGTAGAGACAATTTTATAAAAATATCATAAATAGATATTTTTTTTGTTTACGTTTAAAATAAGAGACGTGCATCTTCAATTTTTTCTTTTTATTTATCAATTCCCACTAATATAAATAGTATCGTAAATTGGCTTATGGCTAGAAAGCCCGAAAAGCCAACAAAAAAAAGCCCTTTCATAGAGATTAGATCCTTCTCACATATATTATGATTGAAGCAAATAAATTTCACTCAAATTTACTAGAACTAAAAAAGTAAAATTTTGCTATGAACGGTATGCAATTTTCACCTTAAGCCCGTATTTAATATTAAGATCTTAATGAAGTGAATTTTTTAAATATTGAAAAAAAGATGTTACCATTTGAAAAATTAACATTAATTACTGTGCTTAAAAATTAAAGAAAAAACCAATCTATTTATAACACCTTGGATTATCGGCCTTTTGAAATTTCAAAGTATGAAATTTTTAGAATTTTAAAATCTCAACTCTTAATTATAAAATCATAATACACATTATACAAAATAATTCTCTTACACTATTATTTTCAAAAAAGAAGGAGGTTCTCAATTCGACTGAATTTTTTTTGTGTGTCTATGTTACTCGATTTCTTCGCCATTTGTGAACCGATTTTGATGATTTATTTGCATTGGCTTCAGAATAGTTTTCGATTGGTACTATATTAATTTGGTCAAGTTCTGATGATATAATCAATGACAAAATAGCGGAAATCCCCAATTCATTTGAGCAAATAATCGAAATTCTTCTTCTTTTAAGTGCCATATCAGGTCTCCCTGACGTTTCGGTTCCTCTCCACATATACCTGTGCTGAGTGTGTTTAGCTGTTTCTACACAGATATACGGGACCTACTTGTTAACGCCGGTTCTGAACTGCTAGTTTGGAGAGGTTACTAGGCAATTATACTCTTGGTAGATTGCCATTGCTTTCCAAGAGGAGGCGATATATATAAATCGATAATCCCACCAAAGGCCTCATTTGCCCGAAATACACGATTTTCTAAAATTCAACACCCCTACGCGCTTAAACTAGATACTAATCGGACAAACGCATTCGCCAATTCATTTATCCCTATGACATCTAGAGACTGGAATTCTCTTCCCCCGACCGTCTTTCCAGCTACTTATAACCTTCAAACTTTCAAGACCAGCATCCACAGATACCTTCGACCTCTACCCAATCCCTAAATCTCCCCTTATCTTCACGTTACAAGGGTCCACCACGGACTTCAGAGGTTGTACCTTCTTGGTGCAACTTCTTCTTGTATCAATATCATTATAAAAAAAAAAAAAAAAAAAATATCTGCCGAGACTCGAACTCGAACCAGCGTATTTCAGGCCAGCGGCCGACACTCTAACCACTGACCCACAGTTGCCTCTTCGAATCGAAATTATAATAATAAATCTTTTATAAATTTTACAATCTTAAAACGTTCATTTAAAACCCGCTAACGTTTCGAGAGAATTCTTCTATTTATGAATTGAATTTTATTTTCATTTTCTGATTCATTTGCACGATTCTTTCTCTTACGAGATGCATATAAGTTGTAAGGTATTATCTTAAGTCTCACTATTGTCAACATCACTAAAAAGAGAAAATAAAAGTAATTTTTCAAAAAAAAAATCGACTTCAAAAAAATTAAATGCAACAAATAAAATAAATAAAATAAACTCAAAAATAAAATAAAATGCACTAAAATGTTATAAAATAATTATCTAATTTAGGTACAACTAAACGAGGAAATTTTTACATGAAATCACTTTTTGAAGTCGGTGCTAATAAAGAAACTATATAAGCGAGCTTACGCGATATTTTCTTCATTACCGACAAAACGATCCGTCGAGTGCTATTCATAAAATGTATATGTTTGGCACGGACTTCAAAAAGTGATTTCATATAACAATTTCATCGTTTAGTTGTAACTAAATTAGATAATTATTTTATACATTTTAGTGCATTTTATTTGATTTTTGAGTTTTTATTATTTTATTTGTTGCATTTAATTTTTTTGAAGTCTTTTAAATTATCTTTACTTCTACATAGCATAGCAAGTGAGTAAAGTATTATAACATCTTTATTAAAATAACAATAATTCCAACGATTAACTTAATTATTATTAAGATTGGAGTACTTTTTGGAGACGGACTGATAAGTGAAATTGAGTGGGTATTGATGAGGCAGTCCAAAAAAAGAAGATAATTTATACTATCTTTTTATTCATAAACCGACGTTTCGGAGGTTATTCCCTCCTTCTTCAGGGTTTTGAAAAGTCAGTAAACGAAATCCAATGCGACATTCCCCTCTGTTTCCTTTTTCAGTGGCAGTAACAATAATTCACAACGCGTATCAAAGAGGTTGTCCTCTGCTTGTTGCAAATAAACATAGACACATATATATCGAGATGATATATGTGTGTGGATATTGACTCGGTGAAAAACAATATTTATGATTAAAAAAGACTGATGATGAAGACCAAGTCTTCGAAACTATAGTCTGAAGCAAATAAATAATATATATATATATATACAGATATAATCATCTCGATATATAGTTGCATGTGTGTATGTTTATTTGCATCAAGCAGAGGACAACCTCTTTGTTTCTCTTTTGGTGAATCAACGACTCTGCTACTCTCGGCAAAAACAAAAACTTTTCAATTTTCCAAGAAGTAACAATAATACATATTGTATTTCATTCTCAGCAGAATTATAATGTGAAGAAGGAGGGAATAGCCTCCGAAACGTCGGTTTAAGAATAAAAATGATAGTATAAATTATCTTCTTTTTTGTACTGCCTCATCAATATCAACTCAATTAATTATTAATTATTATTACGATGAAAAAAATGATTTGATAAAAATCCTTTGATTCTCGTCACGTAGGCCCTTGGCCCTATTTCTAATATAGCGTTAAAAGGGAAATTTTGAAAATATGTCATCTATTATTTTCTGATTGATAGATATTATTTTTTCTTAAATAAACTCGAAATTTGAAAATATTAAAAATGAATTGAAGTGTATATTTATTTATTTAAAAGATTATATTAAATAAAAAAAAAGCAAAAAGATAAATTTTTTATCATTAAAAGTAAATTTAAACTATTAAAATAAAACAATTATATATCTATACATGAACATTACTAAATAATTAATTCAATGCAAAAATAAATTAGAATTAAGTATTAATGAAATCGAATGTTTTGCAATTTTTATAAAATGTTAAATAATTCTCTAATAATTCTAATATATAAAAAAAGAGGAGAATTCGAGAGACTAAAAAAGAACATCCTATTTCGACTATATTACTTTACTTGGAATACGATGTGTATAAATATTTAATTTTTTGGATATAGGGTAATTAACAAGCCCGGCAACGACACGAGACCAATCTCCCTCTAACATGAAATATATTTTTGAAAAAAAAATCCATCTAATTTTCAAAAAATATACTCAAACATTCGTGTTAATTATAACATTTTAAAAATTAAATATAAAAATAATTAATTAAGTAACTTCGCAGGTACTTGGACAGGTTTTAAGGTGTAAATCAAAAAATTGTCATTGATTTTTGCGACGTTTCGCTAGCTTTATTCTGGTTTCATCAGGCTTCTAAAAAATATACAAAAAACAATATATTTAAAAATAACATTATATAAATATATCTAATACCTCCATAAAAATAATTGAAAATTTTTTCATGCGAAAATTTTTTGTTCGGTAAATAGAAATTTTAGAAGATTTCTGAAAAAAGGTCGATAGATTGATATTTTCGATATCTAGAATTTAGATATATGGGCCTTCGACTGTATTTAAATTTGTAATTGGTTAAATTGAGATCTGTTAATCTCTTGGTTCCTAACCAGCATTTTCTATGACACTTTGGCGGATTTGGATCATTTCATGTCATGGAAAATGCTGGATATCTATAAATCTAGAGTGTAACAAAAAAGTGGTCCGGATAAAATTTCAAGTAAACAAAATTTCCTATAGAATGAGATAGAAATCAAGTTTCTAGGATGAGTGGTTTTCATTTTTATGAAGGAAAAACTGCGATTTTTTGAAAAAATAGATCATTTCCTGTAATGGAAAATGCTGGGTATCTATAAATCTAAGACTTTTAACAAAAAAGTGGTACAAGTTCAAGTCGACAAAATTTTCTAGAGACTGAGATAGGAATCAAATTTCTAGGATGAGTGGTTTTCATTTTATGAAGCAAAAATTGCGATTTTTTAAAAAATCATATTAAGATGAAACTTTGCTTGAATTGTAGCAAATTTAATCTAGTTTAAAAATGTATAGAGTGGTCTTTGTCAAAAACGTTCTCCTTCATGGTCAAAATGAGAAAATATCGAAAAAAGTGCGAATTTTTGGGTGATCCGGAGGGGTGGGGGGGGGGGGGGCTGCCGAGGTCGAAAACTTAGATTTTGCGCTTGAGCCCGAACGGTTGGTCTGAGAAAAAAATCTGAAAAATAAAATTTGTAGGAAATTTTATTAACTTTCATTTAACTATTTACGAAAGGTTGATAGTTTTCGAGTTATAAGCAAAAAAACGCCAAAAAATTAAAATTTTCACATTTTTTTGCATTTGCGTCACGAAATTTTGGTAGGAGACCTTAGATTTGGATTCAGCCTCACAAAAAACATATATATGCAAAAAATCAGAACTACCTCAAAACTTTCTCTATAGGGCCCATTTGAGCACAATTTGACTGGACTAAAAATATATTTGGTTTGTATTGTAATAGCTTTAGCTAATTTTCATATTTAAATAGTAATTTCCCCATCGAAATTCTATTAATTGAAACTGAAAATATATTTTGAGAATTTTTAGGAGAAAAACAAATGGTAAATATTAAATAATCCTAATAGCATTTTTGCTTTATTTGCTCATATTTTTATTTTAATAAGGCGTAAAGACATATGGCTTGTTTGCTCATAGGGGTGACAAAACTGAAAAGTATTAATCTAACATCTGTTAATTTGTATTTTGTTGGTATTAAACTGGTTATTAATTTGAAATTTGTTAGTGAAATCTTTCGAACTTATAAGGTCATGTAGACTAATATAATAAAATTCTAATCTACATATTCTATAAATAGTCAATATTAAAAGTTAGAATTAAATATTTAAATATACCAAATTTTCCGTCTAGAAATATTGATTATAGATAGAAATAATGAATTTTTCATCTTTAAATTAAAAATTTATAAAAATTGATTGTAAGAAAAATCGAACCGGTATAGTAATTACCTCGTGAGTACTAATAGTGCGTCTCCTCGTAGCTGGTGTCAAGTATGATGAGAAAAAAAGATCTGTTGAAAGCCAAATTAACCTTTTTTAGTTTCACATTTATATTTTATGATATATTGATTATTGTAGGCCCTCAGTGGGGATGTGAATATGAAGACTTAGCATCAGGGAAAAGTATTTTAGAAAATATTAATTAAGACTCTTTTATCATTTTGAATGATGGGAGAAACACCATGTTACCCCAGCCTCATAGAAATATATCACCAGTTGATATGTCGATAGTAAGTTCCAATATTGCTCCACAAATTACTTGGAATATTCTTGAACTAGCATTAGGATCAGACCATTTTCCTTTGTTGATGCTACTTCAATACAATTCAGAGCCTACTTTATAGAGTAATAGTCAAAAATGGAATACCAAAAAAAGCCAATTGGGAAGCTTATAACAATTTAATATTGGAAGAAATATCCGAAAAAGATTATCACCAAGCTAATTCTATTGAAAGATATGATGATGTTATGACTAAGATTAATAATGCATAAAAAATATTGCAATTCCTAAGAAAGGACACTTCTTAGTTACACCAAGAATGTGAAAAACGTACTAGCTTGGATTAACCACCGCATTGTGAAAAAAAAGAGAAGAGGAAGACATTTTATGGACTGGGTCGAATTCGCTTATAACTCGAAAACGGTCCATAATTTGTAAATAATCATCCTATAGTAAATTAAAGAGGGCGAAATTTCGTGTCGATTAAAAAAAATGCAAAAGTAGTTCGATTTTCTATGGGGATTCAAAAAACAGCTCCCGGATCACTTGAATATCCCAAAAACTCTCACTTTTTTCGATTTTTTCCCATTTTGACCATGAAGAAGTACGTTTCCAACAAGGAACACTCCATGCATTTTTAAACTAGATTAAATTTGCTACAATTTAAACAAAGTTTCATTTTAATTGGGTAATAGTAACCCGTCCCGCAATGAGGTTGGAATTTTAAAAAACTGCAATTTTTTGCAAAAAATCGCAGTTTTTCCATCGATAAAATGAAAACCACTCTTCTTAGAAACTTTTCTATCTCATTCTCTAAGAATTTTTGTTGCCTTGATCGTTTACTTGGGCAACTTTATTGATAAAACTCTTAGATTGATAGATTTCTGGCATTTTCTATGACACTTTTGAGGATACGGATCATAATACTCTGTCCAGAAAATGCTTTATATCTATAAGTCTAAGAGTTTTATCAAAAAAGTAGTCCAAGTACACGTTCAAGTCAATCAAATTTCCTAGAGAATGAGATAGAAATCAAGTTTCTAGGATTAGTGGTTTTCATTTTATGAAGGAAAAAATGCGATTTTTTTAAAAAAATTGATCATTTCTTGTCATTGAAAATGCGGGATATAATAAATGTTAGACTTTTAACATAAAAGTAGTTCAAGTAAACGATCAAGTGAACAAAATCTCCTAGAGAATGAGATAGGAATCAAGTTTCTAGAACAAGTGGTTTTCATTTTATGAAAGAAAAACTGGAAAAAATTGCATTTTTTCAAAATTTCAACCGCATTATGGCACGGGTTACCATTATCCAATTAAGAGGAAACTTTGTTTTAATTATAGAAAATTTAATCTAGTTTAAAAATGTATGGAGTGGTTTTTGTCGAAAACGTGTTCAAATTGGGAAATAATCGAAAAAAGTGCGAGTTTTTGGAATATTCAAATGAGCTGTTTTTTGGATCCCCATTAAAAATCAAAATTCTAGACCAATTTTGAATTTCTTTTTTTAATCGATGTGAAATTTTGACTTCTTTAATTTACTACAGAACTCTTATTTACATAATATGTATCGTTTTTTGAGTTATAAGCGAAAAACTGGAAAAAGTTCGGAAATTTTGATGTTTTTCGGCCACCAAAAGTTGTCCCCCACACTTTCGAGGTCGGAAACTTAGATTTGGCATACCCACACCATACCAAACGTACCTGGAAAAAAAAATATTTTCCCTCAATTAATGTAAGCTGAATCACTTTTTGGATCCTCTATTTACTGGGCTAAATATCTACTTAATCAAAAAGCGTGGGGCATTTTGTCGAAATTAATTAAAAGCACACTATTTTATTATTACATTATTTTGTACTTTTTAGAAGCGTGTTTTTTTATTTTTTTATCATATTATTAATATCCGTTTTATAATTAATAATATCATTATTATTTATATTATTTTAACAAATAAGCATAAAATTTAAAGAAAAAATAATAAAATTTTCTAATGGAATTTCCTGTACTCTATGTATTTATTAAAAAGCATTTGTCTTTGCTATCTATATAATTAAATCATTTTTCATTTTCATTTACACACGACACACATAACAAAAAGAAAATAATTAATTTTCCTTTTTGAATGAAAATTTCCATTCATTTTTGTTTGAAAAATAATTATCGTTATTAATCGTTTAGAAAAAAATAAAAAATAAATAAATAATAATAATGTTTCTTATTATTTTACAAGCATGTATAATAAATTAAAGGTAGGTGTACATTAAATATGAAAAATATTTTCCATTTGTAGTATATAAGGTAGCAGTTGAATCGTACTAGGCACATTCATTCCTCTGTCCCAAAATGAACAAACTGTTTGTAGTTTTGTTTTCTGTGCTGGCTCTGGCCTTTCTGGTCACCGCATTAGACAGTAAGTATGAAGTTAGTGAGAGTAAGTATAACATCACGCGTCTTTTTATTTTTTTATTTTCTTGTTTAAAAATATCCCAAACTTGGTGAAAAACATTTATAGAGTATGATTTATTTTCTAAATGTTTCTATATTTATCTAGATCAGGGATGTCCAACCTTTTGGCTTACTCGGGCCACATTTGAAGAAAAAAATTTTCTCGGGCGCAGATAAAATATATCTACTAATACTATTAATATTTGTTAATCAAAAATGATAGTGAATACTGTAGAATAATGATATCCACAATAACAAAGAATATATTATGTAGATATGTGGTGTTTTTACTTTTCCATACAGGGTATTGTCAAGTCTTGTAATCGTGCATGAAAAAAGTGTTTCTTTTTTGCTTCTTTTTTTCGAAATATCTCAAAAACGGCTGAAACTATTTTGATAACAAAAATTGGGCGAAACCATGGCATTTCGGTCTACAAAAAAGCTCTAATAAGTGAACATCGAAAAAATTATATTTTTTTAGATAATAACTATTTTGTCAAAATGTTTGTTAGGGTGTTATTCTGTTAGTCTGTGGGTTACCAAATTTTGTGGACGAGCTAGCTCAAAAACTAGTGTGAATATCAAAACCAAATTTCACGCGTAGTTTTGTTGCATTGAGATTAAAAGCTGATTAGATTTTGGTGCATATCGACCCAAAATTAAGGGGGGTGGAGGGGGGTTAAAATTTAAAACTATAATATTTTCAAACTAAAAAAACAAGAAAAATGAAATATACTATAAAATGAACCAATAATAACGAAAATATTTTTTTTCTGGCGCCAAAATTAGGAGGAGGGGCAAAAAATAAAAATCTAGGCCATTTGAGCAAACTCAACCAAATTTTGTATACATAATCAGTGGGCCCCTAGAACACTAAAAATGCAAAAACAAACCCCCAAAATGGGAGGCGGGGGGGTCAAAAAATAAAAATCTAGGCCCTTGGACCAAACTCAACCAAATTTTGTTCACATAATCAGTGGGCTACCAGAAGAAAAAAATGCAAAAACTATCCGCCCAAACTGGGGGGGGGGGGGGGCAAAAAATAAAAATCTAGGCCCTTCTATCGAATCCTCCAGAAGTGTAAGTTAAAGTCAAGTGGATGGCCACATCAGAACTTCTCAATTTATTTATTTTTAGAATAATTAAATTATCCAAAAGATTTAAAAAATTGTATTTAAATGTTTACCTTGTCTATCATGAAGGTTTGAACAATTTTCAAAAAAGCAGTTTTCAAAAGAAATACAAAACGCGACACAGAGTAAAATCAACGATTACGCACTTGACCCGCTGGCTGCTTGACTCGAAATGAAATAAATCCATTTCAATGCAAAAAAACAGAGCAAAGGGGAAAGAATCCCGTTACTTGATTAGATATCAGCAGGGAAAATAAATCCAGATTAAATAAAAACGTATTCAAGACATGCCCAATTGATTTGAAATTGTTTTTAAAACAACTAGCCTTGTGCGTCAAGGAATTTTCGCTTAACTTTTCGTCATTGATTAAAAATCAAAATTTTATAGAAATATACTTCTAAATAAATTATTATTATTATTTCAGTCCATAATTTGTATTAATTTGAAAGTTTTTATAACTGTATTTGATTTTGAAAAATTTTTGATGGAATTTTTTTGTTTGAATTGTAGCAAATTTAATTTAGTTTAAAAATGTATAGAATGGTCTTTGTCGAAAACGTGCTCCTTCATGGTCAAAATGGGAAAAATCGAAAGTAATGCGAGTTTTTGGGATAGGTATTCAAAATCCGGGGTGTTGTTTATTGGATCCCCACAAAAAATCGAACTACTGGACCAATTTTGCAAATCGAAGAAAAATTTTGTCTTCTTTAATTTAATACAGGATGCTTATTTAAAAAATATGGACCGTTTTCGAGTTATAATCGAAAAACTGGAAAAAGTCCACATTTTTCGGACACCAAAAGTTATCCCTCACACTTTCGAGGTCGCAAACTTAGATTTGACATACCTACACCATACCAAACGATCCTAGAAAATAAAAATATTTTCCCGCAATTAATGTAAGCTAAACCACTTTTTGGATCCTCTATTTACTGGGCTACAAATCCCTGGAGTAAAATCAGATTCATTAAAATGTCTATTTTTCCTAATCTAAAAACTTGATGCGAAAACAAGTTATAATTTATTTTCTATTTAGTAAATCTCTCAAAGAGCAATAAAATAAATTATTAAATTTGCCACGTGGGAGGTTAGTGGGTGGATATTCTCAAAATAACCAGCAAATGCCATTATTAAATACCCCCCTAATTACAAAATGAGAAAAAGTAATTCAAGCAACCCCTTGGGGGTAAAAATTCAAATGAAAACACAAGAAACAGACGACAGAGATTAAATAATTATTCCTCTCTTTTGATTTCAACAACGAATATGAAAGTTTCATTTCTCCCTCTTTGTGGGAGTAGACTCTGTGTCCTGATTGAATTAATTCATTAAATAAATTATCACTTGATAAAAGCTTCTGAGAATGGAAAAAGAGCCGAAACATTTCGATTCAATTAATTTCGGATGTGGTCTCAAAACTGAGAAAACCATTAAATCCATTAAATAAGGGGAAGGGGGGGCTATTGATTCTGCTTTCAGCAAAGATAAGGTAGGGGTTCTGTCATTTTTTAGATGTTTTTATTTAACTAGATTTCTCTTTCTGGATCGATTTTTGATGGAATATAAAAAAAAGTGAACAAGTGCGATTGGGGCTTATTTATCGTGGGTTCCGTATCTAATAAATATTTGAAATATACTCTTTTCAAACTAGAGTTTTTTTTCATATTGAAATAAGGCCTTTAACTAAAAATTGCATTCACTCACTAGAAGAATTTAATATGGTATTTGAATTTTTATATAAAATAAATACCTACATATTATTTTATAAAACAATCTGGAAACGTTTATTAAAAGTTTAAAGTGTGGTAAATTCAAATCTGAGGTAAGCAAACAAAATTTCGTGATGGAGCATTGTCAAAAATGCAAAAAAATGTAAAAAATCTCATTTTTTGCTTATAACTCGAAATTGACCATGAAAGAGCACGTTAGGACAAAGACCATCCTATACATTTTTAAACTTAATTAAATTTGCTATAATTTAAACAAAGTTTCATCTTAATTGGATAATGGTAACCCGTCCCACAATGAGGTTAAGTTTTGAAAAAATGGTATTTTTTGCAAAAAATCGCAGTTTTTCCTTCATAAAATAAAAACCACTCATCCTAGAAACTTGATTTTTCCCTCATTCTCTAAGAAATTTTGTTGACTTGAACGTTTATTTAAACCACTTTTTTGTTAAAACTTTTAGATATCAAGTATTTTCCATGAAAGGAAATGATCCGTTTTTTCCAAAAAAAATGCAGTTTTTCCTTCATAAAATGAAAAACACTCATCCAAGAAACTTGAATTTTGTCTCATTCTCTAGGAAATTTTGTTGACTTGAACGTTTACTTGGACTACTTTTTTGATAAAACTCTTGGATTTATAGATATTTAGCATTTTCCATAACACTTTTGAGGAATCGGATCATAACCTGTCATGGAAGATGCTAGATATCTATAAATCTAGGAGTTTTTTCAAAAAATTGGTCCAAGTAACCGTTCAAGACAATAAAATTTTCTAGAGAATGAGACAGAAATCAAGTTTCTAGCATGGGTGGCTTTCATTTTATGAAGGAAAAACTGCGATTTTTTGCAAAAAATTGGAGTTTTTCAAAACTTCAACCTCATTGCGGCACGAGTTCAGCAAACCCATAAACATAAAAGATCGAAGAAATTACAACTACCCCAAAACTTTCCGGGGAAAAAAAAATTAACTTGACTATTTGTTTTAATAAAATAAATTCCTACTAAATATTTTTTTGTGGATTGACCCCCTCCCTAAATGGAAATTTTCTGGCTACGCCACTGCTAATACTTGATAGAAAAATAGTGAAATTTTCAAAATGTTTTCTAATTCTTTCTTAGAAGTTTCATAGAAAAGCAAAGATCTCAACATCTATACATAGCAATATATTTTTTTTTTAATATTATTATTACATATTATTTTCATTAAATTATTTCTAACATAATTATTAATAATTTGAATGATATTTCAGAGCCAATTGAATTACCAACCAAGAAACCAGAGCTGACAACTGCTAGTCCACCGATAACTACCACTGGAAAGTAAGTAGGCCGGCGTGTTTTTCGAAACAAAATAACATGATATGCTGATCCATATAAGCTGCCCCTTACTCGTAAATGAAAATTAAATAAATTTAATAATATATCGAATTTTTCAGGCAATAGAAATTTAATAATTTAATTTACTTTTTTAATCTCTTCCATCTGCTCTTATTTTGGGGTTGCTATCAATTCAACGTGGATAGACATTTAAGTAAAGTTTTAAAGAGCAAATATACAAAATTTGGCACAACTTGACCAAGGGGATTAGGAGTATATAGTAATAATTTAGAAAAGATTGAATGTTATTTGCTTCTTGCATTCAATTTGTCGACATTTCTAAAAATCCTCACTTATTAAATCGATTTTAATTTTTCAGTACTCCTTCTCCCCCATTTTGAGCCCTCTAAGAAATAATATTCCATGGAAATATCAACCTTTTTGGTCTCTTATTTAATCATTAATTTGAAAATTTATACACTGCCGTCCAAAAAAAAAACGTAACACTTAGATTTTTTTTAAATAACTAATAAAATGTATTTTTAATGCAATAAAATTTTAATATGATATTTTTTAACCTTTCTAAATAAGTCTAACATAAATTTAAAACATTCTATTTAAAAATTTAAATTTAAATGAAATAAAAGCGGATAATTTGATATTTATCGATTTTTGATGAAATCTAATTATTATATGGTGATTTTTCAATTCCTATTTTTCTTTTGATAATATTCTTGAAATCCATTATTTGAGTGTGTTTTCGACTAAACACATCAAAATTATGCCGCTTAGAATTACAGATTCTCTGTTAATCGAGGATATGCGCAGCTACAAATATATTACGTAGCCAATGTTCTTGGTACGCCACCAACAAGTGTTAAACACTTAGGGCCAGTTCTATGTCGGTTTGTAGTCTTTGTAAAAGTTGCCAAAGGGTAAAACCTTAGAATTCAAATTGTGCCCGGCCGGATGGTCAATCAGATGACACGATCTTTATCTGATTGGCCATCCCGCCGGGCACAAGGTGAATTCTAGGGTTTTACCCTTTGTCAACTTTTACAAAGAATTTACAAACCGACATACAACTGGCCCTTAGTAGTTTAAAAATATATCAAATTAAATGTTTATTGAATTTCATTGCATTAAAAATACATTTTATTAGTTGTTTTTTTTTAATCTAATTGTTACGTTTTTTTGGCCGGCAGGTATTTTTTATTTTTTTAACCCTTCTCAGTCTCCCCGTTTTGGGTTACTATCAATTTTATATAGAGTCATTCCAATAAGGTCTCAAAAGCAGACTAACAGCAAATTCAGCGTTCCCTGGAAATTCTTAATATACCAGCACTAAAATAAATTAAGAAATTAGAATTTTATTTTAAGAGCTTGAATAAAATTCAGCTGGTAGAAAAATCATCTAAAAATTACTAATTTGGGATTCTTTCATAAAAAATCAAACCTAATTCTACTTAAAAAGATCTTTACAGGGATACTTCACAAGTAAATATTTTTTTTTTATTTTTGACCCTAATTTGACCCACTCCAAAATATTCGTTTTATTAAAATTGTAATACGATTTTTGATTTACGGGAAAATTTCTAAATTTCAATAAAATTTGAATTTTTATTTAACTCACTCAAATTGATTATAATTATTTATTGAACACGAACAAATAATACAATATAACTACAAATTTGTTAGTGTTGAATAAATAATTGTAATTAATTTGTGTGAGTTAAATAAAAATTCAAATTTTAATCAAATTAATCACAAAAATAAAAGCTTCAACATTTTCATTATTTCTAAATTTCAAGTTTGTGTATTATTTAGTTTACGAGCTACAATGATCTGACAGACATTGTGATGACGCTAATAGGGCCCGTTTTATTTTTTAGACGGAACCCTAAAAGGAAATTTAATTTTATCAGAATATTAATTGTCTTGGAAATGTGCATTTCAAAGTTTTTATTTAAAACTAATAGAAAATATTAATAATTATATGTAATCATTTTTAGGTCCGGTTGTGGCGATAAGAAGCATTACCCTGACCACAAACATTATGGTGGACATGGAGGTTATGGCGGACATGGAGGTTATGGAGGACATGGAGGACATGGAGGATGGTGATAATGAAGGATGGAAATAATGGCAATAATCAAAAATAAATTTATTAGATTCTTTTTTTTTTAATTTCAAAAATATATCTATTGTTCCATAAAAATTGAGTTTTATTTCAATTTTCACTCTATAATCCTTCCTTTCCATTGTCCAATAAGAAATACTAAGTAGCTGGTTGACCAATAGTACCTCAGAAATTTTTTACTTTACCATACAGGGTATGGTCAAGTATTGTAATCGTGCATGAAAAAAGTGGGTTTTTTTTCCTTCTTTTTTTCGAAAAAAAAACTGCTGAAACTATTTTGATTAAAAAAATTGATCAAAACCATGGCATTTCGCTCTACAAAAAAGCTCTAATAAGTGAACATTGAAAAATTATATTTTTCGAGATAATAATTGTTTTGTCAAAATGTCTGTTAGTTAATCTGTCTGTCTGGTTGTCTGGTTCTCCGTTAGTCTGTGCGTTGCCAAATTTTTGTGGACGAGCTAGCTCAAAAACTAGTTTGAATATCGAAACCAAATTTCACACGTAGTTTTGGTCCATTGAGATTAAGAGCTGATTATATTTTGGTGCATACCAAGGGTGGTGGAGGGGGGGTTAAAAATTAAAAATCTAGGCCATTTGAGCAAACTCAAGCAAATTTTGTATACATAATCACTGGGACCCCAGAAGTCTAAAAATGCAAAAACTAACCGCCCAAAATGGGGAGGGGGGGGGGGTTAAAAATTGAAAATCTTGGCCATTTACCAAACTCAACCAAATTTTGTATACATAATCAGTGGGCACCCAGGAGTCTAAAAATGCAAAAACTAACCCCCCTACATGATTATAAATAATTTTATTAAATATAAGTGAGGGTGCCAGGTCGTATGGTAAAGTCAAGTGGCTGGCCACATTAGAACACGTCAGCTTTTTTTTCTAGGATCGTTTAGTATAGTGTGGGCATGCCAAATCTAAGCTTGTGACCTCGGAAGTGTGGTGGACAACTTTTGGTGGCCGAAAAAACTCGAAATTTTCCGACTTTTTCCAGTTTTCCGCTTATAACTTGAAAACGGTCCATATTTTGTACATAACCATCCTATAGTAAATTAAAGAGGGCAAAATTTCGCGTCGATTAAAAAAATGCAAAAATAGTTCGATTTTTTATGGAGATCCAAAAATCAGCTACCTATATATACCTATAGTATTAAAAGGCCCCGCATAACAACTTTGCACCGGGCAAAACTAAACACACACACACACACACCAAATACTTACTAATATGATAAATATCCAGTGGACCATGGAAATAATTTCCAATACCGTGACCAGTAAATGCAGGAACTACTGTAAATCCTCTTTCATTCGCTGCGTTTTCTATAATTTCACCTAAAGAAAAAAGAACATGATTATTAAATTGGAATTTAAAAAAAACAACTTTATTTTAATTATTGGGTAAATTTTATTCTTTAATTGAGCAAAACCATGGCATTTCGCTCTACAAAAAAGCTCTAATAAGTGAACATTGAAAAATTATATTTTTCGAGATAATAATTGTTTTGTCAAAATGTCTGTTAGTTAATCTGTCTGTCTGGTTGTCTGGTTGTCCGTTAGTCTGTGCGTTGCCAAATTTTTGTGGACGAGCTAGCTCAAAAACTAGTTTGAATATCGAAACCAAATTTCACACGTAGTTTTGGTCCATTGAGATTAAGAGCTGATTAGATTTTGGTGCATACCAAGGGTGGTGGAGGGGGTTAAAAATTAAAAATCTAGGCCATTTGAGCAAACTCAAGCAAATTTTGTATACATAATCAGTGGGACCCCAGGAGTCTAAAAATGCAAAAACTAACCCCCCCTACATGAATATTAATAATTTTATTAAATATTAAATATAAGTTAGGGGCCAGGTTGTATGGTAAAGTCAAGTGGATGGCCACATCAGAACACGTCAGCTTATTTTGAGTAAGTTAAAAACGTTAGGTATATTAATATTATTTTTAATTTCAAATTCCAATAAAAGAAAGTTGATTTCTATATTCAGCTAAATAAAATTAAAAGTTAATATATTTCTTCGACAGCGTGTGGATCCGCTCCGACCAGCATCAGGGGGGGGGGCATCCTTACAAGCAAAATTTTCAACTTTAATATATTCATGTATTTTATTTTGGAGGAACCGACTGAGAGAATTTCAATGGAGAATTGATTGAAGGCAACTCAAGAATAATGAAAAATAAAATTCCGAATAAAAGAAATTTATTGAAACGTCAATTTAATAATCTTAAAAACTGACGTTTCGGAGAATCTTCTCTCCTTCAGGGTTTAAAGGGATCAACTAAGTTTCCAGCATTTTTAGCCATTAAGACATTAGAGGGATCCGATATATATATGTTACGGCTAATATGCAAATTTGAATAGCTCATAAACTAGCTGGATAGTTTATAAACTAACCAAACCATTGGCTATTTTGATTGAAAACGCAATTTCCACTAAAATAACTGATAGTTTGCAAACTAACCAAGAGTCTTGGCTAAATTACTTGAAATTATTGAGAAAACCAAAATAGCGGGTTAGTTTATAAACTATCCAATGCAGCCTGGCTAATATGAAAACCATAATTTCTAGTAACACAAAATAGCCAAACCTTTGGCTAGTTTATAAACTAACCAACCAATTTTCTGGTTAATTTCAAAATAAAGTTAGGTTATGCAATTGCGTTTTCTATCAAAATAGCCAATGGTTTGGTAGTATATATATACGGATCCCTCTAATGTCTTAATGGCTAAAAATGCTGGAAACTTAGTTGACCCCTTTAAACCCTGAAGAAGGAGGGAAGATTCTCCGAAACGTCAGTTTTTAAGATTATAAAAGTGACGTTTCAATAAATTTCTTTTACTCGGAATTTTATTTTTCATTATTCATGGGCTGCCTTCAATCAATTCTCCATTGACTAGTTTATAAACTATCCAAATTTGAATATTAGCGGTAACATATATATTTTACATTTTATTGGTATTTTTTTGCCCTATTGAAAGGTCAATGTGTGAAATTTTTTTTTAATTTTGTTACTTAATTGTAGTTCTGTTTTAGCTCACCCTGTAAGATTTATTTTTCTTTTATTGGTAGCATTAAATTTAAATTTCATTTTTAAAACAAGCAAAAGTTTATAGTACTCTTCCGTATAAAATTTTTAATTTGATTTTTCGGGAAAGTAAAATGAAAATCTAATATTATCATAGAGAAAGAAAAAATATTGATAAAACCGACTTCAAAAAACTTAAATAAAACAAATAAAATAATAATAACTTAAAAATAAATTAAAATCCACTAACAGGTATAAAATAAATATCTTATTTAGTTACAACTAAACGACGAAATATTAACATGAAATTACTTTTTGAAGTCGGTGCCAAACAAACTATACCTAAAGCGAGCGTACTCGCCAAACGTACTAAGATCTAGGTCTTATTTATTCTGTGTATCTATAAATCTAAGACTTTTATCAAAAAAGTAGTTCAAGTAAACTTGTAAGTAAATAAAATTTTCTAGAGAATAAGAAAGGAATCAAGTTTTTAGAATGAGTGGTTTTCATTTTATGAAGAAAAAACTGCGATTTTTTGAAAAAATGGAACATTTCCTGTCATGAAAAATGCTGGATATCTATGAGATTTAACAAAAAAGTGGTACAAGTAAACGTTCAAGATAACAAAACTTCCTAGAGAATGAGATAGGAATCAAGTTTCTAGGATGAGTGGTTTTCATTTTATGAAGGAAGAATTGCGATTTTTTGCAAAAAATTGCAGTTTTACCATTTATCCAGTTAAGATGAAACTTTGTTTTAATTGTAGCAAATTTAATCTAGTTGAAAAATGTATAGAGTCGTCTTTGTCTAAAACGTGCTCCTTCATGGTCAAAATGGGAAAAATCGAAAAAAGTGGGTGATCCTCGAGGCTGCTGAGATCGAAAACTTGGATTTTGCGCTTGACCCCGAACAGTTGGTCGGAGAAAAAACCTACATCATAAAATTTGTAGGAAATTTTATGAACTTTCATTTTGAATAGGAAGATTATTTACGAAAAGTTGATAGTTTTCTAGTTATAAGCGAAAAACTGCCAAAAAATGGAAATTTTCACATTTTTTTTGCATTTTCTACAATGTTGCGCCACGAAATTTTGGTGGGAGACCTCAGATTTGGATTCAGCGCCCCAAAAAAACATATATATGCAAAAAATCAGATCTTCCCCAAGACTTTCCTTATAAAAACACAATTTGACTGAACTATGTATGAATTGTTATATTAAAATCAAATTAGAACTTTTTATGAAATTTGAAAAAACAAGCGAAAATCACACTTAATTCAACCGCACGATCACAATATTTTCCATAGTTCTATTGGTAAAATAAAAAGGTCAGTACAATCATTTTACAACCTTAAACTATTTATGTTTCATCTACTTGTGTATAAAATTATTACCTAGAAATTTATTTTCAAGTATTATTTATAGTTATTAGGAAATTATAGAGTGCTCATCATGTAGTAATTGGATTTCGTAATTAAAAAAAAATATATAAATTAATGTTGGATTTACCTTAAGTGGCGAATATTACTGGCATGAGTGGAGTGCTCAAGTGGAGTTTCTCCGAAGAACTCTGCTCGGGCGCTCTTGACTCGCTCATCTGCCTGGCTGATTAATTTTATCATTAACAGGACTTGGCACAAAAATAAACTCGATTTTTTTTTTATTATAAAGAAACCCGATTCGTATTTAATATTTATATTAAGATTAAAATATATATTTTTCCTTCATTCAAATTATATATATATTTTTTAATAATAATGTTAGATTCTTAATAAATGGGGTAAGGTGAGGTTGATACCACCAAACCACTTTCTTGGGGACAATGATTTACAGAGTGTTCCACAGAACTCGTTCATTAAAAGTTTTCATGGAAGGAGTTGAGATAAAATTTTGAACTTTGACATATTTACGTTTTGGAATATGCTCTTTTTAAATAAATTATTAACAACTTTTGGACACTTTCTGCTTTGCCGCAATCGCCATCAACTTTCTTATTTTCTATAGAACTACCCAAATATTTTTGCATCATTAGATTAAGTGTTGAAAACTAAGATGATTTTGTATAATGCACTTGATGTCTAAAATTTATCATTTCTGAGTTATTTTAGATAGTTTGTAAAATCTACCAATTTAGCGTTCATCTTTAAAAATTAATAATAATTAAACTTGTATTTGTAAAACTAATTTGATCAATGAGAACTCTTAATTAGACATTAAAGAATCTTACTTAATCATAAAAATTCAAATTTTATATCCAGGATGACCATAATAATTGTTTATTTCAGAAAATCAAAAAGTTGTTAATACTTAATTTTTTCAAGTAAAACATGACATAAATTTTAGTATTTTTGAATTCAACATAAATTTCCAATAGAAGTTTATTAAATATTCCCTATACCTAAAATGAATAGTTTTTTAAATAAAAAATATTTTAAATTTCACTCGTCTGGTGGAAATGGTGGGGGGTTGAAATATTAAAAAAATCATAACAACGCTAATATGAATGATACCAGTTTGGTTGCAAATGGCTAATATTCTACTAATTAACCTCTACAACTTGTGTCTGAAAAGCTTTGGATAGGAGCAGTCTAATGAGGGGATAGAGCCCCTTCGAAATCAACCTCTTCCTACGGCCTGCCGCAGGGATTTATTTCATAATAATTTGTGCGAATTTTTATCCCAACAACCATTTAATTTAGAAAAGAATATGTTCTTAGGCATTGTATTTATTACTTATTAAATTGTTATACAATGGTCTCACATCTAGTGAGTATGTGGTTTTGGCAATCCACGAGGTCCCGAGCTGTTCCTGGTATTTCTTACTTTTACCAGATCTCTCTTACCTTTACTGCCAGGTCTCCCTTGACCAACTCTTGCTCTCTTCAGACCACGACGCTATTAGAGTACTCGAGGACTAGGGGTCAATTTTATTTATAACATTCTATCTCTACAGCTCTACAGCCAACAGCTTCGGATAGAAGAGCTGAAATATAGGGCACTTCTTTGCCCTTGGGATGAGAATTCGTCCCTAAAAGCGGAGGAACCAATTGACGTCTTTTCACTTCTCCTTAATAATGTACTTTATCTGACATTTCTATGATGAAATATATACAAGCTCGGACAATGTTGTCAGATTTGTCAAACGAGCACGGGATTGGCTAGTAGTAGAACATAAACAGCAAAAAGTTTTAGGCTTATGAATTATGAATCCTTATTGTCTGTTCTATTTACTCTAGCATTAACTTTTTGCTAGTATTGACGCGAAACAACTATCTTAAAGTTTTAGGTAATTTTAAATACATTGAACAAAAAACAAAACTTCAAGTGAACGCCTGCCGATCCGGGAGTACTATATTTAATTATTTTTTTTCAAACTTAAAGTACAGGACCTCATTTGTCTGAAAACATTTTTGAGTATGTGTCTGATAAATATAGTGAGAAATAATAATTTCCGGTTTGAGGGATATATCGTTAATCTTATTGTAAACACTTTCTCTCTCTCGAATGATTTTCATATTGTTTGCGGTCAGCCTTTGGCAACATGGGCAGATTAGGGTGGAATGCGTTAGATAGTAAATGTCAGAATAGAGAAGAGAACAGCCAGCCAGCCAGCCACTTCTAGTCTCTGCGGTTTTGCTTGTATCCAATTGAGATTTACGGTCGAGGCCTGAAGAACGGCCGGCGCTGCGATTTACAAGGCCCTTTGAAGAGGGAAACCATAGACTGGCCACAGGGGGCAAGTCCAATAACACGAATTCAAATATAGGTATACTCAAAGTAAAAATTTAAATAAAGAATTTGATGTGGTCATCCACATGACTATATCTTACACCCTCTTATACAGTGTGGGGCATAAAGATCTACCACATTTTGAAGAGGTATAAAAATGAAAAAATTTAACTAGAAAAAAAAACTGAATATATTTTAGAAAAGAACATAAAAAAGGGAGGGTCAAAAATGAGCCCTTTCGACCAAACTCAACCAAATTTTGTATACATATTCTGTGGATCCCCAGAAGAGTAGAAATTCAAAAACTAAGCACCCAAATTGGAAGGGGGTCAAAAATGAAAATTCTCTCAACTCAACCAAATTTTTTGGCTAGAATTTTCATTTTTGACCCTATTTTGTGGGGTTAGTTTTTGCATTGCTAACTTTCTGGAGATTCTCAGAATATGTATACAAAAGTTTAGTTTGGTCCAAGGGCAAGAATTTTCATTTTTAATCCCCCCCCTTTTTTTTGATATAATGTTTAAAAGACATTTAAAAAAACATAAAAAATATTTTATGTTCTTTTTAAAAATATATTCAGTTGTTTTTCTAATTAAATTTTTTCATTTTTTATACCTCTTCAAAATGTGGTAGATCTTTATGCCCCACCCTGTATTTAATATTTAATAAAATAATATATAATTATTCACGAAATAACCACCTCACACATCTTAATTTAGGGCCCATTACCAATTAATTTTCTCCTTTTCATTATGAGACTATTCTAATAGAAATATCAGATTTCTTTGATTTTAGTTTGAAATTATATTTAACCCCCCCCCCCATTCCCCTTGTTTTTGGTCACTATCAATTTCACATAGTCATAAGATTTCATAAGCTCGTATAGAGTGCATAAGCAAAGTTTCGTACAAGTCTAGGACTTATATTGATATTTTTTGAACCCCTTCCCCCTTAATCTTGCCCCCCAATAAAATAATAACTCACTTTTTTATTATAGGTTCATTTTACAATACATTTCATTATTCTTGGTTTTGTTAGTTTGAAAATTTTATAATGTTTGATAGCAAATAATGTGTCCCTAATGTCAACCAACTGTCAACCACTCAACCAACATCTCGATAAAACAAACCAAAAGAATAATTATAAATAAGAAAGAAAACCATCTTATTTTATCGATTTCATCTATCTGAAGCTTCACAGTATGTCTATTTTATAAGAAAATAACATTTTGATTAAGAATTTTGATGTTTAAAAGATATCGTATGAAAAGATTCAATTTCTTCTCTCCGAGAGCGAATCTACAAGAAATGACCAAAAGTTTTATTTTTTTTCTTATTAGATATTTATTCAAATCGATTGAAAATTCATATGTCTATGTTATTTTTATTTACTCTTTTAAATCAAATAATTGTTATTAAAAAATTTGGATTTTAAAGGGTAGTTTATTTGAAGTTCAATTTAAAAAAACACTAATAACTCCGTTAAATTTTTTTAAAAAATATGAATTTAATAGACATTATAAAACAATTAATTATTAATAATTTAATTCAATTTTGAACGAAATCGATCAAGTACTTTTTGAGAAAATGGTCAAAAACTATCTGAGTCGTCAAAAAAAATTGTTTTTTAAAAGCACGAGATGCCTTTGAAAAAAGTTTGAAAAGTCATATGAAACGAAACATTGACTTGTGACATGGAGGTGAATTTTTAAAAGGCTTCTAAAACGGCCTTTCATAGATGGGTTTCTAACCTTTTGACCATTTTCTCAAAAACTTCTTGACCGATTTCGTTCAAAATTGAAGCTAATTATTAATAATTGATTGTTTTATAATATATATTAATTTCATATTTTAAAAAATTATTTCAAAGGAGTTATTAGCGTTTTTTCAAATTGAACGTCATATAAACTACCCTTTAAAATGTAAACTTTCTAATAAAAATGATTTGATATAAAAGATAAAACTAAATAACACACAGATATGAAATTTAAATAAATTTGAATAAAAATTTAATGAGAAAAAAATAAAACTTTTAGGCATTTCTAGTTGATTCGCTCCCGAGAGAGAAGAAATTGAATCTTTTCATAAAATTTCATTTAAACTACAAAATTCTTAATCGAAATGATATTTTCTTATATTAAAAAGTTACTATGAACTTCAAAATAGATTAATTCGATAAAATAAGATCTGTTTCCTTCTCATTTATAATACTTTCGGTCTATTATATCGAGAGGACATTGCGCCATCAGATACACATTATTTGTTATTGATACAAGTTCACTCTACAATATTGGAATAATCTTTTAACTCGTAAACTATTGATTTTAGACATTTTACTTATATGAACTTTTATTTTGGAAATTAATTCTTCTTTGATAATGGTCATTATATAAATTTGTGTGTCTCAAAGGGTTAGGCAGTAATGGTGAAATTTATGTGAAAAGTTGGGTAAATATTGCTCTAACGCCCTAGATTTTTTACATATAAAGAAATTCTAATGAAGAAACATGTTGATAATTTAATTTACTAAACGAAAGTTAATTATGTATTTATTTATTTATTGGGTAATTTGGCTCATATGTACATAAAAACAGTATTTGATTTGTAGTAAAAATATACATATTAAATTAATTAAAAGAAAAATTTACATTATGTTTACGAAATTTAAACTCTTTATGGAATCAGGCCCCTAAGTTTTTCCAGTCAACTCTGCTCCAGTCTCTTCCAAGCACTAAATCGTCTGCGTATCTTATCAGTTGCCTTCCTCGTTTCCTCTTCTTACCTATTTAGCAAATCTGCGAACAACCTATCTTGAATCTTGAAAAAGTTAAATTTTTTTCCTCCAATTATTTTTATTATCTGATTCCCATCAAAAATGTCTAATCTATGTAGTTTGTTTCAATCAATTTGATAAATTGTCACTAAAAAATAAAATGTACAATAAAATATTTGAAAATTGTCCAGTGATTTTAGAATACCCCCCTCCCCCGGTCCAGCTTGATGAAAATTCCATTTGCTCGCTTATTCTTAAATCTCGAACGAGGGATTTGATTGGGCTTTGCCATCCCATCCCATCACCCACCCTCACCAGTACACTAAGTTTAATTAAACTCACAGAAAATGAGAAAGAAGAGAAATCCTCTTGATCTCTCAATTTCGCTCTCCCTTCATCGTAACTTCTTTTATATTTGTTTGCTCTACTATATATATATAATTAAAATCCAAACAAAAAAAAATACATTTTCCTAAAATCAATTCGTTAATTGCTTAGCAGAAGCATTTTTTTGATTAAATAATGATGCACTCTCTCTAGATTCTTATTCTTAATGTATACAGGGCCGGATTTAGAGGTGTGCCCTGGGGAAACAAAGGAGTGGAGGCCTCTAATTATTTTTCAAATAGACTAAATATTATTTGTCTTGCAAGTGTTTCAATCATTTATTGCGAGACAAATCAAATCTTTTCAGCAAACATATTAGATATGTTTTACTTAGAGAAAGTGGTGTAGGTTTTAGGTGAAACATGATATTAATTAATAAAGTAAAGGGTGTGTAGTTTCACAGTGAATGATTATTAGATATGTAATGAACTTTTTAAATTATAGCCTATCATACGAATAGTACCTTGCGTACTTTTTTCAACGAAAAATCTTTGATGATTTCGCTGAAATCCAGCTCCCGGAGTAAATCACTTTCAATGCTGAGTAAGTATAACTTTGATAGCCGGTTTTGTGTCATCGTAGTGTGTAGATTATTTTTTATAATTTTCATTTTTGAAAATGAGCGCTCCCCAGTGGAATTCGACACCATCAAAACCAAGTACACAGAATGTTCTCAGTGTAATTTCAATGTTTGGGAATGTAGCTCTGAAATTTTGATTTTCAAGAATTTGATAGTAGAACAGCTCCTAGATAGGTCTTTTTATAGACCTTTTTGTATAAATCTATCAATGATACAAATTGAAACAACTCATTTACAAGACAAGGTTCTAAATCGTCTTAGTAAACTTTTACAATTGATATAAAAACACATTGTTATAAAGAGAAATTATTATTGAACAAATTAAAAGTACTTACTATTAATTGAAATTTTTATATAAAATCAACTGAATATATCTTTATTATAAATTGAGTGCTCAAGGCATACATATTTGGATTTACTAAACTTTTTTTTAATAAGTACAATTTATGTGGGGGCCCCTCTCTTGTGGAGTCCTCGGGAAGTTGCCCCATTTGCCCTCCCTTAAATCTGGCCCTGAATATATATTTACTGAACAAGTGTGAGCATCAAGGGTTTTGTATACCATTCAGCCCCCTTGCCCCCCCCTCTAACTATGCCCATGACTACAGTAAACTATTGGTTAGGAGAAAAATAAGAAAAAATAGGCTTTTGACCTATAAACAAATATTAATATGTTTAGCTTTTAATAAAATAATATTGTATTTAATAACATTTTATTCACCCATGATAGCAAAATAAGTTTCATATTGTATATGAACAGTTTTAAAATTGTAATTCCATTACAAGTTGACTCTGGGAGATTCTCCCGTGAACTGATTCTCCTGATTCAATGGAATTTTTTATCAACTGAAGAAGGGGTTAGTTTTCAAATATTTAGTTGCCCAATATAAAAATCTGTAATTTGTTATTAAAGAAATATATTAATAAGTGAGCTTTTAAAGACAGTTGTCAGGATCTTATTTCTAAATAAGCTAAGTAGGCTGCAGCCTAGAGCGGCAAATTTTGGAGGGCGGCAGTTTGGCAATTTATTAAAAGTTAAAATGAAATTTTTCAGAATTTAATAATATTTCCCGAACGAATTTAAAAATACATGTTACTTAAAAATATGTTTTATTCCTTCTACATAGCCTACTTTCTAAAACTATAACATAATACAAATTCACAGCACGTAATCTTGTATTATAACTTTCTTGTTAGTGTAATCTAATTTGGATTGACAACAGTGGCACAATCGCAGAGAAGTTTAAAAATAAAAATAAATAAAAAATAAGAAATCAAATTATTAAATTTTGGGAAATTCCATATTATTCAAGAATAAAATATGAGGAAATTTAGTAAGAAGATCCAAAATATAATTTCTTCGTTTTGGAAATCCAAAAATTGAATAACTTATATACTAAGTAGAATGCGTAAAACTTTTTAAACTATTTTATCTTCATTATTAAAAAATTTAACGATTACTTTATTCTAAATCTAAACATACAGTCAAACTATATATTTTAATGAGAATATTTTGAGGGTTTCGATTTTTGAAATTTCAATTTCTATTTCTAATTTGAATATAAAATACGAACAGAGTTAAGATTTCTTCTATGTAAATTCCTTCCTTGTAAATTCGTGATTTTTTAGAATTAATATTTTTCTGATGATTATTAAGTTATTTTTCAGTATAGATAAAAATTTCAATTTCTATTTCTAATTTGAATATAAAATACGAACAGAGTTAAGATTTCTTCTATGTAAATTCCTTCCTTGTAAATTCGTGATTTTTTAGAATTAATATTTTTCTGATGATTATTAAGTTATTTTTCAGTATAGATAATATTTAGATCATATAAAATATTCATAGTTGAGTTCACAATCAATCCTAAGACTGGTTTGAAGCAACCAACCGCCTCCTTAGAGCTTTATGCCGTGCCAACTTTTTCACTTCTCTAAAACTTTCATTATTTGGGGAAAATACTCCAATCTAGATCTTCTCATTTTCCTTTTCTTTACTATTTCGTCCTCAAAAATATCCCTTAGCCTTTTCATTTGACCTCTTCTCTTCTTCACATTCTTCCACAGTGTTCTATTTTCTTTAATTATAATACTTTCTAATTTATATTCTATAGAATATAATGGGAAAGTATTGCGATGGGCAGTTTGTGTCCTGACTCTTGGATAGCTTGTATCTCAGAGATGAAAAAAGTTAATTTCATTTTATAACTTCTAGGTGGAAGGAATAGTTACCCTTAATAACTAGAAACCAGATTTAGGACATAAAACAGGAAATTGTGGTCCCCAGAGGCCAAAAAGGGGTCCAAAATCCATTGGTCAGTGCGTATGTATGGACCCACCCCTGCGTTTCGCAACCATAATTCTCAGAGATACGAAATTCGAAACTTAAGCTTGATATAGGGTAGAAGGAGTACATCAAACTTTTGGTTGAAATCAGAAGACCGGAAGTGGACATTTACATGAAAGATTTTTCGTTTTTTTTTATATTCTCAAAAACAGCTCCAACGATTTTGAGAAAATAAAAAAAAACGAAAAATCTTTCATGTAAATGTCCACTTCCGGTCTTCCGATTTCAACCAAAAGTTTGATGGACTCCTTCTACCCTATATCAAGCTTAAGTTTCGAATTTCGTATCTCTGAGACCTATGGTTGCGAAACGCAGGGGGGGGGGTTGCATTCTTACGCAGGTAAACATCAACTTCCGGTTTTTCTATTTTAGCCAAAATCTTGTTATACTACTTCTAGCCTCTAGATAGCTTAAGTTTTAAATTTCAAGGCCCTGGGACTTTCGGAAGACGAGATATGAACGATTAAAATATTTATTTTACGACACTCCTAATTTACAATCGGATTAAAAATTTGACACAACTATTAACTCATGACACTTGATAAATACACTAATTTTTAAAAAAAATCGTTAGAGCCGTTTTTGAGAAAATAAAAAAAAAAAAACAAAGGATCAAATTAGTGGTGTAAATTAGTAGTGTCACGATGACATCAAATAAATGAAAGTAGTGTGGTGAACACACAAGTTGATTTAACTTAAAAATCTATTTAATCTTAAAAATCAAGTAAAATTCAACAATTAGTAAAATATCACTAATTAATATAAATAAATATTATTTATAGTCGCTTATATTACTTATCTGGGGAAAATTACCTGAAATTTTACCAGTCTGGACCAGGTTGAGAAAGCCAGAACTTGGAGGTTTTCAGGGTTGGCATATGGGCAAATATACGTCTCTTGTTTTCAAATATATACTATAGTGTATAATATTTTATATTAGAATTATTGCTTATAATATGTTTTAATTGAATTTCTTAATTATTATTTTATTAATAAACTAGCTGCAAGGCCCGCCTTCGGCGGCGGATCTTGCTACTCAGGGGGCACGCCCCCTGGACCCCCAGCCCACGAACCCCGCCCTCACCCCCTCCCCCTAAACCCCCCCCCATTTTGGATGGTTAGTTTTTGCATTTCTAGTTCTCTTGAGGCCCAGAGATTATGTATACAAAATTTGGTCGAGTTTGCTCCAAGGGCAAGAATTTACATTTTTTCACTCTCCTCCCCTTTTTGGGTGGTTTTTTGGAGAAATTTTTTTAAACAAAAGTTGTCAGAAATCACATCCCCTACAACTTTGTTTATCATAAAATTTGCCGTAGGGTTAATAGTTTAGGAGTTATTTGATAATTTTCATTTGTGCCCCCCCCCAAACCCCCTTCTGGGGTCAAAATATCAAAACGTTATATAGCTAAAAACGTAAGTTAGAAGGCATCTGATGTAAATATGAAATTTCATAATAATCCCTTCAGCCGTTTTTACGTGAATTGTGAGCAACTTTTCGGAAACCACTGAAACAGACAGACAGACAGACGGGAATTTTGTTGAGGGTGTTTTAGTTCATAACTTTGCTTGAAACGTATGCAACCAAAATTTGGCGTGATTTGGAGCAATGTACAGACAAAACCTTAATTTATATATATATATATATATAGATAAATAATTGAGTAGTATTTACCTTCAGAGATGAATATTCTTTCTCACTATGCTGGATGGACTATGTTCAAAAAACTGATTCTACTCTCACCGCAGCAAGAATTAATCTTATCGAGAACGGGACTTGAAGAAAACTAAACTTGAATAAAAAGTTGCCCAATTCACATTTAAATATCTAAAATAACATTGAAATATTGAGCTTTGTTAGTTTCAGAAAATAAATAAAAATATATTTTTAAGACCATATCTAAAGTGGATGATTTAAAACACTGCTCTTATTTGATAAAAATTAAAAATTATTTAAAAAATATAAACAGCAGTTCCGAAATAATATTGGTACTATATCTATACTTTTTAGAGTTTTAACGGTTGTACGTTTTAAGCAAGGGGGGTCTATTTAAGCATTCCATTTAATTACATAATATAGAAAATAAAATTTTTCGAAAAAGAAAAAACATTTTTTAGATTTTTAAAATACTCGAGAGACCTTTAAAAAAAAATTATCTTGCTAAAATGTGCAGAGGCTTCTTAAAACATGAAATACTAAAAAAATTTTCATACGAGACCCAAAAAAGAAAAATGAATGTGACAGTATGTGACGTGTAGGGGGGTCCTAAAATCTTGAAATACGTAATTTATGGATGACCCCTTAGGGAACGCAGTGTTAGTTGATAGTGACAATTGTTAAATTTTATAATGAACAGATTTGGAAATACTTATGAGGAATAGATTCCGAAAAAATCGTTTGTATTTCTGTAGCATTCAATCCGTTCCCCCAAACATGCACAAATTTAGTGAACAATGAAATAATAAATTTCCTAGAAACCCCATTTCAATTATCCCCACCTATACCTTTCTTTTCAATAAATGAAGTCGAAAAACTCCTCAAACATGAACCTAATAAAAAAAAGTCTCCCGGTTATGATTTAATAACAATCGAACTACTAAAAAAACTTCCAAAAAAAGGATTAGTACTACTAACCGCAATTTTTAATGCTATCTTGAGAATTAGATATTTTCCTATTCAATGGAAACACGCTCATATAATTATGATAATCAAGCCTGGGAAAAATATACATGAAGTTTCCTCTTACAGACCCATTAGTTTACTTCCACAAACATCCAAGCTCTTTGAAAAACTAATATTAAAGAGACTCAAGTCAAGTATAGATTTTGACGAAATAATACCATATCATCAATACGGATTTCGCACTCAACACTCAACCTCTGAACAGATACATCGAATAGTTAACAATATAGAAAGTGCAATGGAGGAAAAAAGCATATGTTCTGGGGTTTTTCTTGATATCAAACAGGCCTTTGATAAGGTTTGGCACCAGGGACTTCTCTACAAGATAAAAAAATCTTCCCTGACCATTTCTATTGGATACTGAAATCTTACTTGGAAGACAGATGGTTCCAGGTAAAGATCGAAAATGAATTTTCACTATATCATCCCATTAGATCAGGAGTTCCTCAGGGCAGTATTCTCGGGCCATTTCTATATTCTCTATATACTGCCGACATACCAACTTCAGAAGATATATTCATCGCAACGTATGCAGATGATACCGCTATGATGATTACAAATCCCGATCCTGTCTCAGCGTCAAATAAACTACAAGAAAGTCTCAACATCATTCAAGACTGGCTACACAGATGGAGAATTCATGTAAATGAATCAAAATCTACACATATATCATTTACAAACAAAAGAATCTCGTGCCCTCCTGTATATTTGAATTCGAGAATTATTCCAAGTGGCGACTCGGTCAGATATTTGGGATTGCATCTTGATTCACGATTAACTTGGAAAGAGCACATAATTAAAAAAAGAAATGAATTAAATTTAAAATACAAAAAGATGTACTGGCTTCTTGGGAAAAATTCTCAATTGGCATTAAAATCTAAGGTACTGCTATACAAATCAATTCTTAAACCAATTTGGACATATTCTTGTCAAATCTGGGGAATTGCCAGCGAGTCAAACATTAGTATAATACAGAGGACTCAATCCAAAATACTAAGAAATATCGTCAACGCTCCATGGTATGTCACCAATGCTAGCATACACAACGACCTTATCGTTCCATCGGTCAGAAAAGTCATCCTTGATCAGTATAAAAAACATATCAAAAAATTGGAAGATCATTCGAATTCATCAGCCATCACTCTTTTGGACAACAGTTTAACTCTAAGGAGACTAAAAAAATACCACATTTTGGACATGGAAGAACGTTCTGCCACATACAGCTGGACTAATAAATTTAATTGAGGGATCCTTCACTGGAAGAATAACCTCTCAATTGTGTGAATGGGATATAATTGTGTTGCGTGAATGTAGAAATTTTATAAATTTTACTTATAGTCAAAATTTTATTGACTGATTGTAAAAATTCTCTTCAAACAATAAAAAAAAAAAAAAAAAAAAAAAAAAAAGTATTTCTGTAGAGTGACAACGTCTGCCTACTAAATTTTATAATTAAAAAAAATTGTTAATAATTAGGTTAATTTCCAATAAAAATCTGTTTTGATAATATTAATAAAAAGAATAATGAGATAAATTTTTTCTCATTCTAAAAACATTTATTTAACACAAAAACAATTTCAAGAAATAGAGTTGGGATTCTACGCTTTGTGCTTTTTATTTATATATTTATGAATAACTAATTAACTAGACTGTCAAATCTATTGAAAAATGTATAATTCGATTCATAAAAGTTGAATTATTGATCTGTATAAATTTGTTGAAAATGGTATAATTTGAATAGAAGTTATAGCCCTTTCAAAAGTTCGGTCCCTTTACTTCCATGTTAAAAGGACAATGTTCAATAATTAATTTCTCGGTAATGGGATAGACGATCAACTTCAAATGGGAATAAATATTTAATACATCAATGATTCGATGGTAAAAATTTGAGAATTTTCTTATAAAAATGATAATCAGTCACGAACCCCATTAAAAAACTAAAAAAGACGCTTCTAAAAAGTACAAAATAATGTAATAATCAAAAAGTATGGGTCACGTTGTCGGAATTAATTAAAAGTACATGTTTCTGCGCCCCACACTTTTTGATTATTACATTATTTTGTACTTTTCAGAAGTGTGTTTTTTAGTTTTTTTTTAAATAAAATTTTTTATAATGAGCTTGTAGTTGAAGTTAGTTGATTCATAAGTAAGCAAACTCATAATTTCAAAAAATAGTCAATCAAAATGGGTCATCATCTAATAGGTATAGGTATATATAAAAATATTTTTTGATTGGTTAAAATAGAGTGAGAGATGAGAGATTACTTAAATATATCTGATACGGGTGAGGAGTTTAGGAAAATCAATCGCGGAATGTGAATGACCTGGGTAAGTGGGTAGTGGGTAGTGGGCCTAGTGAGTAGGTGCATTGCAAAAAGGGAAAAGGGGAGGTGACCTGAATCCACCCCCTGAGCCACGTGCCAGGGCCACCCCCGAGACCGCGCCCACTACACCCCCCAGGAACAGCTGCCCACTTCCAACTCCCATCCATCATGGATCATCTTCTAACTGGGACACTTCACTCACTTACACACACACCCTTAAGCCTAGCATTCACCTGGGGTTAGGGTCTTAGATCCTCCCGAAATGTTGAGGTAAACCTCGAAATTTAACAGGATATAAATAAATAAATAAATAAATCTTATTACGCGACCTGCTTAGAGGCACAAGTCCTCGGTGGCTAGGTCAACCAAACATCAATACAAATTAACTACAGAAATTAATAAATATCAACACAAATCAATTGCAAGTAATTAACAAACAAGAAAAGATAATAGAAATGTATGCTCATTAACAAATAACATGACCAGAGATTTCCAACAAAAGACAAAACATAATTTAAATAATTCCGCAAAAAAAAAAACCGATACCATGAGCAAACAACGCATTAGCCATCCCGGCATGTCCCATAAGTTATTAAGAAAACCTGGACAAAACCTTAACAAGGATGGTATGACCTCTCTCTACCTATAAATAAACCTTTAATAAAAATTTAATAAAAAAAAATACTCTAAAAAAAAGCAATCTGGGCATCAGGGAGGTCATGGCTCCTAGGAGTACGTATCGATACATCACCTAAAAACATCGCTGTATCCTATCATCGATAGTTTTTTTTTTTGGTATAAATTAAAATACGATTTAAGTTGTTAATTTTTTATTAGAAGGTTATACAATCATGTATGTGACTCTCATAATGGACTTTTTCCAAATCCAGAGCAATTTATTTAGTAACTGAATTTAAAAATAATAGTTTTGAAAGCCGTTTCCCTGTCAAACGGTTTCTTTGTTGCTTTATTGTTGCTCCAGCCTTAGAAAAAAGTCGTTCGCTAGGAACTGATGTTGCTAATATAGGTAAGTATTTTATTGCATACTTATACAAACCCGGAAACATACCCTTCATATCGGAACTCAGATGTAAAAAACATCGTATAGAAAAAATCCATGGTAAACATCGATGTTTTACTATCGAAACATCATTGTTTCTGAAACATCGATGTATCGTTTGCATTTCTATCTATACTCCCCAGATAACACCTCGGTGGGTAACTACCCCCATGAAAAAAAATTTCGGCTAAGTTCTTGATACCTAGCGACATTCTTGTCGAAAAATTAAAACTACATCTTTTCCAATTGTATTTCAGAAAACCCCAGAATTCTCAATTGAATATTAAAAAACCTCAATAGTATTTCAGAAAATAAACATAAATAATAATAATTGAAGGGGAACTGGGTAGCCAATATCATATGACTTTCCCTTACAAATATTTAAATAATCTACCGTTTTTTGTTCATTTGTGTATTAATTGTAAGTAAAAGTAATGTTTTAGGCACAAAACATGTCATATTATTTAATAGCTGAAAGTAATGGAAGGCAGCCCAGGGGTAGGGAAGAAAGAAAAAATTATCCCATTTTCAAATAAGTTGTATTTATTGGATTGATATTCCTTTCTTTCTTTCCTTCTTTCCTTTTAAACCGATGTTTCGGAGGATTTTTCCCTCCTTCTTCAGGGTTTCAAAGAGTTAATGAAGGAAGGAAACAATATGCTTTCTTCCTCTCTCCTCAGCAGTGTTTGTAATTTTTCCTTGGCAAAAGCAAAAAAATATCCCCCAAGTTTCAAGTCTCTATCTCAATTTTAACCTTTGCGGAACAGCGATGTAAGTTTCCCATCTAAATAACATGGGGTTTTTCGAACGATCAATTTTTTATTCAGGCCAAAGTAATGGTTCAACAAATTTGAAACTCTGTAGACTTTATCCTCATAATACTAGCTATCCTTCAGAATTTTTATAGATTTTAGCTATTATAATTTTGGAGTTAGAGCTAGATAAAATACTGCTATATCTTAGAGTTAGTAATAAATTATAGACTCCAAAATTATAATAACTAAAAATCAGTAAAATTTTCAGGGATAACTACTATTATAAGGATAAATTTTACAGAGTTTCAAATTTTTTGAACCATTACTTTAGTCGGAATAAAAAATTGATCGTTCAATGCCAAAAACCCCATGTTGAAACTTACATCCGCAAAGGTTAAAATTGAGAGTGAAACTTGGGGGATTTTTTTTTATTCATTTCGAACCATGTGAGCCTCTGAAAATTCGAAAATACCAAAAATAAAGGCCACCCTAATATACATATGAGTGTGTGCATATTTACCTCAGACGTCGATTGGAAAGACTCAGCTCCAGCGCCGCCTGGTTAGAGCAAGGGTATGCATTCAAATAGGACTCTTTGTTGTGTAGGTTGCATCCTCAGGAGATGAATATTAAAATCTTGCCTATAAATAAGAAAATTTTTAAAAATGTAAATAGTTGCAATCTTCTCATTTAGATTCAATTACATGGATTCACTGAATTAGTAACTAAGACCAGAATCAGAAAATTTATAATATACATGGTCAAATTTGGTACTCAATTTAACCTTTGCTGCTGCTGGAGCTTTAGATATATAGAAAGAGGTATTTCATTATAATTAAAAAAGAAATAAACGCTGGTGAAAGAAAAATAACTTGTTATAATTTTAAACTTTATAGTACCTGGAACACCCAGCGATGCTCGGTAATTTTTCGATTCAGTTAAAAGCGATATATTAATATTATTTTTAATATTAAATTCAGGTAAAAAAGATCGATTTTTAATCGCAGCCAAAATAAAATAAAATTGAAATATAAAGTTAATTTATATTTTTACCAACGTTTACCTACATGCCATCATCAAGAGGTATCAGTGGCCACAAAGTTTGGAATGTAATTTCAATTAAAAATAATATTAATATACACCGAGGTTCTTTCGTTGACCCTTTTAAGTTATGAAGAAGGAGGTTCGATCCTTCGAATTGTCAGATTTTTTAGGAGAATGAAATTGATATTCAAATAAATTATTTTATAGAAAAATACCTTTAATTAATTAAACCAATTATTTTACATGAATTAATGTATACATTGTATTTGAGCTTCGACTCCGGAGATTACTTCCCCACCATCGACTGTCCTTGATCTTCTTTTTAGTCCTTGTTTTTAATAAGAGGAAAAAACTAATAATAAAAACCTCTTTTCCGAATATTATTCCAATTCCATATTCCAATCGTTCTCCTGATTTAATTAATTAAATTGTCAAATTCTAATATATAATAAAATTTATAATGATCTAAGTGGATATCGATGAGGCAGTCCAAAAAAAAGAAGAAGATAATTTACACTATCTTTTTATTCATAAAACCGACGTTTCGGAAGCTATTCCATCCTTCTTCAGGGTCTGTAATTAATTAAAATGGGATTTGGCCATCATTACAATCAAGATCATTACAAATTATTTACATATTATTTGTTGGGACGGCATAATTGGTGATCTAAAACTTGTATAATTAAAATATAACAATGTAAATAGATAATATGTAAATAATTGTAAATAATAAATTCGAAATTTTATTTTAAACACTTGACAAACCTTTTTAAGATTTATGAGGGAAAAAAACGAAAAAAAAAATAATGAAATAAAATAAATAAATAAATGATTTATAAAAAGTTTGTATATATATGTGTAAAGTATAATTTAAAGCAAAATACATATTGTTGTACTATATAAATAAATAATTATGCGCACAACTGCTTTGCGCAGGGTTTATCTGAGAGGGGATTGTGGCTAATGATATGCACTTATATTAAAAAAAAAAATATTTCCAAATCATTATTACATTATAATTCTGCTGAGAATGAAATACAAGATATTATTGTTACTGCCACTGAAAGAGGAGACAGAGGGGAATGCCGCATTGGATTTCCTTCACTGACTTTTCAAAGTGAGTAGAATATTATTGATTAAAAAATTGTATTCCATATAATTATATATTAATTGTATTTCCAAAGAGAAACAAAGAGGTTGTCCTCTGCTTGATGCAAATAAACATACACACATATATATATATATATGTATATATATATATATATGTATATATATATATATATGTATATATATATATATATATATATGTGTATGTTTATTTGCATCAAGCAGAGGACAACCTCTTTGTTTCTCTTTGTGAATCAACAACTCTGCTACTCTCGGCAAAACAAAAACTTTTCAATTAAATGAATTTATATAAAAAAATAATTTGTAATGATCTTGATTGTAATGATGGCCAAATCCCATTTTAATTAATTACAGACCCTGAAGAAGGAGGGAATAGCCTCCGAAACGTCGGTTTTATGAATAAAAAGATAGTGTAAATTATCTTCTTCTTTTTTGGACTGCCTCATCGATATCCACTTAATTCACTTATCAGTCCGTCTCCAAAAATTACTCCAATCTTTTTATAATGATCTATTAATTAACAAAAAACACATCCAAAACAACTTAGCCGAAGATGAGACCGTGACAGATCGAATTGTCAACACAAAAACCCCCTAATCCGTGAATTTCATCCAAATCGTTAGAGCCGTTTTCGAGAAACCGATTCTATAATATGTTTAATATGAAAAGATTTGCGCAATCGCTTCGATTTATAATAGCCTGCAATTTTTAACTAATATTTTTTATAATTAATTTATTATTTTTCGTAGTCGGGCTGAAAGAAAATGCTCGCCGGGTCGCACATTGAGTACCGATGTTCTAGAGGAATTGAATTAAAAGCAAAAATAATAATTGATTTTCACTACTTACTGTAATGGCCTCGTCTTGGATGATTTGAAACTTGGATACTTTCTCATCTTCACCATAGAATGATTAACGATCAAACAACGCGCAATTCGCAAAAAATTGTTTTTTTATAAGCTTATTTTTCCGTAAATGAAAATACACGTGTCAACTACCGGTAGATGTGGAACTACTGGGTCTTTTACCTTATAGAAAAGAAGAAATAGAAAACAACACAAATAAAAATGAAAACTTTATTTTTTTGTATTTTTTACTTGTCTGATTTTTTTTACAAAATTTTTTTTTTATTCTTCTATAAAATTGTTAATAATTTTTTTTTAATGTGTATAATAATAATAGTAATAATTGATATGTATAATATAATTTAACATATACAAATAATAAATACAAAATAGTTTTTTTTTGGAACACAGTTAAAAAAAATAAAAATAGGAAAACAATTTTAAATTAAGTAAAAAACTATTTTGGTATTTTATAAAAGATTCCTGTTTCATATTTTAGGTACTTAGTCAAGTTTTTTTTTTTTTAATAAAAAAATTATTGACTTTAAACTTAGGCAGTATTTAATCATAGAAGACGTAATAAAATTGAGATTGCTGTGAAAATTGTGTAATAAATAGAATATTCTTTAGACAAGGAGATCCCAAAATATAAAAACGAACAAAAAAATCCAATATTTTAAGGAATTTTTTTTAATGAATTCAAAAAAAAATACTCAAAAATTACATAAATCTTTTCAGTTTTGTTAACTGTAAGCGGATTTTTTTCGAGGAGGGCTGACATCTTTCAACTTTTAATCATTAGTATAAATTATTTAGTACACTCGGAGGGGAGAGGAGAGTGTAGAAAGTTCGTTCTAGTGCTAAAATCTTTGTATTTCTGAAATGAAGTATTTAGGTATTCTTGATAAAGAACTTCCGGTTCAAAAATGAAGAAAATCAGAAAAGAATTGTCAGGAGGATATCGAATGGTTTGTACTTTTTGGAAAATATTTTGGTTACAGGTTGTATCCAATGAGCTGAAATTTGGCATATGATTATTTGTTTATATAAACAACTCGACCTATGTATCAAGTTATAACTTTGTTCAAACCGTTAACTGACTTAAAATTGCCAATTTACTCAATATAGGTACTTAAGTTTTTACTATTTCCTACAATTTATAGATTAAAAGTTTTATTTTTTTAAATGCAATTAAAAATTTCACCTTTTTTTTAATTTATTATAAATTGATAGGGTGGAGTAGAATATTTCAGGAGAAGCTAAAGCCAGATCAGACCCTGGTTAACTGTAGTATTTATTATGAAAACTAGTCCAATGCTTAGCTAGATTTGTGCCTGTTTAGACCTACTTGGTTTACATAATATAAGAAATTGGAAATTTAATAAATATTTAAATTATTGAAAAATTGATATTTATAGTAGGAGTGAGTTAGATTGGCTTCGAAACGTGGGAATAAAAATAAAAATGAATTATCATCCACGATAAAATTTTAAAAATTGATTAAAATTGTCTAATTTATTGATGGGACGTTTCAGCTCCTGATTTTAAAGCCGTTTTCAAGTGATGATATAAATAGTTTGAGTTAAATTACATACAATGATTTATTAAAATTGCGAGTTACATTTTTAAACTAACTATAATCACTTGAAAAAGGTTTCGGAATTTTGCAGAAGGCGTAATTTTGTGAATAAAGTAGGAAACTTTTCTTTAACTGAATGAATCTTTCGAGGTTGGAAGACCAATTTTGAAAATTGATTGAAATTGTATAGTTTATTCTGATTCTGAAGCCGTTTTCAAGTGATAATGTAGATATAGTTGGAGTCAATTCAGCAAGATGATTCTTTTGAAATTGCTAAGTTGGCTCGAATTATATTAATTATAATTTTCAAACGTCTTCGGAATTAGAAGCCGAAACATCGTAAATATACTAGAAACCTTAAACTAAAATTGGTGGTTCAAAGTGAAAGAAAATTCTAGTTTAAGAAGCAAAACCTTTACAATTAAAGTAGTATACAGAAAATTTAACAAAATATTATTCAACCGTTTCGGTATAGGCATCGTTTTTGTGTTTTATTTTATTATTAGATTATTACTATATACAATGTGGGGCAGAATGCAGTCCCTAGTTTCAATAAATCACTGAAGGGCCCCCAGGCCGAATAGAGGGGCGTGGCAGGTGCCGTTAGGTTGGGTGAGCAATACCGTTCTCTGTAGACACCATGCCGTGGTCAGGTGAGCATCGGGGCTTTGTTGTGGAGACGTTTTTTAAAAACGGGAAAAGCGTTGTGGCGACGCAGAGGAGAATTTTCGTTACTGGGCATCTGAAAACCCTTGTAAACTGCATTAAAGACCTCTTCACAGCCCCGATGTAACAGTTTGGTGCGCTGTGTCCTCTGTAGGTATTATTGGGCCTTATTTTTTGAATCCGAAGGATTAACTGTTGCCGAGAATTCGGCTCGCTATTGTGACATGTTGGAGAACATTTTGCGTCCCAAAATGGAAGAGTATGGAACAAGAAGCCTTCTGGTTTCAACAATATGGAGTCACGGCCCATAATGCCAGTCGTTCACGCAAAATTTTGCAAGAGTTCTTTCCCGGTCGCCTGATCTCTTTCCCGGGGGATGTTCCATGGCCCCCTTGCTCCCCCGATTTGAACCGGTGTGACTTTTTTCTGTGGGGATACGTCAAAGCTGAGGTATACAAAGTTCGACCTCGAACCCTTGAAGCTCTGAAGGATGCGATTGAGGGGAATTTCGCAAGATAAACTGGGAAAAGTGGCTGAAAACTACTTTGAAAGGCAATTGTGCATTGCTCGCCAAGGCCGCCACTTGGACGATATCATTTTCATAACATCGTGAAAAAAACGGTATTATATGTACTTTTGGCAATAAAAACCTTTTTTATGTATCTTGAACCGTTTTCTTACAATTAACCCTTCAAATCAGGGACTGCATTCTGCCCCACCCTGTATATTGTTTTTTCAAGGGGGGCGGGAGTTAGAAAAAGTTGAATTATTAGTCAGTTTCCTACTAATATATGCTGGATGTATTGAGCTCGTAAATTATCATTGTAAAGGTAGATTGATATCTGTTTAGGGAAAAAAAATTTAGAGCTCATCTATTTTGGGTTTTCCTTGTCTTAAATAAATAAAAAAAAGAACACAATATAAAAAAATACAGTAACAGAAAATATAGTATTTCAGCACCATTTGAATGATTTTGTGATTAGGCAGAAATATTAATAATTAATTATAAAAAATGTGCATCTTTTATAAATAATAATATTATTTTATTAGGAATCATCGAGATTCTTTCCTTTAAAAAAACTTTTCTCGATACTTATATTTATATTATATTATATTATTATTATATTATAATAATTGACAAGAATTTTAAATTAAGTAAAAAGTGTTACAAATTAAATTTATATACAAATACATATAATTATAAAAAGAAATGAATAAAATTTGGTGATAACTGATATGTAATTCTTTTTAATATATCCTGAATCATTGCTTAAATAAAGAGCGACATAATAATAATAATTTTATTTTATAAAATACAGGCTCTCTATTTATCGCATTGGCTAATGGATATAGGAAGACTAAGAGATGAATTTATTATATTTATACAGGCGGAAAAAATCTGTTAATCGATACGCTAGATAAATAAAGCCCACTGGGCGGACTAAACTATTGAATTCATTAGGAAGTTTCAATTTTTTCTTTTTGCATATCGTGTTTTGGAATATCATTTTCAAAGATGATTTTTGTCTATTTTTCTGTATGGATTCGGTTACCCACGATAACACAAAATAGGAAAGTCGTAGAAAGATAATTCTGGTGTCAAAATGTTTGAATAAAGTGGTGCATAGATTTTGGGCTTTCTAGTTTCAGAACTTGTAGTTGAAAAATGTAAAAAAACAAGATTCGATTCCGAGCAAGTAGTTGGAATAGAGTCGAGTGCTCTATCCACTACTCTATTTTATTTAATAAATAATGAATTTTAGCCCTTTTGGCATTTTCTGTTAGACGCTAGTACACCCTGTACGAGAGTGGTTACATCATCGCTTCTATACAGTGGCGTAGCAAGAAAATTTTCATGGGGGGGGGGGGAGGGGGTCAACCCACAAAGCAAAATATTTAGTGGGAATTTTTTTTATTAAAACAAATTGTCCAGTTAAATTGTGTTTTTACCAGGAAAGTTTTGGGGTAGTTGTTTCTTCGACGCTTTATGTTTTTGGCTGTGCCGAATCCGAGGTTTGGTAACCAAATTTAGTGACGGAACATTGTCAAAAATGCCAAAAAATCGAATTTTTTGAATTTTTTGGCGGTTTTTTGCTTATAACTCAAAAACTATCAACCTTTCGTAAATAACCCTCCTATTCAAAATGAAAGTTCATAAAATTTCCTACAAATTTTATCATTTAGATTTTTTCTCCGACCTACCGTTCGAAAAAAAGTTTCTGTTTACGCAAATCCCAAAAACTAGCACTTTTTTCGATTTTTTCCCAGTTTGACCATGAAAGAGAACGTTTTTGACAACGACAATTCAATATATTTTTAAACTAGATTAAATTTGCTACAATTTAAACAAGTTTTCATCTTAATTGGATAATGATAACCCGTGCCTCAATGAGGTTGAAGTTTTGAAATACTGCAATTTTTTGCAAAAAATCGCAAATTTTCCTTCATAAAATGAAAACCACTCATCCTAGAAACTTTATTTCTATCTTATTCTCTAGGAAATTTTGTTGATTTGAACGTTTACTTGGACTACTTTTTTGTTAAATTTATATCATGTCAACCTAAATGATGAAATTTGTAGGAAATTTTATGAACTTTCATTTTGAATAGGAAAGTTATTTACGAAAAGTTGATAGTTTTCGATTTATAAGCAAAAAACCGCCAAAAAATTAGATTTTTTTATATTTTTTGGCATTTTTGACAATGTTCGGTCACGAAATTTTGTTCGCAACCTCAGATTCGGAGTCAGCACACCAAAAAACATATAGGATCAAGAAATCAAAACTATCCCAAAATTTTCCCGCGAGGGGCTCTTTAGAGAACAATTTAACTGGACTGTACTTCAAGAAATTAAAAAATAACATAATTCTTGATTAAACATATGAAATATATTTAATTACTGTTAGTTTGCCATAAGAAACGATTTGTCGTTGCCGTTACACATCCCATGAGCCCCGTCTTGGGGAGGGTTCTGCCCCCCCCTCGTGGCTACGCCTCTGACGTTTGGCATTAGGTTTATTTAGGTTTCCAAGGTAACTAAGTGTATATTAGAAACTTGAATAAACATGATGATAAAGATTTAGACATGTGCTTATTTGAGGTCCAACAGAAAACGCTATAGCATAATAGCATTTATGAGTTTTACCGAGTCCAAATTAATCTTTAAGCAAGAGAATTTCACTTTTGATCGGTTTTAAAAACTCTAGCATTCACAATAGCCTGTATAAATATAATATCAGTTTTATTTTTTTAATAATTCAGTGAATGAGAATAGTAAATTAATTAAATGCTTATAATAATTAGTTATTAAAACAGAAATACATATAATATGAGCCATTCAGAGGCCGATGCGATTAAGTTAAAAGTCGATAAAATAATTGACATTTTTTAAATCCGAGCCTAATCATATAACTTATTCAGAAGAAATAAAAAGTAGGCCCTAGGAATCAAACCTTATACTAAAAATAATAAACTTAATTTGATGGATAAGAATTTATGAAAATTTTGAAATTTTTCATAAGTGGATTCTGGATTGGCCTTCTGAACTACTCATATATAAAATAAATATTATTAGGACAAATTAAAAAGAGTTCTCGACAAATGTACACATTCTTGAATACTAAAGTAGTTAACATGTGAAAACATAATAAATAAATTTTAATAATAATAGTAATAATACTTTTGAAAATCAATTGAATACTTATTAGAAATATGAGTAAAATTTTATGTGGCTAATCTATTTTTATTATACTGATATATGTATTATTAATTAACGTTCTAGAGTTTCTACAAGAAACGGTTTTTACAGGCATTCAGGTCTATTCTGTAAAAAAAACCGCTAAATTTTAGCCTTTAGATTAAGATAAATAGAGAATGTGTTCATATTCCATTCTTTCCTCTGAACACACAATTCTTCTTAGAAATGTTAGGGTCTATCATGACTTATAGGTGCTGCACCTCTTTGGATCGATATTATTAAAAAAAAATGTTTCAACCAAAGTGACATAGTGAAAAAATTTAGTTTGCGGAAAATAGCTAATGTGATGATTCATAAGGAGAAATCAATGAGGTTGTGGTGCAAATAAACATATACCTATATACACTGTGGTGCAAAAAAAGTGGAACACTTAGATAGATTGGGTGATTCGGTGTCAAAAGAGGGCCTGTCGCTGGACTCCTTGACATTAACCCTATTCCCGGAGACGTCTTCTGATAGTCCAAACACTTAGGTTGACTTGTTGAATTTGAGCTGCTGTACAATGCCGATCCCTCAATATCTCCAATAGTAGTAGTAGTAGGTCATGTCTCTCATTTGAAGCTCTAATTCGACCAGATCCCGGTCTCCTGGCATAAGTTTGTTTCTCTATATCTTTTTAACATACAGCTCTGTGTATACTTTCAACCGATGCTTTAAGTCGTTGAGCGACATACCGATACGATCCTGCATCATTTATTAGAGCTACAGCTTAAGATACTTCCTCGGTCTTTAAGAGGCATTATGCTTAGACAATATTGCAAATGAAATTAAATTAAAAGATGAGATATTCAAATCGAACTGATAAACATTAAAATATTCAATTTAATTTGATATTAGACGATAATCATTTAATACAATTCAATTAAGGGATCAGATTTGAAACCTGAAAATTTATGCTAGTTTAAATAAATTTAATTTTAAAGGGTTTAAATTAAAGTAATATATTGTTTCACTCTAAAAATATTTGAACAATCACAGAATCTATTAAAAGTTTAAATAAAATGTGTTTTTTCTGAAAATTATTTGAAAAAACTAAATTTTTCTAAGTGTTCCACTTTTTTGCACCACAGTATATAATGAATATACATATAAATAAATACAAATCTTTTATAAATGATAATAGAAAATGGAATTTTAGTTTTTTCTGGGCTCTGTCTCTCCTCTTATCTATAGAATACAGTTACTTCTTCATTGTAATAATGATTATATCTTAAGGTAGTTCTTTCACAAATGCAAAAATTCAAGAAGTTTTCGAAACTTGGAATATAAGTGATTAAAAGCATAATAAACACACTGTTAAAATTTTAAGTCGATTTACCACACCAAACATGAAATAATTGCGATTAAAAATGAAATTTTTTTACATATGGTAGATAGGGAAAGGGTGGAGAAATAATCATTATTTTATTTTTTTTCATTGAAGGACTTTCACCATCTTGATGAAAAATTAATATTTGTGAGAATAATATATTCGGAGTATTTAAAAAAAAAAAATTGAAATTTATTTACCAAGTAGTTTTGATAAAAAATACAAAAAACAAACATATTTGGGCGATTATTTTTAGTGGAGGGGATAAAATATCAATGGCTTGGAAACGATCCATTCATAAATAGAAAGTAGTACTTAGCGTAAAATATACAGTCACGTTAAAAAAACATAACCTCAAATTTTAACACCGTCCATATTTATAGAGTGGTTACGAGGCTAAAACTGTTTGTGTGGATTGTCGCGAAAGAATCTCCTTAAAGGTAACTTTTTTTAAAGTTAATAGAATAACAAAAATAAAATTATCGTAAAATAAATGGCTTAAAATTAGAAACAGTCTTGGAATAAAAATTACAGAATAGACCTGATTAATGAATCTAATTTTCCTTAAGGTTTTGTATAATTTAAAACATTATTAATATTATTTTAAATGAAACATAATAAATATTTTTTTTTACATATTTTGTTGTATTAAATATAAATAAAATAATTTAGTGATAAAATTGATATTTTTTATTATATATTCTATATAAAATTTGGCAGTAAACTTACTAGAGCAATCCTATTATAATTATATTTAATATTAACATTATGTATATATCACGAATTATTTTTATTTTTTTTTTTTTTTTAATAAAATAAACCACCTTTTGGTATAAAATAGTTTCGTGTCCTCCTTTTTTTTTTTTTTTTTTTTTTTAAGGTGTATAAAAAGAATTCAAAAAATGAAATTATATAACGGTATATAAATTACTACTATTCAATTGGAAGAACTGATTTAAGTTTTATGAAATTAAATGAATTTTAAGTATCCTTGCAGTGGCGTAGGACCTGAGAAGATTGAGGGTCAGAGTGAAAAATTAGTAGGCCCCTTAGATTTTAATTAATCTAAATCAGCGCTTCTTAAATTTTTTCATTCTCGACCTCATTATGACTGAGAAATCTTAGCGAACCCATATTATATAGATATATGGTATAAACCTATAAACCATCATTTTTAGTAGCAAATCATAAATAAATGTATAATGAAGCAAATCTTTATAAACATACCTATTATATAAAACTAAAGATTTGAGCATCTTTTCTTGAAAATAGTTAGAATGTTTTTCAAAAAATCAGCACGAGTTCAGATTAACCAATGTATTTTAAAAGAGAAAGAATTTAATCTTTAGGACAAATTCTAAAATTTTAGTAGAAATACTAGCTGCAAGGCCCGCCTTCGGCGGCCCTCTTGCTGGCCAGGGGACTCGACACTCCCCCCTGACTCCACCCTAGTAAACCAACCCCTGGATTCCCTAGGCTGGACCCCGGACGCCCTGAACCCCCACCTTTTCCCTGAACCATCCACCTCTCAACCTTGGGGGGACATAGGAACATAGGTACATACCATGCCAGACAGGCACAAATGCCTTTTAGTAGTATGTGATATAGGTACAGATACAGAGAGAAATGACCTTTAGTACCTCTGGACCCCACATCCCTGACTCTCCACGCCCTGGACCCCACCTTCAAACCCCACTCCTGGACCCCAACCCCCACCCCCTGGGGGACGGACAAACATAGGTATATCTACAGGCACAAATGCCGTTTAGTAGCCCCCTGGATATAGGTACAAACATAGAAAGAAATACCCTTTAGTACCTGCCAACCCCCACCCCTGGACTCCCGGGGGGTGGGGGGAAGGGGGTAGTGGGTGAGCCCTGGACCCCACCTCCCACCCCTGGGGGACGGACATAGGTACATAGGTAGGTACAGAGGAAGGCACAAATGCCCTTTAGTAGTATGTGATTATTAAATGCGATCCCCTCAGGAGTCGAACCTGAGAACTAACATGCTTTCCGGACAATCAGCTCACACCCTCAGAGAAAAAAACCTCTCTCTGAATCGCAATATATTATATAAGCATAGAAATTTTTTTTACTCCATTCTTCAATAACGGAAATTAAAAAATCTAGCTTAAAATGAAAAAAAATTTCATACAAGACCTCTACATACATAATGGAACTAACATAATAACTACTAACATAACTACTAACATAATGGAAATACTTATGCTTTATTGCCTGTTGCTCATTCAGTCCATATGAAGGAGACTTAAGAAAATCTTAATATAATTTTACAGAAAATTAACTATACAGCTCATGGTTGGATGCTATGTGGAGATTTAAAAGTTGTCTCCATGCTCCTTGGTCAACAAAAGGGATTTACAAAGTTTCCATGTTTTATTTGTGAGTGGGACAGCAGAGCAAGGGATCTAGATTGGTCCAAAAAACAATGTCCCATAAGAAAAACTAATATTCGCATTTTAGTTATTTAATATTATTGTAAGTAAATAAGCTGAGGTGTTCTGATGTGGCCATCCACTTGACTTTACCATACAACCTGGCCCCTCACTTAAATTTAATATTTAATAAAATTATTTATAATCATGTAGGGGAGGGGGGTTAGTTTTTGTATTTTTTGATTACTCTGGGCCCACTGATTATGTATACAAAATTTGGTTGAGTTTGATAAATGACTAAGATTTTCATTTTTTGACCCTACGTCCCCCACCCTCATTTTGGTCGGTTAGTTTTTGCATTTTTAGACTTCTGGGCTCCCACTGATTATGTACACAAAATTTGGTTGAGTTTGGTCAAATGGCGTAGATTTTTAATTTTTAACCACCACTCAACCCCCCTTAATTTTGGGTCGATATCCACCTAAATCTAATCAGCACATAATCTTAATGGACAAAAACTGCGTGTGAAATTTGGTTTTGATATTCACACTAGTTTTTGAGCTAGCTCGTCCACAAAAATTTGGGAACGGACAGACTAACAGACATTTTGACAAAACAATTATTATCTCGAAAAATACAATTTTTTCGATGTTCACTTATTAGGGCTTTTTTTGTAGACCGAAATGCCATGGTTTCGCTCAATTTTTTTAATGAAAATAGTTTCAGCCGTTTTTGAGATATTTCGAAAAAAAGGAAAAAAAAATACTTTTTTCATGCACGATTACAATACTTGACCATACCCTGTATAGTAAAGTAAAATTGATAAAAAAAACTATGATTTTTAATTTTTATATATCAAATTTTCTCTATTTTTTTAAAATATATAATCGATGTCATATTGTGAGAAAATTGTGGATGATAAAAAAAAACTGATACCAAATACGGTTTCAGCACCCAAAAATATTGATAAGATTAAGGCAAATTAGTTTAAAAAGATTTTACAAACATTTTTTTTGTTGGCCCTATGTAATTAATAGAAGCGACTGTGGGTCAGTGGTTAGAGTATCGGGCCCCTGGCCTGACCGAGTCTCGACAGATATTTGCAGCCGCCTCCTCTTGGAAAGCAATGGCAAACTACAAAGAGTTTAATTGTCTAGTAACCTCTCCAAACTAGCCGTTCGGAACCGGCGTTAAAAAGTAGGTCCCGTATATCTGTGTAAAAAACAGCTAAACACACTCAGCACAGGTATATGTGGAGAGGACCCAAAACGTCAGGAAGACCTGATATGGCACTTAAAAGAAGAAGATGTAATTAATGTAAAGCGAACAGTTTAGCCGTGATAAGCGATCTATCAAAAAAATTGACTTTTAGCTTCTATTACTAGTAAACCGGTTTAACCTACTTTATTTATTTGTGGACATTTTTGTACAGAAATTAATTTAGTTAAAAGCAGTAATAATAAAAAATACATAGGTATATCGATTTACTTTAAGTAATTTTTAGGCCGAAAAACAACTCTTTTCGAGTTGGGTATAAAGTTTTTTCTTTTTTTTTTTTTTTTGAGAGACCTTCCTCAATCCTCACACATAAAAAATAATTTGCTCCTACGCCACTAAGTCATTAATTTTATTAAGGCAAGACGGTCAGCTTTTTTTCAAGCTTTCCTAGTAGAATTAGTGCCCATTAAATTGAAAATTAACATAAAAAAAGTTAAATTTGATTATTTTTTTTTAGTTTTCACTTCAAATTGATATCAAATTAAATTGATAAACTTTATATACATATATATACAATTATATATATTTATGGTATATATATATCGAGAGAGAGAGATTTAAAAATAATATAGGGTTACAAAATTATTTGATTGAATAGTAGTAGTGAAAAAACAAAAAAAACATGAAAATAATTATAAAAACCAAAATAAATTTGATTTTAAAATTTTTTTCTCCGCTGATTTTTCCCGCATTTATTATTTAAGAAATCGCTTAAATATTTTTTTTTTTTTGTTAATTAAAATAATAAATAAATAAAGGAATATGAAAGAGCGCCTAGGCCTACCCGGGGGCGGGCGAAGGCAAAAGGTAGGGTCAGTCACCGAATGATTGACATTGCTGGCAAGTCCGTGCCGTTTCAGGATGGAATTTCTCAATTTGTATAGTTGTATTGGCAATTGAAGGAAAATTCCGACGTATTGCACGAATAGCCTTATGTAGAATTTTATCTGAGTCTTCACTCGAATCTGAAAAAGAAAAATTATACAATATTAATAAGTAAGCATCAAAAGTGTTTCGAAAAAAATTATTATTAGAAGATATTTTGAAATTTCACCAAGTAAAATGTCAGTAATTATTTATTTAAGATTGGAAATTGCCTATCAAAGGAAATCTCAAAAGGTTGTCATCTACTAGATCCGAGTTGGAATGGATTATTTTTAATTATATGTCTATTTATTGGTTTCATCCCTTCGGAAATCGAACTCGAGTGCCAAAATTAGGAATCTAGGCCAATTAGCTACCCTATGAGGTGATCCCTCTAGTATATAATTAAAAATAATCCATTCCATCTCCGATCTAGTAGATGTTCACCTTTTGTGATTTCCTTGAGAATTGAATTTAAAATAATTAATATATATCACTTTTAACTAAGTTAAAGCAAAAAATTACCTAGTGGCGCTCGATCAGCCAGGTACATACAATATATAGTTATTAAAAATTTTTTTATTATATATATGAAAAAATAGTTGGTTAAAAAAAGGAATATAAAGCAACTATTTTTTTTTCAAATATCTTAAAATTTCTAGTGATAACTAAAGAATTTCTCCCGAAACGTTTGGATGTCAAATAAACCTTTTCAGATTGTTTTTATAATAGATTTGTATTTATTTATATACCCTTATAATTTATTAACTCATCATTAGCCAATTATAAATTTGTAAGTGGACTACTAGTCCGTAAAATTATCTAAATAAATATAACAATTATATATTATATATAGTCTGGGTGCTATTAAAAATTTTCATATTAGTTCCGTAATCTCGGTATCATGAGAAAAAAAGAATTTCCAAGATATAACCAAGGCTATTTTCCGATTTTCTTATTTATAAAATGTGTCAAACGTTAAAGCGTTTTTTGAACATCCCAGACGATGTCTGGGTGCCATCACAATCCCAAAATATGGTAGTGTTCATTTTAAATGAAAATGGAATAATTTTCCGAGGGTTGGCAGATTATCATTCTTAACTGAATAATTAATAAAAGGATCTTATTGTCGTTTTGATGCTTTGGTGGTTGAGTTGTTTATCAAAAGAGATAAACTTGTTAAAAATGAACAATCTAGGTGGTTTTAAATAAATAATAAATAAATAAATAAATCTTTATTACTCGACTTGCTTAGAGGCACAAGGCCTCGGTGGCTAGGTCAACAAAAGAAAAAAATTAAAAGGAATTATATTCAAACGCCTGCCACTCGATCGCGAACCCAAAGGTAGAAGTTTTCTTCTTCACTCCAGGGCGCAACCACAAAGAGGCCCCGTCGAAAGACAATTATAAATTAAATTAAATTAGAGAACGAAGAAAAGATAATAATAATCTATAATATAAAAATCTTTTCTTCGTTCCCTAATTTAATTAAAAGGAATGTTTAAAAAAATCTTCATAAATAAAAAGAAATAAATTAAAGATGTACGTCTCTTATTAAACCCTTACTAAAATCAAAAAAATGTTAATTTGTTTAAAATTATAAAAGTAATAATTTTAATCATATTTATAATAAAAGAGACAATAAAAGACTGTCTGCTAGAAAAATAAATTTTTTAATTTATTTATGTCGAGACTATAGTTTCGAGAGCTTTGCCCTCTTCATCAGTCTATTACAAGTAAAGCCCTCGAAACTATAGTCTCGATATAAATAAATTAAAAAATGTATTTAATTTATTGTCTCCTTTAACTTATAAATAATCTGCTACTCTTAACAAAAAGAAACTTTCATAATTATAATTATAAAACACATGTGTACCAGTGGCGTGCTGTCCATGGATGCTCTGGATGCGGCGCATCCATAAAATTTCAAAACATTGAGAGTATTTTCATACCGTGTCATAAAAAATCTACTGTTAAATTTGAAAAATAACGTGAACTCCTATGTTGTCGGGAAAAAAGAGTAAAGCGAACTGCCTGGCAAGTTGGCTGTGACTGGTAGAATGCGCGTAGGATACGCGTCTCTTGGGAATCGCTCCGTTTGTATCTCCCCACTACTTAACATTGCAAGTGATTTCTAAGATACTTCCAGGTTACTCGAGTTTCAGTTGCGTCACCTGGGAATTGTCTAGTGTGAAGATGGCCTAAGACTTGGAAGATATCATCCCTATTAGGTCACTCGAACGTCACAAATTCAACTGCGAATATTGTAATTGTTCACTGAAGATTAAGTAAAAAAGAAAAAAATATTTAAAATGATAGTTTACCTATTGCGAGATGAACGGAGAGGGTGTACCGCCCCGTTGTAAGAGTCCACACCCTTAAATCGTGTACGTGTCGCACCCCGGGCACCGCCAAGAGGCGACCCAGAACAGCCGTGTAGTCAATGGCTCTAGGCCAAGATTCCATAAGTACATTGATGGCGTCACGGGCAATAGGCAGAGTGGTCGCCACCACTAATAGGGAAAAGGCGAATGTACACAGCGGATCTACAAGTTTCGCCTGGGGCTATATATATATATATATATATATATATATATATATATATAACAAACAAATAAAAATTAAAATTGTGCAATGAATAATTCATTTAAGAAAGTTAATTAATATAATTAAATAAAATTTTAATAATTTTTCTAATTAATATAACAAAGAATAATTGCCATATCAATGATGTTTTTGACCGCGCTTATTTGAAAAAGATATTTATCGCGAGACTACTGCGGATTACGCTATTGGAGTCTGCGGAGTCTTAAGTCTGGACCAAGAGAGAAAAAGATGTGATCCACCTAGCGACAATTCAACGTCATTTCGCGTATAGCCCGCTAGACATTCGGATGAATCACCAAGTGAATTTGAAATCTCAGATGTTATATATTTAATCTCCCAATCCAGAGCGCTCGGTCTATTAGCATGTATGTTAGAAGCGCGGTCAAAAACAATTCTCATTGATATGGCAATTATTATTTGTATATTAATTAGAAAAATTGTAAAAATTTTATTTAAGATCATTGTACATTGGAATCATTAGCTGGTAAAATATATGATTCAAATATTATTTTCACTCAATATTTGACAAAATTTATTTGATTCGCGATTGAATCAAATGTAGAAAACACAATCGATTACATTCGATTAATTTATGCCAAGCATCTAACATACATTAATATAACAAAGAATATTTGCCATATCAATGAGAATTGTTTTTGACCGCGCTTCTAACATACATGCTAATAGACCGAGCGCTCTGGACTGGGAGATTAAATATATAACATCTGAGATTTCAAATTCACTTGGTGATCCATCCGAATGTCTAGCGGGCTATACGCGAAATGACGTTGGATTGTCGCTAGGTGGATCACATCTTTTTCTTTCTTGGTCCAGACTTAAGACTCCGCAGACTCCAATAGCGTAATACGCAGTAGTCTCGCGATAAATATCTTTTTCAAATAAGCACGGTCAAAAACAATTCTCATTGATATGGCAATTATTCTTTGTTATATTAATTAGAAAAATTATAAAAAAATTTTATTTAAGATCATTATTTCAAGTTAGAAATATATAAGTTCAAATATTATTTTCACTCAATATTTGACAAAAATCCCCTACATTTGATTCGCGATTGAATCAAATGTAGAAAACATTCGATTAATATAATTAAATCGTTGATGGGGATGAAACATTTTATCTATTCTATTCACTGACATAGCTTCATAGCTACAGTAGATCAGTTGGAGCAATTGCTCCAGACAGACAAATCATGAGGGCGAAAAATTTGTAATGACTAATAATAAAACAGGAATAGCAGGGAATTGGACAATGAATAAAAAAGAGAGTTTTTATTAAATGGGCCATACGTTTCGTAGATTTATTTCGACTTCCTCAATCTGTTTAAAAATAAAATAAGAATTTTTTTTATAAATTTTTGATTTTTTTAATTGTTAAAAGGAAAAAAGTTCAAGATTGTTGAGTAATTGAGGCCAATAATGTATTATAGATTTAATAAAAAAGATTAAGGATGTTTCGTCGCATAGTGGAATTGTCTTTTGACAAAGACTGATAAAATGAGCCACTGAGGAAGTTGAAATAAATCGACGAAACGTCTGGCCTATTTAATAAAAACTCTGTTTTTTTTTTATTTATTGTCCAATTCCCAGCTATTCCTGTTTTAATTAATATTTATCATGGATGCGAATGATAAACATTTCTAATAAGATTTTTCAATTTAATTTTCTATAAAATATACAAAAAAATTCTAAAAAATAATTTTTTTAGATAAATAAAATTATAACTACATCAATATTAAATTATTAAATACTTTAATATGTATTAAACTTTTATAATTTTGATTTCACAAAATATATATGATAAATTTTACATGTAATACACTTAAGCATGTAAAAATGTATGATCCAAAACAAATTTCGCCAGATCTCTTCCGGGATTTATTATATTATTTCTAATACTATTGTTCTGCCAGTAAAATAATTAAATAAATAAATAAAACTAAGAGGCTGCACCGATTTTACTTGGTCCAGGGCGCTGAATATGTAGCTACGCCATTGATACTATTATATTATATGATACGTAAGCATTATTTTGTAAAATTTAAATACTTAATAGTTCTCAGGGATATGAATTTCACTGGATAACACTTAATTCGAAAGTGACATTTCAAGCTCTTAAATTACAAGTTGGATTCAATAATAATTAACAATTTACGTTCAAAATTACCTAAAATTCTGAATAAGAATGATAAGAAACAATTCAGTGATATAAGTTAACTAATTAATTATAAAATCATAAAGAATTAATTATTAATTAATTCTTTATAAGATCTCTGGTGCCAATAGTTAAACAAAAATATTCTTAAATTACTGGATAAAAAATGTTTCACCAAGTACCAACACCAAATTCCTTAAAAACTATTGAAAATATTTTGAGGCCAAAATTATGAGCGGGGGGGGGGGGGTCAAAAAATAAAAATCTAGGCCATTTGAGCAAACTTAACCAAATTTTGTACACATAATCAGTGGGCCCCTAGAAGACTAAAAATTCAAAAACTAACCTCCTGGAATGGGGGGGATTTAGGATAAAAAATGAAAATCTTGTATACATAATCAGTGGGACCCCAGAAGTCTAAAATTCAAAAACTAATCTCCCAAAATGGGGAGGGGGGGTTCTAGGGTAAAAAAATGAAAGTCTATAGGCCCTTGTACCAAACTCAACCAGAAGTGTATGGTAAAGTCAAGTGGATGGCCACATCAGAACGTGTCAATTTATTTCTTTATATTCTAAATTGATTTTATAAAAGGGTGTTCCTAAACTCAAGATCTCTATGTAATTTCACCCCCTTACCCAGGTAACACACAATATCCTCAGAATATTCTAAGAAGATTTAAATGTCCTTAGAATATCCTTAGAATATTCTGAGGATATTGTGGTTACCTGGGTATAGCTTACGAGGCCTAACTTAGATGTTGTTATTAATAAGGAGCATATATTACTATATTTTATTAAATAAAAAATGGGAAAATGTATTAAATTCAGTGACTTACGAAGAACTTAATAACTACAGCAGAAAGGAAGACACCAATACTGTGAATGAGATCACCAATCACATGAATAATCGCTGACCGAACATTCATGTTTTGCTCCTTATGATGATGATTATTATTATTATTATGAATATGCGAATGGTGGCTGTTTAAATTAGTGCACAAGCCACCGTGAAGTACTAAGCCGATCCTGTAAACAATTAGTATTAATAATATTAATAAGAATAGAGTTAATAAAGAGATAAAATAAAATGAAAAACTTGCATGATATTTATGAAAATTGCTAGGGCTGCAACAATCATCATTGTATTAGCGTTGATCTCAAAATCTTGATGGATTATTCGATGGATTGCCATGAAAACGAAAATCCCGGTCAAAATCCATATAATGGAGAGACTCAACACGGCTCCCAGGACCTCTGAAATATTTGTTGAATTAAAGTAAGTTTCTTCCAAAACTTGAGTGTCATTTAAAATTTAATTTTATAAATTAAAGAGTTTATTCAGTCACATAAAATAAATAATTAGTGTAATTTTAGACAATTAACACTAATTAAACTGATAGAGACCGGATTTTTATGCAGTAAAAAGTGCCGAAATATGCCATAAATATGCAGTTAAAAATGCTGAAATATGCAAGTAATATGAAGAATACGTTGAAATATGCAAATATATGCAGGAAAAGATGGCAAAATAAATTTTTTTTATGCACTAAAAAATTAAAATTGAAGACAAAATGACTATATATTTGAAGGAGTGATATGAGAGGAATAAAATGATAAAGTAATCTATAGACACCAAGTGTCAAATATCTACTTTTATTGAGTAAAAAATTTCACAAAATTCTCGTTACATTTAATATAATATTATTAAAAAATATTTAAACTCAAAGAAATAATAGATACATTTGAATAAAATAAACATAATAAATATAATAATGTTTCAAAAATGTGAACGAAAAAATACAGGGAGGGGGGTAGTTTTATTTAACAGATTCGATTGTATTGTATTGTTTTTATATTTTTACTATATAAAAACAAGCTTTTCGTACAAATAATAAACTGATAAAATAATGCAAATATTTGACCGGCTATACACTAATCTGATCGCTACACTAATTTACACACTTTAACATACACACACGAACACTCAATCTCCAAAATGGGCTATATATCCCGAAGGCCGTTAAAAAAAATAATGAAAGAAATAATTAACAAATGATCTCAAAAATAATTAAAATTTGATTGAAATTGTGTATAATTTATGTTTGCAAGTGTCCTCCTATTTTATTTCGTCTTTTTTTTTCATTCTTTCGCCGAAAAGTTACTTTTAAAACAACTGTATTTGGCACGAAATGTGTAATATTTGACAAAAAATCCTTCAAATATTCGATTTTATGCAATATTACTCAAATATGCAAAAATATGCAGTATAAAATTTAAGCCATAGTATCCTAGATGATTCGGATAGATAATTGATCTCCTGGGTCGTATGTAAAATATGCAATTGCATAGGAATCCGGTCTCTACTGATAAACAATGAAATTTTCCTTTAAATAAAACTAAGTGATCATTCAGATATGCTGATAACGAATATCGCTCCGTTTTTCTCAATCACCTAAATTTTTTGCGGTACACCCACATTTTATAGTTTTATAGTTGTATGGCTTCAGGTCTCCACACCCGGCTTATCTTAGGCTTTCCTTTTTTATTTGAAAGTCTATCCAGCCCGCATTCGAATTCCTATAATTCATAAAGTATTGATGATATGAAATGGCCGATTTTATATTAATAATTTCTACATATAATATATGTGTAGAATACACAACCATATTCAAATTTATCTAATATATCTAGCAATTGAACTAACGTATGCAACTTTGTCTCGCTATCAACTTTACATTTCTCAATTGTTTAATAGCTTCATGTGTTTTAACTGCAATTCAAATTAATATTAATATAGCTACTAAATAAATAAAAATAAAGTGGCAACGGTAGCTAGCTATTACTAGGCTAGACCATTCACTAAACTTGGAAGGAATCACACCACAACAAGTGGAGACTATTTTTAGATTCATCTAAGAATAGTTTAAATGTAGTATTGTTGCATAATGGGAATATATACCCACCAGTACCCTTTGTCTAAAAACTTAACTCCTGGACAGAAGAGTGTTAGGAATCACTCTCTACTTGAAAAAGACAGGATTTTATTACTTCCGTTGAATAGAAAGTTAGGGCTGGTGAAAAATTTTGTAAGGCTTTGGTTCAACACGGTGAGTGTTTTGGGTATTTGAGAAAAGCATTTCCTAAACTCAGTCATAATAAGTTAAAAGAAGGCATAATTATTGGGCAGCAAATTCGTGAGAGAGTCAGACAAGTATGGTGTAATTTTTTTGGAAATGTGATAGCTGACAACTACAAGGAACTTGTTAAAGTGTTATCAGTAGTTGGGGTGCAATATGACCTTGAAAATTCACTTTTCACTTTTTACATTCGTACTACCAAGACTCTATCGCAAGGTAAAAACGATTATTCTCTGATAGTAAAATAATGGTGTATGTTATCAAAAACAGACACATTCTTATCACGATATTGTTTTTGTTTTGGCCGGGTCAATTGCCGCTAATGAGTTTAGCTTGGCAGTATAATCTACAGATAAAAATATAAGCAAGTAAACCACGCGCGCTATATCTTACCCACAAGAAAAATTGAATGCGAAAGGATACAAATCATATAACTTAAAACAGGGGTGTCCAACCTTATAGCTTCCCTGCACCACATTGGAAGAATATGAGCTGTTTTGCACATAAAATACAGAACACTTATAAGAGTTGATGAGCAAAAAAACGTAGAATATGTACTTAATATACTTAAGAAATTAAGCTTTGTTACTTTATAAATTTTTTATTATAAAAGTAAGGAGACAAATCAGGAACATAAAATTATAGTGAGAAGTTTGACATTGTTTTTGGGACATTAATTCCTCGATATTTGGCTCAAAGGAATTCTCAGTGAATTCTCAAAATGCTCATCGAATATTTTGGATCTAGCTTCATTCTTTGTGTGATTCATACTTGAAAATAGATGCTTTAATAAATAAAATGATTTAAGAATCACTTTATGAATATCTCATTGGAAAATAACGTGTTAAATTCAAAAATTCATTACTCATAAATTAATAGCAAGTTAAAAATATTATTTTTTTAGTAATATCATTGGGATTTTTAGTCGCAGTTTAATAAAGTTTGTAAGTTTGCGATTTTTTGTCGGGCCACATTGATAGCCACCTTGGGCTGCATGTGGGCCGCGGGTTGGACAAGTCTGACTTAGACCTTTTCTGTGGTCAACGATTTTAAAAAAATTAAATTAAAATTATTTGACTACAAGGTATATTATTTTGTAAAAATTGTCTGTTTTTTGATAAATGAGAAATATTGTGATTAAGGCAAAAAATAAATTTGAATACCTTCCAGGTTTCTCTTTATTAGAGATTCTAAAAAGTTTTTTGAATTTTTTTTTTTTTTTTAATAAAGCTTAGGATCAGGACCTGAGGATGGCTTTCCTTTGTAAGCCGAAATTGTTATGAATTCAGCGCTTTGAGACAGTTGTCCTTAATTAAACTTGATCCTGAATATAATTGAAATAAGCTGACGTGTTCTGATGTGACCATCCACTTGACTTTACCATACAACCCGGCCCCTAAAATTATTTATAATCGTATAGGTGGCGATTAGTTTTTGCATTTTTATACTTCTGGGGTCCCACTGATTATGTATACAAAATTTGGTTGAGTTTGGTAAATGGCCAAGATTTTCATTTTTTGACCCTACACCCCTTCCCCCGCCCCCATTTTAAGCGGTTAGTTTTTGCATTTTTATACTTCTGGGGTCCCACTGATTATGTATACAAAATTTGGTTGAGTTTGCTCAAATGGCCTAGATTTTTAATTTTTAACCCCCCCCCCCTCCACCCCCTTTAATTTTGGGTCGATATGCACCAAAATCTAATCAGCTCTTAATCTCAATGAACCAAAACTACGTGTGAAATTTGGTTTCGATATTCACACTAGTTTTTGAGCTAGCTCGTCCACAAAATTTGGTAACGCACAGACTAACTAACTAACAGACATTTTGATAAAACAATTATTATCTCGAAAAATATAAATTTTTCGATGTTTACTTATTAGGGCTTTTTTGTAGAGCGAAATGCCATAGTTTCGCTCAATTTTTTTAATCAAAATAGTTTCAGCCGTTTTTGAGATATTTCCAAAAAAAGAAGGAAAAAAACCACTTTTTTCATGCACGATTACAATACTTGACCATACCCTGTATGGTAAAGTAAAAATTTGTTTTTTTTTTAATTTGAATTTGGCCACTTTCTAAGTCTGCAAGTAATTTCTGGAATTTTTCTTCTTTTAAATTGAAGGAGACAATAAAACACTACCATACATATATTAATTCCTTATGAGGAGAATTTTTCTAGGTTAAGTTTCACTTGTTAAACGTTTTTACTAACACTTTGTGAAACTTAACCTAGAAAATTCTCCTCATAAGTTATTTATAATGTTTCACCTAGAACCGACACCTAAATCCTTAAAAAACATTAATTCCTTTGAATTAATTGTTTTAGACTGATGAAGAGGGCAAAGCTCTCGAAACTATAGTCTCGTTATAAATAAATTAAACAATTTATAATTCGAGGAGAAGACACACTTGTCTCCTTCAATTTATAAAAATTCTGCTACTCTCGGCAAAAAACTTTCAATTTAATTTTCTTTTAAATTATTTTATTTTGTTTATGACGCAAAATGGATCGATATGAAGATTTTTATTTGTATAGAATCGTTTCAATATTTTATTTTCCTGAAACTTTTCATAACATTCTCTTCTAATGATTAGATAAGCTTTACGAAAATAAAAACATTGAAACAGAGCATTATACAAATAAGAAATCGTTAATTTTTAATTTTTATACACACACCCTAATGTATTGTAGAAATTAGTTATTTTATGTTAAACAATTGGAAATGATTATATTCGGAGTATTCCCTTCCTTTATCTTTCACTCTAGAATCTTTCATTTCCTGGTTTTATAATTTTACATATTATCTGCCAGGAAATAGAAAAAGATTGTTTTCCTGTTGACTAATCCACTGGTGTAAAATGCATTATTTTATTTTATTTTTATTGATTCTGAGAGGGATATTGGTCCAGTACTAATACATGACTAGTCTGGTAAGAAACGAAATTATTTTTCTTTACCCGAAATTTCTATTAATGCTATATGGACTAGCATCTCAAAAGCGTTTGAGTTTTTTTATTTTATTTATTTATTTATTTTTTGAGTGAGAATTTATTGATCGTTAGTTCTACTGACGGATTAAGAGTAATTCTAGGGGTAAAACCTCAAAGATTTAGTCTGTAATCTATATTGAGTTCTCAGCGAAATTTTAAGTTTCCCAGATGAATGTGGTGAAAAATGTTATTTTAACAAAATATTTTTTTTTTTGATATTGAATTCTAATGTTTTGTTTTTTGAAGACTATTTGGCAACTACAGAGAGATTGTTCTCACTCTTGGATTATTTAAATAAAAACAAATTTATTTTTATTCATTTTGGATATCAAAAAGAAACGTAAAAAAAAATATTAAATTTTATTATTTCTAAGAAAATCACAAGAGGTTTTCATCAATTAGACCCAAGATAGAATATAGTATTTTTAATAATATGTCAGGAGGGTTGTTTTTAACCCCTCGGGAATCGAATCCGAGCTCTTTTATTCGCTTTGGAAAAGTCATTCCATTGCCCTTTGAATTTTGAAGAAAATCATAATTCGAAACACGTAACCATTTTTTTAAACTATAAATGGCTTGGCTATGTGTTTAAATTTAGAATCCCTAGGCTGAGAAATTTTACAAATGACGATTTAAATCTTTGAGTGAAATATTTAGCGCGATACATATGTCAGAGGGGTTCACCCGACAATGTAGTCAAATGGCCCGGATCGCAAATTTTGGCACTCGGATTTGATTCTCGAGGGGATTAATAACAGCCCTTCTTACATATTATATTCTTATATTAGTTGATTTGAGGTTGTAAGTGTATTTATTGTATAAAAATGTAATATTATAATTCCCGTATATTGAATAAAATAAAATATAATTAAAAATAATTCATTCTATAACGGATAAATAGATGACAACCTGTTGTCATTCTTCTCTTTTCAGTTAATGAAAATGCGTATCGAAAAACATATCCATATTCGTCATATTATGCTTTTCCACTTTGAGAAAGGTCGGAATGTAACCCAGTCATTTCGCGATCTCATCGAACTTGTTGGAAGGAATAATCAGAAAAAGCCAAGTTGAAAGATGCCACACACCTCATTGCCTTCTTACAGTGGACGTCTTTCGGTGTTCCTTTTGTTGAAACACCTGGTGAAACGCAAACCTTCTTTCTTTTGATGCTTCATCCCCTGCGACGAGATTCTTCAGGAACAGAGTTTGCTCGTTTCGCTGCAGCAAATCGGTGAAAATTCGGACACGTTCGGCTTTGTTGTAGTCGGAGAATTCGTGGGGGTCCCATCCAGCCAATTTTCGAGCTTTTTGAGACAACGAACAATAGTCGAATGGTTCACATTGAAGTAAATCTCTGGTTAAATTATGGTTGTCAAGCTTTCGTTCTCTTCCACGCCTGCCAAAAGTTGATGGTCGTTCTCTTCCTTCTTCATCTGAGAGGTTTGTATCGCCCGATTTGAACTTCTCGAACCATTTTTCAACTTGACTTTTGCTGATTGTTCCTTCGCCAAGTTCGATGAGATTTCGGAATGACTGTGCTGCATTCCAATCTTTCTCGAAGTGGTAGAGCATAATATGGCGAATATGGATAATACAATTTTCGATACGCATTTTCATTAACTGAAAAGAGAAGATTATTTTTATGAAAAAAATTTAAACAAAACGCCAATTTTCAAAGAAAAAAAAATCGCAAAAGAAAGCCCCAAAAATTATGCACCAACCCAATATATTGAATTTTATTAATATTAAGAAAATTAAGATAAAATAATAAAATATTTTATTTTTTATTAAAAGTCTTAGCCTTAGCTCCTATATCCTCTTAGCCACTGATCCCCGAACTCAAACTAATACCCAATGTCTATATGAATTATGGAATTTCTTTAATCTCTTACTCGTTCATTTTTATCACCTCTCCAGTGACCTGACTATTTTTTAAACGATTGTGATTGATTGAGAGGCGTTTGAATATAATTTAAAAAATAGTCAGGCCACTAGAGAGCTGATAAAAATGAACGAGGAAGAGATTAAGAAATTCCATAATTCATAATTCATTAGATATTAGCTTGAGTTTGAGGATCAGTGGCTAGAAGATATAGGAGCTAAGGCTTTTATGAAAGGCATCGCAGCGCACATGCGAAGATCCCGGGTTCGAACCCCGGCTGATCCTTTTGTCTATAATATAAAAAAATATTTTCTTCGTTCCCCAATTTAATTTAATTTATAATTGTCTTTCGATGAGACCTCGTTGTGATTGCGCCCCGGGGCAAGGAAAAAATTTATTTTCGAACCTTGGGTTTGTGATCGATTGGGAGGCGTTTGAATATAATTATTTTTTATATTTTGTTTTTTGTTTGTAAAAGTATTTACTTACAGTGATGATGTCTAAATTAAATAAATGAAAAGGAAGACTGGGGAAAATGTATACCTGCCCGGTGGTAGCCAAATGGAAGTCGCTTGGTGGCAGGACGTCGGCCTAACCAGAAGGCAATTAAACTGATAAGAAAGCCAACGAAATCCGACAATAGATGAACTGCGTCTGTCATTATTGCCAAACTCCCTGCGAGGTAACTTCCAACGATTTCGCCAGCCTGAAGAGGAAATATTCAACATTATTAATATATATTATAACACAGCTCAACAAAAAAAATGTTGTCCAGGATATCTCTGTGGATTTCTATAATTTCAAATACTATAGACAGCAAAAAAGTAGGGGAAAAAATATTACATATCATATAAGTTAAAAAGTATTTTTTTTTTAATTTTTGAATGAATTTATTATACCTAGGTATGCTGAAGAAAAGAATCTGATGGTTCTGGTTTTTATGATTTTGGTGTACCTATAATATTTAAAATAAGCTTATAAAAGGCGTTTCGCTAAAGTGTTTTGCTCTTTTTAAATCTATATAAATTGATGAAACGGTAAAACAAAACAATTAGTAATATTTTTCAATAAAAAATTGATATTATAGAATATATCGTCGGGTTACTGCCAAAACAAGCTAACTCCACTTTTACTAGAAAATCATAAGTTGGTGTCATCTATTAAATCCGATGGAATGGAATATTTTTAATTATATGTCAGAGGGGTTGTTTTTCACCCCCTCGGGAATCGAACCCGAGTGCCAGTAACTGCAATCCGGGCCATCTGGCTCACCTGCGGGATACGAACCTTTAATAGATTTAATGAGATGACACCATCTTATGATTTTCTAGTAAATTTGAATCTATTACCATCGGCAAATTAATATCTTTCATATTAAATTAGGAAAAGTCATTCCATTGCCCTTCGAATTTTGAATTTCTTCAAAATTCGAAACACTCAACCACCTTTATTTAAATTATATGGCATGGCTATATGTTTAAATTTAGAATCACTATATCGCGAAATTTTACAAATTAAGATAACAATCTTTGAGTAAAATATTTTACGCGTTTACATATGTCAGAGGGGTTCGTATCCCGCAGGTGAGCCAGGTGGCCCGGATTGCTGTTACTGGCACTCAGGATCGATTCCCGAGGGGGTGAAAAACAACCCCTCTGACATATAATTAAAAATATTCCATTCCATCGGATTTAATAGATGACACCATCTTATGATTTTCTAGTAAATTTGAATCTATTACCATCGGCAAATTAATATCTTTCATAACTCCACTTTTACTCAATTCGGAGTTAAGTACTCCATTAGATTAAAAAATGTTAGAAAAACATACTGACAAAAAACCAGACAACTTACTTACTTTGATTTTTTCAATCAATAAATCATTTTGAAGCTGTGACGATTTTTCATTTCAATTTAAATTTTCAAAAGACGATTTCTCAAAAGTTCAAATTATGGAGTTAGCTTGTTTTGGCAGTAACCCGACGATATATGCTTTTTCTTTTTCATATTTCCTGCTTTTTATAGTGTAATATGAAAATGAAGATTAAAAAAAAAATAGAGCCAATATTCCAAAATCATTCAGTTTCATAAATTGTTAACATAAAATTACTCGAAATTATTTTCTAACAACATCAAAACCACTGTTGACCAGTGTAATATAAAAGAAAATTAATTTCATTATGAATATATTTAAGAGAATGTATATATTAAAAAATTGTAATGAAAACAGATGACCCTATGACACTAAGTGAATGCGAGGCTTGAATATTTAGGGTTCCGTAGTTGTTTTTAATTTGTCATCCACACTAATTATGTTATAGCAATCAAAATAATATAGATCGAAAGAACTCACATTAAACTATGATATCAAATATTTTTACAGATTTACTCTTATATTTGGTTTGTATAATCTGTGTATATGTCTAGTCATCTGATTTTAACCAATATTTTTTAAATGATTTTCTTACTGATATTTTCTATAATTTTTAATAAAAAGTAGTTTTTCCATACTTTTATTGTTAATCTTATGACTCTAGGAGCTAGAACATGGGTTTTCAAACTTATTTTTGGCTTATCGGCCACTTTTCAGATAAAAAATTACTCAACTCCCCCCCCCCCCCGTGAAAATCTACCCTTTCTTCAAATGAACAAAGAAACAATTTAGCGTTATTTTATCTATCTATATTTCTACGTACGTTTTAGGCCAGGTGCTCCTAATATTTTTCGAAGCTACAGAAAATTTTTGATTTCAAGAAATTTTAAATAACCTTGTTCTTCCTATGCCATTTTAGTAAATTAAATATGATTTTTGAGACATTTTTCAAAAGTGTATTTCTTTATTTTGGTAAAATGCAACAATTCATTCTTAAGTTCAAAAATTCGGGTGAACACTTAATCCTTGGGTAGTGATTTTTCTTAAATACAGGGTCTTTGTCAAAGTAGGGTAAAGTTAGGCGTTCTCTATCTAGAGATTTATTTAATGTATAATTGTGCAAATTTTCGTTCAGATTAGATAAATTAAAATTTTCTTTTTCTTTCATTTTATAATTTATTTTTCAAATTTAAATTGTTCTTTAAGCTCCCCCCTCCCCCAATTGCAGCTAAGGTCACTACCGGTCATCTGAAATGTTCTATCGCCTCCAAGGAGACTTACAGGTTAGTCCTAGGACAAAAATGCAAAAGACCATTTTTGTAGGGAATTTTATCAGCTTTAATTTTGTGTTTGAAGTATTTTTCTGAAGGAGTGATAGTTTCCGAGATATAACCGAAAACTGAAAAGGGGGACCTTTAAACCCCCCGCCCCTCTGGAGCTCGATCTCCACACTCGGGGACTTTTGACACACATTAATCCAAGTCTAAGACAATTTTCAAAACTCTGGGATTTTTTTCCACCGATTTGTCTAATTTGACTGGGCTAATCGTCCACTTTGGGATACACTGCTCTAGAGATTAGGATGTTCTAAAAATATTTATAATAATCAAAAGTGTTCGGTGAGTTAGTTAAGAAAAGTTAAGAAAAATTCCGTTTAACTCTTGGCAATACTATACTACCCCCCCCCCCCAAAAAAAAAAAGCTATGGCTTAAAAAATCAAAATAATAATAAGCTTCCGTTTTACTTTTGTATATAAGGCTAAAAAAGTAAAATATCAATAAGAATATATTCATTCATTCACTCCTTCAAATTCAAGAGAACGATGATGGTTTTAAATTTAAAAAATAAAAATAAAGTCTATATAAATTCTATTGGAGACAGTAAATGTCTACTTCACATAAAAATATCTAGTTTTAATGTTAAACATTTAAGTTAAATGGTATATTTCAAGTTATTTTCTATTATCTTATCAGTGGATATATTTATATAAGACATTTCCTATGAGTGTCCTATATTTTGTATAAATATCAAGCTGTAATCAATATTATTTATAATTAAGCCATAAAGTCGTAATCCTTGATTATATTAAGTATATTTTAGATAACATAAAAGTCATTTATTACTTGCACTTATATAAAATATGGGAAGAATTTATTGGAATGGCATGTTAGAGAATTTACTTTTTTAATTGCATTAAAATCGATTTGACTATCTTTATATTTACAAGTCAAATGTATTTATTTTCCCCGAAATCAAAAATTATATTAAAATTTTAATCAAATGATTATTTTGGGAGAGGTTGAATTTTTGTGTGGTCAAAAGGAAAAAAAAAATTTTGAATGATATGTTAAATAATTCTGTAAAGATCGCTTTATGTAAAATTAGACTAATTTTATTTATAATTTAATTCACTTTAAAATTAATATGCGAGTTAGCCCCAAATTTGCCATTTTGAAGGGACTTTTGTAACTGTAGGAGTTCAGATGTTATTAACTTTAAATTATAAAAATTCCATAAGTTCTCTCATCCTCTCCTTATCAATGACTCAGGTATTTTTGGAAGATAAGATACGGTAAGCAACACTAGATATGGCTTGCTCTTGGACGGCTTATTACATCAAAAAAATAAGCATTTGTAGCGCTAGTACTGTTATTGTTCTGTCTGTTACGATAAATCAAAAACGGTAACAATCAAAATATTGATTAAAAAGTTGTGATTTACAAATATTAATCCCATAATATTCAAAAAATAAGATGATGTGGCCATCCAAATAATTTTACTATGTATGGTATATCCCCCGCCTTAAGTGTGTATAATTAAAATTAAATTATATTTCAATTAACTAACACTATTTGGCCTTGGAGATTTTTTTTTTAATCACTCCTCTACCATTTTGTGTCATAATCAATTTAAATATTTAGTCATTTCCGTAAAGCCTTAATGGGTGTTGTATAAGCGAATTTGCTTGCCCCTTTAAAAGATAGTTTCAAGACCGAGAGTAAGCTTAATTTTTATTTTTTATGGTAAGTAAAAATTAGAGAAAACAGTCAAACTTTTTCAAGACTCGGTTGGTACTGTTTGCAGTTTCAGTTAATTAATAATTTTTTATGCCATTTCCTTTATAGAAGGATTAGTTAATGACCGCTTTTTCAATGACATTTTTTTCATCATAACCCCTACCGTTAATTAAAATTTATTCAAAAAATAAAATATTTATTTTTGTATACAATTTATTAAATGGTAATTCAAAAGAAACCTGTTCGATTGTTTATTATTTTTTACTATATAGAAAAACGAATTAAAATTTCAAAAAAATTATATTTTTACCAGTGATTTTATGCTTATCAGAAGCACAAAAGCCCGAAATCTAATCAGTTCTCTACAAACATTTTAGCACAAAAACGAACTTTCTCTTAAGTTATATCACAGACGAGAAAAAATCATGGTTGAAAATGATTTTTCTCCACATTCCAAGATCCAGATATTTTTTAACACAATGAGCAAAAAAAATTGAAAATTTTTGAGTGAGTTCAATACTAGGTTCGTCCGGTGTAATAATAGTCATTACATTACATTATAAAACATGTTACTTTGGAAGTCCCAGTCACCCACTTTGAGCCTACATCAAAATGTCACTTAATCTAAATTTACAATCCATGAATTTAAAAATTTATCAAAATTAAGCTTGCTTATTTTAGGGACTGATAAATAAAACATGATAATTTTGACTCATACTCGAACTTAGCTGTATGTTTTACACCCAGGTGTTTATTATTAAATTACCATAAAAATAAGGCACATGAGGCAGGCTGCGAGCAATTGAATAAAGGGCGTATTGTTGACAACTGGCAGAGGCCCGTGACAGTGATCAGGATCGTCTGGGTTCAAGTCAATTTCCTCCTGTAAAAGACAAAAAATTATTAATTAGTTTGAAATATTTAAACAAAAAAATGCTAGTGATTCTTTTAATTTTAGTGATACAAGAATTTAAAACACTACTATGTTAGGGTTGAAAAGAAGAGGAGTTGGATCGAAGTAGATGCACATATGGTATTGTAGGATAAAGGTTGTAGAACGCCTATAAGAGGGAGTCGAAATGGAAGTTCCGGTCTCTAGAATTCATAGAGATAAACTAGTAAACGAATCCTTTGTTCGTTCGATAAGTATCTAATTTAACTGCGAATAGCTGTTGAGACAAGTGTCGATTCGAGTCAAGAATAGATGCTAGCTACTCCTCTCTAATGAAATAAAGTTTAATTAGAATTAAAATCTTGAATAAAAAGATGTTAGCGACTCCTGTAAGGGAAAAGTGTCAATTCGAGGCAAATACTTAAATGGAAAAGATGCTAACGACTTCATTAAAAGACATAGATCAATTCGCTTGAGTAGAAAAGATAATGGCGATTCTTGAAATAGACAAGGATCTATTCAATTCATAAATTTGTACGGAGAAGAATCTAGCGAGTTCACTAAGAGACAATCACCATCACTTGAGTAGAAAAGTTGCTAGCGACTCTTACAATGATCAATTCATTTGAATAGAAAAGATGCTGAAGATTCTTGCTAAAGAAAAAGACAAATTCTTGTCAAATAAGTGTTAAGGAATTATTCTAGTCTCCTATAGACGCCAAGGACCTATTAGAGAGTATTAAATATGTGTGCAAAAAACATGATAGCGACTTAATTAAGAGACACTGATCAATTCACTTGAGTATTAAAAATGCTGGTGACTCTTGCAAAAGACAAGGACCAATTCGAGAGAAATATATGTACAGAGAAGAATCTAGCGACTTGAGTAAGAAAAAATCATCAATTAATTCATTTAGTGTAGAAACACATCCCTCCGAATCAAAATATGCCATCTTCTATTGAGAAAACTCCAAAGGTGACCCGGAGAGATATATCAGATATCACTTGAACTAAAAACAAATTAAAAAACTAATGAATCTTGTGAAACACCACCAACTCTAACCTAATTTAATTTTAACAATGTTTTACTATAAACCAACACCGCGTTCCCTAAATTTGATTAAAAAACTAATGTTTAAAAGTATTTGATAGCGTTTTTCTTTAGGAGACGGACTGGTATAAATATGCAATTGGATGTTGATGAAGGCAGTCCACGGTGGTTGTAAAAATAAGACTATGTCGAAACTATGACGAAACGTCGGTTTAACGAATAAATGTAAAATAATAAAACCATTATAGTCTTATTTTTTACAACCACCGTGGACTGCCTTCATCAACATCCAATTGTTTAAAGTATATTTATTTTCAAAAATATATTAGATATATTTATATATGGTATATCTAGTGTCTTTAGGACACTCGATAATTAATAATTCATACCTATTAATTATACAATTTTTGGATTGGAAAGAGACAAAAAGAGAAAAAAAGATGCTGAGACTCTTGCAAAAGACAAGGCTTGATTCGAGTCAAATAAACTGCTCACAAATTGAAGTGGACCACTTACAAAAATTCAGATTTTTTAATGGTAAGTAATTGTTCGACTTTAAAACCTTAATTATTCAATAGTAAAGGGTTTTGTGTTAAAAATAAAGACACCTGAACGAGTGTTAAAAGTAACCATTTATTTTTGACACCAAAAGGTCTTCAAGACAAACAAGATATATCAAAGCGCACAGAGTGCGCAGGCCAAGTTCGAGCATTGGCTTGGCCATACACGCTCTACACTATTTACACGAACCTTTTCGAGCCAATTTCGATCCTTCTGCAGCTCGGAATCCATTTGAGATACGAAGCTAAAATTATGCACGTAGCATGTAATACATTTTGAGGAGAGTACCAAATTTCAATAATGTAGCTTAAATGGATTCTGAGATATGAACCTGAGAAAATAACTAATTTTGGCACTCAATGAACTGACAGGTCATCAAAACCTATAGGGTATGGGTACTTTCAATCATTCCAGGATGATGAAATTTCGCCTGCTAATAGAGTTTGTGACATAAACAAAGGAAAAATTCCAAAAATCCAAACTTTCTATCTTTCAATCCCCTCAAAATGGGGGGAGGGGGGTTAAAAATGAAAATTCTAGCCCGTTGGACCAAACTCAACCAAATTTTAAATACATGTCCTGCGGGCCACCAGAAGGCTATAAATGCAAAAACTAACCACCCAAAATGGAAGCGAGGGTCAAAAATAAAATTTTTAGTCCTTTGGACCTCATAGCTTACAAAAAGCAGAGAAATCCCAAGCATAACATTCTGTGAAAAAACAGGCCAAGTTCGAAAAAGTAGTGAAATCTAGTGTGCAGCCAAGTTAAATTCGCCAAGAATAATTAAGTTGAGAAAATAGTAGTTTCAATTAAAATAGATGCTTTCAATTTTGAATGACAATCTAAATTTATGGATTCTAAATTTTTAATTTAGATTATTTTCATGAAACTTGGCTGGTCACGAATTATACTGTAAGGGTTAATGAACTAAATTCGAGACCAGCCAAGTTTCATGAAAATAATCTAAATTAAAAATTTGAGCTCATAAATTTAGATTGTCATTCAAAATTGAATGAATGCATTTTAATTGAAACTACTATTTCCTCAACTTAATTATTCTTTGAAAATATAATTTAGCTGCACAGTAGATTTCCTACTATTTCGGAGCTTGGCCTGTTTTTTTAGCAGAATATTTTGGTTGGGATATTATATTACTATATGTGTTTCTGGAGGAGGCGCCAATAAAGTGTCGTTTCCCGGGGGACAGTTATTCGCTACGCCACTGACAAATCGAACAATTACTAACCACTAAAAAAAATCTGAATTTTTCTAAGTGGTTCACTTCAATTTGTGAGCAGTTTATGTGTGTAGAAAAGATGCTAAGACTTCTGGAGAGCAAAGGACAATTTCGTGTCAAATACTTGAAATGAAGAGATGAAAGAGGTTTCCTGTAAGATAAAATTGTCAATAAAGGTGTAATAAATCAAACTACTTGACTGAAGCGAAGTGTCTGACCTCATTGTTGAGCAGAGGCATTTCATCGCCGTCGCTGGTGTTGATGAGGTGCGTCTGCAACCCCCGCTGGTAAATATCGTTAAGGGATGCGCCCCTCGAGGAGGAATCCAGGCTCGCCTGGTCAAAAGCCAGCATGCTCGATGCGTCCGACAAAGAGCGGCATTTTATACAATAGGTGCCTGTGTCGTCCTCCTTGTCGAAGATCGCCAAAGAGGAGCCATTATCTTGCAGCAGATTGACCAGACTAGACTGTTGGTGATCACATAAGTTGCCTAATTCCTCGAAATATTTGGCCATCGTTCATTCATTCATTGCAGCATATTTCAACGAGGTTAAAAATAAAGAGGGGACGAGAAGCGGATTACTTGCTATTGAGGGGGGAAGGTTTTGTCCTCGGATTCGTCAAATTGACAGGTGATAATGAAAAAGCCATTTTTCTGTCACGCTGTCAAATACGAGACTCCAATTGAAATCTAGAGCTGCCGTGACGTCAAAAAGCGCTCATATTTCAAAAATGGAAACCATCCATTTTGTTGACGGAGAATTTTGCCTCTTTAAATTCCACCTATATTTAAATGTGGATTTCAAATTAAACTAATGAAGTTATAATTATATTTTAAATTATACTTTTTAAAGTGAAAGCAAAGATTTAAGTATCTTTTTTAGGTGTCTTTTTTTGAAAAAAGATGTAAATTATTTCAAAAATCAACCCTGATCTAAAATATTTATAAATGAATTTATCTTTAAGGACCAATCATAGATTTTAGAGAAAATATTTTTACATTGCATATCAGAGAGGTTCGTCCCCTTAGGAATCGAACCCAAGCGCTAACTAAGCTTGCCGGGCCGCTAGCTTAAGCTCATTAAGCCAGGTTCTGGCTCTGATATGCAATGTAAAAATATTTTCTCTAAAATCTATGATTGGTCCTTAAAGATAAATTCATTTATAAATATTTTAGATCAGGGTTGATTTTTGAAATAATTTACATCTTTTTTCAAAAAAAGACACCTAAAAAAGATACTTAAATCTTTGCTTTCACTATAAAATTAAAGGGCACCTCACTGAAAACTTTTTTCAGTTTAGCCGGATTTTTTACTATTCCCTTTGAGTTGAAGGGAGTGAAAAATCTTTAGCTATAATACTTATATATGTTGCATGTCGGAGAGAGATTTGTCTTAAGGGTTTGGCTAGCGGCCCGGCAAGCTTAGTTAGCGCTTGGGTTCGATTCCTAAGGGGACGAACCTCTCTGATATGCAATGTAAAAATATTTTCTCTAAAATCTATGATTGGTCCTTAAAGATAAATTCATTTATATATACTTTTTAAAATATTTTAATGTGTTGATCCTAATCATAGAAAACTTTTGATAACAAATAAATAAATACACTGCGGTGCAAAAAATCGAGCCACCAATAAAATCTTTATTAAATAGCAAATTATTTATTAAATATTTACAAACCATATAATTTGTTCTATTAACTCTTAAACTAACATATTCAATATTGTTGATAATTTTTGAATTTTATCAAAAAAAAAAATAAGTAAAATAAAATTAAAACATACATTAAATTGAAAGTTTTTGTGCCGAGGGTAGCAGAATTTTTATATATTCAAAGAGTGTGTATCTATGATCGTTATAAATAAAATTTATAATTCCAGCAGAAGACACACTCTTTTATTGTCTCCTTCAATATTAAAACATACAATTACAATTTATTTGGGGGCACGGCAGTGCCCAGCCAAGTTCGATTCTAGCACGGATGTGTGCACTGCCAGACTACCCTTTACAGGAAACAACTCAGGCCATTTTGACGCCTCTGTAACTTCGTAATGGAAACCTCTACATGGCTGAAATTTTTTTCCAGAATACTGGTCCATAACCTTAACTAAATTACAAAATTTCATATTTCTACTGTTTATACCATCCAAGTTACAAGAAGCCAAAGAGAGGCTTTTTCGTCACTCACTGACTCACTCACTCATCAAAATTCTAGAGTACTTCCGCTAACCCTAGAATTCTGAAATTTGGCAGGCAGGTAGAGTTTGGGGTACAATTAATGGGAAAATCCAAAAATCGAAACTTTCCCTTCTTCAGGACCTAAAATGAAAGGGTGAAAGTTATAGACTTAATTAACATATAGGTACTAAAAATTCAATGAATCTAGAATGCTGAAATTTGGCATACTGGTATAGCTTGACACATTAATAAAGGAGGAAATTGAAAAATCGAAACTTTTCCTTCTTCAAGGCCCGAAATGAACGGGTGAAAGTTATAGGCTTAATTAACATAAACTAAAAATTCAATGAACCTAGAATGCTGAAATTTGGCATACTGGTAAAGCTTGACACATTAATAAAGGACGAAATTGAAAAATCGAAACTTTTCCTTCTTCAGGGCCCGAAATGAAGGGGTTAAATTTATAGGATAAATCCAACTTACAAAAAGAAGTGAAATCTCAACAAAAAACACTTGTGTAAAAAAAGGCCAAGTTCGATTAATAAAATCCGTTTGCCAAAAAAAGTAGTGAGATCTAATGTGCTGCCAAGTTCAACATCATCAATTTATTAAATGAGTCGAGAATATATTAGTAACTTCAATTAAAACGCATGTTTTTCATTTCACATGTCCCTCTATATTTTTTATTGATTTCACATTTTTAGTTGAAATTATTTTCATAAAACTTGGCTTTTACGCATTATTATGTATGTCACGAATTACTAGTTACCATATCATGGGATCTTAATAAGAGGGGAGTGGTGGAGGCCCTATCAAACAATAATAATAATAATTTAATGCGTAAAAGCCAAGTTTTAGGAAAATAATTTCAACTAAAAATGTGAAATCAATAAAAAATATAGAGGGACATGTGAAATGAAAAACATGCGTTTTAATTGAAGTTACTAATATATTCTCGACTCATTTAATAAATTGATGATGTTGAACTTGGCAGCACATTAGATCTCACTACTTTTTTGGCAAACGGATTTTATTAATCGAACTTGGCCTTTTTTACACAAGTGTTTTTGTTGAGATCTTACTTTCTCAATATCACTCCACATTTAAATTAAGTTTTAATAAAAGATCAAATTCCATTTGAAATATCATTAAAATGAATCATTTTGAATTGAATTAAGCATTAGTGATAAAAAGATAAAATATACAAAATAGGTTTTTCTCAAGGTCAAGCAGTTCAAATTGTGTGTCTTAGACAATTAATCATAGGGCTTAACGACAAGTGGTAAGTACATTTTCAATAAGCCGTTTTTCAGTAAATCCAAGAAACTACAAGAAAAATTCGAATTATCGAGAGTTCGAATTATCAAGAAGTTTGAATTATCAAGAGGGAAGAAAAAAAATTCGAATTATTAAGAGATTTTATTATATTTTTGAAAATATGTATGAGCTTACATAGATTTTATATTAATAAAGTAAAGGGTGTGTTTTATATAAAGCTTCAAGTAAAAAAAGTAAAAATAATGAAAACGACAAAAAAGAACAAAAAAATTATATATGTATTAATATTGCAATAGATAATACCATACCTAGTAAGAAAAATTAAGAATAATTTTTTGCTAGGAAAAATTCGAATTATAAAGAGGGGAAGTGGCCTAGTTCGAATTATAGAACGATCTCTCACCCTCTTTAGGAAAGTTTTAGTTAGTTAGGAAAAAGATTTCGAGTTATCGAGCGAATCAAAAAATACACAGCATTTTTCCGATTTTCCCAAGTTAACAGCTGAAGAGTTCGAATTATCGATAGTCAATTGTATATATCTATATATACATATGTTAATTGAAGGAGACAATAAAGAGTGTGTCTTCTGCTGGAATTATAAATTTTATTTAATTATAACGAGACTATAGTCTCGTTATAAATAAATAAAATTTATAATTCCAGCAGAAGACACTCACTTTGTTGTCTCCTTCAATATATAAAAATTCTGCTACTCTCGGCAAAAACTTTCAATTTAACATATGTTAATTATTCAGTCGTGTTTTGTGTATAGCATTGGACTATCACAAAACACGACTGAATAATTAACAGCGCTAGTGATAGTCCAATGGTATACACTAAAGACGACTGAATAATTAACAGCGCTAGTGAGAGTCCAATGGTATCCACCAAACACGACTGAATAATTAACAGCGCCAGCGATAGTCCAATGGTATCTATATATGTTAACATTAGATGAACGCGAAAGTTAAAACTTTTATCAGGTCACTGCCCTATTTTGGTGCAATTGGGACCTGATTCGTTTTGATACTGAACAAAGAGTTGAAAAAAGATAAGGACCCAGTCGGGTATGATCCGATATCTTCTGCGTTAAGCCCGCAGATGCCTTTTCCATTTAAGTGATGGATCCCCGACTAGGTCATATAATCAAATCTTATATAAATTCAACTCTTTAGTTCAGGCGCGTTTTCTCCTATTTTTCTAATAGTATGGTTTTTTTTTTTTTTTTTTTTTAATGATAATGATGAGAGAAGGAGTTACACCAAAAAGGTGCAACCCCTAAAGGCCTTGGTTGGCCCCTCCATCGTGAAAAGAAGAAGAAAGAATTTTATGGGTTGGGCGGAGGTCGAAGGTATCTGTGGATACGGGTCTTAAATAGCTTAAGGTTATAAGTCGCGGGAAAGATGGTGGCAGGGAGCGAGTTCCAGTCTCTGGAGGTCATAGGAATAAAAGAGTTGGCGAAAGCGCTTGTTCGACTTTTATCCAATTTGACAGCGAAGGGGTGCTGAGCGTTAGAAAACCGCGTGTTTCTCGTAAAGAGGGCATTAGGGGGGATAAGAGATTTCAGCTCGACTGAACAGACACCGTGATAGTATCTGTAGTACAAGGAAAGGGCAGAAACGGTTCTTCGGTGAGCCAGGGAGTCGAGTGAGTTGGTTAGAGCCGGGTCTCCTATTAGTTTAATTGCTCGCTTCTGAATTGCATCCAGTGTAGCAAGAGAATGCTTGGATGCACCCCTCCACAGATGAGAGCCATATTCGAGACAGGGACGAATTTGAGCCTTATACAGCATAAGAAGTTGACTGGGAGTATAACAGCGTCTAGACCTAAATAGGAGACCAAGCTTGCGCGCTGCAGCTTTAGCAGTGGTTGAGATATGGTCATTCCATGAAAGGTCAGACCCTAGAGTTACGCCTAGCATTGAAATTTTATCCCTGAATTCTAGTGAGTTTGAGTCGAATGATATGTTTGGGAGGTTTCTGTCGACGCGCCTAGAAATAAGGCAACACTGAGTTTTCCCTGCATTGAAGTTAACTAAGTTTTGGGATCCCCAGTTTTTAAGTTTGCACAAGTCTAAATTAATTGAAGAGGCAATGTCTGCACGGTTTTTATGCGATGCAGGGGCGTTATGTAGGGTGCTGTCATCTGCGTAACAATGTACCGGATTGGAGGGCAAGTTTAGAAGGTCGTTGATATAGATAAGAAAAAGCGTAGGGGAGATAACCGATCCCTGAGGAACTCCAGCGTTGGTGTGGAAGGGGAAGATGATATTCCATCGATGACAACCTTAATACTACGGTCTGAAAGAAAACTTTCGAGCAACTTACAGAGTTTCGGTGCAAGGCCGACGGAGGTCAATTTGGCAAGAAGATTTTTGTGCCAGACCATATCGAAGGCTTTTGAAATGTCTAAAGCTACCGCGAGGGTTTCATTCCCGGCCTCCAGGGTTTTGTTCCAGATATGAGTTACATATGCTAGGATGTCACCAGTCGACCGGAATTTCCTGAAGCCGTATTGCCTATCGTGGATAAATTTATTTGACTCTAAGTGTCGTAGAACTTGCTCGTTGATGGCCTTTTCCATGATTTTGGATAAGACAGAAGTGATTGCTATGGGTCGATAGTTTTTTATGTTGGAAGAATCGCCTTTTTCTTAATTGGTTGGATTCTGGCTAGTTTCCAGGCTTCAGGAAATATTCCAGAGTTATAGGAGAGATTGTATAATTTGGATAGTATAGGAGCAAGTTCAGGGGCGCACTTTTTAATGAGAATGGCAGGGATATCGTCGGGGCCAGCAGAAGAGTTTTTCTTTAGATTCCGGATGATCTTTAGAATTGCTGGTATCCTGAAAACAGTATCTGACATTATATTAGTACTGGGGGTATGTGGGTGGTTCAAGCCCTTTGTCGTCCAGGTTTGAGTTGGACGCGAAATATGAGGCAAAAGCTTCGGCTTTGTCGGAGGCGTCAATGGCTATCGAGTTGTCGGAGAGATTGAGAGGGGAAATGATGAGTTTGTAAAATTTCTTTTTACATACTTATCAAGGGACCAGAATTTGTTTGAACTGCTGGGGCAAGCTGCTAGCCTGTCAGCTTTTTTCTGAATGAAGGACTTCATCGCATTATCGATTGTTTTTTTACAGTGGGCGCGGGCTTTTGTGAGGAGAACGCGATTGTACTCTGATGGTGTCGAAGACCAATTATAGAAAGCATGATTTTTTTGTTTGACTGCTTCGGAGCAAGACTTATTGAACCAGGGCTTGGAGTCCTGTTTTCCAATTACCCGTTTGAAAGGGACAAATAACTCGATGCCCATTTGAATCACTTCAGAGAATGCAGACGCACATTCGGTGGCATTTTTGTTTCTGAAGCAGTAATCATTCCATGGGAAAGAGCTGAAGAAGTTACGCATTTCATCCCAGTTGGCTTTAAGAAAAAGCCTTATTTCTCTGGGCTTTGGGCAGGATAGAGCGGGTTTTACTAAGTCGATATGTGATTTTATTTTAATTAAGTTGTGGTCTGAGTTACCTAGAGGTGCAGAGATACTAAAAGAGAATTGAGATGGGGCAGATGACAGAAAGAGGTCGAGGAGATATGGGGTATCGTTTGGGTTGTCCGGAATCCTAGTGGGGCGATCTATATATGGTTCTTATAATGTAATAAATTTATAAGAACCATACTATTAGGAAAATAGGAGAAAACGCGCCTGAACTAAAGAGTTGAATTTATATAAGATTTGATTATATGACCTGGTCGGGGATCCATCGCTTAAGTGGAAAAGGCATCTGCGGGCTTAACACAGAAGATATCGGATCATACCCGAATAGGTCCTTATCTTTTTTCAACTCTTGGTTCAGTATCAAAACGAACCAGGTCCCAATAGCGCCTAAATAGGGCAGTGACCTGATAAAAGTTTTAACTTTCGCGTTCATCTAACGTTAACATATAAACATTCTAAATAAAATTTATTATCGAATATCTGAACATTATTATTATTTTTAATTATTATTGGCGTGTCGGCTACGAGGCCATTGACCCCACTATGCTTGTTTTAGCTATACAGCTCAAGACTATTAAATTATTAGATAGCTAATAGATAAATAGGTAAATAAATAAAAAAAATAATAATAAAAAACAGGAATAGAAATATATGTCTGAAAGACTTGTATAAGTACCCTTTAAATGTACTTTAATAGGTCTATCTCTGAGAGATAATTTTTTATATTACTTATATAATCTTCCCCTTCTAAGATATCCCTTGAAAAAATGTCATTTTTAATTCGCTGATTTCTATATAAAGGACATTCGAATAGTATGTGAGTTATATTGACTAATTGGTCACAGAGGGGATGCACCAGGGTGGATTTTCTCTCCGAAGAATGTGACCATGTGTTAGATAACAATGTCCGATTCTTAGACGAGAAAGAATCACCTGTTCTCTTCTAGAGAGATTTGATTTTTGGAGACCTGTTATTTGAGGCAAATATTTCCTCAATTTGCTATTGCTAGTTTGTTGCCATTGGTTTTTCCAATTTTCTTTTATATTTGATTTAATGAATTTTTGGATATCCTTGTATATATATGAGTTAAAGTCAATCCCTTCTTTTAAAGCCCCTTGTTTAGCGAGGATATCCACTGATTCATTGCCGCTTATTCCAACATGTCCTGGCACCCACATGTAGGCTATATTTGTCCCTCTTTCATATAATATTTTGTATAAAATGTGGATTTGCTGCAAAATTGGATTATTTGATTCGATGTTTTCCAAGGCTTTCAGACATGATATAGAATCTGTGCAAATAGCGATGTTTCTACTGATATCTCGGCCATTTATATAGAGAAGCGCCAAATAAATTGCCTTCAGTTCTACCACAAAAATGCTCGATTCATCAGCTAGCCTATAATATTTTTATATTATTCATAAGAAATGCACACCCCACTCTATTATTTATTTTCGAGCCATCGGTAAATATAATGCTATGTCCTTGAAAAAATTATTTACCATTTCATTAAATAGAATTCGATATGTCAAAGGATTGATTGTTTGTTTTTGGAATTGGCAAGCTGTAGAAAGATTTTTGGTTTAAGTATTGTCCATGGTGGAATTGGAAAGTTTATAATCTCCGTAATGAGATCTAATTTATTTTTATATATTTCGATGGCTTCTTTGTATCTGATATTTAAGGGGGATGTGCATTTCGGGCGATCCCGGTATAAATTTATTAATGAAGTAGTAAACTAAAAAAATCTTTGTATTTTAATTTTTCTCCTTGTGAAACACCACCAACTCCAATCTAATTTAATTTTAATGAAGTTTTGAAGATTTGGCAGTGTGCTGGGTGGGAGGAGAGAGATCTCATCTTAGCAAAATAATATTTCCCAGGATTTCTCTTCGAATCTTTAGGGGTGGTTCTCCAGTTTCAGCATTTAAACTAGTAACCGGGCTGGTTCGGAAGGCTCCAAGAGAGATCCTAAGTCCAAGATTATGTATCGAATCCAGCATTTTCAGGGCAGAACTTCTAGCTGAGGCATATACCGGCGTTCCATAATCTATCTTACTGCGAATTAGTGCTCGATAAACTCGAAGTAGAGACAACGAATGAGCTCCCCAATTAGTATTAGCCAAAACTTTCAGAATATTTATAGATCTTATACATTTGGCTTTTGTATTTTTTATGTGCTCTATCCAATTAAGCTTTGAATCTAATGTCAGCCCTAAGAATTTTACCGATTGCTTAAAGTGTATGGGATCTTGATTTAAGAGTAAAATGGGGTCATCATGCCTTTGCCTAAGTCTACAGAAATGAAGACAGCATGTTTTGGATTTGGATATTGTGAATCCATTTTGTGTTGCCCAAGAATTTATATTCTCGATAGCTCCCTGAAGCCTCCCCTTTAAATAGTCAATACTTTTTGAGTTCATGTAGATTGCCAAATCGCCTACAAAAAGAGAATACTGGATCTGAGGAGGAATTGACTTTGAGATGTCATCTAGGGTTATCTAGAATAGAGTAACAGAGAAAACACTTTTTGCGAGTATGTGTTTTCAATTCGAACACGGAAAGATCTGTCCATCAAAATTTTTTTATAAGAAATGCCATGTGGCCCCTTATGGCCCATTATTGAATTTTTGTGAGCATTCGATAGCGTCATGTATTGTCGAAAGATTTCTCCATATCGAAAAAGACAGCAATAGTATGCTGTTTTTGATAAAGCCATTTTGGATATAATTAAATATTAATTAATCTAATTAAAAAAATTAAGAATATTTTTTTTGCTAGGAAAAATTTTGAATTATAAAGAGGGAAGTGGACTAGTTCGAATTATAGAACGTTCTCTCCCCTCTTGTTACGAAAAAGATTTCGAGTTATCAAACCTATCAAAATTCACAGCAGTTTTTCGATTTAACGAAGTTAACAGCTGAAGAATTCGAATTATCGAGAGTCGACTTATACATAATTATATACTTAGGTAATAGCCAAGGGCGGATCCAGAAATTTTTGTGGGGTGGGGGCGATATTAAAAAACAATACAAGAATATATCAATATTTTTAATGTATTTTAATAGGAAATTCAATTAATTAATATTTATTTACAAGAAATATTACACTTATACCAGGGCCGGTATCACACTTTCATTTTGGGGGATCATGTACCGGCACCCCTCCCTTGGGGAAAATTTTGAAATTTTGGACTTCAAAAGTAGTTTTTAGAGGCAATTTTGACCCTCTGTAAAATTAAAAACAAACAAAAAGAGCGCACGAAGAAGGGGAAAATATACAGGTTTACCTACCTATTAAATGTATATTATAATATACTTGGACTATAGTTCACTAATTGAGTTTTTCATATTTAATAAATTGGTTGTGACTACTAATGTAAAATAGATATTTTTTAAAATTAAATAAAATTTTAGTTACAGCTTCTTTAGTCAAGAAAAATTATGATTTTAACAGGAAAAAATTCCCGGAGAAGATTTTATTGCTAGAATACCTTTATTGGTGTTCCAATATTACTACCCTAAGTTTTCCCCCAAATCTATATTGTGGACATTTTTCTACTCGCCTCAAAATGAGAAAATTTCTGAGTTTTTTCAGTTTTTCTTGAATAACTCTATAACAGCTTATCAAATCAAAAAGATATCTATTAGATGAATTAAATCTCTTTAAATTACGCGTAATATGATAAAAAATTCATCTATTTAGGTTCTGTAGAACCGGTACTAGCGCCTGTCAAAAATCAGCCCCCGGGATCACTTTTGAATATCCCTAAAACTCGTACTTTTTTCGATTTTTCCCCATTTTACTATGAAGGAGCACGTTGTCGACAAAGAGCACTCTATACGTTTTTAAACTAGATTAAATTTGTTACAATGTAAAGGAAGTTTCATTTTAATTGGATAATGGTAGCCCGTGCCTCAATGAGGTTGAAGTTTGCAGTTTTTTGCAAAAAATCACAGTTTTTCCTTCATAAAATGAAAACCACTCATTCTAGAAACTTGATTCCCATCTCATTGTCTAGGAAATTTTGTTGACTTGAACGTTTACTTGGACCACTTTTTTGTTAAAACTCTTAGATTTATAGATATTCAGCATTTTCCATGACGCTTTTGACGGGTTACCATTATCCAATTAAAATGAAACTTTCTTTACATTCTAAAAAATTTAATCTAGTTTAAAAATGTATGGAGTGGTCTTTGTCGAAAACGTGCTCCTTCATGGTCAAAATGGGTAAAAATCGAAAAAAGTACGAGTTTAGGGATATTCAAAAGTGATCCTGGGAGCTGTTTTTTGACAGTCGCTAGTACCGGTTCTACTGAATCTAAATAGAATATGAAATTGTTATCATTTTACGCATAATTTAAAGAGCTTTAGTTTATCTAATTAATATATTTTTAATTTGATAAGCCGTTTTAGAGTTATTCAAGAAATATTGAAAAAATTCCGAAATTTTCTCATTTTGAGGCGCGTAGAAAAATTTCCACAGCACAGATTTGGGAGAAATCTTAGGGTGGCAATATTAGAGCACCAATAAAGGTATTCCAGCAATAAAATCTTCACAGGGAATTATTTCCTGTTAAAATCGTAATTTGCCTGGACTATCAATGGAAAACGCGCTATAAATCAAGCACCTCTGCAATTTCCCAGAAAATAGAATCTATGCTGAAAGTATTCAGAATGGTATAAATCCAAGCTTTTTCGCTGTTTGATAAAATATAGTATAAGTGAAATTAAAATTAAAAAACTCGCAATAAGTTTATTTTTATTCTCGCTGAAAATAGAGGGCGCCACGAGAAGACAGCTGCCTCTTGCATGTTCACCACCCTGTATGAAATTATTTTCAAATAAAAACCTACAAACATTATTTAAATAAAATTTTCAAAATTCTCTAATTAAAACAACAAAGAAAGCTTTTTTTCGAGTGTATTTCTATATTTGTAATTTTGGTAAACAACATCCGTCTATCAAAATTGGCACGTTTTTTTATTTTTTAGGGTTTTTATTTTATAATTAACGCAATTTAAAAGTTGAAGATATTTATAAACTATGACTTGTATAAAATATTTATTTTAAATTTTTGTAGAAAAACATTATAGTTTCATAAAAACTTGTTAAAAATGATTTCGACCAGACAAATTTTTCGAGGATTAATAAATCCTAACCTTAACTTGAGATTTATCGGTTCTTATCAGGGTTCTTATATCCCTACCTGGAAAAAACCTTCCAAGTGAGTTTTATTCATAAGAAATTAAATTAGTTATTTATTATTATTTCCTTTTTGTAAAGCACCTATTTCTCCAAATTTCATTGATAAAGGGAAAATTTCTCCCGAAACGTATGCATTTCTAATGATCGTTTTGGCAAAAAAACAATCAATAAATTATTTCAAGATATATTAATTTAATTATATATAACTGAGGATTGTATTCAGGGGAATAAAAAAATATTTATTGGAAACTTTCCTCGTTACATTTTTGAAACGACGTTTCGGAGGATCTCCCCCCTTCTTCAGGCTTCAAAGGGTCAATGAAGGAAGCATGTAAGAATTTTCCTTCTTGTCTCCTTTTTCAGTTCTCGTTGATCTTGAGAAATAATTAATAAACAATTGTATTAAAACCGGTTCTCCTAGAAATGCAGCATCTGACCAAGTTCTGATCAAATTCTGAGCTTTGTTTTCCAGAGATTTGTGGCCTTTGACCCTTTCTTCAGTCTGAATAACACCGCTGGAAAAATCTTCTTCTTCTTCATTATTCAGAAAATATTTTTTGTCTTGTCATCACCAATAGAATTGAAAATTATTACATGCTTCATTCATTGACCCTTTGAACCCTGAAGAAGGATAGAAGATCGTCCGAAACGTCGGATCAGAATTTGTAAAAAAAACTTTCCATTATTCTTTTATTGGGAATCATCATTTATTTATTTATCCCTGGACTGCCTTCCATTTGATCCTCAGTTTTATATCTATTTGTCCGAATCATGGAAAAAATCTAATAATTTAATTATATAAATATTTTTTTTTTAAGGAAACACTTTGGAAATTATAACATAGTTAAACCTGGCAAAGTATCTGAAGAATTGACGGTGCCAATAAATATTAAAAAGCCACCCTATTTTGAAACTCACAAACCTCCGGATCCACCTTCGATAATTGAAATCAAAACAAATGATCAAATTCAAAATATGCGTAATAGTTGTACATTGGCTAAAACGATACTCAATTCTATTGGAGAACAAATTCAGGTATAATAATTTTAATTTTTATCCAAGCCTTTCATCTCTTCTCGGTGCTCCCACACTCATGTGTGGTCAAAGGGTGGCCAGGAGGCACTCGCACCTCCAGAAATCTTCCTAAAATAAACTAAATATAATCAGGAGCAGAGGTTCTGGGGTGACTGCAGCCCGCAGCTTACCAAATAAAATCGTAAAAGGTGGTTTTAATAATCCTCTGCTTGATGATAAGCCAGATATACAATTAAAAGCACAATAATCTTTTATTAATATTTATAAATATTTATTTATAAAAATGTCTTTGTGCTCTTCATATGCTCAATCTTCTATTATCTAGCTAGCTTGCTATAACATCAAAACGAATTTATCTATATCCATTTCCAAACTAGATGACAAGGGACATGACCATCCGTCTTATAGCCCCAATATTATGTCGGATATTAAATTCAGAATTCCAATAATATTAAAAGTTATTAAAAACTTAAAGCCACCGGTTCAGACAACATTCCGACCTGGGTAATAAAAAATTGCGCTCCTGAACTGGCTCCTATTCTCTCAAAAATTTTCAAGCTCTTATACACGTCAGGGACATTTCCAGAGAGCTGGAAAATAGCAAGAATTCAACCAATCAAAACAAAGAGAGATTCTTAAAATTTAGCCAATTATCGTCCGATCGCTATCACTTGGGTTCTTTCTAAAATCATGGAAAAGGAAATTAATTAGCAAGTTCTTCAGCATTTACCATAGAATCTAATAAATTAATCCATGATAGACAATACGGCTTTAGGCAATTTCGATCTACCGGCGATATTCTAGTATATGTAACTCATATATGCAATAAACCAGGAGAGACTGGAAATGAGACTTTCCTGATAGGCTTAGACATTTCAAAAGCCTTCTTCGATCAGTTCTGGCAAAAATCTTATTACTAAATTATCTGTCTTTGGCCTCCCCTCGAGCCTCTGCATGTGGTTTGAAAGCTTTCTCTCAAATCGCAGTATTAAGGTCGAGGTTGATGGAATATCATCCTCGTCTTTCTATACTAATGCTAGCTGGAGTTCCTCAGGGCTCAGTCATTTCTCCCACGCTCTTTATTATCTATATTAATGACCTTTTAAACTTACCCTCCAATCCAATACATTGTTACGCAGACGATAGCACCATCCATAACGCTCAATCCTTACAAAACAATCGCGCAAACACTGCTTCCTGGATAAATTTAGATTTAAGCAGGCTTAAAAATTGGGGATCTCACAACTTGGTAAACTTTAACGCTGGCAAAATGCAATGATGTCTGCCTTTCTAGGCGCGAAGATAGGAACCTTCCTGACATTTCCTTTGATTCGAGCTCATTGGAATTTCGTGACAAAATATCAATGTTGGGTGTCACCTTAGGTTCTCACCTTTCTTGGAATGACCATATTATCTCAGTAGCAAAAGCTTTAGCATGTAAGATTGGCGTTCTTTTCCGGACTAAGCGCTTTTTCACCTCCACTCAACTTCTTATCTTATACAAGGCTCAAATTCACATTCGAATATTGCTCTCATTTGTGGAGAGGAGCCTCCAAGCATTCTCTTGCTACCTTGGATGCAATTCAAAGGCGTGCTATCAGACTGATAGGAGATCCACCATTAACTTACACTCTCGACTCCCTAGCCCATCGTAGATCTGTCTCCGGCCTTTCTCTTTTTTATAGATATTACCATGACTTTTGTTCTGAGGAGATAAAATCAATAATCCCTCCTTATTTTGCGCGAAATACGCGATTTTCTAAGACTCAACACCCCTACGCGCCTAAATTGGATACTAACCGAACAAACGCATTCGCCAACTCGTTTATCCCTATGACATCTTGAGACTGGAACTCTCTTCCTCCTACCCTCTTCCCAGCAACATATAAACTTCAATCTATCAAGACACGCATCCACGAATACCTCAACTCCAATCCCTAAATCTCTTCTTATTTCCAAGATTCAAGTGTCCACCGCGGACTACAGAGGTTGAACCTTTTAGGTGCAACTTCTTCTTGTATCTCACTATCATTATAAAAATAAAAAAAAAAAAAAGGGTAAGTGAACTCATGTGAAATAACAGATATTTATAATTAAAAATACTCCTGGTGAAGATCAAACCTTCGAAACTATAGTCTCCAACAAATGGGTGATTCATCGGTCTGTCCTCTCTTTAAAGTTACATATTGTTGCGCTTAAACGAAGCACCCTGTATACAAATGCATATGATACGTAGATAGACAATAATATATCATATAAATTATATTTGAAGTTTTCTCTCCGACTTAAAATAAAAGAGTTATAGAGGACAGACCGATTAATCACCCTGTATATATTTATACTCGATATATATGTATACGTATTGTATATATGTTTATTTTCATCAAGAAGAGGACAACCTTATTGATTTCTCTTTATCAATCAACAACTCTGCTACTCTCCGCAAAACAAAATCTTTTCAATCAAAACAATTATTTGCTGACTCTTGAATAAGTTTTCACTATTTTCTCTATTTTTAGCTCTTATTTTTTATCTAATAAGGAATGTATTAAATAGACATCGGTTAGTTATATTTTTTCATAAAAATAATCTGTATTACAGGTCGGTGTCACGTGTGATGATCTCGATAGATTGGCTCATCATATGATAATAGAAAAAGGCGCCTATCCTTCGCCACTCAGATACATGTGCTTCCCAAAATCAATTTGCACTTCCGTGAATAATGTCGCTTGTCACGGCATCCCTGATGATCGACCTTTAATGGACGGTGATATCGTCAATGTGGACGTTTCGGTAAATTATTTTTTATATTTATATTTTTCCTAAAATTTAATAATGAATATATAATAAATATACCATCTTATAACTCAAAAACAGTGCATTATGTGAAAAAAAATTTCAAATAAAAGTAGATTTATATCAGGAGGCAAACTAAACTACACTATTGTTTGTCGACCTAGAACAAGCTTTCAAGGGTATTCGAGGTCAAGTTCTGTTTTTTAAATGGAAATCTATATGTTTCTGTACATATTCTTAATCTAGAAAAAAAAACTGAACAACTTTCATTAGAACTATTTTTTATATGACATCAAATAAAAAAATATTAAATCAATTAGATCTTTAAAAAAATCCTAATAATTATTTTTAACAATCATTCCACTTAATTATCAAATAATAATGATCAAATGGGGGGTCGGGTAGGCTAGGCGGTAGCATGTCAGCCAGCTAACCAAGAGGACCCGAGTTCGAATCCGACTCGAGGCATCCGGCTAAAATTGACCCCCGAGGTAGAGACAAATTTAAATAAAATAATTAGTATCGTAAATGGCTTATGGCTAGAAAGGCCGAAAAGCCAAAAAAAAAAAAAAAAAAAATAATGATCAAATATTTAATTATTAAAAAAATAATTTAATAATTTTGCCCTCAGGAGCTTCATTTTATCGTGTTGTAAATCTATTTAAAAAAAAAAATTGTAAAGGCTAAAAGGCCAAAATAACGAAATTGGAACTTTTTTTCAGAAGGCTTGCGATACACTCTGGAATGCCACAAAACAGTGTCTCAAAATTACTAAATTATTATTAAATTATTTATTTAATAATTAAATATTTGATCATTATTATTTGATAATTAAGTTGAATGATTGTTAAAAATAATTATTAGGATTTTTTTCAAGATCTAATTGATTTAATATTTTTTTATTTGATGTCGTATAAAAAAATAGTTCTAATGAAAGTTGTTCAGTTTTTTTTTCTAGATTAAGAATATGTACAGAAACATATAGGTTTCCATTTAAAAAACAGAACTTGACCTCGAAATACCCTTGAAAGCTTGTTGTAGGTCGACAAACAATATCGTAGTTTAGTTTCCCTCCTGATATAAATCTACTTTTATTTGAAATTTTTTTTAATATAATGCACTGTTTTTGAGTCAGTCTAAAGATAAAAATACTCACCCGTTATATAATAAATAATAAGTAGAGACCGGATTTTTATGCAGTAAAAACTGCCAAAATATGCAGTTAAAATTGCTGAAATATGCAGAATAGGTTGAAATATGCAAATATATTCAGTAAAAGATGGCAAAATAAATTTTTTTTATGCACTAAAAAATTAAAATTGAAGAAAAAGACTAATATACTTACTTAATACTTATATAATTGAAGGAGTCCTATGAAAAAAATAAAACTATGTGTCAAATATGTACTTTTATTGCGTAAAAAATTCTCATTAGGTATATATATATTTTTTTTTATTTATTATCACCGGAAACACAGCCAATTTAGACAGCACATCAGTAAAGTGTTAGTAGTGTTAATGAGAGAGCCGAGATTTAGCCGGTCGAAATTTTATATGCTAGCAAGGCTCGAACCCGGGCTTCTCGCTTGAACATCGTCATAAATCAACATAATAAATATAATAATGTTTCAAAAAATGTAAACGAAAAAATACGGGGGGGGGGGGGGGGTTATTTAACAGACACGATTGTATTATACTCCTTTTATTTATTTATTTTATATTAACAAGCTTTTCATATTTACGTACCTACAAATAATAAACTAATAAAATAATGCAAATATTTGACCGGCTCTGATTCCTACACTAATTTACACACACTTCAACACACACACACGAACACTCAATGGCCAAAATCGGCTATAGCTACCTAAGGCCTTTAAAAGTCCCTGTTTTATTTCTTCATTTTTTTCATTCTTTCTCCGAAAATTTACTTTTAAAAAATCTGTATTTTGCCCAAAAATCCTTAAAATATGCAATTTTATGCAATATTACTCAAATATGCAAAAATATACAGTTCGGCTTTAGAAGAAACAGAGGCACCCGAGAAGCAATTCTCTCTCTTAGACTAATAATAGAAAGGGCTTTTATCAGGGAAGAATCTGTCTACATCGGATTCATAGACCTAGAAAAAGCATTCGATAACGTCAATTGGGAAATTATGTTTAAAATATTAAAACAGGCGGGAATAAAATTCAGAGAGAGAAGACTAATCTACAATCTATATCAAAACCAGACGGCAATTATAAATATTGGTGATGAACACAGAGAAGCCAAAATAAAAAAAGGTGTAAGACAAGGATGTGTGCTGTCACCCATGATTTTCAACTTATACATAGAAGAAGCGATTAAAGAATTCAAAGACAAAATTGATACAGGTATAGAAATCCAAGGTCAAAAGATCGCTATGTTAAGATTTGCCGATGACATTGCCCTTCTAGGAAGCAATAAAAAAGAATTAGAGGACGCCTTGAATGGAATTAACCAAATCCTAATAGAAGAAATCAAAATGAAAATAAACAAGAATAAAACCAAGGTCCTAGTATGTACAAAAAAGAACAAACGAGACAGGAATGCATCAAAATTAACCAAGAAAACCTAGAAGGAGTTAAGGAATTCCACTACCTAGGAAGTAAAATAACATGGGATGGGAGGAGCAAAAACGAAATTAAATCAAGAATTGCCCAAGCAAAAATGGGGTTTAATTCAAAACAAAAACTACTATGCTCCTCCTCAATCAGCTTAGCAAACAGGAAGTTGCTATTGAAGACATATGTATGGAGCATAGCCATGTACGGGTGTGAAACCTGGACAATTGGAAAAGCGGAGAGAAAGAGATTGGAGGCTTTCGAAATGTGGTGCTACAGAAGAATGATGAATATCAAATGGATGGATAAAATTACAAATGAAGAAGTTCTTGGAAGAATCGGAGAAAGAAGAACCTTGTGGAAGAGTCTGAAGAAGAGAAGAGGTCAAATGATGGGGCACACACTGAGACATGGGGGACTGCTTAGGGATATCTTGGAGGGGGAGGTGGGAAAGAAAAGGGGAAGGGGAAGAACCAGATTAGAATATTTCAACCAAATAATTGGGGATATGGGATGCCAGACATTTAGAGAGGTTAAACAGCTGGCGGGGGACAGAGTCGAGTGGAGACGGATTGTTGCATCAAACCAGTCTTAGGACTGTATACTCAATGATGATGATGATACAGTATAAAATTTAACCCACAGTATCCTAGATTCATGATTCGGATAGATAATTGATCACCTGGGTCGTATGTGGCGGCAAACAAAATATGCGATTGCATAGGAATCCGGTCTCTAATAATAAGTAAACATGTTATCTATTTTTAGATTTATTTTATGGGTATTTATTTTTCCAAACACAAAGCTAGTTATTTTGCATTTGAGTTTTTGAATAAATACCTCTGAAATAAAAATTGAATTACAAACCATCAAGGAGTCTACATAATATAATCTATTGTTTTTATTATTATAGGTATTTTTAAATGGATTCCATGGGGATTGTTCTAAAACGTTTCTTGTTGGTAACGTTGACGACCAAGGCAAGGCTCTAGTACAGGCAACTCGAGAATGTCTCCAAATTGCAATCGATTCGCTCAAGCCTGGCTTGGCTTATAATAAAATAGGTTCGATATTAAAAAAATTATTATATATTATATTTACTTAATACCTACTTATCATCAAAAATGAATTCTCTTATAAGGAGATGGCTGCACTAGGTCATTTCGAACGCTTAATGCATCGAAAATGTCTTGAAAACTGGAAGATATCATCTTCTTTATTAGAAATATGTTGATAAATTTAATTGGTTCATGTCTATTTTAATAATAAATAAAAGATAAAAATAAAAAATAAAATAAATCTTTATTACTCGACCTGCAAGTCCTCGGTGGCTAGGTCAACAAAACATCAATACAAATCAACTACAGAAATTAATAAACATTAATTAATAAATACAAATCAATTAAAAGAAATTAACAATTAACAAACAAGAAAAAGAAAAAAAAATAGAAATGTATGCTCATTAACAAATAACATGATCATAGATTTCCATCAAAAGACAAAACGTAATTTAAATAATTCCGCGCAAAAACCCCGATACCAGGAGCAAACAACGCATTAGCCATCCCTACATTTGCCATAAGCTGTTAAGGAAACCTGGTCAAAACCTTAACAAGGATGGTATGACCTCTCTCTACCTCAGGTAATCTCTGCTTGTGAGAACGAAATAAAATTTTGCACAACTCTAGGACATTAGGACTTGACAAAATGTATAATTGATTTAATCATAGGGGGCAGAAGACTATAATCTCAAGTAATAACAGACACAGGATTCACGGGTTTTTGGACAATTTTTTTTATTAATGTTAAATATCATTTTTCTTACTACGTTTTCTCCTTTTTTCAGGACTTTTCCAAGTACTGAATACAAAGAACAAAATAACAATTAGATCACACAAATCAAATGAATGTATAATATTTCAAATTACAATAATTGTCAGATCTAGATATAATTATATTATCATTCTCTTTGATAAAGTGTTTAGTTATTCTTACATCAGTAAACAGGCTTCTATTATCTCGCTTAACATCAATGTCCCTTATAGAAATTTGTTATTATGTTAACAGCCCTATTGCGTATATTGTTCTTTTCGTCAAACAATAATTTTGAGTCAACAACCCCAACTTGTATATATCGATGGCATCTTCGATGTCTTTGATCAATATAAAAGGTTTCACATCTTTATTGGTAATGGGAATTCCGAAATTTGGTTCTATCATAGAACTCTACTGGCTTCTTCTGGCAACGGCAATTGGGTAAAATCGAGGGGTGAACCGTGATTGGAATTAGGTGTACACCGTCTTTGGAATTATTTGGAATTCATTAGATAATCTATTGTCGTCTATTGTCTTCTACTTGGAAATGGAAGTAGGTGTACACGATTTTAGGTCGCGGTTCACCACGAAAATTAAAAACACATCATCTATTAATTGTTTCAGTCAAGACAGGGGTTTAAGAAGCTGCCAGAGAATCCACTTTTTTGATATTTGATTTCTTCACTATATCAAACTCACGTCTAAACCTGGCCTTATTTAAAGATGATAAAACTGAGAAACGATGTTGGCCCAATTTCTCCCGAATTGTGTTTTCCAGACTTTCTATAGTATTCTCCAGTTTCTTGAGTTCCCAAATAGTGATTTTTATTTCAAGGCTCAATATATTAAATCTGAATTTTCTTAAAATTCCATCAGAATGGTTTTTGAACGGATGTTCTCCCAGTTGTAATGAATAAATGAATTTAAGGCTGTTAATTATTATTATTATCTAAATGTTCTTTTGTCCTTTGTTTTCAGTACTTGAAAAAGTTCTGAAAAAGGACAAAGGAAATTGATATTTAACATTAATAAAAAAATTGTCCAAAAACCCGTGAATCTTTTATTTATTAGAAATATGTTTAAATAAATGTAGTAAACCACCAAATGGAATTAGAATTTGTAGGTTTGCAATGATTTTAAATTAATTCGGAAGGATCTAAAATTCATTATTCTCTATTTTTAATTTAGTTAGAAAATTTTTTCGACAACTCCTTATTTTTTCATGAAAAGAATCAAGACTTATACAAAATTATTATACAGGATGGGGCATAAAGATCTACCACATTTTGAAGAGGTATAAAAAATGAAAAAATTTAACTAGAAAAAAACTGAATATAATTTTGAAAAGAACATCAAATATATTTTTTTAAATGTGTTTTAAACATTATCAGACGAAAGGGGCGGGGGTCAAAAATGAAAATTCTTGCACTTTCGACCAAACTCAACCAAATTTTGTATACAGTCCCCAGAAGGCTAGAAATGCAAAAAATAACCACCCAAAATGGGTGGGAGGAGGAGTCAAAAATGAAAATTCTAGCCCTTTCGACCAAACTATGTGTACAAAATTTGGTTAGTTTTTGCATTTCAAGCCTTCTGGAGGTCCACAGAATATATATACAAATTTGGCTGAGTTTGGTCAAAAGGGCTAGAATTTTCATTTTTGCCCCCCCCCCCGCCATTTTGGGTGGTTGGATTTTGCATTTCTAGCCTTTTTGGGGCCCACAGAATATGTAAACAAAATTTGGTTGAGTTTGGTCAAAAGGGCTAGAATTATCATTTTTTGACCCCCCTCCCCCTTTTTTTGTCTAATATAATGTTTAAAACACATTTAAAAAAATATTATTTTATGTTCTTTCCAAAAATATATTCAGTTTTTTCTAGTTAAATTTTTTCATTTTTTATTACCTCTAAAAAATGTGGTAGATCTTTATGCCTCACCCTGTACTTCAGCCAATAAGCAATTAATTTTGTCTTTCTACCAAATCATAATAATATTTCAGCTTCTTTTCATATTTTACTGGTCCAAAATTTAAATCAAAATCTAGACACATCTATGTACTATATAGGATTTGAAAAGCAATGATAACTGATTAAAGAATAAAATTTACCCAATAATTAAAATAAAGTTGTTTTTTTTAAATTCCAATTTAATAATCATGTTCTTTTTTCTTTAGGTGAAATTATAGAAAACGCAGCGAATGAAAGAGGATTTACAGTAGTTCCTGCATTTACTGGTCACGGTATTGGAAATTATTTCCATGGTCCACCGGATATTTATCATATTAGTAAGTATTTGGTGTGTGTGTGTGTTTAGTTTTGCCCGGTGCAAAGTTGTTATGCGGGGCCTTTTAATACTATAGGTATATATATAGGTAGCTGATTTTTGGATCTCCATAAAAAATAGAACTATTTTTGCATTTTTTTTAATCGACGCGAAATTTTGCCCTCTTTAATTTACTATAGGATGGTTATGTACAAAATATGGACCGTTTTCAAGTTATAAGCGGAAAACTGGAAAAAGTCGGAAAATTTCGAGGTTTTTCGGCCACCAAAAGTTGTCCACCACACTTCCGAGGTCACAAGCTTAGATTTGGCATGCCCACACTATACTAAACGATCCTAGAAAAAAAAAGCTGACGTGTTCTGATGTGGCCAGCCACTTGACTTTACCATACGACCTGGCACCCTCACTTATATTTAATAAAATTATTTATAATCATGTAGGGGGGTTAGTTTTTGCATTTTTAGACTTCTGGGGTCCCAGTGATTATGTATACAAAATTTGGTTGAGTTTGCTCAAATGGCCTAGATTTTTAATTTTTAACCCCCCCTCCACTCCCCTTAATTTTGCACCAAAATATAATCAGCTCTTAATCTCAATGGACCAAAACTACGTGTGAAATTTGGTTTCGATATTCAAACTAGTTTTTGAGCTAGCTAGTCCACAGAAATTTGGTAACGCACAGACTAACGGATAACCAGACAACCGGACAGACTAACTAACAGACATTTTGACAAAACAATTATTATCTAGAAAATATATTTTTTTCGATGTTCATTTATTTGAGCTTTTTTGTAGAGCGAAATGCCATGGTTTCGCTCAATTTTTTTAATCAAAATATTTTCAGCCGTTTTTGAGATATTTCGAAAAAAAGGAAAAAAACCACTTTTTTCACGCACGATTACAATACTTGACCATACCCTGTATGGTAAAGTAAAAATGTTTTTCCACAATTAATGTAAGTTGAACAACTTTTTGGGTCCTCGGGGGGGGGGGGGGGGGGGGTTCTATTAATTCACACAAAATCGTGCTTATTGATTTGGGATGGTCTTAGAATATGCAAAAAGCCATTCTGTTAAGCGAAATATTAAATTAAAAGCTAATTTAGCCCTTTTAAGGAACGATCTGAGATCTTCTCTTTCTCCGATTCTTTCCTCGAATAAAAAATATAAATATTTTCGAAAAATTATTTTTTCTAACAAAAATTCATTTAACAAAAGGTCAGATATAGACTATTTTTAACCGACTTCAAAAAAGGAGGAGGTTCTCTATTCGACTGAATTTATTTTTTTTTTTTTTTTTTTGTGCCTATGTTACCTCATATCTCCGCCAATTGTCAACCGATTTTGAAATTTTTTTTGCATTGGGTCCAGTCTAGCTTCCGATTGGTCCCATTTTTTTTTCGTTTTTTTTCATAGGTATTAGACCTTTTTTATTAGGTTTGTTTAGACCTAACCTCTTTGTTTATGAACCGATTTCGATGGTTCTTTTTTATCCGAAAGGGGGTGTCTTAGGGATGGTGTCATATTAATTTGGTCAAGTTCTGATGATAGGATCACTATTAATGACATCACTAAAAAGGGAAAAATAAAAATAATTTTTAAGAAAAAATAAAAACCGACTTCAAAAAATTAAATGCAACAAATAAAATACACTAAAAGGTATAAAATAATTATTATCTTATTTAGTTACAACTAACCGACGAAATATTAACATGAAATTACTTTTTGAAGTCGGTGCCAAACATATACCTTTTATGAATCCCACTCGACGGATCTTACTTAGTACGTTTGGCGGGTACGCTCGCTTATAGGTATAGTTTGTTTGGTACCGACTTCAAAAAGCAATTTCATGTTAATATTTCGTCGCTCAGTTGTAACTAAATAAGATAATAATTATTTTATACCTTTTAGTGTATTTTATTTGTTGCATTTAATTTTTTGAAGTCGGTTTTTATTTTTCTTAAAAATTATTACTTTAACATACAGGGTATGGTTAAGTATTGTAATCGTGCATGAAAAAAGTGGTTTTTTTCCTTCTTTTTTCGAAATATCTCAAAAACAGCTGAAACTATTTTAATTTAAAAAATTGAGCGAAACCATAGCATTTCGGTCTACAAAAAAGACCTAATAAGTGAACATCGAAAAAATTATATTTTTCGAGATAATAACTGTTTTGTCAAAATGTCTGTTATTTAGTCTGTTATTCTGTTAGTCTGTGCGTTACCAAATTGTTGTGGACGATCTAGCTCAAAAACTAGTATGAATATCAAAACCAAATTTCTCACATAGTTTTGGTGCATTGAGATTAAGGGCTGATTAGATTTTGGTGCATATCGACCCAAAATTAAGGGGAGAGGAGGAGGGTTAAAAATTAAAAATCTAGGGCATTTGAGCAAACTCAACCAAATTTTGTATACATAATCAATGGGCCCCTAGAACACTAAAAATGCAAAAACAAACCGCCCAAAATGGGGGGGGGGTCAAAAAATGAAAATCTAGGCCCTTGGACCAAACTCTAACAAATTTTGTATACATAATCAGTGGGCTACCAGAAGACTAAAAATTTAAAAACTAACTTCCCAAAATGGGGGGGGGGGGCAAAAAATGAAAATCTAGGCCCTTATACCAAACTCAACCAGAAGTGTATGGTAAAGTCAAGTGGATGGCCACACCAGAAATTGTTAATTTATTTATAGTTGCTTTATATCAATTTCTTAAATCAACATTTATTAAATTTCTTAAAATTCCTCTGATAAAAGTAGAATTCTCCCGAAACGTTTTAATTTTTTAAATAAACGTTTTAAGATTGTTTTTACAAAAGATTTGTATTTATTTGTATATCAATTTTATTTTGCTAGGTAATAAATACCCTGGCGAAATGTTACCTGGGACAACATTTACGATCGAGCCGGTCCTCTCTCAGGGCACCGAGGAGGTGCTCATTCTCGAAGATGGCTGGACGGCAGTCACTCTGGACACGGGTAGAACCGCCCAAGAGGAACACACTGTGCTCATTACTCAAACAGGATCGGAAATTCTCACTTGATAAATATACAATTTTATTAGATTTATATGTACATATCTTTCAACAAATATAGCAATAATAGATTAATATACATAATATACTTTAATAAAAAATAAATAAACAAAAAAATTTGTTAAATTAAATTTATTATTATGGATGCATAGGCAAAACTAGGATTGATAATGGGAGGGTCAGTCTCAAGATCAAACAATCAATTAAGGGGTTCAAAAGCAGAGTGGACCATCTCACTTTTGGTTTTAGTGCCTGGAGCACCGAGCATCGAGCGATGCTCGGTAACTTTTTGCCTCTAGATAGCTTATGTTTCAAATTTCAGGGCTCTGAAGACGAAATATGAACGATTAAAATATTTATTTTGCGACATGACTAATTTACACCCCCTTCCTTTATTCCAATCGGATTAAAATTTATACCCGACTAATAACTCATGAGACTTGATAAGTTCACCAATTTTTAGCGAAATCGTTAGAGCCGTTTTCGAGAAACCGATTCTATATATACCGGGTGAGTTTTTTATCTTGAGACAAGTCTTATAACTCAAAAACAATGCATTATATGAAAAAAAGTTTCACATAAAAGTTTATTTATATCAAGGGGGAAACCAAACTATCTATTGTTTGTCGACCTAGAACAAGTTTTCTAGGGTATTTCAAGGTCAAGTTCTTTTTTTTTAAATGGAAACATATATACCATATTTCTTTACGTTTTCTAAATCTACAAAAAAAACTGAACAACTTTCATAAGAACTATTTTTTTATACGACATCAAATAAAAAAAATATTAAATCAATTAGGGTGGGGTCTGGAGGTGAGGGTCCAGGGTGCGTAGCCCCCTGGCTATCAAGAGGACCGCCGAAGGCTAGTATTTAATATTCAATAAAAAATACTTCCAATTAATCAAATTGGCAAATTCTAATATATAATAATATTTCTAATGATTTATTAGTGGAATTTAAAATAAAAAAAAAAACAATTAATTTTATTAAAAGAAAATTGAAAAAATGTAATTATACAAACAACCACCTGTGAATAATTATTTCAATTAACAAAAAACCCATCAAAAACAACTTAGCCGAAGATGAGACCGTGACAGATCGAATTGTCGAGACAAAAACCCCTAACCCGTGAATTTCATCCAAATCGTTAAAGTCGTTTTCGAGAAATATGTGTTATTAGAGATTGTTCGGGTTCCCACGGGGAAACCCGAAAAATCTCTAATAACAATCCATCCGCGGAAACCCGCAATGAATATATATACAAGAATTGCTCGTTTAATATAATAACAATTAAATAAAAATTAAAAATACGAGTAGATGCTTTATTATTCTTTTTTTAAAGTAACTATTTTTCCAAATTTCGATTGATAAAAAGAGAGAATTTCTCCTGCAACTTTTTGATATTGTTCATTTAATTAATATTAAATCACTTTTATGCGTTTTTGAGATATTAAAAAAAAAAAAAAAAACTAAAACACCAAACATTTCACCTTCAATGTAACTGTATCTATTGTAATATAAGGATAAAATTAAGTTGAAAAGTTTTTGTTTTGTCGAGAGTAGCAGAGTTGTTGATTCACAAAGAGAAACATAGAGGTTGTCCTCTGCTTGATTCAAATAAACATACACACATATATATCGAAATTATATATCTGTGTATATATATATATATATATATATATATATATATATATATATATATATATTATTAATTTGTTTGAGACTATAGTTTCGAAGACTTGGTCTTCATCATCAGTGTTTTTTTAATTATAAATATTATTTTTCATGGAGTCACTACCGTATGGATATTGAAAATTTTCGATCTTTACTTAGCTGGGAGCCAGTTAAAATTAAAATCATCTTCCAGCTCACATTCATATTTAAACACATGTATCCCTTTTTTGTGACAAAGAACAGACAGACAATGGAAGGGGGGGGTTGGTTTTTCTTTTTTTTCCCCACTTTCTTTTATCTAAAATTGTTTGTTTTGACAGAAAACATTCTAAGCAAATTGCTATTTGATAACTCAATTTTGCCGTTCAAACAAAGGTCTGAATTTTTATTGAATGATTTCAAAATTTCTAACGATTCAATTGCGCTAATTAATTTTGGATCTCTTTCTGTTTTTATTAATATAATTCCTGTGCCTTCCGGAAAAGAGTGATTGTTTGAATTTAAATGTTCAGCTAATGAGTTCTCTTTTTTCTGATTTCTAAAATCTCTAAAGTGTTCACTTAATCGAATTTTCAGATTCCTCTCTGTTTTTCCTACATAGATCGCGTCACAATCTTTGCATTTCAAACTATAAACTCCTTTTTCTATATTGGGCAATTTGTCCTTTTTATTTGAACCTAATTCTTTCCCTAGAGTAATTGGAGTTTTGTATACTGTGTTGAATCCTAATTTTTTCATTTTCTTTCATATATGTGTGTATGTTTATTTGAATCAAGCAGAGGACAACCTCTTTGTTTCTCTTTGTGGATAAAATAAACCTTTAATCTCAGAAATGAATCAATAGGGATCTATTTTAATAAAAAAAAGACGGAAATTGTAATTGTATTCACTTTATTTTATGATGACATATTCATTATATAATATTTAAAATTTGTATTTATCAACTGTTTTTTTTAGAAAATAATTTCTTTTAGGATATATCATAGAAATATTTTTGATTTATTTCTTTTTTTTTTTAACTTTTTTCTTTTTTTTTAATAAATATAAAAATAAATTAATTTCAATCTTTCTATATATCTATATATTTGATATAATATGTAGATATATATATATATATATATATTATGTCATATATGTATATGTATTTATTTTTATTTTAAAAAACCTGAGATCAAACTTCCAAAAATATTCCAATGATATTATTATTATTATTATATTTTATACACTTTTTTTATTTTAAAATTTTGGATATTTTTTTAACAATAAATATGTCATCATTTATTTTTTATTTTCATTTTATTTATATATTTTTTATACAAGATTAGCAAAAAGCATCAAATAATTATTGATTGGGGCTTTGTGCTATGAAAATTTTTTTTCAATTTTTTCTTATTTTTTTTAAAAGGATAAATTACTTCTTTACAACATAGGTGCAACGATATGTACAAAATTTAACAAAAGTAAATAAAGAACATTTTTTTTTTCAATGTAAATAAATAATAAAAAAACAAATACAAACAAAATAAATAACTCAGCAACTTAAAATTAAATGTTTTTTTTTTAAGTACAAAAAAAATGAATTTTTTTTTTTTTATTAAATAAATAAATTAAACGATAATAAATAATTTAACATTTTTGTATTTTATTATAAAAAAATTTATGTAGCCAGTGTACCTTCCAGAACAAGTGCACATATCTGCATTATTCTTAGAATTTTCAATTTTTCTAATGAAGGATTAAAGGATTTTTTTTATTATCTTATTTTATATATTGTGAAACCAGACCTTGATTTGATTAATTATTAAATTATTATAATATATTTCCTCTAGATTCAACCTCGAACTTTTTAAATACAGTTTCCAATTATTATTTGAATAATTACTAAGAATTTTTTTAATTTTATACTAAAATTAATGTCAAATTTAAAATATAAGACATGAATTTTATTGGTGACAAATTGTAGTAATATTAAAGTTTTAAATTACTACTCATTTGCTTTTTTTCGAAATTAAAAAATTTCTTCTTCAAAATTTATATATAAAATAAAAAGCAAGTGTGTCATTATTCTTGAATTTTGGACTATAAATCATTTTATTCAGGAAAAATTGAAATCAAATAGTGAGAGAAACTACATCCAGCTTTTTAGGGTTCTGTTTAAAAAGAAAAACGGGACCCTATTATTTAGTTTTAATGCAAGTCTAGAAATGATCGTTTTTGTTGCAAATCAACTTGAAGAAAAATTTGGGTTCCGTTTAAAAAGAAAAACGGGACCCTATTATTTAATTTTAATACAAGTCTAGAAATAATCGTTTTTGTTGCAAATCAACTTGAGGAAAATTAAGGGAATAGCAAAGTTGTTGAATTTATAAGAATAAATAAGTTTTTTACCTATTTGGTGTAAATAAATAAACCCATATACATAATATAAATAAATACATATTATCTTCCTATGTAGCTGTTAAAGCTTATATTTTGGTGATTAAATTTATTAATGGTTGAAATTTTGTTTAAATCACACATAATTATAATTATTTATTGAACACGAACAAATAATACAATATAACTTTAGTTGGTTCATGTCCAATTTAATAATAAATAAAAGATTCACAGGTTTTTGGACAATTTTTTTATTAATGTTGAATATCAATTTTCGTACGACGTTTCGTCCCTTTTCAGGACCCTTTCAAGTACTCAATTACTTAAATCATTATTCGTTGATAAAATAGAGAAACCATCGAGAGTTAAGTAATTGAGTACTTGAAAAAGTCCTGAAAAAGGACGAAACGTCGTAGGAAAATTGATATTTAACATTAATAAAAAAATTGTTCAAAAACCCGTGAATCTTTTATTTATACAATATAATTATGAGTTCATACTTGAGAACGATCGCAGAATAAGCCGATCGAAACGTAGTAGTTATATTGTATTATTAGTTCATGTTCAATAAATAATTATAATTAATTATGTGTGATTTAAAAAAAATGTCAACCCTAATAAAGATAGATAAATACAGATCTTTTATAGAACAATCTAGAAACATGTATTACAATTTCAAACGTTTCAGGAGAAATTCTTCCCTTTATAAATGAAAATGTGAAAAATTCTGAAATAATTGTTTCTTTAAAAAACATGAATGATAAAGCAATTATTTTTTCAAAAATTTCAAATTTCGATTGATAGAGAGAGTTTGGAATTTTAATAATCGTTCCTAGATTGTTCTATAAAATATATGTATCCATTTATTTTTAATCAACGAAATTTTTTTCATATACATATTTATTTATTTGTTTGTTTATCGAAAAAAAATTTGTGGCTAAAACCATCTCTGATCAAAATTTCATTAGAATGCATCATGTGTGCACCTCTAGGTGATTTCAACCGAAACTTTTCTTTCAATAAACAACTCAACCTCCAAAGCATTAAATCTGCAATTTATTTATTAGTTTAATTATATTAAATTTATATACAAATTCAAAAAAATAAGTAAAATTTTACTTATGTGATACTAAAAAGTTTCCAAGTTTTTTCCCTTATCTCCAATTGATTTTTGTTACTTTTAGAAGATAAAATCGTAATTGAATACTTGTTCAGATTCCAATGGGTAGAATGTGAATTATGTACCAACATGCATATCTTAACAAGTATTCAATTACGACTTTACGCTTAAATAAAAATCCAAAGTATAATAATGTATATTTATTTTTCTAAACTAGAGAAATTTGATGCTTAGGTGGTTGAGATATTTATCTAAAGAGAAGTTTCGGCAGTCTGAAACCACCTACATTAGAAATTTTTAAAGAAATAATCTTATCATAATGCCCAAATTTGGATCCGTTTTTAAGTGCTTGTAAATTAAAAGATGTCGACTGATCCCAGTCTCATTCCTGTTGAAATAGAATGAAATTACTTCTCAAGCTCTTGAAAACAAATCCAAAATTATATTATCAAAACTCTGAGAGTTCTAATGTAACATTTTATTAAAAATGTCTAATCTAGGTGGTTTCAGCGAGAACGAAACTTTTCTTTTAAGATTTTAATCTCAAATAAATAAATTGATAACTCTTGTATAAGGGTGATGTAAAATATCGTGTTATTTTAAACTCTTATCGGCTATAAAATGTACATACTTATTAAGTGAAAAGATAATTATCTGATAATTTCAAAGCTACATTATATTGAATCCGAGTTATATGATGGTTACCTCTGTACATATATTAATGTAAATGTGCATTATTATTTACATCAAGCAAAGAATACACTCTTGATTTATTCTTATAAATTCATTTAAAGCAACAAATTTCAACTTCATAGCAATAGTTAGTCAAATAATAAAAATTAGAAAATTGTTAAATACAAATTTTTATAGAAAATATTTTATTTAAAATCTAAACGTTTTGGGAGAATTTCTCACTTCATCAATGGAATTTTAGAAATTTGAAAAAATAGTTGCTTTAAAAAATGAATATAAATTAACTATTAGAAAATATTCATTTTTTAAAGGCATTTTTTTTTTAATTTTTAAGAATCCATTGAAAAAGGGAGAAAGAAATTTTTCCGAATCGTTTGGATTTTAAATAAACGTTTTAAGATTTTTTTATAAAATATGTGTATTTATTTATATTCATAAAAACAATTAATACAATTTTTTCAATATATAAGGATTATGTGGATGAGCAAAAGGTTTAATTATGCATTGCACCTTCTGGGTGGTACACCGGGTATATTTATATTATATTATATTATATATAATATATAGGAGAAAATGATATTTGCTGAGTTTGTTCTTTTGTCGCAAAAAAATATAAATATCTTTTATTTTTTTTAAATTTATTTATTTTATATCATTTAAGTTGTTTTTTCATCAATTAAATAAAAGTACTAAAATTAAATTAATCATTATAATATAATTTACATTTTTATCAAAGGTTATTATTATTTACAATAAAATATATACATTTTAATTCATTTTATTATTATTTTATTATTTTACCAGTTTTTTTTGTTTTGTTTTTTTTTAAGAATACTCATATTTTGGCCGATTCTTATAAAAATTTTTAAAATAACATAAATAATTTAATTATTTATTTTTTTTATTTAAATAAAATTTTAATTTAACAAAATTGATATATTATACTTGACAAAATAATATGAATTGTTCTTAGTTAAGCCTCTTAGGATAATTATTTGCACACATGCTAATTACAATATACTGGGAATGATGATGATTCAAGAATTCTTTCGAGTTAGACCGCCAATGGTGAAATTAGTTAAAATATTCTAGTACAGTCGACTCTAAGGGACTACAAGAAAAATTCGAATTATCAAGAGGAAAGAAAAAAAATTCGAATTATTAAGTTTTTATTATATTTTTGAAAATATGTATGAGCTGAAGAGTTCGTATGCTAGTATATATAAAAATATTATATATAGGCTCAAGTAAAAAAATGAAAACGACAAAAAAGTACAAAAAATTACATATTTACGCGGAAAATGATGAGTAAACATTGCTAGGAAAAATTCGAATTATAGAGGGGGAAGTGGCCTAGTTCGTATAGAACGTTCTCTCCCCCCCTTTTGTTAAGAAAAGAATTTCGAGTTATCGAGCGTATCAAAATACACAACATTTTTTTGATTTACCGAAGTTAACAGCTGAAGAGTTCGAATTATCGAAAAATTCGAATTATCGAGGTTCGACTGTATTAATGTGAATAAACTAGTATCAATCAATCAATTTTTTTTTAACAAGATTTTATTTACAAATTTAAAATTATTATAATTACTGGATATGAGGACAATTTATAACATGATCAACTTAATAATATTCTCACTTCATAACCTGCCCGGCCAGCCAAAAAAAAAAATTCAAATGCAAAAAAAAAAGATAAAATGTAAAATTCTAATAAAACTACTTAAAAATCGTAATATAAGTCTAATATACAGACAAAAAAAAACAACTTTGGCTATTGATATCCAATAAAACGTGTTAAAAATGAATCAACTTTTTTTTAAACACCACGACTTCTTAATTTAATTTTTTATTTTTGTGACCCGCAGACAGATAATAAGCAAGTTAATTGGGCCATAATGTTTCTGAGGTTGAGCTCCACAGAACTAAAGATAAGAGTAAATAAATATTATATTTAATATTCATTTACTATGAGTTAAGGATTCTTGGTCACTTGTTTCACATTAACTCCACAAAACTAGGGCGAGTTTTAACAATTTATTGAATAAACTTAATAGAGTGAACATGGGAAGGAGTATTTATTGCTCGATGCTCAAATAATTTGAAAATAAAAAAATAATAATTTGAAAATAAAACATTTTGTTCAAAAAAATAAAAAAATAAATAAATTGAACAAAATGTATTTTCTAGTTTATTCATAAAATCTTTTAAAAAAATTTTATGATTTTTTTGTGAATTAATTAGAAAGTTTAACATAGTTTCTAATTTCACAATAGATGGTTAAACCCGAAAGAATTTCTTTAGTGATCATACAAATATATCAATATATATCCATTCAATAATTATCTATAAAAAGATTAACCGAGACATTGTCCGGAAACTTTTGTAAAGGATAATATAATTATCGGGGTCTCAGTCCTTAAATGTAAATATAAAACAAAAAAGTGTTAAAATCTTTTAACAAATAAATAAACAAACTTTAAAATTTTTCTATTTTATAAATAAAAAAAAAAAAAAATAGAGAAAAAAACAAATATAGATTCTATTTAGATATATATATATATATTTTTTTATTTCTATAAAAGGGGGGCTTGTGGAAGGTTTGGATCAAGACTTGAATTTTTTTCTTATTATAAAAGAAAGCCGTTTATTATAGTTTTTTTTCAATTATTTGTTTAGACGCCGGGTTTATTTATATTTTGAATCTTTGTACTCTATATAGTTTTCCCCTATGGCACCGAAAAAAAAATATATACTAATAAAAAACTTTTTTTTTTTAAATTAATTTATCATATCTCTTGATTATTATATTTTTTTAACTCAATCGTTTATAAGTATAATTTTATTTTAATTTTTGTTTTCAAAATATATATAAAAAAAAAAAAAAGATTGGCATTTTGAGAAAATATTAAATTTAAAGAAAAAGAATTTCCAATTTCAAAAAAATATATATTATTTGTATATGTATATATAATGTTTTTTTTTTTTTAAAGGCATATATATAGATAGATAGATAGAAAGTTTAAACAAAAAAATAAGGTGTAGGCTTCTAATCAAGAACACTTAAAGTACATTTCTTTTTCAATAAAATTGCGTATACATTGGATAATTATCTGCCAACCTAAAAAGCTCGAACGTTTTTGGTTTTTTGGCCCACCAAAAAACTAAAATCGTCAGACTTTTCGAACAGACAAAGATCACAGAATGTTGTTGTCGAGTGAATCTCTCAATTAGCGAAAATCACGATAGGGGTGATATATATTCAGGATATATAAAATAATTCAACGTAAATTATCAGCCAACATATTTTCTCGATTAAAAAAGTAAACAAATATATTTTTATGCATCTAGCAGTTGCTAATTTTCGCCAATAAGAAATATCATTAGGCAATAAAAGTCCAATGTATCAGCTTAAGAATTACACTTATTGTAATGCCTTTCAATAAGGATAGAAAATAAGTGCAATTTTTAATATTATTATATAATAAAAGTAAAAAAGAAAAAACTTTAATAGTCAAGTCTAGAAGCGCTCACCTTTTTAGAAAAAATAAAAAATAAATGTGTATAAAAAATTACAATATATAAAACAAAAAAAAGAACAAATAAATAAATAAGTGAAATCTTTAAGACCATTTAAAAAGTATGTGTGAAATATAAGTTAAAAAATTTTTTAAGGCAAATTTATATTTGTATACCCGCAAAATATTATACATAATTTCAACTATTTTATGTATTACACATATACTGTGTGTCCCAAAATTATACTCACTCAAATTTGCGAGGCTTTTATAAAAGAAACCAAAACAACTAATTTTTGTTCATAAGTATTTCATAAGCAAATTTTGGGCATTGAAGAAATTAAATTTTCCATTATTTCCTTACATTGGCAGGGATAGATTTAGGGCCACCTAAGGGCGCTTGTAGCTTAAAATAAAATACAAATTATGAATTTCGATATTAAATGAATCAGGAAAAATGTAAAGCAATAGCAATATTAATAAGCAAGGAATCTATTCTTACAATGGAAATTAATTACAAGGATGTTGGGATAAGCGTATATGCTATCAGAAAGAAGAGTACAAATGTATTTTTATATGTTATATGATTAAATTGTGACAATAACGGGAGCAAATTGGTTTAATCAGGGGCCCTCCTAGCTGGACATGAATAATTAATATCAATTATATAAATTCAATGTTCATAATTCAACTTGGAAGGTAAAGATTTGGATTATCCTTAAAATTCGTGTATCCATGAACAGACGATTTAATTTCTATATTGAAAAGTAAATCATAAACATTTTTAGAAATTGTAAAATTCGAACAATTCTAAAAACGGCTCAATTTCTGGCATTAAGTTAACAAAAAATACTTCTTTTGGTGTCTCTCTTTAACATCCTCAAGTTTATCCGTTTATTTTTGGGACACTATATAGGTATAAATATATATTATATAATACAGTCAAATTTTAAATTATTTTTATTCAATAAATCAAGAAAATTTTATAAATCCGAAATGTTTTTCTCTAAAAAATTTAACGAATTGAAAAAAATTAATTAACACATATTTCAAGAGCTTCGTTATATTAATAATTATTTAAAATTAATATCATTCGTTTAAAAACTCTTTTACTTTTGCTTTGTTTTTTTATAAATACGATGTATAATATATTATTTTGTTCATTTTAAATATTTGATCAACTAATAAAAAATATTAGATGATTTTTTTCAGATATCACAGCCAATCGATTATTAAAAGTCATAAATATATATATTTTATCATATATTTATATTTATGAATAATTATCCTTTATCATATTAAATATTTATATATATATAATTATGTATATATATATATTTAAATATTAATTCAAACATTTGGAATGTTTTGTAAAAATGCATGATATTAAACAAATAAATAATTGAGTGTTCAAAAAAATAATTAAATACAGAAGAGATAAGTAGAATTAGTTTTCTTTTTAGAGCGTTTTTCAAGATTCAAAATCTTTATTATTAACAGAACGCTTTTGCATAGCATTTTATTTATTTATTTTTTTACTTCTGTATTCATTTTTTTTTTTTCAAATGAATCAAGAGATATGCCTTCTTTAATTAAGATAGAATGTCGAAGAAAAAGTAACTCTTAAAATTTTATATATATTAATAAAAAAAATAAATAAATAAATAAAAATAAATGACAATTCAAGGGTGGCAGATTATGAATTTTGTCCCAGATATTAAAATAAATAAAATGAATTTTTTTTAGTTATTTAGGATTTTAGCTATTTAATTTGAAATGAAAAATAAATATTTGTGGACGAATTCTCTAACCCCCCCCCCCCCCCCATAGATTCACAAAGTGTGCTTCATTTAAATTAATTAGCCAATAAATTATTATAATATATTTTTCAAATTTATTAATCATAGATTTAATCATCATTCCTATATGTTTACACATTATGTATGCACATTATGTTGTAAATTTTTTTAAGTTATAAAATATTTTAAATATCTTAAATTAAAATGAAACTGCTACCCTTTTTTTCTGATATTTACAATTAAAATATAAAAAAAAAACAAAAAAAAAACAATAATAAAATACAATCGGCGTTCTATCTTAAGAGATTCAACGCTCGGGCCGGAAAGAGGAAGGCGCTCCTTATCTATTTACATATTTATATACTTTATATATATATTATATATGATTGTAATATTTGTCCTGCTAAAAAATGCATTTTTAACTTAAAACATATAAATTAATCAACAAAAATCTCAAATTGTTTACGACACTTTATAAAAAAATAAAGTACAAATCTATGAGTCTTTTTGCTATTTAGGGCACTGCGAACATTCCTGAAACTATTCTAATGATCACTGAGCAGCTGAGGAAGTTGGGGGTGTTGAGGAACGTAACGTTGTTGATGTTGCTGTTGTTGTGGAAGTTATCAAGGATGGTGTACTTTTTGGATATTCCACTCGATAACGGTTATAAGTCTGATAAGGAGCCCGGTTTAAATCGTTATCGTTATGAATACGAGTTCTATGTACGCAAAGCCCATCACCAATTCCCATTAGCCAATTATGGCATCGTAGATGATGCTCCTCGGTAAGGTGCACTTTGATCCATCGTTGATGCCATCGTCGGAATTTCGAACTTAGTGACAGCGACACTCGACAATGAGACTGAAATAAAAAAGAAAAATAATCATTTAGATTGATGATTAATGAAAATTACTTCATTTGTATAAAAATTCAATTTAAATCAAATAATAACAAGATTTTTCGTATCTAAATTACAAGTGGCATTTTTATGTTAGTAAATGACATTTTTTTACAGATTTGTGAATACAAAAGTATAATTGATACAAACAATATTTTTTCGAAAAATTCATTAATAAAAAAATTACAGTGGTTTTAGACTATATGGGGAATTTCAAATTATGCGAAAATCAACGGGAAAACCCGGAAACACTTATTCGTATAAATAAAAAACTAATAAGTGTAAATTTTGAGCAATATCAACTTCGCGTAACCGAGCCCTAGCCCTCTAAGGTTTGAAAAAGTAGTTTTGGTCCACCCTAATATTAAACGGTCTTCCCAAATGGCCACATTATATATTATATCGATAGAGGGCGTTAATACGAATCCAAAACATGTTTATTTATTGAAATCTGACTAAAATTGACGGAGTTTTTATTTTTAACCATTGAAGAGTATCCCAAGAAATATTCGAATTTTAATAAAATAAGATATCTAAAAATGTATAAAATTTTGAAATATGTATACAAATATCATATAACTAAAAAATTCATAACTCCGTCAATTTTAGTCCGATTGCAATAAATAAACATGTTTTGGATTAAAGTAAAGTAAAGAAAATTTTTTGGAACTTTAAAAAAAAAAATTTAAATATAAAATACTAGTAGGTTTCACATAGTGTCCTTTGTGAACTCCTGAAGATGGGCTTATACCCTGAAATATATATTGAGTCGTGCTAAACAAGCATCTGATCTTTTATTTATGTGAAACCTACCTAGTATTTTATATTTAAAAAAAATTAAAAAAAATTTTCTTTACTTTATTTAATATGTTTCACCAAGAACCTACACCATTCTCCCTTAACAAAAAAAATGTTTTAGATTCGTATTAACTTCCTCTATCGATATAATATATAATTTGGGGCCATTTAATATTAGGATGCACCAAAATGAAAAATAGGGAATAAACCGATTTTTCCAAACTTTAAAGGGCTAGGGCTCGGTTACGCGATATTCGATATTGCTCAAAATCTACAGTTATTAGTTTTTCATATCTAAGAACCGTTGGTTTCCACATACTTCTAAAATAAGAACCACTCTAATATTTATCTATTTAGAACTTATATGTATTTATTTGTTTCGTAGACTTGAGAGGACACCCCTCAATGATTTCCTCTCATAAATTAAGGCTATTTATTAAGTAACTTGAAGTGTAATTTTTAAGGAAAGAAAAAAATATTCAACTTATTCTTCCAAAACTCAAGTGTGGATTTAATATTGTTGAAATCTCGCGGGTTATTAGTCACAAATGAAATAAATACGATGATTCAGAAAACTATTATTATTAATTCAGTATATAGTATTGATCACTATTGGTGATAACGACTTAATTTTTTGGGAATAGTCAATATAAACATTCCATCTCTAGCTAATTCCATATGAAAATAATAACCCTCGAAAAAATAATGTTAAAGAAATCGATTTAAAATAATGCATACAAATTTGGAAATTAACTTAACCCCGATTAAATGAAAATGAATCCTTGTTGGAGAAACTGGGCCTATTTTAAAATTAATCCCCGTCAGATATGGTCTGAATCTTAGACCATGAAATATTTATTCGCCTGCTTGTGCTGACTCTGGGTCGCTCACTGGGTTGGGAGAGTCTTGCTCATTTAAATCTTACTATATACCTGTATTCTTTCTGTTTCTCATTTAAATGTTACTATTAAAAATTATATGTTCTGTTTGCTCACTTAAATGTTATCATTTGTATATATTCTTTCTGTTTCTGATCTACGAGGTAGCCACCTCAGAGCATTGTTTTAAATAAATAAAATAAATAAATAAATAAATATATAGACACGCCCTGGTGTCGATTTGGTGAGGCCAACATCTCCTATAGAACTTGACGTCATCTGTAGGTAGGAACACCCAGAAATAGCATGGCCACTATAGGAATTATTATACATTGAGATAAATTTATCGTAGTTTAGATTATTTATTTTGGATTCCAATAATCGCAAATTAATATTAAATTAATATAACCAAAATATTTATGCGAGAACGTGACGTCATCTGTAGGCGATGTTGGCCTCACTTCACTCTGTGTGGAGAGTAGCAGAGAGCGTGTCTATATATTTCATGGTCTAAGGTCTGAATGACCATTGGTAGCGATAGAAAAGAAATAACATAAATAAACAACAGGTAGTTAATTTTCAGAAATCATGTTTGAAAATTGCTCATCACAGTAAAAGAAGGATTTTATTAAGGTGTATATATGAATGATGATAAAAATTGTAACTTAGTCCATCTAGTTATTAAGATAGAGATTAATTTTCGATAAAATTACCTTTTCTATTTAAAAAGAATGAATTAATAGATTTAAATTAATGAATAATTTAAGGACAAAGCAAGCTTACCTCTCGCGCCCTTGAAAGTGCTTGTTGTCGGTATAGTAGATTCTCTTTATTTACGACAAACACCATCCTGTAAGAATTGATGTTAAACCGACACTCAGTAGTATCATTTATTTCGAGTTTTGGGCTCAGTCTAGCCTGAGATGTATCTGCATTGGAACAGGATTCATCGAGATGCCATCTAGAAATTACCAAAGCATTAAAACATTATTTTTATGCAATATTGATTTTCAAAGTAACATTGGAGGGGAGCTCTGAGTTTACAAGATCAATGGGGCAAATTGTTAGAAGTGGTCAGTCTCAATTTGAAAGAAAATAATAATTATTTCTATTTATTTGTTAGTTGTTTCAGAAAGTGCTACTGATTGGTTTCATTCAGATATATAAAATAATTATTTTAAATTCATTTTTAGCCAACTTCTTATTAATTAGGTTCGAATTATCAGCGATGTAAAATTGTATTAAATGTGAATTTTTACTTTACCATACAGGGTATGGTTAAGTATTGTAATCGTGCATGAAAAAAGTGTTTTTTTTTCCTTCTTTTTTTCGAAATATCTCAAAAACGACTACTATTTTGATTAAAAAAATTAAGCGAAACCATGGCAATTCGCTCTATAAAAAAAGCCCTAATAAGTGAACATCGAAAAAATTATATTTTTCGAGATAATAATTGTTTTGTCAAAATGTCTGTTAGTTAGTTAGTCTGTGCATTACTAGATTTTTGTGGACGAGCTAGCTCAAAAACTAGTGTGAATATGGAAACCAAATTTCATACATAGTTTTGGTGCATTGAGATTAAGAGCTGATTAGATTTTGGTGCATAGTGACCCAAAATTAAGAGGGGGAGAGGGGGGTTAAAATTAAAAATCTAGGCCATTTGAGCAAACTCAACCAAATTTTGTATACCAGTGGGACACCAGAAGTCTAAAAATGCAAAAACTAACCCCCCTTCCCTACATGATTATAAATAATTTTATTAAATATTAGTGAGGTTGTATGGTAAAGTCAAGTGGATGGCCACATCAGAACACGTCAGCTTATTTATTTATTTAATGTTGATGGGTCATTTGATGATACATTTATCAAGAGTGGTTTGACGCATCCACCAGTGCCAACTCTTTCACTTCTATAAAATTCCACATCTATGCCTATTTCAAATTATCTGTTGAAAATACTCCAATCTAGGTCGTTGGCAAGCTGGTCTGTTACGAAAAGGTAGCTTATTGAACCGAAAGTGGACATGTGTTGGCCGCCGCGAGGGTCTGCGTTTGTTTTCCCCGATTTCTCGAAAGTGTATTTGATATAGAAATAAATACAAAAATGGTTTAATTGAAGATTTTGTGCCGAGAGTAGCATACTTGTTGATTCATAAAGAGAAATCAATGAGGCTATTATTAAGATAACATTCTCAATTGGCACGGAGGACGACCCATTAGTGATTCCGAAAACACCGCCACTGTTCTTTCAAACCATGAAGACCCTGTGGCCCCCATACATCTAATTTCGAATTCCAAAAAATACTGAGTGAATTTTTCAAATTCTTCATTGAAAATGAACGTTCCCAAAAATATTACAATATCATTAAATAAAACTACAAACTAAAAAAAATAGCTGATTTTTACACTGATGTTGAAGTTCTTAGAGTGTTGATGATGTCAAATTAAAGACAACAAAATGTTAACTAAATAATGAAACAAAAATAATAATTTCAACAAAAAGATTATGTTATTTTAACTAGGTTAATATTCTGTTTCTATAGCCTTCTAAAACAACCAACTAAAAATGACAAGAGAATATGCGTCTTACCTTTCCGATTCCTTTTTAACTTCATCTTCTTCAAATGAGCCTTCGCAAGGATCCTTTTTGAACCTATTTATCCTCCTCTGTTCTTCATCTTCTCCAGATTCATTATTGGCCGTGTTTGATTCTTGATCGACAATTAAACAAGGAGTAGAATCCCCTCCATGGGAGGAATGGGGGCAAATCGTGTGGCTTGATGATGGAGAATTGGATGCCCGATTTAGCCGTGATGAATTCGTATTACGTTTCCTAAGGCGAACATTCCTTTGCAGAAACACCAGTTTACGTCGGCAAAGGTGTGTAGAATCCAACTGTTGAGGGTAAAAAACATTACTTAAATAACTCATATATGACACACTAAATACTCATTATAATTAGTTTTAAAATAGACATTTTTTTGTATAATTAATTTTAAATGACTTAGACTGAGAATATTGTTCTTGTTATAGATGAATTTTTTCCATGGGGACGGACTGATAAATATAAAACTGAGGATTAAATGGAAGGAAGGCAGTCCTGGGATAAATAAAAACATAACTTCCAATAAAAGAATATTTATTGGAAAGTTTTGTTTTTACAACTTTTGAACCTACGTTTCGGAGGATTTTCCCTCCTTCGGGGTTCAGAGGGCCAATAAAGGAAGCATGTAATTATTTTCCTTCTCATCTTTTTTTTTGTTTTGAAAAAATATTTTTTATTTTGGCTTGATCAATAGGGAATCATCTTTTTATTTATTACTGGACTGCCATCCAATCAATACTCAGTTCTTGTTTATTATATAATTTAATTTAATAATTTGATAAGATCACACCAGGAAGTATTTATTTATATCAGTAAAAAATAATTATCAAATTAATGTTAGATAAAAAAATTAGTAAATACAATTTATTATAATAGTTTTAAATAAGTTATATATTTTGCTCTTTTATAAACGTTTTATTTTTAATAATGAATTTCTAATAATAATAAAAAATTTCATTTTAGATATCTTTAAATTATTAAATGAAAAAAATAGTAAATTCCCAGAGAAATAGATAACACGAGAAACAAGATAAAAAATTGGTAATATTAAAAACAAACTAAAATCAAATTCCATTTTTTCAATTTATCTCACTAAATATGAACTTAATTAAAAGATAATATTAGAATAATGTCAAGAAATAATAAGATGAGATATGGCTAAAGATAGTTTTAATTAAAAACAAAACAAACTATATAGGTAAACAGAAAAATTCAAAATGCCCCAAGCTGTTTAGGAATAGATGGAATTTAAGGGTGAATAATGTGCTATGACCCAGTGATTTTTGTACTCCAATGTTAATTTCATCTTAAATTTGCATTTTAAATAAAAATAATTTTTAAGAAAAAAATAAAAACGACTTCAAAAAAATTAAATGCAACAAATAAAATACACTAAAAGGAATAAAATAATTATTATCTTATTTAGCTACAACTAAACGACGAAATATTAACATGAAATTACTTTTTGAAGTCGGTGCCAAACAAACTATGCCTATAAGCGAGCGTACCCGCCAAACGTACTAAGTAAGATCCGTCGAGTGCGATTCATAAAAGGTATATGTTTGTCATCGACTTCAAAAAGTAATTTCATGTTAATATTTCGTAGTTTAGTTCTAACTAAATAAGATAATAATTATTTTATACCTTTTAGTGTATTTTATTTGTTGCATTTAATTTTTTTAAGTCGATTTTATTTTTCTCTTTTTAGTGATGTTATTAATAGTGTGATCCTTCATCAGAACTTGACCAAATTAATATGGCACCATCCCTAAGATACCTCCTTTCCAATAAAAAAAGAATCATCGAAATCGGTTCATAAACAAAGAAGTTAGGCCTGAGCAAACCTAACAAAAAAGGTCTAATACCAATGAAAATAAAGTAAAAATAGGACCAATCGGAAGGTAGAATGAACCCAAGGCAAATTTTTTTTTTCAAAATCGGTTCACACTTGGCGGAGATATGAGGTAATATAGACACAAAAAAAAAAAAATTCAGTCGAATAGAGAACCTCCTCCTTTTTTGAAGTCGGTTAAAAAAGAATCCTAAGTTGATTAGAGTTCTTGGAAGTTATTGAAGAAAAAAATCTATCAGAGGTCTTGTGGATCAAAATAAAAATCTCATATTAATGTAAATCTTCTGATTTTTTTAAGAAATTTTCATCAATATTTTATATATTTTTAAATGGTTCCATAAAAGATATGAAAATGTCATCGAAAGCATGATCTTAGAAAGAAAAGTAAAGAAAAAATTCTTCAAAATAAGGAATACCCAGTATAGAGATTTTTTGTAGAGAAGTTATAAAAAAAATATGTTTATCAATTTATTGATGTAATATAATCTAAGTAAAAAATAGTTGAATTAAAATAAAAAAAAAAGTGGAAAAGGAATTTTTAAATAGTTTTTGCGAACTAGGTATATTTGTATAATTTTCCAAAGAGAAAAGAATATTGAAAAGTTCTTGTTTTGCCTAGAGTAGCAGAGTTGTTGATTCACAAAGAGAAACAGAGGTTGTCCTCTGCTTGATGCAAATAAACATACACACATATATCGAAATTATATATCTGTATATATATATTATTTATTTGTTTGAGACTATAGTTACGAAGATTTTGTCTTCATCATGTCTTTTTTAATTATAAATATTGTTTTTCATGGAGTCAATACCGAATGGATATTAAAATTTTTCGATATTTACTTAGCTGGGAGCCAGTTAAAATAAATAATATTATATATACAGATATATAATTTCGATATATATGTGTGTATGTTTATTTGCATTAAACAGAGGACAACCTCTTTGTTTCTCTTGGAGAAAAGAATATCTCTATAGATTTTTCTTTTTTTAGAAGTTTTTCTTTTCCTTTTATGCTATTGCTTTCAATGACATTTATGCTTGGATATTTTTATCATAAAATGCATGTTCTGATAAAGATTTCGTGAAAAATCAAAATAATTAAGATTTAGTAATTTGATTTTTAATTTCAATTAACAAGCTCTCCGACCTGATTTTTCTTTTAATTAAATATCAAATTTCTCTTCAAAAAATCATATCTCATTACGCTTCGAGAACAAAAATTGCAAAAAGAAATACTTGAATAGGCCTATTTAAAAGCAACTAATCCACCAATTACTTTCAAACCTATGATTTACCTCTACATATATTATTATATATTATGCTAAGGGCAAAAAGAATATATATGTGTTGCAGTAAAAACCCATTTTTAGTAAAAACGCGTTTCGCTGAATACCTTAATGGCAACTAGAGTTTACTGATGATGTTGGTTGAGTTTGGTCCAAAGGTCTAGAATCCTTGTTTTGAGCCTTCCGCCTCATTTCGTGTCTTATTTTTAAAAAATTTTAAAGGAGATTGTCAAAAATTACATACTCTACAACTTTTCTTCTAATTTTTGACATTTTCATTTAAAATTTTTTTTGAAAATAAATACACGAAATGAGGCGAAGGTCAAAATGAAGATTCTAGACCTTTGAACTAAACTTAACCAACATCAGTAAACTCTAGTTGCTATAAAGGTATTCAGAGTAACGCGTTTTTACTAAAAACGGGTTTTTACTGCAAAATATATATAAAATTCTTAGATTACTTTTCAGAGGAATTTTATCTCAATGTAATTAGGGGAAGTTTCACAGATTTATTATTACTTCTATTGCTTATTATGAACATTTTTAGTCTTTAAGAAAGCTATGTCGAAACTTTCGTTGACAAAACAAACAAATAGTCAAAAGTCGAGAGGCTTATTAGGATAGCTAACACTGACCTCAATTATCTTAATGATTTGAATGTTTATAATAGAAAAATAAGGACAAGCTTATGTGTGACTCTTTTATCTATCGGCCAACGTTTCGTCGACTTCTTCAGAGCTTCAAATATTCATGTCACACATTCTTCTAAATTTTCTTTTAGACGAATGTGTGGTATGAAGCCGTTAAATCGTTGGATGATAAATAAAAAAGTCACACATAAAAATTAGTCCTTATTTTGCTATTATAAAATTTCAAATTAATATAAATTATGAACAGAAATGATAATAATTATCTTAATGATCTTTTGGAAATCTAATGAGAAGCCCCATCCATACCCATGTTTAATATCATCAAAATAAGTGTTTTTCAGTAAACTGTCTAAAGATTTTAATAAATATTTTTTCAAAAAAAATAAAATAAAATAAGTTTAATTTAATGTTTAGAAATAAAAGAAACCAAAGCCTACTTACTGACATTTGAAATTATAATTCCTCTGAAAAGTAATATAACAAAATTAAATAAAAAAAAATAAAAATATATATGAAAAGCCAATAAAGAAGAAAATTAATTAGTTTCAAACAAAAATACTTAAATTTTGCGAAAGTAGAAAACGAAAAGAAAAAAGTGAAGCTTTGGTGGATTTAAAGAAGAAGAGTTGAAAAATCGAGATAGTTTTATTAAAAAGAAGAAATGTACAATTTATTTCTTTATATTTTGTATATATATAAATAATTTATTATGTATATATATATATATTTACAAGAATATAGAAACAATAAGAAATAAAAATTAATTAAATTTTTATTACAAAATAATTTAAATCCCACTAGAGTCTACTAGATTTATAAAAATATTTTTAAATTGAAATAGATGGTGAATTTATAATTTACATATTTACATATATATACACAAGATAAAGGGTGGAAAAATGATCGAATTATCAAATATATATATATACAATTACACAGAGAGTTAAGAAATCTAAATAAGAAAAACTATACTAAAAATTTACATTTTTTGAAAAAAAAAAATATAGAATATAACAAATTGCTTTCGTTGACCTATTCAAGTGTTAGGTGAATAAAAAAAAGAAATTTGTCGGTTTCTATGAGCGCTTGTGATGGGCGGTAGATTTTCGTTGGGTTAAAAGGGCTTGTCTTTTTGGTCTGGTGCTTACTTCATCAAGTTCCTCGTTGCTGGCATCTCCGCCGCCGCCGCCACCCCTTGAACCATGTCCGGGGGTGGCTGAGGCGGATCCAGAAGCCGTGTTGGAGTTACCGCCACCACTTGCTGCATTTCCATTCCCTGATGAATAACAATCTACATATTTGGACCATTTCCCTGATGTGTCTACGGTAGTTTCCTGTTCCTCATTTTCCGTTTCAAGAAGTTCAATTGTTAACTTACATTGATTTTTATACTGAAAAAAGAAAGACAAATCAAGACATTTTAATTGTTAATTCTGTGCTGAATCTTTTCAAAGAATTATTTATATAATTAAATTAACGAACGAAGAAAAGATTGTTGTATTATAGACAAAAGGATCAGCCAGGATTCGAACCTGGGATCTTTGCATATGTACTGCAATGCTTTGTCATAAGAGCTTTAGCTCCTATATCCACTAAGCTACTGATCCCTGAACCCTAACTAATACCAAATGTCTATATGAATTATGGAATTTCTTTAATCTCTTGCTCGTTCATTTTTCTAACAGCTCTGTAGTGGGCTGACCGTATTTTAAACTATTGATTGGGAGGCGTTTGAGAATAATTATTTATATAAATTACTCGGTACGCCTGGTATTGAATTAAGGTAGTTGTTCCGCCAAATATTTTTTTGAAATTTAGACAGACTATTATTTAAATACTTCTGCATCGATTGGTGGCAAAACGAAATTTATGAACAATATAGTTCTGGAGATATTAAATTTCAAAAATAGTTTTCCAGACTCTTATACATTGCACTATAGGGGATATCGGAAAATTTACATAAATATTTAATTATAATTAAGAAACCCTTCTTACCATTTTTATAAAAAACTAAACCAATACGTATTTTAAGACAATTTTGATTCATAGTTACAACACAGTTTCTGAGATAATAATGAATAAATAATGAAAAATGTAGAATGAAAAATTTGCACTAAAAACAATTTGGCAACAGCGCATTTATTTAACCAGCGAAAGATGTATAAAGCGCGCATGCGCTAGATTTTTTCAAAATTATAATTTTCATAAGGTGTAACGTAGGCGTTGATTACATTTGTTAAAAAATAACAAAACGATTTTATAGAAATAAATCGACCTTTAAAATGTATTTTATCTGTCATTTTAATATAAAAATATTCAATCTCTTACAATGGTGCCAGATTTGACGAGCACGGGATTGGCTAGAATCGGTACATAAAGAGCAAAAAGTTTTGGGCTTATGAATCCTTATTGACTGTTCTATATAGTCTGGCATTAACTTTTTGCTAGTATTGTCGCGAAACAACTACCTTAACAGAAAAACTTAATTTTTTTCTATTGCTCTTTGTGTTGAAAAATGTCTGGAACGTAGAGGAAAAATCATTTTTAACGATGATTTTATTTCTGCTATATGTCTGGATTCAGATATCCACGATATCTTTACAACGAAAAGTCGTAGAAAGTTCGTTCTGTGTCAAATTTTTCATGTGGGGAGAACTGAATCGATTTTGGGGTTTCTATCTTTAGAACTTTTGGTTCAAAAATGCAGAAAACATCATTTTTAGAATGATTTTATTGCGATTTTAAGGTATTGTTATAATATAGATATAAATAAGCAAATTATTTTATATTTAAGTTTTTTATTAGTTACTTGTATAAGGGCATCTAAACGTAACCTAAATCAGTTTTCACTTTTTTAGTTATTTAATAAATGTGCGAGTGAGTCATTCTTTTAATAGAATTATATCGAAATAAATCACTAAAAAGGGCGCGGATAGGATGATCTCTCTTTCTTTACGGGTTAAGCTTTGCAAGGATGTCAAATACAAGTCCAGACCTATTTCTGACTAGTAGAGATTAATTTCTTATTATTCTAAGAACGGCTTTTTGAGTTTAGTTCAGAAATTATTAAATGGAAATGAATATCAGATTTAGATATTTATCATTCAAAATTATTAATTAATCGAAAGTGCAAACAGCGTACCGAGTCTTGGAAAAAGTTTCACTTCCAATATTTCTTCATAAATATAATTGAATAAAATAGGAATAATTTATCTAAATTTTTTTTAAAATACTTACAACTACTATCTTAAAGCAGTTTTCAAGATGAAGAATTTGTTCAGCCTTTTTTTGATAGGCTGATTCTACTGTAGTGCGTAAGCGTGAATTCGAAATGGGCCCACCGGCTCCTGAAAGATGCGCTGGCTTTTTTAATTCTTGAATAAACAAGTCTGTACATTCTGTACAAGGTTCATCCGTAACAAGATGTTGAAGTTGTCTAACTGCTGAAGTAACAACCTGGAAAAATATAAATATATATATAAATAACTATATCATGTAAAAAAAATCTCGAGAAATATTTATTTATTTAAAAAGAAAAACTAACTTTGTCAAGGGTGAAGGCAATGTAGGCATGAATGCCTAGCATTTCCCGAAGCTGGTCCTCATAGGCAGCGCTATCTAGATTACCATCTAGGACGTTTTTCACCATGTCAAGAAATGCTGGATAATAATCTTCGATTGGAATATCACCTAAATCAAAATAATAAATTATTAATAATTTTGATTATATATGTCCATCGATTAAATTATAAGTTGTATGGAAATAAGGAGAATAGCTTATGCAAATATTTTTTATTTTATGCCAACGTTTCGTCAACTTTGTTGACTTCCTCAGGGCTTAAACAAATTAACTTCTTTGCATATTTGTCATTTTATAAATATTCATTCTTAGCAAATACATATAGGCCAGTCATCGATCAGATTGAAAATATTTTTCTTTTTCAATCTGTTCGATGGCTGCCCTATATGTATTTGCTAAGAATGAATATTTATAAAATGACAAATATGCAAAGAAGTTAATTTGTTTGAGCCTGAGGAAGTCAACAAAGTTGACGAAACGTTGGCATAAAATAAAAATATTTGCATAAGCTATTGTCCTAATTTTCGTACAACTTATTAAAAAATGTTATTTAATATAAAAGGCTGATATTAGTGATACTAATTAAAGTAATTATAAAAATAATTAGAAATTGAATGTGTAGCAGGAGATAGGGTTTTAATTAATTTAAACATAAAGAACCATTCTCCGATACTCAGGACAGTAGATACCCAATGCAAAAAATACGAGAATTTACATTTTATTCATAAACTTGGTTTTAAATTTTTGTTTTTTGAAAATATATATATTATTAAGCTTTTATTTTGGAGATTCTACGGTAACTGGTGGCGCCGCGATCTGATGATGGATTCTTATAGCACTCACCAAAATAAGACGAAAAGTGAAGAATACCATTTTTTGAGATTTCGCTTAGTTTTCGAGATAATCGACTTTAAAAAGTACTGTTTTTTGTATTTATTTTTCAATTGTTTTTTTTTTATAGAAACCATAGTATCGCCGTGTTTCCGTGTGGCGCCGGTATCTGACAACGGATTCTTTTAGATCTAGACAAAATAAGTAGGGAAATAAAAATAAAATTTTAAGCTACAAAGTTGAACTGAAATTGAGTTTATGGACTGTGATGTCTCACTCAAATTGTCTCAAGTGAGCGCCAGTGGGCGTTGGCAATTTTCACTTTTAGAACTTTTCATAGGTTCGGTTCTATTCATCATCTCGGTTCATTTCGATAAAAAAATGGGTTCCGGAACAAATTTTGGAAGGTTCGGTTAAGATATATTCAGTTCGGCACGTATATCTTCATTTCGGGCTGGCTAAGGCCAACCGAATCGCCTAAAAACCAACCCGAAATGAAGATATACGAGCCGAACTGAATATATCTTAGCCGAACGATTTTACATATTCGAATTTTTTGGACATTTACTAATTATTTTTTAATTAATATTGATTTTCTAAAAGAATCCGTCGTCAGTAGCGGCGCCACACGGAAGCCCCGTGATACTACGGTTTCCGAGGTTTCTATAAAAAAAAACAATTGAAAAATAAAATAAATAAAAAAAAAAAAATGGTATTTTTTAAACTGGATGTCTCGAAAACTAAGAGAAATCTCGAAAACTGGTATTCTTAATTTTCGTCTTATTTTGGCGAGTACTATAAGAATCCATCCATCGTCAGATCGCGGCGCCACAGTTACCGTAGAATTGGCTTTATTTTGATTAAATTTAGAATAATTTATTCGTTATTATGAGAGTGAAGGCATTCTTAGATTAATGAAAAAAATTGGGGTGTGCAACTAGTTATAGATATACTAGAATCAGGGCCGGATTTAGCATCTATGGGCCTCTAAATCGACCTGAGTACTTTCGAGTAAAGTGGTTCTTTTACATTTCAAAAAATGACAAAATACAAAAATGTTATATTGAAGTGTTAAGGGATGATTTTATTAAATGTCAAAAGGGTTCAATTCCCTTCCGACATAATAAACAAATCTACTCTCGCATTCAGTTTCACATTCTTTTGTATTTTCTTTACATATTATTTAATTTAATTTGTTTCTTGTATAAAATTATTGTATAATGAAAAAATATTTTTTTTAAATAAAATAGAATTCAATACTTGGCATTTATTAGAACATTGATTATTGTTACAATCATATTTATATAGGCAAGTTAACAACCATAAATTAAGAGAAAGCGTGTTGTTTGTAATTAAACATTTTGTCAATTCAAGAGGGTTTAAGGTTTTTGTGGTATTATACATACAGTAAAAATATTCATTTAGTTCAAAAAAATCCAATATATTTCTAGTTAATTTTCATCTTCAGGAGTTTAATAATAGAATTCTTATGTGAATAAAGAGGAATCTAATGGAAATTTTCGTAGGTGAGCGTTAATATGAGCTTTTCAAATTCTTTGTGTATTTTTACTGTGAAACATCAGAAAACAAATTGGCCCCTCTTCAAATTATGCAGCATTTTGGTCAGCTTATGGTTGTAATAGAAATGGCAAACAGTCCTATGGGGTGTTCTGGTGGTTCCCCTTAGATAAGATATCCTAATTAATTAGAGGGCAGGGAAGCTATAATTCGTGGATTGAAACTGCTAATGAAACAAAATCAGAGTGTCTTAAACGTTCTCTCGCACAATTTGTTGCTTAATATTAGGGATAATTAAACCAATTTTTATCAATTTAGCATTGCAAAATATATCTTTAATTTTTATAAATATTATTGGGGTAAGTAGAAATTTTAAAAGAAAATAGTATGTGTAGCAGTAAATTACCAGGAGAGAGGGTATTATTAATCTTTCTCCAACGATGTACTACGTTAATATTGCACATTTACGAACCATCATTGAATTATTATCTTAGGACAGTAGATACCCAGTGCAAGTTGAATCGATGAGTTCGAAAAGGAGTCAGCTCCAAATAATGATAATTATTTAAAATCAAACATAAAAATAAAAACTCATTTTATTTTTAGTTTTATTCTGATCGAAATGAAATCATCAAACAGTTCAGGATAGCGAAATTAACCAGCTAAGTTTGAATTTAGTTTGAAAATGTGTCATTAGGGAAAATAACAGAGAAAAAATAAAAATAAATAGATATAAGATATTTTCTAAATTATCGATTCATTTATGTTCTTTTTGAATTTAATACTTTAAAAAAGTATTAGTCTCAGTAATTCTAATATTATGATTAATGTTGTAATGTAGCAGTAAATTACCAGGAGAGAGAGTATTATTAATCATTCTCCAACGATGTACTGCGTTAATATTGCACATTTACGAACCATCCTTGAATTATTGATCTTAGAACAGTAGATACCAAGTGCAAGAAAATGTATATATATTTTGGTGAAAATGAGTATATTTTTTTATTCTTTTGAAAAAATTTTAACTCAAACTTCTATTTAACAATTAAGATAGGTTCGATAGTGAAATCTTTTTTATAATTAGTTGAATAAAAGATTTCAGATTTTTTTATAAATTATAGCTAAAAAATCTTTAAAAATTAAAAAAAAATAATAGTAATTGTCAAGATCTCAAGATCAAACCTGTCTTAAAAATAGTTAAATAGATAAAAGTTTGAGATAACTTTTTTTAAAAGAATAAATTCTCAGTTTCACATAAATTATTTAAATTTTCAAACTAAAAAATCGAGTGTAACAACACTTTTAATAATTTTTATCTGAAAAAGGCACAAAAGAAATGGTCTATTTTGGGCCATTTTGCAAAAAGTTTTAAGAAAAAAAAACGTTCTCTTAAACGGTTTGGGACAACCTTCTTTATATTCATTTATAGAATTCAATAAATCTAAAAAATTTTAATTCGAGAAATATGGAAGTATTGTAATAAATAGGGTAGAGTATTTTTGTTTTAATATAAATCAACTTTTTTTGTGTGTAGCAGTAAATTACCAGGAGAGAGGGTATTAATTAATCTTTCTCCAACGATGTACAGCGTTAATATTGCACACTTTCGAACCATCCTCGAATTTTTATATCATAGGACAGTAGATACCAAGTGCAAGAATAATATATGTATATAAAGAGTGTGGTTTTGTATACTAGTTTGATTTTTATGTAGAATCAATGATTTTAAGGGGTAAGAGTACACATTTTTTAATGAATCTTCTTTATATACATTTTTAGAATTAAATAATTCTAAAAAATTTTAATTCGGGAAATATGGAATTATTATAGGGCAGAGTATTTTTAGTTTTAATATAAATCAACTTTTTTTGTGTGTAGCAGTAAATTACCAGGAGAGAGGGTATTATTAATCTTTCTCCAACGATGTACTGCATTAATATTGCACACTTTCGAACCATCCTCGAATTTTTATCTTAGGACAGTAGATACCAAGTGCAAGAATACACTCACCGGCAAAAAAAACGCAACACCTAATTTTTTTTTTTATTTTTAATGTTTTACTTTTATAATATCAATCTTTAAACAAAGTTAAAACATTTATATCATTTTTAAAGTCATTTTAAATATCTTTAAACACTTTTAATCTATATTATTAATAATTTAATTACAAATCTCTAACAGTGTTTCAAAATATCAAATTTTCGTAAATTAGATTAATCAATACAATTTTTCCTGAAAATTAAATTTTGTGATTTCAGTTGAGAAAATCATTAAAAGATGATCCGCTTGGTGATTATTTGTGATAATTAAGTGTGACAATTTAACTTATATTAGAACTTTTTTGAAAAAATAAACTTTAAGATACATTTTTAAACTTAAATTAAAATTTTTATATTTAAAATTGTCTTAGAAATTATATTAATGAATTTTATTTGTTCAAAGATAAATATTATAAAATTAAAATATACAAAATAAAAAAAATTAGGTGTTGCGTTTTTTTGCCGGTGAGTGTATATATATTAAAATGTTTTTAATTCATTGAGAATTTAATATTTTATATTAAAAAAAAAAAAATCCCAAGATGGAGTGGCCATTTTATTTGATATATTTATGGTTTAAATCTGATTGGTTTTCGACGAAACCCCACCACCCTCTTCCAGTTTACACCAAACACATATTCACACCCACTAAAAAACAGCTTAGCAAATTAAATATTTTTTAACACTATTTTTCCAAAATTTCCAAGTTTTATTAAAAAAATAATATTTAAAAACAAGCTAAATAATATATTAAAAGTTTTTCTACGGAGACGGGCTGGTATATTTATAACTGAGGATTTAATTGAATGCAGTCTAGCAATAAAAGATTATTTCCAATAAAAGAGTATTATTTACTAGGCAGATCAAAAAGTTTGAAATAAGTGAAACAAGAAAACATTTTTTTTAAACAAATTCAGTTTTATTTTTCAACATACATTTTTTTAAGTCAATACAGCGAGTATAACGTTTTTATAACTTGTTTATCCCGTCCGAAAAATAATCTTTCGGAAGCTCTCCAAAATAGGCCTGTTTTAGCTATGACTTCCCCATTTGAGTGAAATCGCTTAGGGGTGAGCCATCTCTTCAGGTCTGGCTGAGGAACCAGTTCAAATCCGATTTCGTGCAATTTTGCTTTCTCAACTATCGATGAGCAGCCGCATTATCGTGATGATAGAGGATTTTTTTCTTCTTCAAATGCGGCCGTTTTTCTTGATTTCAATTTTCAAACGATCCAATAGATGAATAATATCCTCCAGTTATGGTTTTACCTTTTTCAAGATAGTCGATGGATATTATTTCAAGCGTATCCTAAAATACGGAGGCCTTTCCGGTCCATTGCTGAATTTTTGGACGCTTCGGAGCACTTTCACCCGGAGAAACCCATTGTTTTGACTCTGGTGTGTAGAAATGGATCCATGTTTCATCCATGGTTATGAATCAGCGCAAAAACTCATTTGGATTTCGCCAAATTCTGCTGAGAAGTCGTAACACGAATTCGTTTTTGGTCCAATGTGAGCACAAGGGGCAACCATCGCGGGCAGAACTTCTTTATACCCAAAATTTCATGAATTATATTGAACACACTGCCATACATCTTTGTGGTCTCAGTTAGCTTTCTCAATTTCACTTTGGGGTCGTTTAAGATAATATCGTGATTTTTTGGGCTTTTTCTGGAGTCAGACCTCTTTTCGGTATATATAAAGAGTGTGCATTTGAATTATATAATTCTAAAAATTTTAATTCGAGAAATGAAAACATGAAAATATTATAATAAGGTAGAGTATTTTTGTTTTAATATAAATCAACTTTTTTTTTATGTGTGTAGCAGTAAATTACCAGGAGAGAGGGTATTAATTAATGAAAACATGAAAATATTATAATAAGGTAGAGTATTTTTGTTTTAATATAAATCAACTTGTTTTTATGTGTGTAGCAGTAAATTACCAGGAGAGAGGGTATTAATTAATCTTTCTCCAACGATGTACTGCGTTAATATTGCACACTTTCGAACCATCCTCGAATTTTTATATCATAGGACAGTAGATATCAAGTGCAAGAATATACTATTATAAGTGAAACAAGGATATATATATAAAGAGTGTGGTTTTGTATACTACTTTTATTTTTATGTAGAATGAATGATTTCAAGGGCGATGGCACAAATTTTTTAATTAATTTTCTTTATATACATTTTATAATTCTAAAAAAATTTAATTCGGGAAATATAGAAGTATTATATATAATAGGGCGGAATATTTTTGTTTTAATATAAATTAACTTTTTTTTGTGTAGCGGTAAATTACCAGGAGAGAGGGTATTATTAAACTTTCTCCAACGATGTACTGCATTAATATTGCACACTTTCGAACCATCCTCGAATTTTTATATCATAGGACAGTAGATACCAAGTGCAAGAATATACTATTATAAGTGAAACAAGGATATATATATAAAGAGTGTGGTTTTGTATACTACTTTTATTTTTATGTAGAATGAATGATTTTAAGGGCGAAAGCACAAATTTTTTAATTAACCTTCTTCATATACATTTTATAATTCTAAAAAATTTTAATTCGGGAAATATAGAAGTATTATAATAGGGCAGAGTATTTTTGTTTTAAAATAAATTAACTTTTTTTTTTGTGTAGCAGTAAATTACCAGGAGAGAGGGTATTATTAAACTTTCTCCAACGATGTACTGCATTAATATTGCACACTTTCGAACCATCCTCGAATTTTTATCTTAGGATAGTAGATACCAAGTGCAAGAATATATATAGTAAAATGTTTTTAATTCATTGAGAATTTAATATTTTATAATTAAAAAATAAAAATAAAAAAATCCTAAGATGGAGTGGACATTTTATTCGATATATTTATTTATGGTTTAAATCTGATTGTTTTTCGACAGGTCACCCACTTTTGGATTACATCAAAGACATACATAAATACACAAAAACAGCTTAGCAAATTAAATCTTTTTTAACACCATTATCTCAGTTACAATTTCAAAGTCTTTTAAAAAAATAATATTTAAAAACAATATAAATAATAAATTATAATATATTAAAAGTTTTTCTTCGAAGACGGACTGGTACCTATATTTATAAGTCAAGATTTAATTGAAGGCAGTCTAGGAATAAATAAAAGATTATTTCCAATAAAAGAGTATTATTTATTTAAAGGTTTTCTCTTTTCAGCTTTTGAAAGGGCGTTTCGGAGGCTCTTCCACTTTCTTCAGAGTTGAAAGGATCAATGGAAGGACAATGAAGCCTGAAGGAACATCCTGAAGAAAAGTCGATTCAAAAACTGTAAAAGTAACACCTTACAATAAATACTCATTTATTTGGAAATAATCTTATTATTTATTCCTGACTGTTTTCCATTAAATCCTGTTATCAATTATAATGATTTTAGCAAATTATACAAAAAAATATAAATTAAATTTATTTGTACGAAATTTTCTCTGCAGATAGACGGACTGGAAGAACTTTTAATTGAAATTAATGGAAGGCAATAATCCAATAAATTACACCTTATTTGGATATGTGTAATTTTTTCTTTCCTCACTAACCCTGGGCTGCCTTCCATTACTTCCAATTATAAATTAAATTCAATATAACTGTAGAACTAGAGCTTATCATGTTTTGTTCATAATAAAAGAACAAACCCATGCGGTGCTCGCACTGAATTTTAATTTAGCACTACGGCTCACTTCAAAATGCAATAAATTATGTCATTTTGTAGCTATTTGTAGTGCAAATTTTATAATAGGGTAGAGTATTTTTTTTTTTTTAATATATATAATCTTTGTTTTTGTGTGGCTGTAAAATACCAGGAGAGAGGGTATATTAATCTTTCTCCAACGATGTACAGCGTTAATATTGCACACTTTCGAACCATCCTCGAATTTTTATATCATAGGACAGTAGATACCAAGTGCAAGAATATATGTATATAAAGAGTGTGGTTTTGTATACTAATGTATACTTTGTATAAATACCCAGGTTGACCCTTCCCCCTAGATGTCCAGATTAGTAGTCTGTAGCGCAGGGGTTACCATGATCATGAAGGTGGTTCCCTCATGGCGAGACCAGTCCGTTGCATTTGGGACGGGTTGACCCGTGCGTTTGTCCCTTATGGTCAATTCGGGCGCATAATTTTTGGGCCGCGGGTCTGCGGTTTATTTTTATGTAGAATGAATGATTTTAAAGGGTAAGAGTACAAATATTTTTAATTAACTTTCTTTACCTATATATATATATGGAACATTTATATAATTAAATAATTTGAAAAACAATTTTAATTCGAAAAAAAAATGCAAGTATTATAATAGGGAGGTTAGAGTATTTTTTTTGTGTAGCTGTAAACTACCAGGAGAGAGGGTATTATTAATCTTTCTCCAACGATGTACTGCATTAATATTGCACACTTTCGAACCATCCTCGAATTTTTTTATCTTAGGACAGTAGATACCAAGTGCAAGAATATATATATATATATTAAAATGTTTTTAATTCATTGAGAATGTAATATTTTATATATAATAGGTGAAGTAAAAAGTTCTGAGTCTTTTTTCTCTTTATTTCGACGATAAAAATAACAAATTTCCGATTTAGATCAAATATGCGCCGTTTTGTTCGATAACTTTTGTCCTTTTTGAAGGCAATCTCATAATTCCGCGGTTGAAGAAGTCCTTGTCTCTATTGGTGAAAAACTTGACCAGCTCATTTTCACAAGCCTCTCTGAGGCCAGTTTTGTACCATCAAGAAAATTTTGTAAATGCTTGAAAAGGCGATAATCCCTTGGTGCCAGGTCTGGGCTATACAGTGGGTGCGATATAACCTCCCACCCAAGCTCTCGGAGCTTCTGGCGCCGTCGTTAACGATGTGTGCGGCCTGGCCTCTACTGGAACACAACACCCTTCCTATTGGCCAATTCTGGCCGCTTCTCGTCGATCGCCTGCTTCAATCTGGTCAGTTGTTGACAGTATTGGTCCGAATTCACTGATTGCCCCGATGGGAGCACCTCATAGTGGATGATTCCCTTCCAATTCTACCAAACACACAGTAAAACCATCTTGGGCGTTAATCCGGGCTTGGCGATCGTTTGGGCCGGGTCACAGCGCTTGGACCACGATCTTTTTTGCCTGTTGTTTTCGTATGTGACCCATTTTTCATCGCCAGTCACCATCTCCATCCCCATCGATTCAGCAAAAAAATCGCAGGCATCAATTCGGTCCAAAAGTTTCTTTTGCGTCAATTCGTGTGGCATCCATACATCGAGTTTCTTCTTGAGACCAGCCTTATGCAAATGGTTCCAAACTGTTTTCTGGCTAATGTTCACATTTCCTGGGCAATGGAATAAGTGCTCGCATGCTGGTCCGACTAGACAATTTCCATGATTTTATCGACTTTTTCGACGATTGGCCTACCATTATCTCATCTTCGACGTCCATATTACCAGAACGGAATCGTTGGAACCACCGCTTTGCTGTTGCATTCGATACTGTATTGGCTCCATAAACGGCACAAATTTTTTTGGCCTCCTGCTCCACTTTTTTCCCTTGGTTGTAGTGGTACTGAAGAATGTATCGAATTTTCTCTTTTTATTTTACCTCGATTTTGGAATCCTCTAACACACAACTGGCTTCACCAAACACAAAACTGTTAAAGAATTTTTTTTAAAGCGTTATGTCACCTTTAAATCGCAAAAAAGAATGACCAGATGCGACGTAACATCGTGAGATATGGCTCATTAAGCCCATCTAAAGGAAAAGGCTCAGAACTTTTTACTTCACCCATTATAAGTAAAAAAAAAAAATCCTTTGATAATGGAGTGGACATTTAATTTGATATATTTATGGTTTAAATCTGATTGTTTTCCGACAAAACGGCTACCACCCTCTTTTGGATTACTCCAAACAATACACAGACACAAAAACAGCTTAGCAAATTAAATATTTTTTAGCACTATTATCTTAGTTAAAATAAACCGCCTCCTTGGTGTAGTTAGTGGTTAGCATTGCTGGCTGCCAACATGGAGGTCCCGGGTTCGATTCCCGGCTATACTCGGAAATTTTTCTCTAAGTATAGGGTCTGGAGCGGGGTTCACTCAGCCTCGTGAGGATAAATGAGTAGCTGCTTGATTGAAAAGCAGCGAATCTCGGTTAAGAACACTGAAACGAAGGTTGTAGAGATTGCGTTGAGCTAACCACTTGACCCCTCGGTACTGTTTCCAATTAGGACAGCAACCAATTCAGTAGGCCAAGACCCATAAAGGGTTGTCGAGCCAGAGAAAAAAAAATCTTAGTTAAAATTCCAAAGTTTTATTAAAAAAATATTATTTAAAAACAAGCTAAATAATAAATTATAATATATTTAAAGTTTTTCTTCGGAGAGGGGCTGGTATATTTATAACTGAAGATTTAATGGAAGGCAAGTCTAAGAATAAATAAAAGATTATTTCCAATAAAAGAGTATTATTTATTTAAAGGTTTTCTCTTTTTAGCTTTTGAAAGGGCGTTTCGGAGGCTCTTCCACTTTCCTCAGAGTTGAAAGGATCAATGGAAGGACAATGAAGCCTGAAGGAGGGAAAATCCTCGAAACGTCGATTCAAAAACTGTAAAGAGAACACTTCCAATAAATACTCATTTTTTTGGAAATAATCTTATTATTTATTCCTGAACTGTTTTCCATTATATCCTGTTATAAATTATAATGATTTTAGCAAATTATACATAAAAATATAAATTAAATTTATTTACACGAAATTTTCTCTGGAGAGAGACAGACTGGTAGAATTTTTAATTTAAAGCAATGGCGTAGTGAGGAAAGAAAAATTTAACACATATCTAAATAAGGTGTAATTTATTAGATTCCTTCCTCCTTTCCTTTCAAACCGACGTTTCGGAGGATTCTTCCGTCCTTCTTCAGGGTTTCAAGGGGTCAATGAAAGAAACACGAAATTTTCTCTGGAGAGAGGGACTGGTAAAATGGATGGGAGCCGAGGGGTAGTGAGGAAAGTAAAAATTAACACATGTCCAAATAAGGTGTAATAAATCCATTAAATTACACCTTATTTGGATATGTGTTAATTTTTTCTTTCCTCACTAGCCCTGGGCTGTCTTCCATTACTTTCATTTATAAATTTAATTAATATAATTGTAGAACTAGAGCTTATCATGTTTTGTTCATAATAAAAGAACAAACCCATGCGGTGCTCGCACTGAATTTTAATTTAGCACTACGGCTCACTTCAAAATGCAAAAAATTATGTCATTTTGTAGCTATTTGTATTGCAAATTTTATAATAGGGTAGGATATTTTTGTTTTAATATAAATATTTTTTTTTTGTTTTGTGTAGCAGTAAATTACCAGGAGAGAGGGTATTATTGATCTTTCTCCAACGATGTTACTGCGTTAATATTGCACACTTTCGAACCATCCTCGAATTTTTATATCATAGGACAGTAGATACCAAGTGCAAGAATATATGTATATAAAGAGTGTGGTTTTGTACACTTTTATTTTTATGTAGAATGAATGATTTTAAAGGGTGAGAGCATAAATGTTTTTAATTAACTTTCTTTACCTATATCTTCTTCTTTAAGTGCCATATCAGGTCTCCCTGACGTTTCGGCGCCTCTCCACATATACCTGTGCTGAGTGTTTTAGCTGTTTTTTACACAGATATACGGGACTTACTTTTTAACGCCGGTTCCGAACGGCTAGTTAGGAGAGGTTGCTAGGCAAATATACTCTTGGTAGGTTGCCATTGCTTTCCAAGAGGAGGCGACTGCAAATATCTGCCGAGACTCAAATCTCGAACCAGCGTATTTCAGGCCAGCGGACCGACACTAAACAGTGGCCCACAGTCGCCTCTATATTTACCTATATACATAATTTGAAAAAAAAATTTAATTCGAAAAATATGAAAGTATTATAATAGGGAAGAGTATTTTTGTTTTAATATAAATTAACTTTTTTTTTGTGTGTATGTGTAGCAGTAAATTACCAGGAGAGAGGGCATTATTAATCTTTCTCCAACGATGTAATGCGTTAATATTGCACACTTTCGAACCATCCTCGAATTTTTATATCATAGGACAGTAGATACCAAGTGCAAGAATATACTAGTATATATACATTAAAATATTTTTAATTCATTGAGAAATTAATATTTTATATAAAAAAAAAATCCTAAGATGGAGTGGACATTTTATTTGAGATATTTATGGTTTAAATCTGATTGGTTTTCGACAAAAAAAAATATGAATTAAATTAACATAACTGTAGAACTAGAGCTTATCACGTTTTGTTCATAATAAAAGAACAAACCCATGCGGTGCTCGCACTAAATCTTAATTTAGCACTACGGCTCACTTCAAAATGCAAAAAATTATGTCATTTTGTAGCTATTTGTAGTGCAAATTTTATTTTCAATCAATGGAAGGACAATGAAGCCTAAAGGAGGGAAGATCCTCGAAACGTCGATTCAAATACTGTAAAGAGAACGCCTTTCATTAAATACTCTTTTATTTGAAAATAATCTTAATTATTCCAGAAGTGTTTTCCATTAAATCCTGTAATAAATTATAATGCTTTTAGTAAATTATACAAAAAAATATAAATTAAATTAATATAATTGTAGAACTAGAGCTCATCATGTTTTGTTCATAATAAAAGAACAAACCGATGATGTGCTCGCACTGAATTTTAATTTAGCACTACGGCTCACTTCAAAATGCAAAAAATTATGTCATTTTGTAGCTATTTGTATTGCAAATTTTGTTTTCTTTTTAATAAAATATACAAAAAAATATAAATTAAATTAATATAATTGTAGAACTAGAGCTTATCATGTTTTGTTCATAATAAAAGATCAAACCCATGCGGTGCTCGCACTGAACCTTAATTTAGCACTACGGCTCACTTCAAAATGCAAAAAATTATGTCATTTTGTAGCTATTTGTATTGCAAATTTTGTTTTCTTTTTAATAAAATATACAAAAAATATAAATTAAATTAATATAATTGTAGAACTAGAGCTTATCATGTTTTGTTCATAATAAAAGATCAAACCCATGCGGTGCTCGCACTGAACCTTAATTTAGCACTACGGCTCACTTCAAAATGCAAAAAATTATGTCATTTTGTAGCTATTTGTATTGCAAATTTTGTTTTCTTTTTAATAAAATATACAAAAAAATATAAATTAAATTAATATAATTGTAGAACTAGAGCTTATCATGTTTTGTTCATAATAAAAGAACAAACCCATGCGGTGCTCGCACTGAACTTTAATTTAGCACTACGGCTCACTTCAAAATGCAAAAAATTATGTCATTTTGTAGCTATTTGTATTGCAAATTTTATTTTCCCTGACTTAGATTGACACTAGATTGCCACTGCAAGAATATATTTATAATAAATCCATGTATTAATTGAGAATTTCATATTTTTAAAAAGATTTTAATTTTAAGAAATAAATGCATGCATTTTCAAAGAATTTATGATTCAATCAAAATAAATGACAATTTAAATAGCAGTAAAATACCAAAAGAATGGGTATTATTAATCTTCCTCCAATGACGTTCTTCGATAATAGTACAAACATTCGAGCCATCCTTAGATTTTATATCTCAGGATGGTAGATACCAAGTGTGAAAAAATATAGATAAATAAAATTGATCCAAGACTTTACAATGAAGGTTTTTAAAAGTTTAATAATTGTAATGAGAGAATTGAACCAGATCAAGATTAAGAAAAATTGTTTTCTCAAAGGCCAACGTTAATCAGTTATGGTCTAAGCGTCTCCTTCGGCTCCAAAAAAGGGCAGATGTCCGCCTTCAGTGGATCCCTGGACACTGCGACATTTATGGCAACGAGGGAGCTGACCAGCTCGCTAAAGCTGGGAGCCTCCTTCCACAGGAGGACCGAGCTGTTTCCTACCAAACTATCTGTGATATCACCACTGCATCTATTGGAGGGGCGTTTAGGGCTGACTGGGAGGCAGCCGCTGTTGGTACAAGATGGGAACCGATAGTAAAATTCAACCCCCATCCTCAACAACCTGCCAAGGGACGTCGCGGTCGCCACCTTTAGAATGGCTACCGGCCATGATTACCCCCAGAGCCTTCTGCACCGCTTTGGTCTTGCTGACTCTCCCCACTGCCCCTTATGTACAGAGGAAGAGGGAACGGCTGATTATCTCAAGAGATGCGGTGCCCTGGAGGTGGTCGACGAGGGACGGGCAAGGCTTTATTGGGCAGCACGGCGTCTAATGGCCGACCAACCACGGACGGGCGTTGGATAAATAAAGAAGAAAAAGTTATGGTCTCCATCATTAGGAGTATATATAATACAAATGTCATAATTAGAAATAATTTTGAAAAAATGTATAAATTCAGTTTTACCTAGACGTCTTCTTTTCGTGTTTATAATATCACAGTCAATAGAGTACAATACCCTCATGAATTTGTCAAAATAAATATATGTATATGTATACAAATATAAATATCTCGAAATCACAAAAAATATATTCCTGCAATATATATATATATATATTTACAAATTAATTTATGAATAGCCTATAAAGAAACTTTAAGATAAGAGTTAAGTTTTTTAAGAATAGTTGTAATAATTTGAGATGATCTTGTGAGAAGTGACAGGTCTCAAAAAGGGGGAAGCATAAAAATTACAATTTAGTTTTGTTTCGAATGTTTAGTTAATCGTTGATGAATTATAGTGAAGGTACGTGCGATCTAATCTAAGTAATTTATTTTTATTATTATAAACAGACTAAAAAATGAATAAAAATTTTTGTTTAGGAACTGATGATGAATCTAGCGAATTAAAAAAAAACACTAAATATTTATCTTCAGCTGGCTGCCTTTTATACCCTTCAATATTATATATTGCAGTTATATACTATTTGAAAGATAACTAATATAAGAAAAATAATAGTAATTTTCATTCATATAAATATTTCAAGTATAAATTAAAACCGTTTTTATCAATGTTCAATGTTAAATAAATGCCAAGTATTCAATATCATATTTTAGTGAATGTAAAATAAGGGCTTTAGAATCAAAAATGACCAATTTTATATAATAATCAGAAAAAAAATTATTAATTTAAAAGTATAGCTATAGAAGGATAATGAAAATTAGATGAACTTACATTTAGGTTTCAGGCGTAGAGCCACGGCAATGGATTCTTTTCTATCTTTTCGATATTTGGCTTCTTCATCAGCGATAGTCATCGCACGATCGTACATTTTACTTAAGCGTTCACATAAAATATGATGTAGCCTCAAAAAAAGATACCAATGATTGTTGCCAAAAAATAATCTATAATATTCCCCTTCGCCTTCAATATTGCTTTTAATAGCTACATTCTCATTATCATTATTCTCTTTTTTAATAGTAGGTGAAATGGAGTTTTCAGACTTTTTATGGTTTCCAATTGGGGTCGTCGCATTTCCGCCTCCATTTTCCATATCAACATCCTCTTTATCATCATCATCATCATCTCTTTCGTCTTCACTCAATTCTTGGCGAGGATAAAAAAACAGATCAGGCAAAAAGTGAAGCAACAACTGTTTAATACGTTGTTTATCTTCCTTATGAATGCCCGTTTGTCGTTTGACGTGATGAATGAGAAGATTGGCAGCATCCTCAACAATGTTCCTTTCAGTGAAGGACAAGACAAGGTGTGGTCCAAGCTGAATCTCTCCCGATCCCTCTTCTGCTTGTTCATGTCTTTCATCAAATATGCTCTAAAATAGAATTATTATTATTAAACTTATGGACCGACAGTAAAATTTGAATTGTTGAGGATATATTGGGTTTTCGATCAATAAATAATACCTTAATCGTTTATCCCAACAACCCTTGGGGTCGAATCGAAGAAGTGCTTAACCAGTTCATTCGTCCCCATGACCAAGGACTGGAGCTCTCTCCCCACCACTCCCACTTTCCAGCGTCTTACAATCTTCAATGCTTCGAGACCCTCAAGGGTGCAGAGACACCGTCTACACCCTTTCGCTTCATCATCATTCTCTCCTCTTCGGTAATGCAAGGTTCTGTTAAGGTGCTGCATTTTCTCGGTGCGCCCCTTCTTGCATCTTGCATTTGATCGCATTAAAAAAAAAAAAAAAAAAAAAACTTTCCACTTACATCATCTTCAGGGCTATAAATTGATTCGACAGTGTTTTACAATTTTTTTTTTTATAAAACATGTATCTTAAAAAAATCCTTACAAATAATTATGAGAGGTTCCAAGACACGGTTGCCGGGCGAATTCGCTTAAATGCCGATGTTTCAGCCAAATTCTGCCATGAGTCGTTTAAAGTCATCAAGTATATGTAAACGATTAGTATAGTCACCACCCACCACCAGAGATCTCTACTGTAGATTAGTGTTAAGTTAGAAACATATTTGAAAGGGAACTGTCACTTGTTATGTTACACCAAGAGAAACAACTTGTAATTTAATTTCTAAATTCTTTTTGACAACAGATTTTATTATGCCTGAAAGGGATAATACAATATATATATATATTTATATTACAAACAATACAATAAAGATAATTATTATAATAAAGAAACTAACCTGAAAGGGAATATTAAATTACAAGTTGTTTCTCTTGGTGCAACACAACAAGTGACAGTTCCCCTTCAAATATGTTTCTAACTTAACAGAGACCTCTAGTGGTGGGTGGTGACTATACTAGTCATTTACATATTATTTATAGAAATGAACGACTAACGGTGGCTGAATTGCGCAGAATCATCAGCATTTTAATTTAAAAAAAAAATACTTTATTTACCTGGCTGTCTTGTTCCTGTAAAATTATATAATAATAACCATGTTTTTATAAGCTGAAGAGAAAACATGACTCTGACTCTCTTTATGCCTGTTTTTTGAAATATTTTCGTTCCATAAAAATTGGCTAAGTAATAAAATGATTAATTCAAATGTTAAAAGTCACGACGAGAATATTATTTATAAGGATTTTTAAAGATAGATGTTTCATAAAAAAAAAGGGTCTGATGAAAGCATGGAGAACTAACTGATTAACTTGTTATTTAGTGACCGAATAGTCGATATATCCTCAACAATTATTTTTTTTTAATATATAAATTAAAAAAATTTGCGAAAGAAATTTTCAAATATATATATATTCTAGAAAAAATCTATTAAAAAAAAAATAGTTTAATAGTTAAACAGAACTGACCTCGATTTCATTGAATAAGCTTTTAGATCGAAGGGCTTTGACGTCCGATTGTTTGAAATTAATTCCCTGATGATCTAATGATTTTAAATAATATTTTTCGTTTTGTTCTCGCCATATTTTATTAAAAGATTTTTGAGACTCGCGCCATTCTTCTTCTTTCGCCTAGATGATGAAATATAAACAGAAAAAGAAAAAAAAGAACAAGTTATTATTATTCGAATGAGATGAGTCAAGTTGGGCAAAAATAAATTATAGTTGGCAAATAGCCAAGCAATGAGGGGACTGGCCACTTAAGATTAGTTTTAATTTTCGTCAAGCAAGTGTTTAAAACTTCACTCAAATATTACTTAACTGATTTATTATATAATATTAAAAATGTTATATTCATTAATGAAATAATAATGTATAAAATGATAAATTATGTACCTTTAGACGCCTGAGAACAACAGGTACAGCAACAGCTGGATTTTTCTTTAATCCTTCTATGATATCAGAGGCTTTATCCCCATAAATTCTTTTTATTGCACGTTGTTGAATTGTAGGCGATGACCCGCCTAAACCATCATCAAGTCGAAACTTCAATACTTCATCGGGTGTCATACGTGACATTTTCTTATTTACCACTTCTAATACATGAATGGCCGCAGCGTTGGTTTCTAGTACAACATCCAACTGAAAAAATCCAAAATTAATTTAGGAGACACATCTAGACTCTCTAGCCCATCGTACATCTGTCTCAGCCCTTTCTCTTTTTTATAGATATTAGCATGCCTTTTGTTCTGACGAGATAAAAATCAATAATCCCTCCAAAGGCTTGATTTTCTAAGACTCAACATCCCTATGCGCTTAAATTGGATACTAACTGAACAAACGCATTCGCCAATTCGTTTATCCCTATGACATCTAGAGAATAGAATTAACTCTCTTATTCCGACCGTCTTCCCAGCAATATATAAACTTCAATCTTTCAAGACATGCATCAACGAATACCTTCAACTCCGACCCAATCCCTAAATCTCTTGTTATTTCCAAGATACAAGGGTCTACCGCGGACTAAAGAGGTTGTACCTTTTTTTTTAGATACACCAGAAGGTGCATCCCCTAAAGGCCTGTATGGGATGGCCCCTCCATCGTGAAAAGAACAGAGTAGAAGGAAAGAAGCCGAGATCACAAGCCAAATCTCAGAAAGTTAGATACAATCCAATTTACTAAGTAAATTTTGGTATAACTTCTTTTGTATCAGTATAATTGTAAAAAAAAAAATTTCAAAAATTTTGCAAACTATGATTATTTTTTTTTTTTTTTTACTTAATGAAAGTGGTGTAGGTATTATTACTTTGAGAACTTGAATAATTTGATTTAATTTAAAAAAAAAAAAGAAAGATATGGGTATGAATATATATATATATGGCCGAAAAAATGAACATGCTTGGTTGGAAATGCATAAAAACTCAAATAAAATTTTTCGTCCAGAAAATATAGGGTAAACGGCAAGAAAGAAGATACAATTCTATAGTCACAATGTAAGATTTTAGTAGAAAATGTTTATATTGCATATAACAGAGGGCTTCATCCCCCCGGGAGTTGAACCCGAGCACTAACTTGGGACCATAGAATTGTGTTGTTTGTTTTTTTCATTTATATGATTCCGCCTGAGTTGATTTTTTGAAAAAATTCCAATTATTTTTCTGAAAAAAGACACTAAGATCTTTGTTTTAATTATATATTAAGAAAGAAGATATTTATCATTTTAAGAATAAGATAAGATATTATCGAAAATCTCTACGTCCGGAATGAGTTCAACTTTTTTGAAAGATTAGGGATTCTCCTCAGATCTAAATGTAATTAAAAACAGCTACAGCTGCAAATTCCTAATCAAAAGTTTCAAAGAGTAATGCAAAGTGCAATTGTAAAATTCATTCATCATTAATTAAACATAGTATAAGCAAACCATAAATAAGATATAAAAATAATGTAACTATTGTAAATATTATAAAATTCTAATCAAAATTGACTATAAATAAATAAATAAAACTAGAAGCAATCTAAATAAAAATATATAAAGTAAATAAATAAAACAAGTGTTTAGTGTCAGATTAATATTTGTAAATAATTTTGTTTCTAATCATCTTTATCGTACATTCCAATTCAGAGTTTGTTCATTTCTCATTTGCCCCGTCGCCGGTTTAGTCGATTCAAATAGGCCTAAGTCCGAATTTCGACAAAACGAGAGATTGTGCTTTTTTGCGGCAAATGACCTTTTACGAACTTTACACCCATATATAAATATCCAAAATTCAACCTTCACTGAAGGTATTTCCTTTATGTTAAATTCACTTAAGAAAAAATAAGTTAAGTCAGCATCAAAATGTTTAGATAGATGCCAGAAGCCCCCCCCCAACGGAGTGAACCCAACAAACAAACATGCTATCAGAACAGTTGGCTTAACCCTAGAGATGATACATTCTAAATGAGAAGTGGAACCTTATCGGCATGAAAGCAGCTAGTAAATTTAAATTTAAATACAAGCTTTAAGGAGGTCTTTTCCTTTCGTTGAGCCAAAAGAAGTGTAGTATCTAATATTTAATAAAATAAGTTAAAATACAAATGAAAAATAATAGAATTAAAAAATAAATATTATGAAAGTCGTAAATGTTTGAAATAAAAACAATTATAAAAAAAATAATTAATACAAAAGTTAGTTTGATTTATTCAAATCAGCTGATAATGTCTCTTGTATGATTTGGCAAAGCGTTTTATTAATACTGTTTATGTTTAAATCCAAACATAGCATTTGTGATTTTTTAGAGTAAATTTCTCAGTAAACCACGGTCAATAATATATTTTATTGCAAAAAAAGAAACTTGCATGTTTCAAAAAGCTAATTTTTAGTTTATTAATTCAACTAATAGTAGTCTAATTCAAGAGAAAGTGTCAAGATCTTAATTTTCCATAAGACTCTGAGAAAATGTTTACATTTAAAAAAATTTGCACGGTAATGTGTGATTAAAACTTCACCAAAACATAGATAGAGACTTAAACTATTATAAAAAATTATGTTTTAGTTATAATCTAATATTTTTTATTTAACATTGGCGGCGAAAGGACCTGCTTAACAGCGACATTTCTAATAAAGGGGAGACTTCAGACTAAGTAGTCATCAAAAAAGAAGCAATTATATAAAATTATTAATTTAATATATTATAATTATTTTTAAATAAAGAATAAGCAGAAAATTACCTCGAACCGTTCGTCTTCACATCGATAGATATACTCTTCAAATTGGGTTTTACGACAGGTCACAAAGGTAGAATCTTCAGACCATGTAGGGAATGATACCCAAGTGTCATTGAGTACCTCGCGACAAAGAATGGTTCTGCCGCTGCATTTGGGCTGAGCATAATTCTTAGGAAGTGCACAATAACTAGCACCGAGTCGCTTGCACGTAGTATAATCAATCTCGACGGAATGTTCGCCGCCCTGACGATCTTGGCGAGAAATATTATTTGGTAGAATTTCTGCTGAATTAGGAATAGTGTTTCCTGGGCCACCACTAGCCCCTGTACCAGATATTGAATGGTGTGGGGTCCCGTGATGGGTACCATACCCACTAGTAGAATTGCCGCTTCCAGTGCCTGCGCCGACTGAACCAGTGATGGAGATTCCAGAACCTATTCCAGAATTATTCATATTGCTATTTCCACTGCTGGCTCCACCAGTGGCTGTTGTTGAAGTACTCTCAAAGTGTCCCAAAAAGTCCTTAAACCATCTAAATAATTCGGGGAATTTGCCTAGGAAGGGCGTGATCAATTGCACCAGTTCACTTTTGGAAACTAACTCATGATTGAAAAGCAGTAAACATCGGAGAAAATTGTCATAAACTTCCTGATTTTTAAGAGCTTTATTCACCTGAAAAAGTAAAAAAACAAAAAAATAAGTAATGATAATAAAGTTATATCTCAATATCCTTAATAAATAATTATAGAACTATTGTTGTAGAACAAGAAATATTATTTATTCATTAACAAAGAACAAATAAATGTGGTGCTCGTACATTTTAATTTAGCACTACGGCTCACTTCAAAAAGCAAAAAAATATGTCGTCTTGAAGCTATAAGTAGTGCAAAATTTATTCTAATTATATAGTCCTATCTTATACTATATACTAGTAATTTAATGTCAATTTTAAAAATAACAGCTTATAAAATTAAAATAAATACATCTAGGCAAATTTTTGATAATTAAATAAAATTTTAATGATACATTTAAATCTAAAATTATATTCTATGAAAAAAAGTTATATTATATTGTAATCAGAAATTCGGAGATTCAACTAATATAAAAGTTTTTATAATTTTCTCATTAATATATCAAAGAATAATTAACATATTAACGAGAATTGATTTTGATTGCGCTTTTTTAAACAAGATATATATCGCGAGACTACTTCTGATTGAGGCTATTGGAGTCTGCTGAGTCTTAAGTCTGGACCAAGAGAGAATGAAAAAGATACGATCCATTTAGCTATAATTCAGCATCATTTCGCGTTTAGCCCGCATGACGCTTTTTATATCAAACACTGATATGGATCACCAAATGAATTCGAAATCTGAGATGTTATATATATATTCAATCTCCCAGTCCAGCGTGCTAGATCAGTTAACACGTGTGTTAGGTGTTTGCTATTAATTAATCATAAGTTTCCTGTATTTGATTCGATCGCGAATCGAAAGCAGGTGATTTTTATCAAATATTAAGCGAAAATCACCTGCTTTCGATTCGCGATCGAATCAAATACAGGAAACTTATGATTAATATATAAGTTATTAAATAAGATGATAGTTACCTTATCAAAAAAATAGTAATCATTCAGACTCGCATATTTTGACGCTTCGGAGAGAGAAACGTCTCTAAGCGAGGTGGATAATTTATGTTTTTTGGCAGGTGGAGCTGACACAGAAGATGAGGAAGGAGATCGCTTAACTTGCCCTGCAGTGTGGCCCATTTTAGCTCCACTTCCTGCATGACCGTGTGCTATGCTGGAGGATCCTCGTTCACCCGTCACTACACTTGAACGATCATTTCCAGCTCTTTCTGAAGTAGATCGTTCATTTACAGAAGATCCTCGATCACGATCCACTACCAAACTTCGCTCGCGGTCATTTGAACTCGAATTACTAGCTGCACTTGCTGTACGTTCCAGTCCACCAGATCCACTGCCTGGTCCCGATCCTGTGCGGTCAGCTGAACTGCTTAAAATATTGCGATCAGAGGTGCAATTATTATAACTAACTGTCCCCGAAGAGGCTCTTTCACTTCCTGGTGTATTTCCTGGTTTCCCTCCGATCCCACATTTCTTCAATCCAGGACTAATATGATCGGTATTAGAACTCTTATGACCCTAAAATCAAAAAATGTACAAATAAAATCGCATGTATTAATTTATGAACACCTTTCATTAAATGCTCTTTTATTTGGAAATAATCTTAATATTTATTCCTTAACTGTTTTCCATTAAATCCTGTTATAAATTATAATACTTTTAGTAAATTATACAAAAAAATATAAATTAAATTAATATAATTGTAGAACTAGAGCTTATCATGTTTTGTTCATAATAAAAGATCAAACCCATGCGGTGCTCGCACTGAACCTTAATTTAGCACTACGGCTCACTTCAAAATGCAAAAAATTATGTCATTTTGTAGCTATTTGTATTGCAAATTTTGTTTTCTTTTTAATAAAATATACAAAAAAATATAAATTAAATTAATATAATTGTAGAACTAGAGCTTATCATGTTTTGTTCATAATAAAAGAACAAACCCATGCGGTGCTCGCACTGAACCTTAATTTAGCACTACGGCTCACTTCAAAATGCAAAAAATTATGTCATTTTGTAGCTATTTGTATTGCAAATTTTGTTTTCTTTTTAATAAAATATACAAAAAAATATAAATTAAATTAATATAATTGTAGAACTAGAGCTTATCATGTTTTGTTCATAATAAAAGATCAAACCCATGCGGTGCTCGCACTGAACCTTAATTTAGCACTACGGCTCACTTCAAAATGCAAAAAATTATGTCATTTTGTAGCTATTTGTATTGCAAATTTTGTTTTCTTTTTAATAAAATATACAAAAAAATATAAATTAAATTAATATAATTGTAGAACTAGAGCTTATCATGTTTTGTTCATAATAAAAGATCAAACCCATGCGGTGCTCGCACTGAACCTTAATTTAGCACTACGGCTCACTTCAAAATGCAAAAAATTATGTCATTTTGTAGCTATTTGTATTGCAAATTTTGTTTTCTTTTTAATAAAATATACAAAAAAATATAAATTAAATTAATATAATTGTAGAACTAGAGCTTATCATGTTTTGTTCATAATAAAAGAACAAACCCATGCGGTGCTCGCACTGAATCTTAATTTAGCACTACGGCTCACTTCAAAATGCAAAAAATTATGTCATTTTGTAGCTATTTGTACTGCAATTTTATTTTAAATAAAATAATGTATAAAGTTTTAAAAATATATGTTGTAACTTTAAAATGTCACCATGTCCCCCAGCGTTTCCAAATTTTTGAATACTTTTTGAATTAATATATTTTAAAACAATTAGGGATCAGGCGAAGCCCAGAGAGATTTAAACATTTTAAATAGCGAGTGAAGTTGGTTGAAAATAAATTTAAAATTGAATTAGAATTATTCTAATTTATTTTTTGTGTAGGAATTAGTTGAGACATAAAATTACGAGTAAATAATACTTGTATTTCAAGGGTTCCGGTTAAAAAAAGTCAATCTACTATATGTTTACAAAAAAATTGAAATATATGTCATAGGCAAATATAATCATTTCATGCAAATAACTATTATTTATTGCCTAAGTAAAAACTTTTTGCCAAATAATTCTTTAACCAACAAAATAAATTTATTCAGTTTTTATTATGATTAGTAAATTTAATAGAATTCAGGGAAATATATTTAAAAGTTGATTAATTACCCCTGAATGATGACCAGACGTGGCATCAGGCAAAAATTGTCCGAATTCAGCTAAAAGATCATCTTGATTTTCAAAAAGCTTAGCCACCTGGCTATAAACTTCTGCCTCAGTCAGGTGTTTCCCACTAGGAATAACACCTTCTTTGAGATTGCGTTGCTCTTTTTGGTAGGTATGCAAGATTTCAAGAAATCGTTTATATTTGTCTGGTTGTCCTTGAAATCGATTCTAAAAAAAAAAAAAAAAAAAAAAATTATTATTATAGAAAAACTGCTAGAAAGAGAAATAAAAATGATTAAAAGAATATATCAAAATATATATATATATATAGATGTATATAGGGGTTTCACAGGAATAAAATTACAAATGTTTAAAAATAAAACTCAATATATTTCGGGCTATTCACCCATCTTCAGGAGTTACATTAAACTAACTGGTTGAGATAGTACATACAAGTATTTAGGTCGAATGTGGGGTGGTGGAAGGGTTAGTGGAGGAATTGGGGAGTATTGGTAGGAGAATGGTACACAGGTATATATAGATTTGAATGGCATGTTTGAAAAAGAAGAGAAACAGGCTCTATGATAAATATAATAAAGGAGGACTCAGAATTTGATATAGAGGTTTTAAAGGGAAAATTTAGGGCTTTGTTTATGAATAGATTTTGGGCTGAAAGCTGAAAAGGATTAGAGAGAGGGATTATATGGGGATTGAAACTATTTAAATAATAAATCTAATATAGTGGAGCTTTTGATATCTTGTTGTCTCTTTTATTCCTGTGAAACCCCACATCTATATATATATATATATATATTCTTTTATTTACTATGTTTCACTTACAACCAACACCGCTTTCCTTAGAAGTAATTAAAAATGATAGATTATAATTACAATTGTACTTACTTTTATCTTATTCACATAATTTATTGCATGATTAAATTCCACGGGTTGGCTTTGGGGAGCCGGATGAACCACAGGACCGCCTGTTTCTGATTGAGTCAATGCTTGATGAGCCTGAAAATAATATTTATATTGTATTTTTTTTATCTTTTTATTTATATTAACCAAAGTACAATATTTATTACCTGTGAGATGGCATGATGAGCGGCAACACTGTGATGTGAATTCGTATGGTGATTATTTGCCAAAGTAGAATTGCTCGTATTGTTAAATGGATGATGAGCAGGTGGGTGGGTATGTAGTCCTCCAGAAGGTGTTCCACTTCCACTAGTAACAAGGGAACCAGTCCTGGAGTAAAGAAATTAATTTGTGTTATAATAGTGAAAACAGAAGAGAATATAAATTTAATTTAAGAAATTATGAATTATTATATGTAGCCTAAAATGACTATTTTATTGTAAATTAATTGAATTTATTGTTCGATTGTGAAATGAAATCACGTTCTCAATTCAAACGTTCAACATTAAATTAGAAAGTTATTTTTAATAGATTTATTATAAAATATTAGTAATTAAATAGTTTCTTATTAGTAAGTAATTACGAACGAGTTATATTTTTCCTGCAACTCTCAATGAACTCAAGTATAGTTATTTATTATAGAAAAAAGGAACTAAATATTGTTCCCAAGTTAATCTAATAAATAGTCTGATAAGATATTGCCAATACATAAGAGAATACGAAGCTCAAATAGGAAATGTAAATAGTTGATATGTTATTTAAATATAGTGAACAAAAACAAATTTTACTTGAGAAAAGATAAATAAATGAACTATGGTTTCATGGAAATTATAAGAATTCATTCTATTTAAAAGATCAATGTGTGTGAGGGAACTTAATAAACTTTTAAAAAGTAAGTGGCTCGCAAAATAAATAAATTCTTCATATATTATATTTTACAAAAATGAATAAATTATAATAAAATTGAAGATTTATTCATAATAATTTTATATAATTTATAGTTGTAAATGGTTAATGTTTATTTAAAAACGTTGCTATAAATTTTTGATATTACTCTATACATACAGGGTGTTTCAGGAGGAATAGTAAATATTTTAGTAGGTGGTAGTATAGACTAATTGAAATAAAAAATGCCATATCATGTGTCCAATTTTTATTGAGTACAGAGATACAGCTGAGCTCAATGTATTTTCGAACACCGGTTGCTATGGGCGAATTTATCGATTGTTAGCAGTAGTGTTGATGTTCAAGTTGTGAAGTTGTGCTTTGGTTTACATTGAAGTTCATTGTGATTTGTTGGCCAAGTCTGCTGTACTGTAAGCGTGTAAACATGCCGCACGTATTTACACATGCTGAGTATGCCAATATTGGGTTACATACTAACAGCTGAATCTCTGTACTCGATAATAATTGGACACATGTTATATGGCATTTTTTTATTCCAATTCGTCTATACTACCACCTCCTAAAATATTTACTATTCCTCCTGAAACACCATGTATATATCTCCATTTGTGTTACCAAAATCTATTAAAAACCTGAGAATTATGAAATAAAGCTAGTTATTTATCATTAGGATGTACTCAAGAACACAGTTTTGAATTTTATATTGCGGACAATTAAAAAACTTTTAAACCCATAGTAATTTCATAATTCTAAATATATTCTAATATATAATAAATTGATATGTACATCTATCAATATCTATACTTACAGGTGTTCAATTTAAATTGCACTCTATTGCTAATTTTGTTATTAGTGGAGCTACAAAGTCAGATAAAAAGAGGCAAAAATGATTGATAGAGATTTAAGATGATTGCAGCGGTGATATCAAAAAATGAATGGAGCATCACAATTCCAAGTTAGTTTTAAAAACATCTTTTACTATATTTTGATAGACAATTTGATTCTAAACAAAAATGTTCTAATACATTAATCAAAAAATTCAGAAATAAAGAAATTTGAAGATATAAAGAAGATATAAAGAAAAAATATATATCAACTTCGAAATTATATTAACACTATTATTCTAGTGAGATTAGTAATAGAATCTTGGGCTAATTATATCATATTTTTTAAATATCAATAGCTTCTTTGTATATTTTAGCTTTTAGTTTGTTTTAATGTATTAGAACTTTTTGATCAAAATTGAATTGTCTATCAAAGTATAATAAAACAATCGGGGTGTTCCATTTAAATTGAAAATAATTTGACTATGGTTTCAATTAAAAAATCTCATTAGTTGCTTATTTAACCGACTTCGTAGCTTCAATAATAATAATAAAATAATAAAAATAAAAAAAAACTTTTTCATAAAATAATACATTTTTATTCTTCGATCCAATCCATATAATTAAAAAAACTTGTTTTATTTATGAAAAAAGTATATTTTATTAATACAGTTAGCCACAAGGATGTAAGAATTAAATAAAAAAAAATTGTTCATAAATAAATAAGTTTTTTTTTAATTTGAATTTTTGTTTAAATCCCACATAATTAATTATAATTATTTATTGAAACAAATAATTACCATATAAATACGACGTTTCGATCGACCCATTCTGCGATCGTTCTCAAGTATGAGCACCCATTCAGATTACACAGGTCGACAAAATTTTTTTTTTCCCTTGTCCTAAGATTTATTTCATGATTTTTCTATTCAATGTGCATCAAAATAAAGGAAAAATACCTATATTCCATATAAAGTTGCTTTTGTAGTGGTTACAATAATAATAAACGAGGAAAAAGGCCATTTTGACCTATTTTCTAGTCCCATTAGATATTAAACAGCAATATTTGAAATCAAAATATTTTGTTGATGTAATAGAAAACAGCTTCCTCTTTGATTTTCAAATTACCACTTGTTTTCAGCTCAATTAGAACTGGAGTTATAACTAAAAACTAAAACTACGTGATTATAAAGGACAATAAACATAGATAAAAACATATGGTCTTAGTTTTTACTGATAACTCGGTTTCTAATTGAGCTGAAAACAAGTGGTAATTTGAAAATCAAAGAGGAATGTGTTTTCTATTACGCCGACAAAATATTTTGATTGGAAATATTGCTGTTTAATATTTAATGGGACCGGAAAATAGATCAAAATGGCCTTTTTCGTCATTTTGGCCGATAAATCTAAAAAATCTGACCTGTTGTAAAAAATCGAGAAATTGCATCAGCGTATAAAACTCTACTGGAATCCATTGTTAGGTTTACGGGTACACATTTCTGTCGACCTGTGTTATAGGTTAACAGCTGCAATCACGTGAAATTCATGTTTATATTGGCTCAAAACAGAAAACACAAATATACCCTGAAATATACCGACGGCCTCAGCGCCCCCTGTCGGACTGAGCATTAATTTTTTTTTTAAGATTATAAAGCAAAAAATATTGACAAATCAAATGATGATAATAATAACAATAATAATAAATAACAATTAATTCACTTATCAAGAATATTATAGTTTACATAGATTTTATAATATAAGGTACCTTTTTCTATATTATCTACATGAAGTTAGCAACCCTGATATCTCTAAGTTGGCAAGATATTTAAAAAATATTTTTGATAATTAAAAAAGAGGCCGTCGGTATATTTGTATTTTGAGCCGAGATAAACATGAATTACACGTGATTGCCGCAGTTAACCTATAATTGGAGTGGGTGCTCATACTTGAGAACGACCGCAGAATAAGTCGATCGAAACGTCGTATTTATATTGTATTTATTTGTTTCAATAAATAACTATAATTAATTTATGTGTGATTTAAACAAAAATTCAAATTTTAATCAAATTAATCACAAAAATAAAAACTTCAACAGTTTCATTACTAATAAGTTTTTTTTAATTTTATGGAATGGATAGAAGAATAAAAATGTGGGAATTATTTAACGGGCTTAGTGGTGTTTCACAAAGAGGAAATAAAATTAAAAAAATTAAAAATCTTTTAAATTATTTTGGAGATTTTTTTTTATTTATCTCTATACATATTTCGGGGTATGAACCCTTCATCAGGAGGTTTAACAGAAAACTGAATATAAATTTTTTTTTTTCATTAATGAACCCTTCATCAGGAGGTTTAACAGAAAACTGAATATAATTTTTTTTTTCATTAATGAACCCTTCATCAGGAGGTTTAACAGAAAACTGAATATAAATTTTTTTTTCATTTTATATTCAGTTTTCTGTTAAACCTCCTGATGAAGGGTTCATAGCCTGAAATATGTTGTATAGAGATAAATAAATAAAAAATCTCCAAAATAATTTAAAAGATTTTTTAATTTTATTTCCTCTTTGTGAAACACCACTATAACCCGTTAAATAATTCCTGTGTTTAATATGTTTCACTATAAACCAACACCGCTTTCCCTAAACTTTATGAATAAAAATGTGTTACATGATAATATTAACTTATTAAAGTTGTTATAGGAAAATAAGGACTATACCTTTTATGCAGATAATTTATATTTTGTTGCCATTTCGTCAACTTTGCTGACTTCCTCAGGGCTTTAATAGTTAAAAAAAGTAGGTAAAAAAGAAAAAATTATCAACCTGATTGATGTTGATGACTTGCCTTGATATGTTTACTAAGAAATAATAATTATAAAAATGACAAATATACAGGGAAGTTAACTATTTGAGCCCTGAAGAAGACAACAAGTTGACGAAACGTTGGCAATAAAATATAAATTATCTGCATAAAAGATATAGACATTATTTCCCTATAACAACTTTAATCATTTAATCGATGGACATAAATAATCAAAATAAAATGATAATATTAACAATTAAGAATATTGAAATATATGCATTTTTCATAATGAATAGTGTATTTTTCATGTTTATAAAGAAACATGAAATCTCATTTGTTTTTATAATTTTCAAAGTTAATATTTCTTTTGTGAAATTTTATTCCCTATCAAATGAATTCATTTGATCAACTTTCACTTGGCTCGATTATATCCACTCTCATCTTTTTATAAAATAGCAAATTGATTGAAATCGAGTAATAAAAAAAGAAAGTGAACTCACCCGTAGCCTGGAGGTTTCGGAGCAGCAGTCGAAGTGGGGGCCCCACCAGGTATGGTTGTAATATTGGTGACTGTCAGGTTGGTGGTCGAAACAGATGGGGCGGTTGTGGGCGAGCTGAGGCTATGCAGACCAGCTACCCCAGGAGTTTGGGTGGTATGGACAAGAGTTGTAGTTGCAGTGGGGCTTGGCATCGAGACGGACACTTGAAAACCATGACCCTGAATCGCAATCAAACACAATTTCCAATTATTTATTAATAATGGAAATAATTTCTAAGCATAAACAAGTCTAAAAATAAGCAATTTATTATAGATTTATAGTTGATAGAAGGTAATGGGAGTGTTCCGAATAGCTTTCGCCTCCAACTAAAGAGGATTTCATAATAAAACGTCACAGTTTGACGTCATCGCAATTCCTTCCCCTTCCAGCGCTGCTTCCTGAGAATGAGCGACCCAAGGACTGGGCCACTGACTGACTCATTTCAAATGTATTTCAAGAATTCGGTTAACCCTTGTTTAAAGTGATTTAAATTTTTTTCTATATTTGTGTTTTAGTTGTTTAATTGTTTATCAGTACTTATTTGATAAAATCCAAATATATATCAAAAAATACCTAACTTTTCGATCATTTAATCATTAAAGAAACCATAATAAAAGTAGAGAAGCTAATGTAATAGTAGCAATTAACGTTTTATTATATTAAAAGATCAATTCATGTATATACGAGAGGTGAACCGCGGCCTAATATCGTGTACACCTACTTCCACTTGCATTTCCAAGTAGAAGACAATAGATGAAGGGGCACTATCTAATGAATTCCAAAGACATGTACACCTAATTTCAATCGCGGTTCACCCCTCGTGTATATATATATATATACAATTGTATATGATAATGAAAGCCACTAATTTCAAATAAAATAATTTGTTTGTTTTTTTTCTCTTGAAAAAAACTCAAATGATTGAGAGATTCGTCCCTCATTCTTCATAGTTTAAAAGGATCAACGTGTATATTAGTTTTATTTTTAATTGCAATTAAACTTAAAACTTTGTGCCCAGGGATGCCTTGAGGCCCGAGAATGTCAAAACGATGGCAAAAAAATGAATTAAATTTTATTTCAATTTAATTTAATAAAAATCGATTTTTTTTTTACCTGACTTTAAAATTAAAAATAATAATAATATATCGCTTTTAAGTAAAGCAAAAAATTATTGAAACAAACAGTCCGCCAGGTAGTATTATATTAACGAGCAGTACCTGGCGGGCAGCGTCTCGAGATGTGATTATTAGCTGTCCGTAATTATATGTTTTGAAAAAAATATTTTTTTGAATAATGAATATTGATCAAAGAAAGATGAAAAAATATCATTAAATGCTTTATAAATACTTTATTAGAGCACAACCATTTCTCTCGAAATTCCCGATCGGTTGGAAACCTATTTCTTTTTTAATAATACATTTCAATATTTAAATTTATCTAAAAAGTGTCTCTAAATTAATTATATATGATAATTTTAAAATTAATTTATCTACTAAAATTTCAAATGACCCGCGCAGTAATAAATTAAGAATTAATCTCATTATCCCATTAAATCATATCTCATTAAAACTTATATTATAAATTAAATATATATAATATATATATATTTTAAAATTAATTTGTCTACTAAAATTTTAAGAATTTATATTTTTCTTAAATTCAAAAAAAAAATTAATTTTCGCGGTATGAATTATTTCCAAAAATTAAATATATATTAATATATAATATATTTAAAATTAATAAATTTGTCTACTAAAATTTCAAATGAGACACGCCGTAAATCTAATATTCTAAGCTATATAGGGGAATATATTAATATATAGAGATATTATAGATATATAATATAGAGAATAGATATATTTTATTTGTAAAATTTGACAATATAACAACTGTCATTGAATATTAGTTGCTTTGTCTCCCACATGTTCCTTGCTGCGCCACGGGTACTGTCTGACAATGGCTTTTATATATATAGATAGATAACGCAAAGGGGTACTTTCTATTAAAGTTTTGATAATATCAATCTTGTTTATATTAATTTTGGAGAATAAAGATAAATTGTTTTGATATACACTTAAGGTAGTTAGTTCTTTCGCGACAATCCACACAAAAGTTTTAGCCTCGTAACCATTCTATACATATGAACGGAGTTAAAATTTTAGGTTGTTTCTTTAACGTGACTGTACTTTTCACACTACTATATCCTCTTTATGAATGGATCGATTCCAACCCATTGATCTTATATCCCTCCATTAAAAATAATCGCCCAAATATGTTTTTTTTTTTTTTTTTTTTTAATCAAAACTATGAGGTAAATAATTCCAATTTTTTTTCAAGTTACTCCCAATATATTATTCTAACAAATATTAGTTTTTCATCAAGATGGTGAAAGTCCTTCAATGAAAAAAAATAAAATGATTATTTTCACACCCTTTCCCAATCTACCATATGTAAAAAATTTCATTTTTAATTCAATTATTTCATGTTTGGTGTGGTAAATCGTCTTCAAATTTTAAGTGTCTTTATTATGCTTTTAATGACTTATATTCCAAGTTCCAAAGACTTCTTGAATTTTTGCATTTGTGAAAGAACTACCTTAAGACCAATTGGGGCTCGAACTAGTTTTTCACAATTCGGAGGTGACGCTTTAAGCAAATGAGCTGCGGATTCCAACACAATCTACTCTTATATCTATATGAACTGTTTTTAATTTTACCTTTTGTAATTATTTTCTTTATTTTCATGTCATAAAAGTGGCCTGCCTATTAAATTATAATTAATTAAACACCTCTCCAATTAATAACAGTTCTGGTTTGGAAAATGATTTTTTTCTTTTACCCAACAGATGACATTTAATTCAAGGTCTAGGTTTAATCTCAAGAGGAGAGGAGAAAAGAGAATTTTATCAATTAAATTAATAAATTAAGAGAATTATTTTTAGATAAAACAATAGAATCAGCCGGGGTTAGAACAGGGCCTTCAATAATTCTGGCTTATATAGCTTTTTATTTTTCAAAAATCTTATATCTACTCTTATTAAAGGAGCAAAAATTGTATATTTATATATATATATATTTGTATCTTGGTTCTATTTTGATAACGACTCTACCGATTTTGATGAAATAAATTCTATTAACAAGTTTTGAGGATGTTTAGCTCCTATTTTGGATAAGGTTTTTAAATGTTAGTAATAGATAGAGAGACAAGTGAGGGCAATTTCGAATCTCAATATATGAAATGTCATATATATAGTAAATCCAAAAACAATCCCAAAACTTAGCTAACGTCAATGCAGGGAAAACTCAGTGTTGCCTTATTTCTAGGCGCGTCGACAGAAACCTCCCAAACATATCATTCGACTCAAACTCACTAAAATTCAGGGATAAAATTTCAATGCTAGGCGTAACTCTAGGGTCTGACCTTTCATGGAATGACCATATCTCAACCACTGCTAAAGCTGCAGCGGGCAAGCTTGGTCTCCTATTTAGGTCTAGACGCTGTTATACACCCAGTCAACTTCTTTTACTGTATAAGGCTCAAATTCGTCCCTGTCTCGAATATGGCTCTCATCTGTGGAGGGGTGCATCCAAGCATTCTCTTGCTACACTGGATGCAATTCAGAAGCGAGCAATTAAACTAATAGGAGACCCGGCTCTAACCAACTCAACTCACTTGACTCCCTGGCTCACCGAAGAACCGTTTCTGCCCTTTCCCTGTACTACAGATACTATCATGGTGTCTGTTCAGTCGAGCTGAAATCACTTATCCCCCTAATGCCCTCTTTACGAGAAACACGCGGTTTTCTAACGCACAGCACCCCTTCGCTGTCAAATTGGATAAAAGTCGAACAAGCGCTTTCGCCAACTCTTTTATCCCTATGACCTCCAGAGACTGGAACTCGCTCCCTGCCACCATCTTTCCCGCGACTTATAACCTTCAGCTATTTAAGACCCGTATCCACAGATACCTTCGACCTCCGCCCAACCCATAAAATTCTTTCTTCTTCTTTTCACGATGGAGGGGCCAACCGAGGCCTTTAGGGGTTGTATCTTTTTGGTGTAACTCCTTCTCTCATCATTATCATAAAAAAAAAAAAAATTAAAAAAAATTAAATTATTAGCGATCTAATAAAAAAAACTTGCAAATTATCCATCTATAAAAAAAAAGGCGGGCCTTGAAGCTAGTATGTTATAAAATAAAAAAAATGATGTTACCTGTTCTCCTGCTTGAACTTCTATTTTGTAACCAGGCGGTAAAAAGGTATTAAAGCCGACGATTAGTTCGGGGTGTCCCTTAAAGAGATTTGACACTCTTTGAATCACACCGGGTGTATCAATACTTTGAGATTTAAACTCTTTCATAATGTCTAAAAAGTCGTTGTACACTTGGGGTTGATTTCCAAATTTAAACTTCACTTGGTCAAGATAAGAGAGGGCATCTTCAACTTTTAATCGTTGAAATTGATGTGGTTGTTGCTGCTGTTGATTTGGGGATGTAGAGAGTGTGGAAGCAGCAGCAGCAACAGCTGCAGCGGCTGCCGATGCAGCTGCAGAGGTGGCAACTGAAGAGGCGGCCGTTGCTGCAGAAACGGGAACCGCCGGGGTTCCAGGGGGCACATTTTGAGACCCAGCGATATGCACCTATGGACAAACAAACATAAGTTTTAACACGGGTGGATTTCACTTAGGCACCGACTTTCTCCCCTTGAGGGATGTCACATCATTTATTTTTTCATTTTTAAAATAAATCTAAGAAAAAAATCAAATTTTCATTGACTGTAATTATAATGTTTTCATGTTTTATAAGTTAGGACCTGGAGGCACCGAGCGATGCTCGGTAACTTTTTCCTTCAGTTAAAAGCTTTATTTTAATATTATTTCTAATTTAAAATTCTGATAAAACGGTCGATTTTTATTTGAGAGCAGTTTTCAAATTAAAAAAAAAATACAAATATATATAGTATTCACCCCACCCCCACCACTGCGCCCCACCTCCTGCACCTGTTTTGATTCAACCACATGATTCATTTTTATTCATCCAATTGTTAATAAATAAAACCAATTAAATGTGTTATTTTTCCAGAAAATTGAGACCTGCTTATGCGAAAGATATTTTTAAATAAATTCTTGATTATTTTTTATTCTATTAAATAAATAAGGTTCTTTATAAAACAATTATAAAACGTTTATTAATAATTCTAACGTTTATGGAGAACAAAATATGTTAAAAACTACAATCACAATAGTTCTTCAAGAAGGCCTTTGAGAACAATGAATTAACCGAACCCATTGTATGTCTGTGTACAAAAGTAAAAGGGAAACCCTTTTTTTAAAACCCTAAGATTGGAATTTTTCTACCTGAGAATAATTAATTTGATTACGAAAAAACTCATCAAAAACAATTTTGCCGAAGATGAGGCGGTGACAGATTGAATTGTCAACCCAAAAACCCCCTAACCCGGGAATTTTATCAAAATCGGTAGAGCAGTTTTCAAAATAGAAAGAAGATACAAATATATAAATAAATAAATTTATAAATATATATACAATTTTTGCTCGTTTAATAAGAGTAGATAGATATCACAAAAATCTTATCTTTGTCACATAGTGTGCCCCGCCAAAGTTTGGTGTAATTTATGGATTGACCCCTTAGGTCTAATCCCATCTATAGAGAAGTGGATTCTTTCGAATTTGGTTATTGATTTAGTTATTTTTCAATTTTCTTTTTTGAGGAATTAATTTATTTTATTTATAATTAATTGATTTTTTTCTGTGTCCGGATTCCTATATCCGCGATAACTCAACAACGGAAGATGTTAAAAATTTTCATCTATAAGGGCTACATAGTTTGAAGTGGAGTAGTGTGCTAAAGATTAATAGTGCGCGGCTTTATTTAACTTGAAAAATAACAGGGTTTTTTTAGGACTTATTATTCAATGATATCCATCCCATTTCCCCATCTTACGCGATGTGCGAATTATTTTTTTGATCAGCCCCTTTTTATGTTTTGAGAGGTTTGTTAATTTGTTTTAACTTTCACTCATTGTTTTTTTTTTATTTTGACTTTGACAATAGTTATTTAGGGATCAATAAACTCTAAATACTTGCCAAATTTCAAGTTCCTAGGTTTAATAAACTCTAGGCAATTTGAAAAATAAAATTTTAGGCTAACAAATAATTTATAAAAAATAATTTTCTAGTTCATTCTATAAAATAGGAGGTATTATCAGTAAATGGTCTAATAAATAATTAAACAAATTATCTGTCAAACTATATTACGAAATATTTTCCTATGTTCTACTTAAATAAATTATAGGTATATTTTATTTAAGATAACAGATCAACTGTAGTATATAATGGAAAAATAGCATATTAGGAAATTTATAAACCGCAATAAAATATTAATATGTAAATATAAAAATAATTAATAAGAAGACACGTTGATGTATCTAATCAAAGAAAAAAAGATAAAATTAAAATTAGCTATACAAATTATAATCAATAACTATGTTTTTCAATTAAATCATTATGCAACAGATTAATAATTCATAACATGTAAAAACGAAACAAGATAATCAAAACAAGGTCAAATTACTGCAAATAAACATGATGTGCAATGTCGGGCCTCGAGACAAACCAAGAATCATTTCTATTTTAAAATTAGTTAACTGTAAGTATGTAAATGAATGTAAGGAAAACTAATTCATATTCAACATATATATAAGGTGTTTTATAATCAAGTCGATTTAATTAAATATAGTGGGTTTGTTTATATATGAAAATATGTTAGTCACCTTATGCCTAAGCTGTAGATGGGCCTGTGATGCATGAATGGTGTGCTGCTGGTGAGCTTGGGATTGCAGGGCTGCAGGGGCGCCGCCCTGAAGGCCGCTCGAAGCTGTCTGCAATTCAAGTTCAAGATTAGTACTACCAAATGGATCAAATGCCTGCTTATGAATTGTCATATCAAAACGTTTCTTTCTCAATGTAAAAATTTGGATAAAAATCTTAATTTATTAAAGGAATATTTTTTAAGTTAGGATGCAAAGAAATTTTAGGTAAGAATGAGATTAATGCAAGTTCAAGAAAAATATATGAAATTGATCAACTGGTTGCATCATTAATCATGTCAAACCCTTCCCCAATATATGTTAAATTGGGTTAGATAAAAATTTAATTCATTTGACCATTGTCCTTTTTATTTAAGGCCAGTTGTATGTCGGTTGGTAAACTCGTTTTAAACGTTGACAAAGGGTAAAACAAAGAGGTTGTCCTCTGCTTGATGCAAATAAACATACACACATATATATCGAAATTAAATAGCTAATCCTTTAGGATCATATATATATATTATTTATTTGTTTGAGACTATAGTTTCGAAGGCTTGGCCCTCATCATCAGTCTTTTTAATTACGAATATCATTTTTCATTAGATCAGTATCGCGTGGATATTGAAAAAAAAAAATTTCTTCTTTCTCAGCTGAATAGCCAGGTAGAATTAAAAACATTTTCTGGGTACACATATATATATTTATCTTAAAACTAACAAAGAACGCTCGGACAATTGAGGGGGGGGGGGGGGAGGGGTAAGTTCGGCACTTTCATTTATCTAAAATTGTTTGTTTTGACAACAGTACATTTGAAGCAAGTGGCTATTTGTCAATTCGAATCTGTTATTTAGCCAGGCCAAGCCTTCAAACTATAGTCTCAAACAAATAAATAATATATATAATTTCGATATATATGTGTGTATGTTTATTTACATCAACCAGAGGAGAAGCTCTTTGTTTCTCTTTGTGAATCAACAACTCTGCTACTCTCGGCAAAATAAAAACTTTTCAATTAAAGGGTAAAACATTAAAATTCACCTTGTGGCCGGCGGTGATGACAGGCCATCTGATTTGGCCATCCAGTCGGGCAAAAATGGCGAATTCTAAGGTTTTACCCTTTGTCAACGTTTAAAAAGAGTTTACCAACTGGCCCCTATTATGTTAGGATTCAAAAATGCAATAGTAATTCAAATTCAAGATTAATTCGACATGGATCAACTGGTTGCATCATTAATCATATCAAACAATCCTTTCTTCAATATCTAAGGTTAAATAAATATGTATTTGAATTTTGAACTGAAAAATTCTTTATTCTTTATGAGAAGATAAGATGTAATACCTTTAAATGAGAATTGATTCTTTTATTCAAGAAAAATACTGAGATTAGGAAAATTGAATTTATTTTATTGAAAATAATAAAAAAAATTTAAAGCCAGACTGAATATGGAGGAAGGCTGAAAGTTTCCTCTACTAGAATCTGCAAGTTTCGGACTAGATATAATTAACTAGTCAGACCCTCTGTTTATTTTAAAAACTTACAATTAATAAATATCACAGCTTTTAAAGAAAAAACATTTTATTTGTCCCTGTGTATTTATAAGGTTTCTACTAAATAACATTATAAAAATGTTCTTATATTGTTCAAAACTCGCAGCAAGGTTTCATATAAATTTTAGCTGGACCCGAGGGGTGAACCGCGACCTAAAATTGTGTACACCTACTTCCACTTTCATTTCCAAGTAGAAGACAATAGATTATCTAATGAATTCCAAAGACGGTGTACACCTAATTCCAATCGCGGTTCACCCCTCGGTTGGACTAAGTTGGTTTATTCGGGTACAAGTCGAATTTTTGAATGAAAACATAGATGCATACATAATATAGTTCAGACTTAAATTCTTTTTTTTTATTAAACGAAGTTTTATTCCCTTAATATTATGTTCAAGTTTAATTAATCAACAATTAATATGGAATCTTTTAACTAATCTACCTACACCTCGTGTGGTCTTATAACTTCAAAGAGAAAGTGGCAAGATGAAATTTTCCTAGATTATTAACTATTGAAGATTTAACATAAAATAATTCTTTTAAGGGTGTTGTTAATTTAGAATTTAAGATTTATAGATACCCTTATAAGATTAAAATGAATAATAGAAAAATGGCTTTTTATGAGAGAATCAAAGAAGGTGTAACCCCTGCTGAATGGAAATATTTATATGCAGACGAGGTCTCATTCGCTTTAATTTTCTCTTAAAAATCAGCAACAGTGCTACTCTCGGTAAAAAAAATCTTTTAAAAAAATATAATATGTTGTGAAAGTTTCACTTTTCTGGATAAACAGGAAGGCAAATTTTATCTGAAGAAGCTTTGGTTAGATTAATGATTTTGTATTGTTTTTTGATATCTATGATATCAAGAGAAAATTATAATAAAATTCAAAATTGGGAATAGGAAATATTTCATCAGCATCTAGGATGTTTAAACAAAGAGATTTATCAACCAGAAGATTTGTCATTAAAATCTATTATACATAAATTAATTTGATTTTTTTTTTTTTTTTTTAAATATTCATAATCAGAAACTAATTGAAATTTCGTAAAGGAAAATATCAGTTTTAGCCGAGGGGTGGACCGCGATTGGAATTAGGTGTACACAGTTCTTTGGAATTACTTTGGAATCCATTAGATGATCTATTTGTCATCTACTTGGAAATGAAAGTGGAAGTAGGTGTACACAATTTTAGGTCGCGGTTCACCCCTCGGTTTTAGCTAACATGCAAAGCGTGGAGGCTCTAGTTGAAGGTTTGACATTGAATATAATTATTGAAATAGTGTTCTACAGATCACAAATTCTACAAGGTATAATGAAACCATTATAAAATTGTTCGCTATAGATTTTTATTGCACAAAATATTTCCTATTGACCTTAAGATAAAAGTCAACAGGTTAGATCAATGTGCATTTAATTATTCAGAAGAAACTGTGTTCAAAAAGATTTTATCAAGTTGAAAATTTATTTAAAAAGTTAGGTCAGTGTTTAAAAAAAATTGATTTAGTGACCCGCGGGGCTGGGGATTTTGTCCTCTGGGCTAGCTCATCTCCCAACAAACCTCACCAAATGACAATTTCGACTTTTATAATAAAAAATATGTCTTGAGGAAAAAATGAAAATAGCAAAAGCTAAAACTGCTAGATTTATGAGTTTATATAGATTTTTTATTATTATTATCTTTATGAATATAAAACGGAAAAGAAGGACAAATTGACGACTCTTTTTTGGTGAATCGGCAATTTTTGTCAGCAAACCAAAAAATGGCAAATTTTTGAGGGTATTTAACAGTCACTCCATTCGGCTTACCAATCGTTTCTAGCTAAAGGGGCGCTCTGGATTGTGTGCGAAACGCCGCCAAGGGTAACTCAATCAAATCAAACAAATTTTGACATTAATTCAAATCAGATCAAGTGGCAATGCCTGACTGTTCATTTTCAATTGATATAGTTGGCTTAGGTATGATTCCTACCTCTTGCAGTAACCTTGTTAAACGAAGAGCTTTTGAATTAATTACTGCATCACTTAGGGCCAGTTGTATGCCCTAAGGGGCAGTTGTATGTCCGTTGGTAAACTCTTTTTAAACGTTGACAAAGGGTAAAACCTTATAATTCACCTTGTGCCTGACGGGATGGCCAATCAGATGAAAGTGCCTGTCATCTGATTGCGTCCACAAAGTGAATTATAAGGTTTTACCCTTTGTCAACGTTTAAAAAGAGTTTACCAACCGACTAGTGGCCCTAAGTTACTCAGCAACCGAATAAGAAAGCAAATAAGAAATTTTTAGGACCATGACTTCAAGAATGACACTATCAATAAACTAACCGAACTAGGCGGCTGTCTAGTTAGCCAATGTTAGTATATGCCCTCTTTAGTTTACAATATAAATTTTAATATTCAAACAGTTTTAAAATTTAAAATAATTTTCGTTGGCCTTAAACACAAAAAATATATATTCTCAATATATTTATTTAAAGAAAAATTACTAAAGGGCCAGTATCATAGGAAAAACGTAAAATAAGGGCGTTAGAGGATCATTGGTCATATGGAAAAGAAAATACAAGGAGGATATTTATATGAAAAATGGACATTAATAATTTATTTAATCATAAGCTTGATGGATTAAAAGTTTTTACTCTTACACTTTTCTGTTCGATAAAATTAATAAAATGTAATTTATATAGATTCTAAAAATAAAAATGGTTAATGATTTTAAATGTAAAACGTTTATTGGAGGTTGTCTGCGTGTTTTATGATCTAAGGGAGTTTATAATTATAGCCACCACTAAAAGATGTCGAAATATAAAAAAAAAATGCATGCCATGTCTGTCAATTTTCCAGGGGACGTGCACTGATGAAAAGTTGTTTATTGTCGGCTTATGTCTGTCACATTAATTAGAATAAAAAGAAAAAAAAATTATTATTTCGTTTTTCATAATATAATACTGGCCCCTTTCCCATTTTTCTTAAAATAAAAATATAAGGACCATCAAACACGATTTACTTTAAATTAACAATATAGTTTTGAAAAATAAAAAATAAAATATGACTAAAGAATCTGGTGTGACTTAAGCAGGGATCCGGAATTGATAGAAAAACGACTCGACTCCGACTCCTGATAATTTTAGTAGACCGATTTCCAACTCCGGCAAAATTGAATTACTAAGGGCCGGTTGTATGTCGCAAAATAAATGCTTTTTTCCACTAATACAGGGTAGATGGTAAATGGAGGGATTGGGATGGCCAATCAGATGCCAGGCATAGTCATTTTATGAAACGAACTGATGAAACTATATATATTTCCCATCTTATAAAATATAGGTATATTGAATACCAATATTTCATCTTTTGTCATTTATTATGTAGTCCTAAACATCGACCAATCACCCGAAATATATTGGATTATATCAAATTTTTTATTTTCTGAGAAACCCCACATAAACTCCCCTTAATTGTTAAAAAGTATCTCTTGAATATACAGAATAGCAAAAGAAACCCGAAATATATTGAATTTTATAAAAGTTTTTCTAAATATTTTATTTTCTGAGAAACCCCACATAAACTCAACCACTGCTAAAGCTGCAGCGCGCAAGCTTGGTCTCCTATTTAGGTCTAGACGCTGTTATACTCCCAGTCAACTTCTTATGCTGTATAAGGCTCAAATTCGTCCCTGTCTCGAATATGGCTCTCATCTGTGGAGGGGTGCATCCAAGCATTCTCTTGCAACACTGGATGCAATTCAGAAGCGAGCAATTAAACTAATAGGAGACCCGGCTCTAACCAACTCACTCGACTCCCTGGCTCACCGAAGAACCGTTTCTGCCCTTTCCCTGTACTACAGATACTATCACGGTGTCTGTTCAGTCGAGCTGAAATCTCTTATCCCCCCTAATGCCCTCTTTACGAGAAACACGCGGTTTTCTAACGCTCAGCACCCCTTCGCTGTCAAATTGGATAAAAGTCGAACAAGCGCTTTCGCCAACTCTTTTATTCCTATGACCTCCAGAGACTGGAACTCGCTCCCTGCCACCATCTTTCCCGCGACTTATAACCTTAAGCTATTTAAGACCCGTATCCACAGATACCTTCGACCTCCGCCCAACCCATAAAATTATTTCTTCTTCTTTTCACGATGGAGGGGCCAACCGAGGCCTTTAGGGGTTGCACCTTTTTGGTGTAACTCCTTCTCTCATCATTATCATTAAAAAAAAAAAAAAAAAAAAAAAAAACTCCCTTAATTGTTAAAAAGTATCTCTTGAATATACAGAATAGCAAGAGAAACCCGAAATATATTGAATTTTATCAAAGTTTTTCTAAATATTTTATTTTCTGAGAAACCCCACATAAACTTCCCTTAATTGTTAAAAAGTATTTCTTGAATATACAGAATAACAAGAGAAACTTCATACAAATAAATCACCCTTCGTCAATTTTCCAAACTAAACTAATAAAATTGAAAATGAACAGTTTTTTATTTACTTGAGCTCCCAGTTCTTTTACCTGAGTCTTCATACCAAGAAACAGCAATATGCTAACTTCCAATAACTTGTGTGTATAACAAAAAGAGAGAAATGCCAGAGTTGGAGTCATTTTTCCCGACTCCGATTCCACGGCCCTTGGATTTAAGTATACCACTACATGTTTGAAAATAATTTTCTAATTTCACCGTGGATGGCCTAACCTGAAAATTTTTCCAAAGTATTGGTATTGGTAAAAAAAAAAGAGTTGTTTAAAGACAAGGGTTGGACGGGTGTCAGGGTGAGTTGACTAAGAGGAACTGAAGTTCTTTTCGGGTGCATTGAGATGGAAGTGAGTGGTTTACCTTGACTGGGGCTCCGGAGGCTGCGCCGGGCATGGTGGAGCCGAACGTGGGCGGAAATTGAATGCTACTAGGCATTGCCTCGCGATCTTGGATTGTCTTAATCGCAAAACCGGCAGGAGGGGTGCCTAAAACAAAAAAACAAAAACAAACCAAAATTTACTAATTTGATTCCTCCAAAATATAAATATAAATATTATTAATATACTTTTATCTGGCGCAATGCGTACTGCATGTTTTTAATTAGAATGAAGAATGTAATTAAAAATTTGCTTATTTCCAGTAATTTTATTTTAATTAAGTGGTTATTAAATCCGAATATTTCGCGGGCTTGTAACACCGCTTCATCATGGAATCCATAGAGTAATATTGAGTGGAAGGCTCCATAAGGAGCCAAAGTATTTTAGCGTATACGAGTTACAGAGCTCTCTGGTGAGACAAGGGCAAAACCATTGGGCAATAAAATGGCGGAAACCGCTCTCTTCGGGGCAATTTTGGTGACATTATCAAGAGTAAAAAATACGTTTAACTAGAGATTTTATGTATTTCTAAAATTAACTAATTTTTAAATCCAAATAAAGGTAAAATTATATTAATATGTCGATAAAAGAAATGAAATAAATTAAAACTTTCAAAATAGAACACAATTTTTTCCATTAAAAATGTATGTCGTAGTTATATATATCATATATAAAACAGGTTGTTGATGAGGAATTCAAATGAATTTAATTATAATTGCATTTATAAAAATGGAAGAATTTATTAATTGATTTGGCTAACTTTGTATTCAATATAGATTAAATGAAAATTATAAAAAGAAAATTTAATAGGGAGTTGTCTTTTGGGGGATTAAATTTATATTTAAAAATATATCTAGTTTAATAATGTTAATGCAATAATTCTAAAAATCATATTTTAAGCAAGATGAATCTATCTAAAGATTAAAGATAAACATAAATGCATTAAACTAATTAAGGTTTTTTTTGTTTTGTTGAGCCTAAATGGAAATTGTAATCCTTTTTCATTAATGAAAATTTAATTATATTGAGAGAAATAAATTAGTATGAATATACGAGAAACATGCTGAAGATAGTTTTTTTGTGAATAAGATATTTGATAAATTGCATCATAAGTAAAAAAATATGTTTTTAGTTTAAAGGGTAGTAATCAAATTTTAAAATTATTATAATTATTTTTACTTTATTTTTTATTTTTAATAGGTTAACATATTATATATATATATATTATAACATTCCTTTATAATATCTAAGTCAAAGGTTAGAAAATGTTTAAAGCTTATTGCATTTATATCATGAATTCTAGGTATTGGTTCTAGTTTTATATTGGAAATTTGATCTCTACAAAAATGTAAATTAATTTTTATAGGAATAGAAAAGTTTATAAATATAAAAAAAATTATATCATTTTCTTGCATCAAAATCTATGTTTCAACTTAATAAAGGATTGGAGATATGGTTAAGGTTAAAATAATTCTTAAATCAAAAAATTATACAGGTATTTAAGTATTATAGAGTGAATTAGAAAAAAAATTAACGAAGATATTAATTTAACCAGATTATTTTTATTTCAGATTTTTTTAATGCATGAATATTCAAATCTAAAATGAAGAATTGTGAAATTAGTTGCTGTTGATTTATGTGGGGGAATCGAAGAAATAAACAAGTATAATAGGTATATTAAAAAATTTACTTTAATATTTCACCAGAACAAATATGTATTTGTTGTTTAGCTCATTTTTAAGAAATTTTTAGTTTGTTTCTATCACAATATTGCAGAAAGGATGTGATTTTAAAACAACGAAGTGATTCAGTATACATTTTTCAAATGTATCTTAAAATTAAAATTTTACATAAATTATGAGCAACTAATAATTAGCAACAATAAATATTTGTTATAGTGAAGAAAGAGTTACGCTAAAAAGATAAATCAATGAGTTTGCTGCAAATAAAGATAAACATATTATATTCGTTATAATATATAATAAGTATATGTTAATTTGTATTAAGTCCAGAACCTAATTGATTTCTCTTTATAAGTGTGATTTATATTTATTTAAAACAAGTTGAAAATAAATTTTTGAAATAAACCACGTTATGCACTGTTAAATATATTTATTATATATATGTTTTAATAAATATATCCAAGAGTGTATAATTCAACCACTAAAGCTTTATCATAAAGAGAAACAAAAAATTTGTCCTCTGCTTGATGAAAATAAACATACACACATATATATATATATATATATATATTAAATGTAGAAATGTACCATGATAAATTTGTTTTTATTATTTCTCAATTTATAAAAAGATTAAAGAGCTTTAGTTGAAAAGATTTTATTTTTCCGAAAGTATCAGAGTTGTTGAATCACAAAGAGGTTGTCGTCTGCTTGATCCAAATAATCATACACACATAGATATGTATATATATTATTTATTTGTTTGAGACTATAGTTTCGAAGGCTTGGCCTTCATCATCATTTTTTTTTTTTAATTATAAATATTCTTTTTCATAGGATCAGAATCGCATGGATATTGAAAAATGTTTGTTCTTTCTTCGCAGACAAGCTTAGTTAAACATAATGATGAAAAACAAGCCTTCGAAACTATAGTCTCAAACAAATAAATAAAATATATACATATCTGTGTGTATGATTATTTGCATCAAGCTCTTTGTGATTTAACAACTCTGCCACTTTCGGAAAAATAAAAACTTGTCAACTAAAGCTTTAATCTTTTATAAACTCAGAAATAATAAAAACAAAATTATGATGAAAGAGTACTATTTTAACCAGGTTATGTAAAAATAGTAGGGGAAAAAGGGATGCTTGGATTTTTCAGATTATGAGTGAAATTTAAACAGTCTGCTACATTTTAGGATAAATTGAAAAGTAATAGACCTAAGTGATAAATAGATGGATGGCAAAGCAAGCTTACCCAATTTATTTACTGCGTGTGCTGCTGAGATGATTCGGGCGCTAGTCGTGGTCGTGTGGGCTGAGGTATTGGACCCAGCATAAGACCCACTTACACTAACACTATTCTCCTGCTTCCCTGTAGAATCATCCAGTCGACGTTTCATTTCCAATCACATTTGTAGAGCTAAAACAAATAAAAAAATACACCCATTAATTAATATATCAAATTAACTATTTCATTATTTTGAAAATTTTTATTTAAATAATTAATTATAACTATTTATTGAACAGAAACAAATAATTTAATTAGTTCTACGTTTCGATCAGCTTTTTTTTCTATGATAATGATGAGAGAAGGAGTTACACCAAAAAGGTGCAATCCCTAAAGGCCTGGGTTGGCCCCTCCATCGTGAAAAAAAGAAGAAAGAATTCTTATTCTGCAATCGTTCTTAAGTATGAATTTAGATTATGCTTTTCAAGTTAACCTAAAATCTGAGTTTGAAAAATTTTGTTTAAATAATTAATTATAAGTATTTATTGAATAGAAACAAATAATTTAATTAATTCTATGTTTCGATCAGCTCATTCTGCCATCGTTCTGATAAATTTTAGATTATGATTTTCAGTTAACCTAAAATCCGAGTTGGCGCTCATAATTAAAAACGATGGCAGAATAAGCCGATCGAAAAGTCGTAGTTATATCATATTATTTGATGTTTGTGTTCAGTAAATAGTAATAATTAATTATTATATATGGTTTAAACAAATTTCAACCTTTAGAATAATTAATCACAAAAATACAATCTATAATGTGTACATGTGATAAATATTTCAATATTTTTTATTTAAATCACATAAAAAGCCCAGATCTACATTCTTATATTAAATTACCTAAAATCATCATTTAATTATTACATATTCAGAATAAATAAATGATAGCTCAGTGGGGGAAAAAAACTATTTTACGTGATAAGAAGATTTTTGGTAGGCCTGAAATCTTTCTTATATCAAGATTGTTTTTAAATTATTTCGAAAAAAATAAAATGAACTAGAATAGAGTAAATGAAAATTTTTTATCTCCAACAAGGCATGAATTTTTATTCGAGTTCAAAATTATCTAAAAAAATAGGTTAATAAATGCATTCTGGAATGGAAATGTATTCTTTGTTGGGGAGCCCATTTTTTTTTTTTTTAATTTATTTACTAATAAATAAATAAATGAAATAAAAATGGATTAAATAACTTATGAGCAAATTACACAATGCTCTTGCAATCAGATGGCTGGCTTGCTTGCTCTTGAACTGAACTGACCAGACCCCTTGAGATCGGGAAAGGTTAATTGAAAAGTGCAAGTAATATATGAATAAATAGATATTTTTTCTGTCAAAAATGTGATGGAATGTATGAAAAATAATTGAATACATTAAATAATTAGAGAATATTTATTAAAAAAGCAAAAAAAAGACAATACGTATACAAAATGAACGTCCTTGAAATAAATAACCACATTAACGAACTATGAATTTTTTCCAGAAATAGAACAGCAAAAGACCAACGCAAAGTTGATATAAAAAAAGAATTTAAGGCAAGAGAAAGAATAATGACCGAATTCATTACCTGGGTTCTAACGAGGCCATTTGATGGATCCCAACTTCCATAAGGAATAGCTAATTTAAAATAAATTTAGTTTAAAATTAAATACAACCAAATTAAAGCAAATTCACAATGAATTTAATTTAAATAAAGCATTGAAGAGGAAAACTGAAAATTTAGTGAAAAGTTTTCAATATAAAATAGGGATGAGCTGCTTCTCCTGGTCTAAACAAGCCAAATGCAAACAGAGAGAGTATGACGCTCGGTGCAGGGCTTAGGCTGCCTGCCTGTCCTCCGCTTACCCCGCCTCCCCACCCCGCCTATCTTACAAGTAGGGAGTCCAGCGATGCTCGCTCCAGGGCCCTCACCGACCGACACATACAAGGACGTCATACTTTAGAGAAAACGCCGAAACGCAAATGCAAACGCGCAGGCCTCCAATTATCTTCTCTCCTTCCGTCTGTCTGTCTCTTAGGGCGAACGCGAATTTTACTTGGGCCCCTTCTTATTCAACTTTAAATATTAAAATGATTAATTTCTCCGATTCTAATAGTCACACTTGACCTTTATAAGATTATTATTAATTTATACTTGGAGATTTTCCATTAGATAATAATATATTCATTATCAATGTGACATTTCATATATAAAAATGACAAAATAAAGTAAAAAAAAAAATAGTTGAGATTCTAAATTAAGCCATACACATTATCCCCACCAACCATGTCAGAAGGCATAATAAATACATGCTTCACCAATAATCCCTTTTTTCCACCCTTTTAAAAAATTTAATGTATTTAAGTAAAAGAATTTTAAGGAAGATGTGACAGTAAAGAATAAGCTATAATCTAGATTCAGAAGGGGACAACTCAGGTTTGCTTTCTGAGATATCAATTGGTTCAAAACGAGGGGTGAACCGCGACCTAAAATCGTGTACACCTATTTCCACTTTCATTTCCAAGTAGAAGACAATAGATTATCTAATGCATTCCAAAGTAATTCCAAAGACAGTGTACACCTAATTCCAATCGCAGTTCACCCCTCGGTTCAAAAGTACGATACATGCTTTGCAGGCATGTCCGCAGTAAATAAATTAGCAGAAGACAATCGAATGGATTATTTAAAAAAATATACTTTTTAATTGAATTAAGACTTTTCGGCTTGAAATTCTTAAGCATTTTCACGTGATAATAGATAATTTTTAAAATTTATTTTAGTTTCGATAGTTGTTTTATTTAAATTTGATAAATTTTTAAATTATTTATTAAATCTAATAAATTGTTTTAAAGTAAAAGCTCTGAAGAATGTTTCCAAAAATTAATGATAAAATTATAGCTTAATTACAATGAAAGTTTTAATTGTATAATAATAAAGAGAAATCAATGAGGTTGTCCTCTCCTTGATCCATATACCTATATATAAAATTGAAAGTTTTTGCCGAGAGTAGCAGAATTTTTATATATTGAAGGAGACAATAAAAGAGTATAATCTTCTGCTGGAATTATAAATTTTATTTATTTATAACGTCGTTATAAATAAATAAAATTTATAATTCCAGCAGAAGACACACTCTTTTATTGTCTCCTTCACTACCTATATATATATATATATAATTTGTTTTTAAGACTAACAAATAGAACATTAATCGTAAGAAGATAATTTATTTATGAAAGGGTTAAAATAAGAGACGTGCAGCTTTTATTTATTTATTTTTTATTTATGAACTCGCGCTAACGTTTTGGCTATTGTAGTTTTTAAGGAATTTGGTGTTGGTAGTTGGTGAAACATTTTTTATCCAATTAGTTTTGGCTATTGGATGTAGCCATCTTCAGAGCGGGAATTTGTCAATATTTATATAAAAACAATTTTGGACTGGTGTATCCAAAAAATTTTGGTTGTAGCCATCTTCAGAGCGGGAATTTGTCAATATTTATATAAAAAAAATTTGGGGATACACCAGTCCAAAATTTTTTATATATATTGACAAATTCCCGCTCTAAGATAGCTACAACCAATAGCCGAAACGTTAGCGGGAGTTTATAAATAAAAAAGAAATAAATAAAAGCTGCACTTCTCTTATTTTAACCCCTTCATAAATTAATACAACTACAGCTATAAAGAATTCCTAAAATAAACATAATTTATATATACATATTTATTTTACTTAGAGAAAGTGGTGTAGGTTTTAGGTGAAACATGATATTAATTAATAAAATAAAGGGTGTTTTGTTTCACTGTGAAAATACACACCCTTTACTTTATTAATTTATACATATTTATATTCGGTATACTATATATTATTTATTTGGATCAAGCATAAGACAACCTCATTGATTTCTCTCTATGAATCAACAAATCTGCTACTCTCGTCAAAACAAAATCTTTTCAATTAGTTTTAATTGTTCCTCTTAATATCAAGGTATTTTTTAAATGAACTAATTCGTATAAAAGTCTTGTTAGAAGGATTGACTGGTTGAGGGAAATATGAAATAGTGGGAGAAATTTGGAGTGACGTTTCTCCTCACCGGATCCGTTTCAGCTTGGAATGGACTTAGAAACAACATATGTATATTTAAAAATAAGTACACGGAATATTGAATATTTCTTGATTTTGCTTTTCTTTTGTTTATTTTTCGCTGGTGTGTATGATTAGATCGTACTGGGTAGAATGTAAGGAGTTGAGGAACCCGGTTTTCCATAGGTGGGGGCGGGCGGCGGACGGGTTGGCCGGGCGACAAAAGTTTGCCCGGGCAAACGGGAGGGCGGGGTGGGGCAATGCGGTGGGGGCAGTAGTGGGGGAGACGGCGCTCCCAGCATGCAGCTGGGTTGCGGGCTTGATGCCAGCTGGCCGCAACGCTTCCCCTCCGACATCATCCCCCTACCACCCCTACTCTACTCCCAACACCAATACAAAACATCACTCCGTAGTTACCAAGAAATCAACCACCCAAGCGACCTTCATTCAATACACAATACGCGCTTTAATATATATATATCTATAATATAGATATGTATATAAATGTAAATAACACTCTAAAAATAAATCCATGTTTACATTTTGATAAATCAGATCTTAATTATTTTAATTTTCCTATCAAATGATTTAATTATTAATTAACAATCTTTAAATGATGGGGTAAATAAATAATTCGCACTCTTAGTTATTAAAAAAAAAATTCCTCGTGTGAGTTAAAAAATGAAAGTTGTCTTCCATACTCAAGATACAATAAACACGGCAACCATGCGCTTCAAGACAAGTGCGCAGTTGCCAAAATCACAACAACCTAGTTTTATATTTTTAAATTTGTCAATTTAAAATGATGTGTATGCGTGCACTATTTGACAACGCCGCAATCACACTCTCTCACTCCCACTGCCGGCAGGTTGAATGAATCGATACCACAAATACAGAGGCATCTGAGCGCGGGTGCAAGTCAAGATTTTATGTATATATATATATACATACATACATATATATATAGAGAGAGAGAGAGGGAGAAAGGGAGAGATGTATATATATATAGATATATATGTATATATATTTATATAAAAATATGCAAGTGGACATCAATTTTTTTTTTTAAGAGAAATGTTGGAAATTAAATAATTAAATGTGATTATCGAATCAGAATCAAAAACCAACAACTCTTAAAATTGCCGGTAATATTAATTTAAATTCAACTCACAAAAAAAATTTAATAAGAATTAGAAAAAAAAAATAAAACATACGAAAAAGTATCAATATTTTGACTAAGACAAACTATAATAAATTATTACCGAAATGTCTAAATATTTCTTTATAAATAAGCCTATTAGAATCGTGATCAAAAATTTGTTACAAATATCAACACAAAAAATTTATAAACTACAACTTTGCCAACAATTGAATAAATATAATTTGTTTATAATTCAAATCTGTCAACTTTTAAATAATAAAAACACCGGGAAAGATATTTGGCAACATTGCCTTAAAAATAAAAACAAAAATTTTGGCATAAACATTTAATGACATATCTCCGACATGAGTGAAATCAAGTTATGATGAGATGAACTTACCTTAATTTTATGATAAAAATTGAAGAAACGACGTTTAAAGATAAAATAAATACACAGAATATTATTAATAAATATATAATCACAATCTATATAGATATATTTTAAAATGATAAAATAAGAGAAATAATTTCTCGTTTAAAACAAATGTGACAATGTCACTGTCTTAATAACAGATGATAGCACAATTCGTGAAGCACGTCCAGAGATTGTCGGGACATATTGGCTCGAGACGTTTGAGCAGGTGACCGAATGGCGATCATGGCCGTTGGTTAGAGAACGCCAGGCCAGGTCGCGCCAGGCCAGGCAAAATGGACTCTCCCAAGGGGTGTCGCGTAGATCAAAACAAAGATGGGCTTTCGACGTTTTATTCTTAAAATTAAAATAACCTCTAAATAAAATCAAATGTTCTACTAAAGAGATTATAAAATGATATTACATATATTTTAAATAAATATATTTGAGAAATTTATAAGAAATAAGATTTTAATACGTACCCCCTCAGCAATAATAGACTCGTCCACAAGAGCTTTCCCACTTCAATCACAGCTAATGTAGCGCATTGTTCAAGCACATTGTACCTCGGCCAATCAGAATTCTGCGTTAGACGGCACCAAATTCAGAATTTGAAAAGCCACTGAAAAATATATAGGAAAAGATTATTAATTATTTATTTGTAGAATAATACTTAAGATTTTAAAAAATAACCATTTATATTCAAATATCTATATATATAATTATAATAAATATTTTATAAAACAATCAGAAACATTATACTACTACATATAGTTTTTTAATGTAATTTATTATAATATATATATTAATCATAAGTTTCCTGTATTTGATTCGATCGCGAATCGAATGCAGGTGATTTTTGTCAAATATTAAGTGAAAATAATATCCGAATTTATATATTTTTAACTTGAAATAATTAAGTTAAATAAATTTATAATTTTCTCAATAATATATCAAAGAATAATTAACATATTAATGAGAATTGTTTTTGAATGCGCTTTTTAAACAAGATATATATTGTATATAGACTACTGCTGGTTGAGGCTATTGGAGTCTGCTGAGTCTTAAGTCTGGACCAGAGAGAATGAAAAAGATGTGATCCATTTAGCTATAATCCAGCATCATTTCGAGATTAGCCCACATGATGCTTTTTATATCAATATGGTGATCCATATCAGTGTTTGATATAAAAAGCTTCATGCGGGCTAATCGCGAAATGATGCTGGATTATAGCTAAATGGATCACATCTTTTTCATTCTCAAGACTCAGCAGACTCCAATATAGCCTTAACCAGCAGTAGTCTATATATTATATAATATATATCTTGTTTAAAAAGCGCGATCAAAAACAATGCTCGTTAATATGTTAATTATTCTTTATATCCAATATAGCCTTAACCAGCAGTAGTCTATATATTATATAATATATTTCTTGTTTAAAAAGCGCGATCAAAAACAATGCTCGTTAATATGTTAATTATTCTTTATATCCAATATAGCCTTAACCAGCAGTAGTCTATATATTATATAATATATATCTTGTTTAAAAAGCGCATTCAAAAACAATGCTCGTTAATATGTTAATTATTCTTTGATATATTAATGAGAAAATTATAAGTTTAATATATATATATAATTATTGTAATATATTATTGTAATTCAATGTAGGTAGATTGTAAATTTTATATATGCCTCATTGACTTAGCCACTGAGGAGTTGTGCCTCTAAGGCAGGTCGAGGAATAAAAATTTTATTTATATAATAAAAAAAATACAAATCTTTATAAAACAAACTTAGAACCAACGTTTCGGGAGAAATTTTCCCTTTATCAATAGAAATTTTTTAAAAAAATTTGAAAAAATAAAAAAATGTTGTTTTCGCTAATGTTTTGAAAACTACCCTATGAAATTAAATATTTTGACAACAGGCAATTGTATAAATTGTCCTGGTGACCTTTAATTCAAATAAATATATATTTCTATTGAGTGGATATTGATGAGGCAGTCCAAAAAAAGAAGATATGGTAATTTATACTATCTTTTTATTCATAAACCGACGTTTCGGAAGCTATTCACTACTTCAGAGTTTTGAAAAGTCAGTGAAGAAAACCCTGAAGAAGGAGGGAATAGCCTCCGAAACGTCGGTTTATGAATAAAAAGATAGTATAAATTATCTTCTTTTTTTAGCCTCAACAATATCCACTCAATTTCACATATCAGTCTCCAAAAATTACTCCAATCTTATATATTTCTACAATTGCCTGTTATCAAAATATTTAATTTCTTCGGGTTGTTCTCGAAACATTTGCGAAACAACTTTTTTTTTCTTTTTTCAAATTTGTTAAAAAATTTCTATTGATAAAGGGTGATTTTCTCCCGAAACGTCTGGTTTCTAAATAAATCGTTTCAAGATTATTTTATAAAGATTTGTATTTTTTTATTAGATTAAAAAACAATAAATAATTAATTTTTCTTTTATTTATATATATAAATATAAAATAAAAAAATACAAATCTTTTATAAAAAACATTCCAGAACACGTTTATTTAAAAAAATACAAATATTTTATAAAAATTAAATAAAATATAAAATAAACGTGTTCCGGATAGTTTTTTTTTATAAAAGATTTGTATTTTTTAATTTATAAAAGAATCAATAACTTTTTTTCTTTTATATAAATATATATACCTACTTATATATAATTTCTAAATTTAACGTTTTTATATTATTTAGTTTACGACCTACAAATCTCAGACCGTATAATTAATAGTTCTTGTTTTACTTTTTTAACTGAACCCTACAAGTGCGTAATTTCTTTCGATTTTCCTTCAGTTTGAATCTGGAATCATTTCACGCACGATAAGATGCTCCTAAGCTTATGCAGTGCGTTTAAAAAGAACTCGTCAACAAATATCAATTGAAAGACGTATTTCATTTAAACTAATAGAACTAGTTAAAAATTAACCTTTTAAAAATAATAAAATAATTTACTAGTAAGATTTATTGTGAGGAAATTTATTGTGTCTGTCAAAAAATTTCTTTAAAAAAGTTTTATATATCAAAACGTCAAAACATGAATTTTTCACCCAAATTTCAATTAAAATGTCAATAGTATCAAAACACGCATGGGTATTATGTAAATTAATCATGTTATTTTCAAAATGGTACTCACTTTGTTTGATGGTTATATAATTAAATTCATTAATCTATATTTTCACTCAGTTTTTTTTTTTTTAATAGACTTTTCAATCTGTCTGGATTTGCCACAAAAATTTAGATTTAGCTGACGTCAGATGGAATGTTTAGTAACATGACAGGTTTACATAATAAACTAAATTCCACACCCGGCAAACCAATCAGAAGAATGAAAGCCGCCGCGTGCCCCAATATTTTATACAAATTGAAAAATCTAGTTAGAATATCTAGATATTAAGGTAATTCTTTCACAAATGCAAAAATTCAATAAGTCTTCGAAACTAGGAAAATAAGTCATTAAAAGCATAATAAACACTGTTATAATTTGAAGACGATTTACCACACCAAACAATAAATAATTGCAATTAAAAATGAAATTTTTTACATATGGTAGATTGGGAAAGGGTGGGAAAATGATCATTATTTTTAACCGACTTCAAAAAAGGAGGAGGTTCTCTATTCGACTGAATTTTTTTTTTTTTTTCTTTCATTGAAGGACTTTGACCATCTTGATGAAAAACTAATATTTGTTAGAATAATATATTCGGAGTAACTTAAAAAAAAAAAAAAAAAAATGAAATTATTTGCCTCATTTTGATAAAAATTAAAAAAAAATATATATATTTGGGCGATTATTTTTAGTGGAGGGGATATAAGATCAATGGCTTGGAAACGATCCATTCATAAACAGGATATAATAGTGTGAGAAGTACAGTCACGTTAAAAAATATAACCTAAAATTTTAGCACCGTTCATATGTATAGAGTGGTTACGAGGCTAAAACTTTTTGTGTGGATTGTCGCGAAAGAACTATCTTAATCCTAAAAAGAGAACATAAAAGTTTATAAGTTCCTATAGATAAACATTTTTTAGGGTTACTATTATTTTAATAAAGTATTCTCTATGTTATTATGATATGTAATTTTTATTCACATAATTTTCAATTTCTGCTAAGTTTATAGTGTCTTGATTTATTAAACGTCTTCGGCTCACTTTGTGACGTTCTCAATTATTCAAATATGTTTCGAAATCAATCATTTTCTAAGAAACACCACATAAGCTCGTTATTTGTAAAGTATTTGTTTAAAATCGAGGGGTGAACCGCGATTTGAATTAGGTGTACACCGTCTTTGGAATTATTGGGAATTACTTTGGAATTCATTAGATAATCTATTGTCATCTATTGTCTTCTATTTGGAAATGAAAGTGGAATTGGAAGTAGGTGTACACCATTTTAGGTCGCGGTTCACCCCTCATTTAAAATGTACTAAATTTCATACAAATAAACCACACTTTGTTAATTGTCCAAACTAAAAGAGTAAAATTTTTCTGAAAATCATTTAGCAGGTAAATTTGAAAAACGAAATGAGCCCTTATTCATTTACCTGAGACCCCATTATATATACCAAGAAAAAACATTTTGTCAATTTCCATTATTAAACTTGACAAAATTTTCTGTTGAAAACAAAAAGAGAAAAATCCCGGAGTCGGAGTCAACACATTTTTCCAGAATCCCACTCCGACACCTCCAGCCAGAAATTCCCCCGACTCCGACTCCACAGTCCTGCTTAGAATCTAAAAGAAATCATTTTTTTAGTGAAATTTTAAATTAAGAGTAGTCATCCCATTTAGGGATGAAGAGTTGATCAGAAAACTTATTTCAGGCCATATTCATACTTAATGATTTGGAATTGCTCTAGAAATAATTAGAACCTAAATTTTTATGAAATTTTGAATTAAGGGTACTCACCCCTATTAAGAGATGAAGGAGGTTGATCGGGAAATTTATTTCAATTCATATTCATAATTAGTGATTTGGAATTTCTCTAGAATCTAGTAGGAAACATTTTTTAGTGAAATTTTAAATTAAGGGTTGTGACCCTCATTAGGAGATGAAGGGTTGATCATACAAATTAATTCATCCTATATTTATAGTTGATGAGTTCAAATTGTTCTAGAATCGTCCTGAAACCATTTATTAATGATAAATATTTTACTAAGGGTAGCTACCCCTTTTAGCTGTTCAAGGGATGTTACCGAAAATCGGCCAGATACATTGTCTATTAACTATTAGAATGTTTTTTATTACATATTATTTTATTTTCAAATTTCAAATCAGATCAAATAGAAAACTTTCTCGTTCTAAATTATCAAAATATGCTTTGAAATCAGTTTTGCAGCGTGCAAGCTTGGTCTCCTAGTTAGGTCTAGACCCTATTATACTCCCAGTCACCATCTTTCCCGCGACTTATAATCTTCAGATGTTTAAGACCCGTATCTACAGATACCTTCGACCCCCGTCCAGCCCATAAAATTCCCTCTTCCCTCGGCCTTTAGGGGATGCATCTTTTTGGTGTAACTCCTTCTCTCATCATTTTCATTAATAAAATTTTTTTTAAATCACTCATCATTATCATTTTCTAAGAAACACCACTTATGGTAGGCTCCTGTTATTTGTAAAGTCAGTGGCCCCCTATAAAAATTGAAACTCCATTATTACGAGGTATCACTTATTCCTCATTAAAATATTTCGATACTTCCAAAATTTATTTTCATTTCTACAAAAAAGTTAGTTGATCTCTAATCGGATTACCGAAATTGAAACCTTGTGGTGGCTAATCAGCTGGCCGGCGGTAAACTCCCTAACTACACCAATGCCGCAATGCCACAAGATATCATAAAACTTAAATTATAAAGCAAACAAAAATATTTTTTCTTTTCCCATTCCAATTTTTAGCTGCATCTCATTCAAATAAACTGAAAAATATTCTTCCTGTATTTACATATACTCTTAATATACAATGAAACATCGAACTGACTTAGTTACTTATTCTTGTTTCTCCTGATAATCCGAAATATATATCGAGATAAAACTCATAAAATATATTTGTTTTATTTATATAAAACCTACCTAGTAGTTTAAAAAACTCTTATTTTAATATTATTTTTAATTGCAATTAAGTTCTAAGCTTTGTGCACAGCGATGCCTTAATAATGGCCGGAGAGGGTCAAAACCAGGTCTGTGCCGGGGTGCAAGGCGTGCACAGCACCCGGGCGGCATCCTAATATAATGGCTACAAAAATGAAAATAAAATTACAATTTTTCCTTTAATGTCTGATGTTCTGAAGAGGAAGGGCGGCTAATAATATCTTGTACTCGGGGGGGGGGGGGGGGGGGGGGGGGAGCATCCTAATATAAGGGCTACAAAAATGAAAAATGGTTTGGCCTGGTTAAAACGTTGGCAAATAATTTTTAAAATATATTTTATTTAATTCTGTCTGGAAATAAAAATCAAACTTTTTACCAGAATTTCAAAAATAATATTTATATATCGCTTTTAAGTAAGGTAAAACAGAAAATAAAGCTCTGTCCGCCAGGTATTATTTCTTCAATTTTCAAATATGTAAATATTCCCTTTTATCATTATTATTATTCAGTTCCATTATCAGAATTAGATGTGACAAATCAGAGGAAAAAAGGAACAATTAAACACAGTGTTAAAACATGCGATCACAATTACAACGTTTCGCCAATTTATTGTGGCTTCATCATCAGGCTCTATACAAAAAATAAATACAAATGAATCATTCACAATCATCAAAATCAACCCAGAGATAATAAAATATAATTACTTTAATGAATTGGCTAAGGGGCCAGTTATAAGAAAATAAAAAGTTGAAATAAAAGCCAACTTCTATTTAATACTTTATTTTGGGCAGACACGTAATCGAAATTTTACAACGTTTCGAGCGCTACACCTCTGCTCTTCATCAGTGCACGTCAACCATGCGCGGATCCAAGGGGGGGTGATGGGTGCGGTCGCCCCCCCCCCCAAAGCATTGGAGATCAACATTTTTTATATGTTTATTTAATTTTTTTTTTTTTTATAACATTAAATTTTAAAATTGAAGAAAATAAAGTTCTATGTGGGGTGGGGGCGTCGTCTCTGACCCCCCCCCCGCTTGGACAATTCGATCGCGACACACTTCCGAGATCAAAAGTAGATCTTATATACCGGCGACCGCCCCCCTAAAACAGAGGTCTGGATCCGCGCCTGACGTCAACTGGAAAAGATTATTGCGTTTTAAATTTTTGTTTTAACATTTATAAAATAAATTTTTAAAAGGTGAAATTGAGGATTATATATATTACTCACTCAAACAAAAGCTATTTCAACTGAACAATTTCAATACTGTATGTCTTTGTAGGCAGAAAGAAAGACAATAATTGAAATTGTTTAGTTGAAATAGCTTGTTTACCAGTGTAATGATTCCAAATGTAAAACGTCTGCTGGAGATAAATTTTGCGTGTTTTTGTGACTTGGGTGAGTATAGTAATATAACCCTAAATTCCACCCTTTAAAAATTTATTATAAATGTTAAAACAAAAATTTAAAACATGCAATAATCTTTTCCAGTTGACGTGCACTGATGAAGAGCAGAGGTGTAGCGCTCGAAACGTTGTAAAATATCGTCTTCTCAAAATAAAGTATTAAATAGAAGTTGGCTTTTATTTCAACTTTTTATTTTCCCATAACTGGCCCCTTAGCCAATTCATTAAAGTAATTATATTATATTACTAGCTGCAAGGCCCGCCTTCGGCGGCACTCTTGCTGGCCAGACGGTATGCCCCCTGGACCCCAAACCCACGAGCCCCACTCTCACACTACACTACAACCCACCACACCCCCGAAACCCACCCAGCACCCCTACCCCCGCTCCACCCCCTGCACCCCCTACTCCGCCTTACTCCCTCACTCCACACCCATTCCATCCCGCGCACTCATGCCCTAACCCACCCCCGCACCATCACTCCACCCCACGCCCACCCTCTGCACCCAGTTTTTGCATTTCTAGCCTTCTAGTGACCCACAGATTATGTATACAAAATTTGGTTGAGTTTGTTCCAAGAGCAAGAATTTTCATTTTTTGACCATCATATCCCCCCCCAATTTTGGGTGGTTAGTTTTTCCATTTCTAGCTCTCTAGAGGCCCACAGATTATGTATACAAAATTTGGTTGAGTTTGCTCAAAGGGCAAGAATTTACATTTTTTCACCCTCCCCTCCCCTTTTTTTGGGTGGTTTCTTTTTAAACAAAAGTTGTCAGAAATCACATCCCCTACAACTTTATTCATAATAAAATTTGCCGTAGAGTTAATATAGTTTAGGAGTTATTTGATAATTTTCATTCGTGCGCCCCTCCCAACCCCCTTTTGGGGTCAAAATATCAAAACGTTATATAGTACTAAAGGTAAGTTAAAAGAAATCTGATCCAAATATGAAATTTCATAATAATCCCTTCAGCCGTTTTTACGTGAATCGTGAGCAACTTTCGCGGAAACCACGGAAACATACAGACATACAGGAATTTGTTGAGGGTGTTTTCGTTTATAAATTTGCTTGAAACGTAGGCAAACAAAATTTGGCGTGATTTGGAACAATGTACAGACAAAACCTTAATTTTATATAAATAGATGTCTGGGTAGATTTTGATGATTGTGAATGATTCATTTGTATTTATTTTTTGTATAGAGCCTGATGAAGCCACAATAAACGTTGCAATTGACCGCAAGTTTTAACACGGTGTTTAATTACTCCTTTTTTCCTCTGATTTGTCACATCTAATTCCCTTTTATCTTATTTGTTTTCAGAAATAAGCGGCTTAGGTGCCACGCCTACATTCTTTTGATTGGTTAGCATGGTGCGCATTTTAGAGTATTCTGACAGGTTTACCAAGCACAATAAAATTTAAGGTCAAGCAATCGGCTTGTTTTTTTTTTTTTATTCCAAATATTATCTTCTTTTTCCATGAATTAACAGTTAAAATTGGCTGCCATTTCATTGTTTTGGCCCAAATCCTGATCTTTTTCTGGAATTGTCTTGCCTGCCTATCAATGCCCGCTCAAGTGACAGTTGATTTTTGACGTTTACCTGGCCACTGTCCAGATTGGATCACCTTGGGGACGTTTCACGTTTGATACAGCAAGCGGAAAGCGGCGAGCATTTTCCCCTGGCCAAGCATTGCTAGAACAAGAATGTGATAAGCTCGATCGCTCGGCCAATACAAGAGCGCAACGTGGATCTTTGCTCTTCCTTTAAATTCATTTCGTTCACTTGAATTAGTATATTAAGATTAACTCAACATTCATATATACAATACACAATGGTAATAAATTTTATATATTATATATAATTTTACACTGATTTCTATTAATATTTTGTTTTGTTTTTTAAAGAGACATTATTGAGGTTGTCCTCTGCTTGATGCAAATAAACATATACTTGTATATACGTAAATCGTTTTTACACGCTTTATATTAGCTTCACCTGTATGTATGTATCAATGTATCAATGTGACTTTTGTTCTGTTAAATTCCGCAAACATTTCTCTATAAAAATAATTGTTTATTCACTCAATTTAAATGAAATTATATAAAAATAATAAAAATAAATACATTTCATTCTGTTAAATTCTGCAAACTTTTCTCTATAAAAATCATTACGACTAAAAAGTAAAAAATAAATTATATTAAAAAAAAAAAACTAAAAAACACGCTTCTAAAAAGTACAAAATAATGTAATACTTAATCAAAAAGCGTGGGGCACTTTGTCAAAATTAATTAAAAGTACATGTTTCTTCGCCCTACACTTTTTGATTTAGTATTACATTATTTTCTATTTTTTGGAAGCTTGTTTTTTATTTATTTTTTTTTTAATATTAATTATTTATTACGAAGTGAATTTAATTTTATTAAGGAAACAAATCAAAGATTTTGGTAGAAATGTTTTTACATTGCACATCAGATCAGATCATCTTATATATGTTGTATATCGGAGAGAGATTTGTCTTAAGGGTTTGGCTAACGGCCCGGCAAGCTAGTTAGCGCTTGGGTTCGATTTCCAAGGGGACGAAGCCCTCTGATGTCCAATGTAAAAATATTTCTACTAAAATCTTTGATTTGTTTCCTTAATAAAATTAAATTCACTTAGTAATATTATATAATCGGGTTGATTTTTGAAAAAATTCCATCTTTTTTCAAAAAAAGAAACTCAAAAAAAGATGCTTAAATCTTTACACTAATTATTTATTTATGTAAATTAGTTTACTATTAAAACAAAACGAAAACACCAGATCTGGTAATTGAACCCATTAAAAATAATAGAAAAAATATTTCCAATTAAAAAATACTGATGATGAAAGTCAGACCTTCGAAACTATAGTCTAACAAATAATATATATATATATATTTATATATATATGTTCAATTTCATTAAGCAGAGGACAACCTCAATGATTTCTCTTTATGAATCAACAACTCTGCTACTCACGGCAATACAAAATCTTGTCAACTTTCTTTCTCCTTCAAGTTCTTGCGGTTTTGAACTATTGTACTCAATGCACTTTTGCCAACGAGAGACAAGCTTTGTTATTCCGGTTGAATAAAATTCTGGAGTCCTGGAGGCGACAAACTCGTTGAATGTAGTTTCATTGATTGCAAATATCTTTATTTTGTTTAATAAAGTTTTGTTTGAGCTGAGATATATGCATAAAACCGCAAGACCTTTCTCTCCAACCTAATAAATGCGGCATGATGTAAATACTAGGTGTACAAGTGAAATGGTGATTTGAGAAACAGTTGACGTACCAATTCAGTGTGTAGCATAAAGATTTGACATAGATGGCACTTTGTTGCTCCATCAACACGTGTCAAACGCGCATAAGTAATAAATTGAAAAAGTGTTTGCATAGTGTTGTTTTTCTGATCCACTTGACTTTACCATATAACTTGGCCCCTAAAAATTATTTATAATCATGTAGGGGGGGGGGGTTAGTTTTTGCATTTTTATACTTCTGGGGTCCCACTGATTATGTATACAAAATTTTGTTGAATTTGCTAAATGGCCAAGATTTTCATTTTTTGACCCTAGACCCCCCCCCTTTTGGGCGGTTAGTTTTTGCATTTTTAGACTTCTGGGGGTCCACTGATTATGTATACAAAATTTGGTTGAGTTTGGTAAATGGCCAAGATTTTCATTTTTTTTTACCCCCCATTTTGGGCGGTTGCTTTTTTTCATTTTTAGACTTCTGAGGGTCCACTGATTATGTATACAAAATTTGGTTGAGTTTGCTCAAACGGCTTAGATTTTTAATTTTTAACACCCCTCTCCACCCCCCTTAATTTTGGGTCGATATGCACCAAAATCTAATCAGCTCTTAATTGACCAAAAGTTACCCCGATGTCAATGGACCAAAACAAACTACCTGTGAAATTTGGTTTCGATATTCACACTAGTTTTTGAGCTAGCTCGTCCACAAAAATTAGGTAACGCATAGACTAACTAACTAACTGACTAACAGACATTTTGACAAAACAATTATTATCTCGAAAAATATAATTTTTTCGTGTTCACTTATTAGTGCTTTTTTGTAGACCGAAATGCCATGGTTTAGCTCAATTTTTTTAATCAAAATAGTTTCAGCCGTTTTTGAGATATTTCGAAAAAAAGAAGGAAAAAAACCACTTTTTTCATGCACGATTACAATACTTGACCATACCCTGTATGGTAAAGTAAAAAGAGCATTCGCGGACAAGATTAATTTTTTGTTTTGATTCGAAGAAAACTGCTGCTGAATCATACCGAATGCTTCGAGAAGCTTATGGTGAACATGCTCCATCGCAAGATACGTGGGAAAGATGGTTTCGGCGTTTCAAAAATGGGGATTTTGATATTGCAGATAAGGAACACGGAAAACGCCAAAAAGGTAATAAGATGCAGAATTTCATGCATTGTTGGACGAAAACGATTGAAACGGTTAATACCAAACGCAACCAACAACAATTGATCGATTTGAACAGTTCTCTGCTCAAAAAACGTTCAGAATATCAAAAAAGATAAAATAAGGTAATTTTTCTCCATGAAAATGCCGGTGAAAAAACCGGTTCGCGAGACGTTGGAAACACTTAGCTGGGAAGTTCTACCTCATGCGTCTTACTCACCAGACTTGCTCTTTCCGATTACCACTTGTTTGCATCGATGGGTCACGCACTTGCTGACCAGCTCTTTGGTTCGTACGAAGATGTGAAAAAATAACGCGATGAATGGCTCGCAGCAAAACGCGAAGTTTTTTACTGGCGTGGTATTCACAAATTTCCCTAAAGATGGGGAAAATAGTATAACAAGCGTTGTAGCATACTTTGAATCTTAGCACTTTTTATCATTCTTCCGAATTTAACATGTTTTTTTAGAAAAAAAATCCCCATTTCATACTTGTACACCTGGTAATTCTACACATATTCGTGAATAGTCATATAATTGGATAGTAATGATAACTTATTAATGTTGAGATTTTTTTTATAAGATTACGATTATTGAAAAGATTTGGATTGCGAAAGTAACTGTTGATCATTCAAAAAGAGAAATCCCTGAGGTTGTCCTATGCTTGATGCAAATAAATAATCATCTAAATATATACATAAAATGAATACATTTATTTAATTAATGAATTATTTTTCTTTTGTTGACTGACTAACTTACTATTTCATCAAACCTAATTTCCCTACATCCAATCGGGTATTTCAACCTATGAGAAATAACACAGAATATTTCTGATTAGAGACTCTAATTTCAAAGATTTGACCTTCATCATTAGTACTTTTAATTATAAATATTTTATCTGTTCTTTCTCATGGGTTCAAATACCCGATTGGATGTAGGGAAATTCGCTTTCGTTTGATATGAGACCTGGATGTTATTACCACAAAGGGAATTTACCTGCATCCGATCCGGTCATATTACCATATATTCGTTAAATATATATGTATATGTTTAGTATTGAAGCTGTTGAAGCTTTTATTTTTGTGATTAATTTGATTAAAATTTGAATTTTTATTTATATTTATATTATACTATGTAGTTATATTGTATTATTTGTTCGTGTTCAATAAATAATTATAATTAATTATATGTGATTTAAATAAAAATATAAATTTTAATGTATATGTTTATTTAAGCAGAGGACAACCTCAATGATTTCTCTTTATGAAAAACTGTCTTTATTTATCATTAAAACATTAATCATGCTTGAAAATAGTGTGTCATTTTTAAATAATGTTTATTTTATTTTGTTTTAGATTTACTCAGTCTTCCTCATTTGTCTTCTATTTAATGCAGTGACACCTAAAATTGATGTGAACAATTTGAAATGCTTAGGTAAATTATTTTAAAAGAATTACACAATAAGATTGGAGTAATTTTTGGAGGCGGACTGATAAGTGAAGTTGAATGGAAATTGATGAGGCAGTCCAAAAAAGAAGATAATTTATACTATCTTTTTATTTTTATTCATAAACGGACGTTTCGGAGGCTATTCCCTCCTTTTTCAGGGTTTTGAAAAGTCAGGAAGGAAATCCAATGCGACATTCCCCTCTGTCTCCTCTTTCAGTGGCAGTAACATTAATATATAGTATTTCATTCTTAGGAGAATTATTATCTAGTAACATGTAGTACATTATAATTGTGCTAAGAATGAAATACGATATATTATTGTTATTGCCACTGAAAGAGGAGACAGAGGGGAATGTCGCATTGGATTTCCTTCACCGACTTTTCAAAACCCTGAAGAAGAAGGGAATAGCCTCCGAAACGTCGGTTTATGAATAAAAATAGAAAGATAGTATAAATTATCTTCTTTTTTTGTACTGCCTCATCAATATACACTCAACAGAATTACACAATGCATAATTAAAAGATAGAGAATCATGAAAAGAAGAGAAAAAAATCTATGAAAGAAATTTAAAGAAAAAGGATCAAATTTTTTTTTCCTTTTAAAGACTTTAAAGTAATTCAAAAATATTGAAATTTACTACGGGGGTTAAACTTATTTTAAAAAAAGTGAGTGGTTATTTCACAGAAGCCCAAAATGCGAAGGGGGGTTCAAAAAATTAAAATATAGAATTTTCAATACCAGAAAGCTGAAGTTAAATTGGTAGGTGGACTGTTTATTTATTTACATTTGTGACTGAATGTTCCTCTGGAGATTGAAATTGTGGGTGGCTTCAGGGGAGATCCGACCCGAAATTTTACCTCATGCGGCCTTTCAATTTTGCGCTCAATTTACCAGTGGCGTATACACGGTGGGGGGATTTAGAAGTTGCAACCCCCTTCAAGGGCAGACCCAGGTCCAACGAGAGGGGGTGCAGGCGGGGTAGTTACTCCCGGGCACGAAAGGGGCCCGCCACCAAGGGCGGATCCAGGGGGACCCATAGAAGCCCGTGCCTGGCAAAAAAAAAAATAATTATTTTTTTTAAAAAAATTTTAAAATTGAAAATAAAGTTCTATGTGTGCGCGTGGGGGGGGGGGGGAGGCGGCGGCGTCTCCGCCCCCCCCCCCCCCCCACCCCGCTTGGACAATTCGATCGCGACACACTTCCGAGATAAAAAGTATATCTTATATACATCGGGCACCTTAATACATTCTCCCCTCCCCCCCATAAAAAATTCCTGGATCCGCCCTTGCCCGCCACTACCATTGTTAAATGAATTTTGTACTACTAAAATCTTACTTTTTGGTGTTGGGAGGATATGAGTTAATATTAAGGTAGTTGTTTCGCGACAATACTAGCAAAAAGTTAATTCTAGAGTATATAAAACAGACAATAAGAATTCATAATTCATAAGCCCAAAACATTTTGTTGTTTATGTACCACTACTAGCCAATCCCGTGCTCGTTTGACAAATCTGGCAACATTGTCCGAGCTTGAATATTTTTAACATAGAAATGACAGATAAAATACATTATAAAGGTCGATTTATAAAACAAAAAGTTCTTAATAAGCGATTGAAAGCTGTTGCGACAATGGCTGAAGCGAAAAAACGTCAAAAAAGTACCAAAGTTAACACACTTTTTAGGTTAAATACATGCGTTGTTGCCAGGTTGCTTTTAGTGTAAATTTTTCATTATACATTTTTCATTATAAATTTTCTTTGATTTTCAAATTACCACTTATTTGTAGCTCAATTAGAACTCGCATTATAACTAAAAAACTAAGACCAAATGTTTTTATCTATATTTATTATCCTATATAATCAAGTAGTTTTAGTTTTATAGTTATAATTCGAGTCCTAATTGAGCTAAAAACAAGTGGTAATTTGAAAATCAAAGAGGAAGCTGTTTTCTATTACAACAAAATATTTTGATTTCAAATATTGCTGTTTAATATTTAATGGGACTCAAAAATAGGTCAAAATGGCCTTTTTCGTCGTTTTGAACGATAATATCTCGAAACTCAGACCTGTTATAAAAAATTGAGAAATTTCATGAAAATCAGGGTATAAAACTACTGGAATCCATTATTAGGTTTACGGGTACAAATTTTTGTAGACCTGTGTTATCATTCATCATCCTATAAGAATTATTAATTTTAATCCTTTGTTTATTTTATTAATCAAGTTTGTCGTGCAATGGTCGAAGAAGTTGATAAATTTATAACAAAAGTGGATCCTAAAAAAACTGTCGAAGTGGGTGGATATCGACTTGATTCCAATGGGAACCAAAAACAAAAGACTGTAAGTATAACGAATTTATTAAAAAATAATACTAAAATTAATAGAATAAAAATAATCAAAAATTATTCAACAGGTGCCTTATGCTACCTCAGAAGTTTTTCTTACTGAAACATTAGAGAAAGTGTGTGATAAAATGGACGATTATGTGAGAGCAACTTATAAAGCTTCAGGTGAATTGACAATATTAAGAATTGTAACTGATAATGGTAAAATGAATCCGGAAATGTCCAATGTTGATATCATCCAAGATTCCGATCTTAATAAGAGCTTGAAATTTTATGTAAGTATTTGAAACTATAATTTTTTTTTCTCTCTCTTTCAAAAATATCGAACCTAGAATCTAATCTAATCAATTTTTATTAAAATTATTTTATGTTATCTTTATTTATCTTAAATAACTTGGTAAGTGTTTGATGAATTTAGTTTTTTTTTTTGGCCAAATTACCCATCGTAAAAACAGAAAATTGTTAAGAGCAGGCACTCATATTTATTTTTTAACCGACTTCAAAAAAGGAGGAGGTTCTCTATTCGACTGAATTTTTTTTTTTTGTGTCTATGTTACCTGTTATCTCCGCCAATTGTGAACAAATTTAAAAAAAAAATTTGCATTGGGTTCAGTCTACCTTCCGATTGGTCCCGTTTTTTTTCATTGGTATTAGACCTTTTTTGTTAGGTTTGTTCAGGCCTAACTTCTTTGTTTATGAACCGATTTCGATGATTCTTTTTTTATTAGAAAGGGGTTATCTTAGGGATGGTGCCATATTAATTTGGTAAAGTTCTGATGATATGATCACTATTAATAACATCACTAAAAAGAGAATAATAAATATAATTTTTAAGAAAAAAATAAAACCGACTTCAAAAAAATTAAATGCAACAAATAAAATACACTAAAAGGTATAAAATAATTATTATCTTATTTAGTTACAACTAAACGACGAAATATTAACATTAAATTACTTTTTGAAGTCGGTGCCAAACAAACTATACCTATAAGCGAGCGTACCCGCCAAACGTACTAAGATCCGTCGAGTGCGATTCATAAAAGATATATGTTTGGCACCGACTTCAAAAAGTAATTTCATGTTAATATTTCGTCGTTTAGTTGTAACTAAATAAGATAATAATTATTTTATACCTTTTAGTGTATTTTATTTGTTGCATTTAATTTTTTTGAAGTCGGTTTTTTTCTTAAAAATTATTTTTATTTTTTGTTATGACATATATTGGTTTTCAATGAATGCACATGTGGTCAACGGTCAGAAAGGGCTTTACCGCTAAACCTTTCTTATTTGCCACTTGGATAGCTTTATTTATGAATTTCCGTTTCCTTGTAACCGCCAGAAAGTCTTTTGAGTTTATTTAGTGAATATTATGCACAATATTAAGACAACGGACTTGACTCTCCGTCTTAAACCCCTAACATCAATATTATGTCGGATATTCACTTCACGATTCCAATAATATTAAAAGTACCAGCAAGATCCGCATCCACAGATACCGACGACTCCGACCCAATCCTTGAATCTCTTCTTATTTTGACCATGCAAGGACGACCACGGACTACAGAGTTTGTACCTTTTTGATGCAACCTCTTCTTGAATCAATATCACTATAAAAAAAAATTAAAACTTAAAGTCGATTCAGCCGCCGGTCCAGACAACATCCCAACCACTGTAATTAATTGCGCTCTTGAACTGGCTCCTATTCTCTCAAAAATTGTCAAACTCATACAATTCTGGCACATTTCAAGAGAGCTTGAAAAAAGCAAGAATTCAACCAATTAAAATAAAAGATTCTTCAAATGTAATCAATTATCGTCCGATAGCTCTCACTTGGGTTCTTTAAAAATTATGGAAAAGGAAATTAATGAGCAAGTTCTTCAGTATTTAGAAACTAATCAATGATAGGCAATACGGCAATTCCTATCCACCGGCGATATTCTAGCATATATAACTCATATATGGAATAAAGCACTAGACTAGTAAATAAGCTTAAGACATTTCAAAGGCCTTCGATTATATATGTTGCCACATCTCGCTCTTGCCCATATTTTTATCTCACTCTCTTTCACATTCTTCCACTCAAAACTAATTCTCTCTTCCAATTTCTTATTTGTGTTTTTTGTATATTGGAAAATACGAAGAGTTTTCTATTTTCGTCCAGTCTTCTTGTATCTCTTGTTCTATGCCTTTCTTTATTGCTTTCTCCATAGTATCTCTTGTCCTCTCAGCTTCCCAGCTCATCACTTTTGTAGGTATTTCTGGTTCTCCCCATTCCTCCCATCTTCTTCTAAAATTGGCACTCCATCTTGAGTCATTCTTGTTGTTGATGTTTCTTACTATTTCCCTTAGGCATATCCTTGGCCATCTGCTTTCTTCCATTTCTATTATGTTTACTAAATAGTTGCCTAGTCTTTTCGCCTGGTATGTTCTTAGCTTTATTCTTCCGATCTCTCTCCTCCATATGTAGTTATGTGTTTCTCTTCACCCTCATTATTAATTTGAAGAATTCTTCTTGTATCTTTTCTATTTCTTTTTTCTCCGCCCATCCCCAGTTTTCTACTCTTAAAAATTAAGGTAGTTGTTCCGCCAAATGCGTTTTCTTAGGATTTTTTTGAAATTTAGAGAGATTATTAATTAAATACTTTTGCGTCGATTGGTGGCAAAAAGAAATTTATGAACAATATAGTTCCGGAGATATTAAATTTCAAAAATAGAGTTTTTCAGACTCTTATACATTGCACTATACCACTATACGGGATATCGGAAAGTTTACATACATATTTAATTATAATTAAGAAACCCTTCTTACCATTTTTATAAAAAACTAAACCAACATTAAACAATAACCAATACATATTTTAAGACAATTTTGATTCATAGAACATAGTTACAACACAGTTTCTGAGATAATAATGAATAAATAATAAAAAATATATAAAAAAAATTTACCCTAAAAACAGCTCATTTATTTAACCAGCGAAAGATGTATAAAGTGCGCATGCGCTAGATTTTTTCAAAATTATAGTTTTCATAAGGTGTAACGTAGGCGTTGATTACATTTGTTAAAAAATAACAAAACGATTTTTATAGAAATTTTTTAACTTTTAAAATGTAATTTATCTGTCATTTTAATATAAAAATATTCAATCTCTTACAATGGTGCCAGATTGGTCAAAGGAGCACTGGATTGGCTAGAATCGGTACATAAACAGCAAAAAGTTTTGGGCTTATGAATTATGAATCCTTATTGTTTGTTCTATATACTCTAGCATTAACTTTTTCCTAGTATTGTCGCGAAACAACTACCTTAATATTTCCGTTGAAAAATAAGCTGACGTGTTCTGATGTGGCCATCCACTTGACTTTACCATACAACATGGCCCCTCACTTATATTTAATATTTAATAAAATTATTTATAATCATGTAGGTAGGGGAGGGGGGTTAGTTTTTGCTTTTTAGACTTCTGGGATCCCACTGATTATGTATACAAAATTTAGTTGAGTTTGGTCAAATGGCCAAGATTTTAATTTTTTGACCATGCACCCCCCTCCCCCCATTTTGGGCGGTTAGTTTTTCCATTTTTCATCTTCTGGGCTCCCACTGATTATGTATACAAAATTTGGTTGAGTTTGGTCAAATGGCCTAGATATTAATTTTTTGACCCAGCACCCCCCCCCCCCCATTTTGGGCGGTTAGTTGTTGCATTTTTAGACTTCTGGGGTCCCACTGATTATGTATACAAAATTTGGTTGAGTTTGGTCAAATGGCCAAGATTTTTAATTTTTAACCCCCCTCCACCCCCACTTAATTTTGGGTCGATATGCACCAAAATCTAATCAGCTCTTAATCTCAATGGACCAAAACTACGTGTGAAATTTGCTTTCGATATTTACACTAGTTTTTGAGCTAGATCGTCCACAAAATTTGGTAACGCACAGACTAACAGACATTTTGACAAAAAAATTATTATCTCGAAAAATATAATTTTTTCGATGTTCACTTATTAGAGCTTTTTTGTAGAGCGAAATGCCATGGTTTCGCTCAATTTTTTTAATCGGAAACAGTTTCAGCCGTTTTTTGAGATATTTCGAAAAAGAACCCACTTTTTTCATGCACGATTACAATACTTGACCATACCCCCTGTATGGTAAAGTAATAAACGAATTCTTACCAGGGTTTCAAATAAATTTTTTTATTAGAATATTTTTTTTAATATATAATTTATTTTATTATAAATGAACATTTATTTTTCATAGATATATATTATTTATATATATATGTATATACTTATTGTTTTTTTTTTCAGTGTGAAGAAGTTGTTGGGGAACATGAAGAGGAAATTATCAATTTATATGCGACAAATGTAGAGCATGTGGATCTCAAATTATGCTCCTCGATTGCCCATTATTGCCCCGACGACGATACAATAGATGATTATAATTTTGAAGATGATAAAGATGAATTATAACATATTTTCTTTTCTTAATATATTTTTATTAATTCATCAGGGAAATAATTAAAAAAATGACAATTTTTTTTTTTTTTTTTTATAAATAATTTAAAATTCAATATTGTTATTTATTTTCAAAATAAAATATAATTTATTATTAATTTTTCCTCTTTTTTTTAAAACATCTTTTTATTTTTTAAATAATAATACATAATTATTTCTTTTCCCCCATTCTGAAGTATAATTTTAAATTATCATATATAAATATCTATAGTTAACTGTTTTTAGGAATATCAATATAAAATTTGATTTAAGTATCTTAAATGATAATACAAATTTACGTTCAATAGTGTATAGTAGAAAAGATGTATTATATAAAATTGTTTTTCCGATCTACCTAAAAGAATTGAGTAAATATTTTTTATCTTATAATCATAATACTGAAATTCTAAATATAAAGGATATAAAAAAAAAATAGGAGAAAAAAATACTTGAAAATATTTAATAGAAAATGGTTGTTCTTTTTTTTAATAAATATAAAACAGATTAAAATAATTCAAATTTTCATACAATAAATTATAAATTTTAATTTGGTCTTTAAATGATTAATTTAAAATTTTTAATGCTTTCATAATCAAGTGAATTTTATTTAAGTTTGAAATGTTGCAGTCTTTATTGTGATAAGATTAGGAAATTAAATGAATCCTATTTAAATACACAGTTTCCCTCAATATTTTCTTATGTCTTTTTCCAGAATGAATTAAAAAAAAAATATCGGACTATGAAATAATTAAGCTGACCATAGTGTTGTTTTAATAAAAATGTCTCTTTCGTCCGGTTTTTAATAAAGCCGTTTTCACAAATACATAGACATAACAGGTGCCGGCACCGGATACATTGTTATTAAATTATATATTACCTTGATCAAAAAGTTTCAGGAATTTAGTCAGAAAATCCAAAATACAGATTTAGTCAGAAAATCCAAAATACAGATTTATTCATCAAAATCGATATTATCCCCTTCAAAGTACTCCCCAACGACTGCAAAGCGCTTGATCCAATCCTCGAAACATTTTTTATATTCAGTTTTCGGTACTATCAGAGCCCTTTTCAATTTTTACGATTTTAAAAATGAAATCGTCTTTGCATCAACGAATTTGTATTAAATTTTGAGTTAAAAATGATGAAGAAGTCATAAGTTTCCTGTATTTGATTCGATCGCGAATGGAATGCAGATGATTTTTGTCAAATATTAAGTGAAAATAATATCCGAATTGATATATTTCTAACTTGAAATAGTGAAGTTAATTTTCTCATTAATATATCAAAAGAATAATTAACATATTAACGAGAATTGTTTTTGACCGCCCTCTTTAAACAAGATATATATCGCGAGACCACTGCTGGTTGAAGTTATTGGAGTCTGCTGAGTCTTAAGTCTGGACCAAGAGAGAATGAAAAAGATGTGATCCATTTGGCTATAATCCAGCATCATTTCGCGATTGGCCAGCATGACACTTTTTATATCAAACACTGATATGGATCACCAAATGAATTTGAAATCTGAGATGTTATATATTCAATCTCCCAGTCCGAGCGCACGATCTGTTAACACATGTGTTAGGTGTTTGCCATTAATTTGGTCAAGACTTAAGACTCTAATAGCTTCAACCAGCAGTAGTCTCGCGATATATATCTTGTTTAAAGAGCGCGGTCAAAAACAATTCTCGTTAATGTGTTAATTATTCTTTGATATATTAATGAGAAAATTAACTTCACTGTTGAAGAAGTGTTACTATATCGAAAACAAACTTTTATGTGTGGCCCAAGTTTTCGTGAGTCTGTCGAGGATGACGAACTCAGTCGACATCGAAAACGTCAATAAAATCAAAGAAATGATGGCCAAAAAGTGAAAATTGACTATTGGAGAAATTGCAGCGAACTTGAACCTCGCTTATGAATCCGTTCAAGACATTTTGTTTAATGATTTGGCTTTGAGACGCCAAAAAAGACCGGATTTGTGAGAATCACGTAACGCGCCGTAACAATGCCATCGTTAACCGCAACTTTTTGACCAAGAACGGAACGAATACCATCCAAAAGCCACCGAATGCACCTGATTTAATAACTTTTAAGAAGTTAGGTGTTGGTTCTAGGTGAAACATTTTAATATAATAATACAACTTGAGCAAGATGCGAGGTAGGTTTCAGAAAAAAAGAAATAAAACATAATTGAGTTTGGAATTCGATATATTTGGGGGGTGAGCCCATCAGGAGTCAGTTTTCTTTGACTCCTGATGATGGGCTCACCCCCGAAATATATCAAATTCCAAACTCAATTTTGTTTTATTTCTTTTTTGTGAAACCTACCTCGCATCTTGCTCAAGTTTTATTATTATATGCACCTGATTTGGATCCCTGCGACTTCTTCCTGTTTAATCGACTCAAAAAACCGCTCCGGGGAATGGGGTTTAGCAGCCAAGAGGAGATAATAAAAAAATCGCTGACAGCTCTGAAGGCCATACCGAAAATCGAATATAAACAAATGTTTCGAGGATTGGATTAAGCGCTGGCATAAGTGTGTTGCAGTCGGTGCAGAGTACTTTGAAGGGGAATTTGATGAATAAGTTTGTACACAAAGAGAAACAAAGAGGTTGTCCTCTGCTTGATGCAAATAAACATACACACATATATATTTCGAAATTATATATCTATAACATTTATAATTAAAAAAGACTGATGATGAAAAGAGAGTCTTCGAAACTATAGTCTCAAACAAATAAATAATATATATATAGATATATAATTTCAATATATATGTGTGTACGTTTATTTGCATCAAGCAGAGGACAACCTCTTTGTTTCTCTTTGTGAATCAACAACTCTGCTACTCTCGGCAAAAACAAAAACCTTTCAATTAAATAAGTTTGTATTTTTAATTTTATGAATAAATTCCTGAAACTTTTTGATCAAGGTAGTATTATTATATTTCGTAGCAAAAGCTCTAGTTTAATATTCTTGGAAAAGACTACAGAAATTGCTAAAAAATTATATATTCAATATAAAGTACATTGAATTTTGAACACTATAATAGCTCTCAAACCAAAAACATTTCTACTTGATTAAGAAAATTAACCATTTTCTATTAGAAATAGATTTGAATTTGAATAATTAAATTAATCTTGAAGACTTTTAAAAATATTTCATATTTTTGAGTGTCCTAATTCAATTCCTTACATACATATATATAGGTATATTACAAATACATAGGCCAATCATAATTTTTAACAATGGCTTATTTTTTTTTTCGTTTAAAAATTTAACATTTTACATTTTTGGTTCGATTTGAAAAACAAGTATATTTTTTTTTTTATTTTTTAATTTAAAATACAACTACATCATTACTATTTTTAAGAAAATAAATATTTTTTTTTTTATCATTATTTTTAATGAAAAGTTTTTTTTTTTAATTTAAGTAGAAAAAATAAAATTAAGAAACAAATGCAAATCAGTCACACATACAGAAATATATTATTATCTGTTTGTGTTTGAGGATATCGATTTAGCATGCTTTTTTTTGGTTTTAAATACATAAGTTAGTTATTAAAAAAAAATCTGACAAAACAAAACTTAAGAAAATAAAGAGATATGAAAAAATTCAGTAAGATGGCTATTTTCCTACTTAAGTAATTATTATAAATAATAAATATGAAATTAGTGAATTGCTGCCCGTTATAAGTTTCCGTTGTATTGAGGAAAGAGGAATTGCAGGGTAAAAGATTTCCTTTGACCATTGCCAATCAATTTTAGAGGGATGCATGCAACACGACTAAAAGACTGGACTGTCTCAGGCCTATCAAACTCTGAATTGGTCTAGCTGCATGTTGTTTCACTTGAGAGTGTTGATAACGGAACTGATGCTTTAAGCATGCCAAGATCATTGGCACTTGGAAAATGTACTTATGATTATAATATATATTATAAAAAAAATTAAAAATTATAAAAGTAATGAATATACTGAATGACTGGGATATGATATGATTATGAGCATACAGGTAAAGGAAAAGAAAATTATAGGAATTGCCTGGTCATTTTTTTCATTTTGGTAATCTCAATTAGATGCAAAAACATTTCTAAGTTGATGCTCGTAGGCAGCGATTAATAACATAATTCCATATCCTGCAAGCAGTCCCAGGCATTGAAGGGCGCATTGGAGTAGAGAACTCCCTTCTTCTTTATGGCTACTAGTTAATTCAGGAATCTGTAAAAAATATAAAGAAAATAAAAACGTTGCTGGAGTATTAGACAAATTAAATTTTTAAACGTTAGTTAGTTTTAATTTTTTCTTAAAGCATTTTGAACCGCGAAAGTTAAATAATGTAATCAATAATTTCTTATGTTAATTCTACATTTAGAAAATTATTTTTTGAAAAGGAAAAAAGGAATTGAACACCCGACAGGATTTGAACCCGTGTCTCTCTCCTATAGCCAAAGAGAGCCTTTACTAACTAGACCAAGTTTTTTTTTGTTTTTAGTTTTAAGAGGATGTTTTATTAGCCAGAAAAAAAAATATGTACAATTTATTACAAAGTTACTTCTAACAATCCAAAAGAAGTATAGTATCTTAAATTTTATACAATGAAAAAAGAAAAGGACCATTTTGAATGGATCCCAGTAGATTTTATTTACATAATATATAGGGTGTTTTTTTTAGAGGTATAGAACTTCGAATTGAAATAAAACACAAGAAAATCGTTTTAATGTCCATCAATTTGGCTTTATTGGAAGGATAATTTTATGCCATTAATGTTTAAATATGATTTCGGGCATGTGGCCGCCGCGGCTGGCTCGAATAAATCCAATTCTACAGGTCCAATTTTCAACCACTTTTTCGAGCATATGGGGCCGTATGTTGGCAATAACGCCACGAATGTTGGCTTCCAAGTCCCCTAACGTTTCTGGTTTGTTGGCGTAGACGAGCGACTTCACATATCCCCAAAGAAAATAATCCAATGGTGTCAAATCACACGATCTTGGTGGCCAATTGACAGGTCCATTCCGCGAAATTATGCGCTCATCGAATGTGACGTGCGCTGTGTGGCATGTAGCGCCGTCTTGTTGGAACCACAACTCATCCACATTCATGCCATCCAATTCGGGAACAAAATAGTCGGTTATCATGGCTCTATACCGGTCTCCATTAACGGTAACTGACTCTCCAGCATTATTTCGGAAGAAGTATGGCCCAATGACTCCACCAGCCCATAGAGCACACCAAACAGTCAGTTTTTGTGGATGTAATGGCGTCTCAAAGGGTCTCATGTGGATTCTCTTCACTCCAAATGCGGCAATTTTGCTTGTTGACGTAGCCAACATTCGTGGCGTTATTGCCAACATACGGCCCCATATGCTCGAAAAAGTGGTTGAAAATTGGACCTGTAGAATTGGATTTATTCGAGCCAGCCGCGGCGGCCACATGCCCGAAATCATATTTAAACATTAATGGCATAAAATTATCCTTCCAATAAAGCCAAATTGATGGACATTAAAACGATTTTCTTGTGTTTTATTTCAATTCGAAGTTCTATACCTCTAAAAAAAACACCCGATAGTTTTCTTTTATTTTAATTTTTACAATAAGTTTTTTTGTAATTTTTATTTACATTTGTATAATTAAATTTTTGCACGGGAAAAGGCTTTGAGAAAAACCCGGTTATACAGTTTATTGTTGTTCCAAAGAGGTTAATATATAGAATTATTTATTACAATTTTTACTTAATTAACTAGGCCACGGGTGTTCCTGCCAATAAGCTCTTTAGAGATAAGCTCTTAGATCGAATGTGTCTGTCTCCTACTCTATTTCGAATATATGTCTCATATGCCCTGCAAGAATGGACAAAAAAATGTGGATCAATGGGACTACAAAATTGACGAGTCGTACTCTCTACACGCTTTATTATTATTAGATCGAATGTCATTTTTCATTTCGCGGTTTTTTCTATCGCGGTCTTCTTACCCTGTCGGGTGAGAGTGTTCAATTCATTTTTTCCTTTTCATAAAATAATAAAATAATTTATGTGTTTAATTGTTCCTTTTTTCTTCTGATTTGTCACATCTAATACTGATAATGGAACTGAATAATAATAATGATTTTTATTAAATCTATTTATTTCATTAAAGAAATAACATTATTTCTATTTTAATAAATATAAATCAATTTGGACATACCATATCAACAAGTGCGATATAAAGGAACATGCCAGCCGCTAAGGCAAACATCCATCGCGATGCGGAGTGATTTTCCCCGACAAAAATGCCAAGCACCATGCCAAATAGACATAGTACAGAGGATAGCATGTTGTAGAAGACAGCCTGTCGACCACTCATGCCTGCTTTAAGTAGAACAGCGAAATCCCCAACTTCGTGAGGAAGTTCATGACAGAATACTGCGACAGCAGTACTAAAGCCTCCGGGTAGGCTAGAAGCGAATGCCGCACCGATTGCCATCCCATCTGTAAAGTTGTGCAAGCCATCGCCCATTATCACCATCCAGGCTACAGAGGATAAATTGTCAGGAGCCGAGTGAACATGTCCGTGCGAGTGAGAATGACCATGGTGTTGATTCTCATGCTCTCGAAGAATCACCTAGAAATTAATAAAATAATATCCTTGATAGTATTATATTGAGAAATAAATACAAAAAAAATTGATAAACCTATCCATTCGGAATTAATTCTATATGTGGAAAAAATTATCATTAAATATCTTTTAAAAAGAGCTTTCTTAACTAAAATTTAAAATTAAATGAATTAAGGTACAGGAATTATTTAACGGGTTATAGTGGTGCTTTCACAAGAGGAAATAAAATTAAAAAATTAAAAACTTTTAAATTATTCTTGGAGATTTTTTATTTATCTCTATACATATTTCGGGCTATGAACACCTTGATCAGGAGGTTTAACAGAAAACTGTTTTCTGTTAAACCTCCTGATGAAGGGTTCATAGCCTAAATATGTATAGAGATAAATAAAAATCTCTAAAATAATTTAAAAGATTTTTTATTTTTTAATTTTATTTCCTCTTTGTGAAACACCACTATAACCCGTTAAATAATTCCTGTGTTTAATATGTTTCACTATAAACCAACACCGCTTTCCCTAAACTTTAATGAATTAAGGTAGTTGTTTCGCGACAATACTAGCAAAAAGTTAATGCTAGAGTATATAGAACAGACAATAAGGATTCATAATTCATAAACCCAAAACTTTTTGCACTTTATGCACCACTACTAGCCAATCCCGTGCTCGTTTGACAAATCTGGCAACAATGTCCGAGCTTGTATATATTTTATCATAGAAATGTCAGATAAAGTACATTATAAAGGGAGATCTATAAAACAAAAAGTTCTTAATAAGCGATTGAAAGCTGTTGCGACAATGGCTGAAGCGAAAAAACGTCAAAAAGTACTAAAGTTAACACACTTTTTAGGTTAAATACATGCGTTGTTGCCAGCTTGTTTTTAGTGTAAATTTTTCATTATACATTTATTCATTATTATCTCAGAAACTGTGTTGTAACTATGAATTAAAATTTTCTTAAAAAATGTATTAGTTATTGTTTAATGTTGGTTTATTTTTTTATAACAATGGTAAGAAGAGTTTCTTAATTATAATTAAATATGTATATAAACTTTCCGGTATCCCGTATAGTGCAATGAATAAGTCTGAAAAACTCTATCTTTGGAATTTAATATCTCCGGAACTATATTGTTCATAAATTTCGTTTTGCCACCGATCTATGCAGAAGTATTTAAATAATAATCTGTCTAAATTTCAAAAAAATCCTAAGAAAAACCATATGGTGAAACAACTACATTAAATTCTTAAATTAAAAATTTTCATTTATCAATTGGACAATTTTTAGTAGTAAATATAAATTTGAGTTATCTTGCCATTAAATAATATTAAAAAAAAATATATATTCTTTCAAAAAAAAATCTTTGTAAATTTTCAAAAAAAGAGACTATAATTTGATTATACTGGCGGCCCTAGTGATGAATTTATTTAAAAAAAAAAACAAAAAACAATTCTTTTTTTTGTTTATTGTGTTTGAAACGTGAAGAAAAAACATTTATTTTTTATGTCTGTTTGTCGTAGATTCCGATATCTTCGATAACCCAAGAAAATAAAGTCGTAGAAAGTTCGTTCTTATGCCAAAATGTTTGCATTTTCAATGAGGAGGGGTGATTAGATTACTTTCTAGCTTTAGAAAAAACTTCGGTTTCGATTTTATTGATATTTTAAAGTGATGTCATAATATAGACCTAAATAAACAATATGTATAATATATCATTATCATCATTTCCGCCATAATTTGTATGTGTGACTTTTTTATTTATCAGCCAGAGTTCCATAGAAACAGAAATTTCAAAAAATATTTGTCACTTTCACATAAACAATTTTTCCTTCTTTCTTTATATTAACATTTACATTAGATAAAATTAGAGATAACATAAATACGTGTTGCCTCATTCTATTTATGTTATTTCTGTTTTATCTAATGTAAATGTTAATATAAAGAAAAGAAGGAAAAATTGTTTATGTGAAAGTGCCAAATATTTTTTGAAATTTATGTTTCTGATGGTCTTCAATGGCAACGAAGATAAAAAAGAAAATTTAGACGAATGTGTGACGTGACTATTTGAAGCCCTGAAGAAGTCGGCAATGTCGACGAAACGTTGGCTGATAAATAAAAAAAGCCACACATAAAAACTTGTCCTTATTTTCCCATTATAAACTTTCAAATTAATATATATGTTGCAGTAAAAACCCGTTTTTTAATAAGAACGGATTCTTACTAGTTAAAACGCGTTTCACTGAATACCTTTGTGGCAACTAGAGTTTACTGATGTTGGTTGAGTTTGGTCCAAATGTCTAGAATCTTCATTTTTGGGTGTTTATTTTCAAAATTTTTAAACGAAAATGTCAAGATTAGAAGCAAATAATTTTTCATATTTTCGTTTAAATGTATAATTAAAGTTTTGAGCATCTTTTTTTGAAAATAGTTGGTAGTTTTTTCAAAAAATTTTCGTTTAAAATTTTTGAAAATAAACACCCAAAATGAGGAAGGTCAAAAATGAAGATTCTAGACATTTGAACAAAATTCAACCAACATCAGTAAACTCTAGATGCCACAAATGTATTCAGTGAAACGCGTTTTAACTAGTAAGAACCCTTCTTACTAAAAACAGGTTTTTACTGCAACATAAATATAGATTCAAGATTACTAGTGTAACTCTAGTGTGAAAGCGAACCGAGTCTTAAAAAAAGTTTTCACTCAATCCCCCAATTTATTAATTAACGTTTCAATCATTTTTAAAATTGGTCTTTTATTGAAATTTTTCTCTTTATTTAAAATTTTAGAACTAGAAAATCCAAAATTGTATTTTTTAATTGACTAGAGAGCATGGCAAGATAGCTCAAAATATTTATTAGTGATAAAATAAAATTTTTCTGGAATTTTATAAAAACGATTTAGTGATTGTTTTATAAAATAATTGTAATTATTATATATACATTAGTGTGGCCCTTATTTTGGGTATTTTCGAATTTTTACGTTGGCAGAGGCTCATATGATTCAAAATAAATAAAAAAATATATCTTCCAAGTTTCAAGTCCCTATCTCAATTTTAACCTGTGCCTCAGAGCGAGCAAGTTTCCCATCTAAATAACATGGGGTTTTTGCCATTGAAAGATCAATTTTTTATTCCGGCCAAAGTAATATTTCAAAAAATTTGAATCTCTGTAAACTTTACCCTTATAATAGTAGCTATCCTTCAGAGTTTTTCAGTTAGTTATTATAATTTTGGAGTTACAGCTAGATAAAATACTGCCATATCTTAGTGTTAGTAAGTTATAGGCTCTAAATTATAAGTATAAAATCTACAGAGTTTCAAATTTTTTAAACCATTGCTTTGGCCCGAATAAAAAATTGATCGTTCAATGCCAAAAACCCCATGTTATTTAGATGGGAAACTTGCATCACTCTGAGCACAGGTTAAAATTGAGATGGGCTTGAAACTTGGGGGATATTTTTTTTTATTTATTTCGAATTATATGAGCTTCTGCCAGCGTAAAAATTCGAAAATACCCAAAAAAAACTCTTCACAATGTATCATTTAATTTTAGAAATAATGCGAAAAAATATTCTATTCCTTCTCAATTCCACATACCGTTGTAACAGTTTTATTATGGGATGGATTTCCATGTTGATGTGCATTCTGACGTTCGTGTATAGGCGTAATTGCATCTCCGTCGCCAGCATTTAAAGGATCTTCTCCAGGTAACATAACCCTCTCCTCTTCCCCCATTATACTTCCATCTGGAAGACATTCTTCTTCTAGTGCCTTGGGAGCAGTACGAATGGGGGACGGGAGAGTACATGTAAATGTCAAAGGAATTTCCACAGGTTCATCAACGACACTAATAAGAGAGTTGGTCATTTCTTTACAATTCGCAGTCTCTGCTGGTTTGTGATTTCCATCTAAGAACAAATTTTAACATAGATGAAATAACATATACTTATATTTCTATATCAAATTATATCCTATCTTATCTTATTATACTATTAAATGAACAATTTTTTGTTCATTGTGTTTGAATTGTGAAGAAAATATATCGTCGCCTTAGGGCCGGTTGTATGTCTCAAAGTAAATGCTTTTTACTACTAACAAACGGTAGATGGTAAATGGAGCTTCTGGGATGGCCAATCAGATGACATGCACTTTCACTGTTATGTCCTTCATATAATATATGTAAAAAATAATTATTTCTATGTCAAAATTATTTTATATATGTTTTGAAGTCTTTAAATAAGTAAAACAACAAAAAAATATAAAACATAAAAATCCTTCTTTATAAATTCATAGAGTCATGAGTTAATCAATCAACAATTTTTCATATTAAAAATGATTTTTTATAAAAATTGAAGATTGAGATTCGTTTCGATATGTTAATATGAAAAATTATTGATTGATTAACTCATGACTATGAATTTATAAAGAAGGATTTTTATGTTGTTTTACTTATTTAAAGACTTCAAAACATATATAAAATCATTTTGACATAGAAATAAGTATTTTTTACATATATTATATGAAGGACATAACACAATTATGTATATTTTCATTTAATTTTAAACTTTCACGAAGACTGTTGTATTTATATTATATATATGTTTTGATTCCGCGACATTTCAGCCCTCAACAAAATATCTCATGACAAAATAACCCTTCCCCTCGTGAATCTTATGAGTAATGCAAATCGACTCCGGTTGGGTTAATATATATTCAGTTCGGCTCGGCTGGGTTCGTATAGCTCCTTTTCGAGCTGGCATTTAGACGCCAACCGAACCGTCTAAAAACCAGCCCGAAAAGGAGCTATACGAATCCAACCGAGCCGAACTGAATATATATTAACCGAACCTCCGAAAGTTTAGTCCGGGCGGGGTGTGTTTCGGGCTCCCATTTTTTTTTCTAATCAAACACACATTGAAAACCGAACCAGCCAATCGTCGGGCGGGGTGTGTTTGGGGTTCCCATTTTTTCCTAATCAAACACGACAGACAGCAGCACTTTCAAACGGCTAATTAGCCGCCAAAATATTAACGTCTGTTTATATTATTCAAAACTATGATTATAAGCTTCTCACTTAATCTCTTTTGTATTCTTCCTTATACTGGGAGAATTTTTGTCAGAAGATATTATGTCGGGGGCTGAAATGTCGCGGTACGATGTTTTATAGCATTACAAAAATGTAATTGAAACATATCAAATGCTTTTCTTACTGTATACTATGAACGTATATTGAGCGCTATATAATTCAAACACTGACTGATGATGGTGGAGATTCTCCGCCGAAACCGTCTCGTGATTTGAAAATAAAACATCTAAACAAGACAATACATCTCATTATTCAACCAGAATAAAATTCCTTGTCTTCATTTGAACACCACATCTGGTTCAAAGGGCTTACATACCTCAAAACAGCATCTAATTATTATACCTAAGTTATCATCAGCGCCTTCATTAACATAATATTCTTGTTTGTATTATTTAAACAAATAAATAAAATTATTTATAAAATAAATAAATATATCGAAATTCGTTTAATTGAACATCAAGAAAATTGTATTGATTTCTCTATATTAATATACCTGTCATATCTGTTGTGATTTCACCATAACAGTAAGGATAAGACGAATATTTATGTTTACACAACTTGTCTCCAGTTACGGGAGGACCACCTCCACCATATTCGAGATTTTCTTCTCTCATAACACGAACACTTGAACAGAAAACAAATTCATTAATTTAATTTGAATTTAATTATTATTATTAATAATAATTCAATTACCTGCAAATTTAAACATAAAAGTTTTCTTTAATGGAAAGGTAGATATGATTGAAAAAGTTTTTAAGATTAGACCACCCGAATTTTCAGAGACATTTGAACGCGCGTTGATTGTGCTAAATTCTAATTAGTTTTGAGTTGCAAACGGGAAACAATGAATTCAAGAGCTTGAAAAAGTCTCAAAAAAAGGAGAAGAGACGTCGCAATTAAATTATTATTTTTTTGATTATCCACAATTCCAAAATACTTACGAATCTATTATAAAATAATTTTTAAAAAGTGAACAAAAAACATAATAGAATTGTAACCGAATTAATAGAAAATTCTGGTTACTTTTTCCATTATGAATAGTCTATAGACCTCAAATAATCATTTCTGGTCTCATTTATGATAAAAATAGACATTAATTTAAATTTTTATTCATGATAAAATTTTACTTTATACTAAAATACTTTGACAAATAATTTTTTCTTAATTAAAAAGACCAAATATTTTATTAAGTAAATAGAAAATATATATATATATACCTAATATGAGCTCTTTTCTTTTTAAGGTATTTTTTATGCCATTCACCAATAAGATTTAAACATTTTTCAGTAAAGAAAAAAAAGAAAATGCCAGCTGCTGCCACAAAGCCCACCCAAACGTTTTGTCTATGATGAGATTCCATTTCTTCATGATCATGTGAGGATGAACTAGAAAGGGGATGAGAATGCTCATGATCGCCTCCCATTGCCTAAAATCAAATAACAAAATAAGTAAATGTTTTACCGATGTATAATATCTAAGGCTTACATATAGATGAAATCAGATAGAGAAAAAAATAGATAAAAATTAATTAAAGTAGATAATTATACAGGGTGATTCATCGGTTTGTCCTCTCTTTATAACTCTTTTACCCATCATTATATTTTCTTTATTGGGCCGCGCAGGAGGGGGCCTCCTCTTACAGACAATAAGTTACAAATTTATTAAATATACTAGTATGTGACAGTGGCATTTTACAGGTAAAGTTAAAATTTCATAGGGCGGGTCATTAACTGACTTGGGTAAAATACCCTTATCACTGGGTTTGATTTTTTTTTCACATTGATTAATTGTGACCCGCCCTGTATGTCCTACTATTAAAAGAATAAACATTTAATAGAGAACCCCCTCAACCCCCTATAAGTGATGCCATTTATAGTCTTTTGGGTTATACCCAGGGCGATGAGGGATGCCACTGCTTTATGTCACCACACTCCTTTCCATGAGAGTGTGATGGCCTCGACTCTTACGGAGCCCGCCCTGACTCCAAATGGCTCCGCAATGTTGCTCACCAGACTGGATTGCCCCTATATTTTTTAATTTTGTTTCGGTGGGCAACACCCAGTCCAGCCTGCGCAGGGACGATCTGTACGTCTAGCCCCCAAACCACCCCCGACGCATCCTTCTCCACGATGTCTGGCTTCCGGTTTTTCCCTGCTGAGGTTTTAAGTCAGAGAGAAAAAGTCTTCAAATATAATTTGTATGATATATTATTGTCTATTATTTTGATTATTTATGTCCATCGAATAAATTAATAAGTTGTTGTAGGGAAATAAGGACAATAGCTTATGCAAGTATTTTTTATTTTATGCCAACGTTTCGTCAACTTTGTTGAACAAAGGAAGATAATTTTAGATTTAAATAGGAAATATTTTCAATCTGTGCCTATATGTGTTTGCTAAGAATGAATATTTATAAAATGACAAATATGCAAGGAAATTAATTTGTTTGAGCTCTGAGGAAGTCAAGAAAGTTGACGAAACGTTGGCATAAAATAAAAAATACTTGCATAAGCTATTGTCCCTATTTCCCTACAACAACTTATTAATTATTGTCTATCTACGTACCATATGCATTTGTATACAGGGTGCTCCGTTTAGGTGGAACAATATGTAACTATATTTCTTAATGGAACACCGTATATATATTTATTTATTTTGATAGTAAATTAAATTCCCTTTAAAAAAGTATCAAGTAATAAGGGGTCTAAAATTATAAATTAAGAAGTTATTTATTTACCTTTATTCGTTCCATAGCTTACTTTTCTAATAATAACATGATACAAAAATATCATTCAACGAATAATGGTAAATAACTTCTTAATTTATAATTTTAGACCCCTTATTACTTAATACTTTTTTAAAGGGAATCTAATTTACTATCAAAATAAATAAATATATATAGGGTGTTCCATTAAGAAATTTTAAAGTTAGATATTGTTGCGCTTAAACGGAGCACCCTGTATACAAATGCATATGGTACGTAGATAGATAATAATATATAATACAAATTATATTTGAAGAGTTTTCCTCTCTGGCTTAAAATAAAAGAGTTATAAAGAGAAGACAGACCGATGAATCACCCTGTATTGTAGCTAACTGCATAGCCAGCGTTTTGAGCGGAATTCCCCCCCCCCCCTCTTGTAACTCAGTGGAATATAATTTAAATAACGACCCTGCTAAATTAGACTTTTTTGGTTTCCCGAGGTTGGAAATTTAATAGAGAGATGTATGTAACTCCCCTTTTTGTATAAAAAGTACTCATATGTTAAAAATGATTAATGGTAAAAAGTAAATTAAATTTTAAGTTCAAGTTAGTATAAGCTGGTGCACCCAGAGATAAGTTTTGGATCAAGTCAGACATTCAGTGACTGAAATCGGGAGAGAAGTATCCGGAAAAATTAAAATTATTAAATCTCCAAGCTCAGAAAATTAAAAAAGCTGAAATTCACCAGAGATGTAAGGTTTTTAAATAAAAGAAAATGTAGATATTCCATGGGAGCTTAAATGAGGAGAGAGTTCCAAAGAAGATGAAATTATTAAATTTTGAAATAAGAAAATTAAATCGAACTAAATTTTATAATATGTGAATTTAAGGTAGTTCTTTCGCGACAATCCACACAAAAAGTTTTAGCCTCGTAACCACTCTATACATTTGAAAGGTAGTAAAATTTTAGATTATGTTTTTTTAACGTGACTGTACTTCTCACACTATTATATCCTCTTTATGAATGGATCGTTTCCAAGCGATTGTTCTTATATTCCCTCTACTAAAAATAAATAATCGCCCAAATATGTTGTTTTTTTTTTATTTATTTTTTATCAAAACTACAAGGTAAATAATTTCAATTTTTTTATAAGTCACTCCGAATATATTATTTTAACAAATATTAGTTTTTCATCAAGATGGTGAAAGTCCTTCAATGAAAAAAACTAAAATAATGATCATTTTCCCACCCTTTCCCAATCTACCATATGTAAAGAATTTCATTTTTAATTGCAATTATTTCATGTTTGGTGTGGTAAATCGTCTTCAAATTTTAACAGTGTGTTTATTATGCTTTTAATGACTTATATTCCAAGTTTCGAAGACTTCATGAATTTTTGCATTTGTGAAAGAACAACCTTAAGAAAGAAGATTTTGAAAAATTAAAAGCAAGTGAGTTTTTCAATTTTTAAGAAAAATGGGGTTAAATTTACTTTATAAAAAATTAATTAGGGTCAATATTAAAGATTTTATTAGATATGTTTGATTTAGATCGAAAGTCGATCCAAAATGTCACACTAGATATCCGAGCAGTTATCTCTCGAGATGAAAAGATGAAACTTCTCAGACATAGATGTATATTTACAAATAGAAAATTTTACTTAAGTTAAGTATTATAGCTAATACAGTGAAACCCCTCATATCCGAACTAATTGGGGCTGTAGCCTGTTCGGATTAGCCGAAAGCAGCTTCGACAATTGAAGATAACTGATATCAAGTGAAAGATTAATCGATATTTTGTGTGTTTCTATTATTATTTCATTGTTTTTGCAAAGTGATTAACCTAAAGAATTTCAATAGTCAACTTTTACCGTTTTTCAATCCTGGATAACATAAGTATGTAGACACATTTAGACTTTGTTAGGTATGCTAACTGTACTTCTTTGTTAATTTTTCAACTAATTATGTAAAATAACGTTATAATGTAGAATATATACATAATTGTTTTATGAATAAGTTTCTCTTTTTTGCGTTCGGATTTGAGGGGTTTCACTGTATTATCAAACACATCTAATAAAATCTTTGATAATGACTTTTAATTTATTTTTTGTAAAGTATAAATAAATTTATACTAACATGTGGTAATAAATGAATAAGTGCATCGCCTGTTAATGTACCAATAGCGAGGGCAACTAAAAATTGAATAAGTTGCTGATAAAAAACTTTTTGCATAATAGGAATAACAGCCACACCCAGAAGACCACAGAGAGAGATCACGAGAATGGAGAGAGTTGAATACAACCATACTGAAAGCAAAGAGGAAATAGAGTTAGTTAGATCAAATTAAATAAAAAAAATTAAGTCTTTTTTTTAAAATATATTACTACTAATTGTCATAAGATGATTCGATCCCAGACAAGATACTCGAATCAGCTAGTGTGAATAAAATTGGACTTGAGTTGTAAAAAAAATGAGAATCATCAATATTGAAGTGAAGAAACGTGAAAAATAAATGCCTCGAAAGAGATTGTATGTGGTTGCCAAGCGATGAAGTATAATGAATATGCTTTTTAATAACTTAGTCTGTTATTGGTCCTAGGACCGCATGTATGCAAACCTGATTAGAGACTTCCAGCAGTTCTCCGGTTTGGTTTACTCAACTAGACTTCGATCACTGGCAACTTCTTTCCAATAACTCATTCCAAGAATATTAACAACAGTAGTAGTGGTAGTTTAACCCAATAACTACGTTAATATTGACATAATAAAAAAAAAATCTTATTTGATGAATTGTTTTAAAATAATAAAAATTAACTCATATTGAGATTAGAAAGATGATGCAATACTTATAGGGTCATTCCACACCAAATCATCTAGGAAAAATTAAATTTGTCACCCACCACCTCCGATTTTGATGAAACTTTGTATTTTTTATCATCTCAGATAGATATGAAAATATACAAAATTTTATCTCTTTAACTCAACTGGTTTTTGTTTTATAGGACTTTTTGAAATAGTGGTAAAATAGCCGTTCTGCCGTTTCTTTACTTCCCGAAAAGAACTTGTACTTTCAATGAAAAATATTTGTATCTTGGACATTTATGGTGCAAATCTTATGAAAATTTGGAGTATTGTTGAGTGAACTGTGCTGATTCCAGAAAAAAATATGGCAACATTTTATGTTTAATTGTTTTGTAGAAAAAAAATATTTTTTCAAAACTTGTTAGCACGAAACGGTGTTTTAAAAAAATTCATATCTATAAGAGGCAAAGTGATAATTAAGTCAAATATTTTTTAAAATTAACCTGCAACATATTTCCTATTTTAAGAGACAACAAAATACTTGACTTTTTATTTGCTTCAGTGTATAAAAATATTTTTAATTAAACTATTTTTACTAATACTCTTGAGTTTTATAGGTACCACATTGTAAATTAAACAACAAATAACTATAAATTTGTATTAAAATATATAATAATAATCACAAATATATAATAACAATTACAAATTCACTGCAAAATGAATACTGAATGTTCGTGAGTTTCCCATGGATAGCCAGGGGTTCTTCTTGATTTTCTAACAGGCCTATTAATTAAATTTTTTTTAGTATAATTGTTATTATATATTTTAATACAAATTTATAGCTATTTATTGTTTAATTTACAATGTGGTACCTAAAAAACTCAAGCGTATTAGTAAAAAAAAAAATAGTTTAATTAAAAATATTTTTATACACTGAAGCAAATAAAAAGTCAAGTATTTTGTTGTTTCTTAAAATAGGAAATATGTTGCAGGTTAATTTGAAAAAATATTTGACTTAATTATCACTTTGCCTCTTATAGATATGAATTTTTTTTAAAACACCGTTTCGTGCTAAAAAGTTTTGAAAAAATATATTTTTTCTTTACAAAACAATTAAACACAAAATGTTGCCATATTTCTTTCTGGAATCAGCACAGTTCACTCAACAATACTGCAAATTTTCATAAGATTTGCACCATAAATGTCCAAGATACAAATATTTTTCATTAAAAGTACAAGTTCTTTTATGAGATTAAGAAACGGCAAAACGGCTATTTTATCAATATTTCAAAGTCCTATAAAACAAAAACCAGTTGAGTTAAAGAGATAAAATTTTGTATATTTTCATATCTATCTGAGATGATAAAAAATACAAAGTTTCATCAAAATCGGAGGTGGTGGGTGACATGGCCTGGATGACTTGATATGGAAGACCCTATAGGCAAATATTGCCTCTTGCATTCTAGAGGGATGAGAGGATGTTAAAAAACTAAAAAAATATTTCATGTTTGGATAGAAGCTGGATTTTCAAGAATACAAGAAAGAAATAAAGAGAGGAGTATGAGACACTGGATGACATGAGGACCAATGAGTTGGCTCTAATTGACTCTAATTAGCTATCGAATGGGTGTTAAATGTTTGAAAATCTCGCCTTGAGGGAGAAATATTGATATTGCACCTTCTTAGATTTTTATTGTTAGGAAATAAAAATATATTTAAATTTATTTAGCCAGAAATACATTTACATTTTTAGATTGCAAACTTATCAGTAGGGTTCGGATTTTGCATACAATACATGTTTTTTTCCTTGATTGCTATCCTTCTAATCTTTTGTATCTGGGCGTTTTAGGGTATCAGGAGCCACCCAAAGAAATCTTATTTTGTATATAAAGGCATATTTTGCATATTTATGTGATTTTTGTCCCTCATTTGTTGGCAAATCAGAAAAATAATTGCAGAAAATTTTAGAGACAGAGAGGGTAGGCCACAGGTTAGACCCCCCCCTCTCACTGTCAAACAAATCGAGAAATTTTAAAGAAATAATTAAAATATATTTAAATTAAAATAATATTTTTTATGAAAATTATTCTAAAAAAATAAATATTAAATTTCTTTTAAAAACAAACTTTGAAAACATTAATTTTATATTAAATAGTTGTTTCTTAAAATTTTCTTAAATTTTTAAAGAGAAATAAATCACGCAGTTGTTCTATTATGCTAAAAAAATATAAAAAACCCGAATTTCTTTAAATTTGACCTTAAATACCTTCTCACGGTGTCTTGTGATGTGGAAAGATCATTTTCCAAGTTTTTTTTTTTTTTTTTTTTTGGCTTTTCGGCCTTTCTAACCATAAGCCATTTTACGATACTATATATTTTTTAAATTTGTCCCTATCCCGGGGGTCAGATTTTAGCCGAATGCCTCGAGTCGGATTCGAACCCGGGTCCACTTGGTTAGCAGGATGATGCGCTACCGACTAGCCTATCTGACCCCCCCCCATTTTCCAAGTTAAAATTAACTTTAACAGACAACAATAGATGTAGGTTTAATGTAAGCAGCTTAGAAATGTGTTTGATTATAAAGAGCAATAAATTTATTGACTATTTCTTGTTTTACCCGTTCCTTGAGTCGGTTTAAAGAGATCAAGCACTAGATATTATGGGTTTATAATGAATATTTTAAGTGCATATTTCCTTTTAAAATGGATATTTAGGGTTTTTTAAATGCATATTTTGCTGTTTTTTAGTGCACATCGATCCGAACCCTACTTATCAGTGATAAGTAGGCTAAGTTCAAAATTTAAAAAGAAATAAGCATTTTGTTTAAGATCCTCTTTCCCGAATCGTAGAAGCTTCAATTCTTCAAGCAATCTTTGAATTTTCTGTTCTTTTCAGGGGGTTCATAGGTCTAACATGTGCTACCTCTTCTGGGTATACATCTTATTAATTTTTATTCTTAATAAAAAGTCGAAATCCAGCTTAAATGAAAACTATTATGAACCCCTATAGGATGATACATGATTTTTAAATCATTAAGCTAGTTCCACAGATATTAACAATTGGTTGTTAAGAATATTAGGATTTTTAATTGTTCATTTGACCCACTTGACATAAGAAACATTCCAAAGTCAAAATGTTTTGAGTTGATAAAATTCCTATTTTAAATTATATTACCAATTAATTTCTTAATATATAGTTCTCAGATCATAATATATATTTAAACAAGCCTTCCCATAGCAATAATAAATACAAACTAGATGTTTTTGAGAACTAGACAGTCATTTAACTTTAATATAATATATCTCAGTTTTATTCACATTTGAAATGAACGTCTCATCTAATTATAATTTGTTTAATTTAAAATTAAATTACCTAAGAGTTGACTTTGTTTTTCCACTTCTTCTTTTAGTGGCTCATCTGGATTTTTTATTTCATTTCTTCTTGCCAAAAATGTTGGCTCCACACAATGAGGAACAGATCCATTAAGTCGACCAGCTAATTGATATAAAATACTTGGACATAATTGAGTGAGAGATTCTTGATTAAGTCCACCTTCTAGTGAGCTGGGCTCTCCAGTTAAACACTAAAAAACAGTAAATTTTTTATTTATTTTAATGTACAAAGAATGTTCAATTTAAAAGTATCATAACAAGAATCAATTTTGGTGGAAAGCATTAGGAATCCATTAGAACAATCACTTATAGCTAACAAACAAATAGGCTTGTTTTTTATAGAATAGGGGTCAAAACGATTCACATTCTAATGAGAATATCTGAATAAAATGATCTATTGGGTGATTTCAGTTTTGACTGTTTTTCTAAAAAATTTAAGTTTGAAAACTAGACTCAATTAGATAAAAAATATTTATACATATTGTTGTACCGGATGGTACAGAAAGATGGAACACTTGTAAAAAATCAGGAATATTCTCTAGCGAATCCGAGATATTATGTATAATATTTATTAAATGTCAGAAGGAATGTAGTCACTCTCCTCGGGAATTGAACCCAAGTGTCCAAAAGCAATGTGCCAATGGCTATCCTTCGAGATGGACCCATTTAACTTATTTAATATGCCTTGCTCAAAGATTTAAATGTTCATTCGTGAAATTTCATGGTCAACAGATTCTAAACCAACAGGGCCAGGTAATTTGAGCTAATTGTGGTTGGTGGTACCTCGAATTACAGAAAACCCGCATTACAAGAAAATAAGATCAAAACAACTCCTAGGTCTACATGATATATCACAGTTAAAAACGACCATAGATGAATTGATCGAAACGTCGTGTATTGTGTTTGTGAGTTTGTGAATATATGTTAGTTTTAATAAATATATTAAACAGTGCATAATATGGTTTATTTTAAAATGTTCTATTGTATTAGCCCAAATAAATGACAGAATATTGCATTGTCATTTTTTATCGAAAAAATATAAAAAAACTAAATTTTTTAAGTCATTGATTATGGGGTATTATTGTATAATCTAAAGGTTCGAAAATAAAACGACTCTTTTTTTTAATTATATTTTTGGGAAAAAAGCTCGTCTTATATTCGGACTAAAGGTAAATTTTCCTCGGGGCGACTATCACGATGATCGTTCAATGATTATCGTTTCACGATCATCGTTGTATTTCTTATGGAGCTGTTTTCCTTCGAGCGACTGCTGGTAAGGTAAGTTTTCCTCGTTGCACGATTATTGTTGAACGATCATCGTGATAGTCGCACCGAGGAAAAAGTACCTTAATATGGTAATAAACTATTTAACCATCAAAGCTTTAATCAATCAATATGTTTTTAATGTATTTAAGTTGTACAGCATTCGAAAAGTTTAATAATCTTGGACTTTAAAGTATAAGAAAATGTATACTTTATATGTCTGGTCTGGTGGAATTGTCAAATCTAGTAAGCCATTTGTGGACCATTTATACCCTGGTGATTTTGCATACATATGTATTTTCAATGACAATGCAATATTCTGTCAAAATTTAGCCGACTTTCCCCAAAATCCAAGCACCAGTTTTTGTATAATGAATTCCAAAGTAATTCCAAAGACGGTATACATCTAATTCCAATCGCGGTTCACCCCTCGACTAATACATTGTGTGTTTAGTTACACGACACAGAATTAGTGCGAGTGGTTAGTATTAATGCTTAGTAGTAAGCCCGTGTAAACTAGGCTTTAAAATGATTAAAAAAAAAAAAATATTTATTTGTCAAAAATGTTCAACGGGCTAAGACGTAAGTACCAAATTTAGTCAGCCCCCCCCCCAAATGCAGACACCACCGTTGTTTTGAATATGTAGTCAAATCTTGTGATTCATTTTTGACCCACTTACAGCAGATAGATCTTCTCGAAATTTCGCCCATATATGTAATTGCAATGACATAATTTTATTTCCAATTTAATCATGCAATTTTTTTTTTTTTAAATAAATAAAAATAGTTTGTAAATAGGCTTACCGTAATTGTTTGATTCAGAAAATTATCATCTTGCTTTTTATGATCTATTTTTTGTATAATAAATAAAAGAAACAAAAAAAATGAATTAGAATTTGAAAGCATGTTTGAAAAAAAAAGAAAAAGCAAATTATACATACCAACTAGCGAATTACTTGGATAGTTATTATTTAAATTGGAAGAATGATTTTTATTATTGCTAGTATTTTTGAAAATCACATTTTCTAATCCAATTGTTCTTAGCAATTTTTCAAAACCATTCAGAGTCATTGTATCACCATTTTCACTAAACTTTTCAAACACTTTTTTAATAAAAAATTGTTCACTTGGTAGTTGATTAACTGTCGAGCGTGATTGTCTGTGAGTTAAATAAGATTTGATTAACTCCGGACGATTTGGATCCGGATAAACTGGATTTGTTGTTGATATTGAGGAGGTTGATGTTGCCGCCGGTTTTGATTCATATTTTGTATAACACTGGGTGTGCGAGGAATAGAGAAGACATAAAATACAAGCGCAGACGAAATGCATGGTCATTCTTTTTTAATTTGCCCTTTTTTTTTTTTTTTTTAATTTAATCTGAAAATAAACATTTGGTTAGTGGGATGGCAATGTGTGTGTGTGACAAGCGTCTGGCGATCCCATGGATCCAGGCAACGAAGAAAGCCGAAGAGAGCCGAAGATACCCGAATGGCTAAGGAAAGGGGACAAACAAACGCGCGTTCCATCTGAATTCAGACGGGCTTGGCTCAAATTTTGACTTCTTTTGGGATTCCTTTTTAAAATCGAATCCTATTAGTCTCGATCACAGTCAGTGGCGTAGCCAGAAAATTTTCATAGGAGGTGTCAATCCACAAAGCAAAATATTTAGTGGGAATTTTTTTTTTTATTAAAACAAATAATCTAGTTAAATTATTTTTACCCGCAAAGTTTTGGGGTAATTGTAATTTCTTCGACCCTTTATGTTTTTTGGTGTGCCGAATCCGAATCTGAGATTTGCTAACAAAATTTCGTTACGGAACATTGTCAAAAATGCCAAAAAAGCTAAAAAATCTCATTTTTTGCTTATAACTCGAAAACTATCAACCTTTCATAAATAACCTCCCTGAGATTTTTTTCCTATTTTGACCATGTAAGACCACTCTATACATTTTTAAACTAGATTAAATTTGATACAATTCAAACAAAGTTTCATCTTAAATGGATAATGGTAACCAGTGCCGCAATGAGGTTGAATATTTGAAAAACTGCAATTTTTTGCAAAAAATCGCAGTTTTCCTTCATAAAATGAAAACCACTCATCCTAGAAACTTGATTTCTGTCTCATTCTCTAGGAAATTTTGTTGACTTGAACGTTTACTTGGACCACTTTTTTGATGAAACTCTTAGATTTATAGATTCCATGATACTTTTGAGGATTCGGATCATGTCCGTTGTAGGAAATTTTATGAACTTTCATTTTGAAAAGGAAAGTTATTTATGAAAAGTTGATAGTTTTCGAGTTATAAGCAAAAAACCGCCAACAAATTAGATGATTTTTTTACTTTTTTTTTTGCATTTTTGACAATGTTCCGTCACGAAATTTTGTTAGCAAATCTCAGATCCAGATTCAGCACACCCAAAAACATATAGGATCAAGAAATCAAAACTACCCCAAAACTTTGCCTCGAGGGCCCCTTTGGAGAACAATTTAACTTGACTAAAAAGGTACTTAAGGAAATTAAAAAAAGAACATAATTCTTGATTATACATATGAAATATATTTAATTACGGTTAGTTTGCCATAAGAAAAGGTTTGTCATTGCCGTTACTCATCCCATGAATCGTGCCCTTGGGGGAGGGGGGTTCTGAACAGTGTAAATCGTAAACTAAAATAGATAAGTATATGCTTGAAATTTACAAGTTACATGTATTCATTTGCCATGAAATGGAAAAGTGTATTGAATTATAAATATTATATATAAATTCTCGTCCGCAGGGGGGCCAAAAGGGGCACCCCCAGAATCGTATAAAAATTTTTGTAACAACCCTGACTTATAGGCCGGTCTCACTAAAGTATGTTTAATGTCTTAGCAGAAGCATCAAAATATAATTTTTTTTTTCTTAATTAAGAAAAAAAAAAATTCACTGACTCTTTGAAATCCTGAAGGAGGGAAGAATCCTCCGAAACGTCGGTTTGAAATGAAATAAGGGAATGAAAATCCAATTAATTACACCTTATTTGGCTATGTGATAATTTTTTCTTTCTTCACTACCCCTGGGCAGCCTTCCATTACTTTCAGTTATTATGTAATTATTAGTCTCCGAGCTACCCACACCCTCCTAAAAAATTTTCTGCGGACTGTATAAAAATAAATACAAATCTTTTATAAAAAGAATCTTCAAACGTTTATTGAAATATCAAATGTTTCGGGAGAATTTCTTCTATTATCAACGGAATATTAAAAAAAAATAAAAATAAAATTGCTTTATGAAATTAATATAAAGCAACATTAAACAAATATATATTTTAAACTAGTGGTAACGCCCCCTGAACCACCTCCGATCATCCTCAATCCCACCAACACTTTTCTCACCCCTGGACCCTCTCCACTTACTTCTCCAATCACTTTCCACCCCATTTCTAATTCTCTAGGGGCCCACAGATTATGTATACAAAATTTGTTTGATTTTGGACCAAAGGCCTAGAATTTTCATTTTTTGACCCTCCTCCTATTTTGGGTGGTTGGTTTTTAAATTTCTAGTTCCCTAGGGACCCTCGTCCTCTTGGCTGTTCTCCAAACAGAGCCTAGACTGTTTCCTCTTTTTGTAAGGTATATCTCAAAGTAAACTGTAAACGATAAACAAAAATATAAGTAAATAAACAAATAAAACATGAAAAATTAAATAAACAAATAAATTATTATCTCCTCTGCTAATTCCTGCGTGTGAAAAAAGTTTAAATAAAAATTGCCATTCTCTACAAATTTGCATCTGAAGGAATATTTCTTAGAGCTAATAATTTAGGAGTCATTTGATAATTTCCATTAGTGTCCCCCTCCCAAACCCCCTTTTGCCGTCAAAATATCAAAATGTTCTATAGCCTATAATTTAAGTTGGAAAACATCTGATCCAAATAAAGAAATTCCTCCAACCGGCGTTTTTATGCCAATTGCGCACAGAATTTGTACGGACAGACAGTCAGAAATTTTGTTGAAGGTGTTTTCTTTCATAACTTTGCTAGAAACCATTTTGGGTATTTAGTTCCATAATAATTATACTTGATAGATTAATTTTCAGAGGAAACAAGGAGGCCAGCAGCCCAATACAGTCTGCATTGAAATTTAATTAACCTAAATTAAATTAAAATTTTAGAAGCAAAAATAAAAGAGTATGATGCTTACTGCTTGATGTAAATAACTAAACATTTATATTGGAATATATCACTTAAATATATAAATGATTGTCAAGAGAAGTAAAATCGACATTTTTGCAAAAAAAAATCACGAAATTATCTTCTAGTCAAGTATCTAGTTAATTCAAGCTGTTATGTATCAATTTTATTTTAAGTCAGAAAATAATTCATAACAGCTCGGATAAAGTAGAAGATATACTCGTGATTTTTTTCCATGAAAGACAAATTTACTTTTCTTAGCAAATAGAATAGAACATTTATGTAATTAAATTTATTCGAGTTCTCTAGTTTCGAAATCATTGCATTCACCTTCAGTCCTATTATATAGTATAAATATACTTGATGGATTTCTTATTTTAACATTAAATTGTAATTAAATATCTACACAGATGGGAATGAAAGTAATTCTATTTATTTCCGAACAGGTAATACAATTGCGGCTTAATGCTAAAATAAGAAATCGAAGTTTAATATTTATTAATAATTCCGAAGATGAAACTAAAAAGAAAAAAAAACTTTTTGAGTGAATTGACTAATTCGGCCCGAGAAATAATAACTCAGCCAAGTGAGAGTCAGACTCGCTCACATAAGGAGGGTTCCGTACTTTTATCTTCCAAAATACTTGAGATATCAAATTCGTTCTTATTTGTCGTTGATAAGGAAAGGACGAACGAATTTGTGGGATTTTTTCATAAAAAAAAAATAGCTTAATTTTGGTAAAGTAATATTTACATGCATACTACACATAGCATGATAAAAAATATTAAGAGCAGGTTGTATGTCGCAAAGTAAATGCTTTTTGTGGTAAAAAGCATTTACCTTGCGACATACAACCGGCCCTAAGAGGATGAAAATGACGTTCCAATAAATTCCTATATCGTCGCCTTAGGGCCGGTTGTATGTCGCAAAGTAAATGCTTTTACCACTAACACAGGGCCGATGGTAAATGGAGGGACTGGGATGGCCAATCAGATGCCAGGCACTGTCACTGAGTCTGCCTGGCATCTGATTGGCCATCCCAATCCCTCCATTTACCATCTACCCTGTGTTAGTGGTAAAAAGCATTTACTTTGCGACATACAACCGGCCCTTAGAGTGTAAACCTGCTAACTCACAACAAAGAAATTTTACAGGACAGAGAAAAAACAAACAAAATTTAATATTGTTGTTTTGGAAAGAAACTATTATTCACATTTTTTTTTCTACAACGATCGTAATTTTAAGTAGCAGTTTTACTTGGACGATGCTGCATCTCTTTTTCTTTCGAACGGTATTAATATGTCATATATAATTAAAAATGGAGTTAGCAAGTTTACACTCTAAGCCGACGATATTTGAAATTTTATTCCTCTCCACGAAATAATGAGGTAAACATCGAAATTATAAATATAAAAAAAATACTCTAATAAAAAAACTATCTCATCATGTCTCCCACTCCTAGAAGAATATATAAGTAGTATATCCATACTCCCCTAACCTCTCGGTGGATAACAAGAAGAAATTTTTTTCCTGGCTACTGTCTTGGTCCAGGGCCGATAGAATTCTAATTACTTCAGGCAGTCAAGGCGACCTTTGAATTGTAATTAAATTAAAATATAAAATAAATAAGACATTTAGTGTTTGATGAGGCTCTTGAAAATCTTGGAAACAGGTGGAATGTCTTCGTTAGGAAAAAATAAATACAAGATTTCCTTAGAGTCTAACCATTTATTCTCCAGAAAAACTTTTGAGACGTTTCAGCGGATATTCTCACGCCATCCTCAGTCTACCCAGGAAACATAATCTTAATTACAGTCAAGAAATTTAACAATCACATGTCATTCTCAAGATAAAAGAAAACAAAAGAAGAGAAAACTCACCCTGGCTTTTCATAGCATAGTACATTTTTCTATGCAGAAATTCATTCCTTTTCCACAGTTAACACATTATAATATGTATTATAACGTCTCTATAAGTTTTTCTGGAGAATAAATGGTTAGACTATAAGGAAATCTTGTATTTCTTTTTCCTAAAGACATTCCACCTGTTTCCAAGGTTTTCAAGAGCCTCATCAAACACCAAATTTCTAATTTCTTGATTAGTTTTTGAGAATTTTTTATTTATATATACATCTATATATAACCAATATATATCTATATATGTTCCAAGGTATGTCATTTTGTTGTTATTTTTGAGTTGTTGTTGTGTGATGAGAAATTGTCATTGTATATAAATTGTGTAATGATTGAAATGTTTTAGGCTGATGATGACATATTTGAAAATGTCGAAACGTTCCTGGGTAACAATAAAATAAAATAAAGAAAAATAAAAGATAAAAATGTGTTTTTTTTGTCAAAAAAGAATAAAACCAACACCTATTTAAAAGAGAATTTGTATCCTCAAGAAGTTTGGTTATATATATTAGTTAAAACTCCAGACAAATAAGTTTAATAAATGAGCCACTGAAGAAGTTGAAAAACAGCAACGAAACGTTTGGCGTATTTAAATGAAAAGTTCTATTTAATTCAAAGTCATGTCCAAGTCCAACTCCTTACGATTCCTTTAATTATTAAACATGGACACGAATAATGAAATATTAATAGTACCCTATCTAATTAAATAATTTTAAGTTTAACCACCCAGGTCCGAAATCCACCACTGAAACGAACCTGAGTTGCCTTGGTTGTTTAATTAATCCCGCCAATCAGGATTCTTGTTTCCACTTTCCAGCATGCTTCCATAGGATGGCCAGCGCTTATGCGTGTTTGTGTGAAAATAAAAAAGTAAGGTTATGTTTGATTAAAAAGGTGAATGACAATAAGCGTAAGTATAACTAACCTAGAATGCCTGGCCCTCAATTGGAACCGATTGCCCTTCTGAATGGCTGTCTTTGATTCAGCACATGGCTTGGTTCATCCTCGATTCCCCACGTTTGTCCAATTGCTAGTTCGATTTTCTCTAAGAACAACGACCATGAGAGAACCCGTCGCCGCCGCCGCCCCTCTCCTCTCCCCTCTTTTATCTTCCCCTCCCTTTCCTCTTCCTCTTCCCCTAGCGCCATCAACATGTATTAATATCCAACAAATTCCAATCCATTAACGAATTATACATATAGCCTGTTTATTTTTTAATAGATAGCCACGGAATTTGCTGATCTGGCTTTCCATAATCATTTTTTAGTGCTGATAAAAGAGATTCATTTATACAATGCACGCCTAGTTCACAGTGGTTAGGAAAATAAATATTGACCTATATTATAAAACTATATATTATATTGAGGGGTGAACCGCGATTGGAATTAGGTGTACACATCTTTTGAATTATGTGGAATTATTTTGTAATTCATTAGATAATACCCCTTCATCTATTGTCTTTTACTTGGAAATGAAAGTGGAAGTGGAAGTAGGTGTACAAGATATTAGGTCGCGGTTCACCCTTCGTATTATATTAATAAGTTAGTGTAGGGAAATAAAGACAATAGCTTATGCAAATATTTTTATTTTATGCCAACGTTTCGTCAACTTTGTTGACTTCCTCAGGGCTCAAGAGATTTAAATAGGAAATACTTTCAATCTGTGCCTATATGTGTTTGCTAAGAATGAATATTTATAAATTGACAAATATGCAAAGAGATTAATTTGTTTGAGCCCTGAGGAAGTCAACAAAGTTGACGAAACGTTGGCATAAAATAAAAAATATTTGCATGAGCTATTGTCCTTATTTTCCTACAACAACTTATTAATTTAATCGATGGACATAAATAATCAAAATATATATTATTTGTTGCAGTAAAAACCCGTTTTTAGTAAGAACGGGTTCTTACTAGTTAAAACGCGTTTCACTGAATACCTTTGTGGCAACTAGAGTTTATTGATGTTGGTTGATTTTGGTTCAAAGGTCTAGAATCTTTATTTTTGACCTTCCGCCTCATTTTGGGTGTTTATTTTCAAAAATTTTTAATCGAAAATTTCAAAAATTACATCTTCTACAACTTTGCTTCTAATTTTTGACATTTTCGTTTAAAATTTTTTGAAAATAAACACCCAAAATGAGGCGGAAGGTCAAAAATGAAGATTTTAGATATTTGAACCAAACTCAACCAACATCAGTAAATTCTAGTTACCACAAAGATATTCAGTGAAAAGCGTTTTAACTAGTAAGAACCCGTTCTTACTAAAAACGGGTTTTTACTGCAACATATAGATTAGAGGAAAAAGTGTAAAGTTTTTCCAACTCGGTACACTCTATCAAAATATTGCCGATTTTGTATTTTTACTTTATAGCCAAGTATTGTAATCGTGCATGAAAAAAATATTTTTTTTAATATTTCAAAAACGACTGAACTATTTTGATAAAAAAAAAAAAAAATGAGCGAAACCATGGCGTTTTGATCTACAAGAAAGTCTTTTAGAGTGAACATTCGAAAAAATTAAATTTTACAAGATATTAATTATTTTGTTAAAATACCTGTTAGTACAAAGAAAAAATTATTTATTGATTGATTACACAAATATTAAAAAATACAATTTTTTTAAAAACAATCAAGAACACACGTTTATTCGAAACCAAACGTTTCGGGAGAATTTCTCCCCTTTCAATGTTAAATTTGTGTAAAAAAGAAAAAAGAAAAAAAAATTGCTTCCTCTAAAATTTAGAAAAAATTTTATTTAGTGTGTTGCTTTCTAAATTTTAGAGGAAGCAATTTTTTTTTCTTTTTACAAAAATTTATCATTGAAAAAAAGGGAGAATTTCTCTCGAAACGTTTGGTTTCAAATAAACGTGTTCTTGATTGTTTTTAAAAGATTTGTATTTTTTAATACCTGTTAGTACACTTACGTTGGTACTTTACTAAATATTGTGTACACTCTAGCTCAAAGACTAGTGTGAATATCAAAATGAAATCTCACATTTTTTATGTTTATGAGATTATTATTATTACGAGCTTTTCGTGCGTGCCTTCGGCACGCCCTCGAAGCTCGGCCCTCCGGGCTGGAAGTTCTAGCGGGCAGCGTCTCGGTCCAAAAATTTTATTCCTCTTAAAAAACCACACTCCAAATGTATACCCGTAAACTACCGAAAATACATCGTCTCTTAAAAGTTTCGCCTCTTTAATTTTTGAGTGGCGGGGGGGGGGGGGAGGAATAATTATGAATATATTTAAATTTAAAATTTAAATTTAAATTTCATTTTTTCTTTTCAAAACAAAAATAATGAAATGATTTATGAACTGCAAAAAATTCGCAGGCTGAATCATGGAAATTATTCAAATTTACGCGGTTCAATTAATTTAATTAATTACAAAAATATATTTAATGTTTCTTAATTTAAAATGAATTGGAGTCTTTCATTTCAAAATTCGAGTGCAAATTAAAATTATATTTCAAATTTGCCTGGTTAATGAAAATCCATTCGAGCTGTCAGTTTAAAATCCTAGCTGACAATTATATTTCAAATTTGCCTCGTTAATTAATACATATTTAATGTTTTTTAATTTAAAATCAATTGGTGTTTTTTCATTTTCATTCGAGTTCAAATGAATACAATATTATCTCGACACAAAGTCTAAATCAAAAATATCTAGTTTTAGTAAGAGAAATCAAGATAGAAATAATAATGTCCCAATGGTGTAATCGCTAGAGCCAATGACCATAGTTCAAGAGTTCGTCGGTTCGATTCTAGGCAAGAGCGTAATTTTTTTAGAGAAATTTCTCTAAGCGTTGTTACAAATTAATCTAGACGAATATTATATAGTATTATTAGATTTTAGTTGAAATCGAACCCAGTATTAAGGGGAAGAGGGTTGTTAAACAATTAAAATGATAAAATTTTCAAACTTAAAAAAAAAAAAAAAAAAAAACTAAGAAAAAACAAAATTTACTTAATTTTATTTATTTTCTTAGAAAGACGGACTGGTAAGCGAAATAAGGAGGTTATAATGAAAGGCAGTCTATACATGATTTACTTTTATTCAATTTCCGAAGTTTCGGAGACTTTTTCTCTCCTTCTTCAGAATCTACAAAACAAAAATGGGACTTGGCTGCAATTATAATCATTCGTTATCATCCACACATCATCATACAATACACAATATATACCATCATCACAATAATAAGAAACCAAACAGAGGAGAAATACATTTAACTTACATTGAATAGTTATCGATGGGTGATTATAACTCGGTTCCCATTTCTCTCTCCTTTCAGTGATAGCAACAATATTACAATATTTTTCAACATTATACCACAAGTGTACGTGGTTATCTGATGAATCAGTTAGCATTCGTTATACTTAACGATTAGTTAATCCCCACTTCAGCTTAGATGTCCACATAACAGATAACCAAGTACACTTATAGTATAATGTTGGAAAATATTGTAATATTGCTGCTATATCACTGAAAGGAGAGATAAATGGGAACCGAGTTATGCTCACCCATCAATAACTATTCAATGTAAGTTAAATGTATTTCTCCTCTGTTTGATTTCTTATTATTGTGATAATGGTATTTGAACTATATTGTGTATTGTATGATGATGTGTGGATGATAACGAATGATTATAATTGCAGCCAAGTCCCATTTTTGTTCTGTAGACCCTGAAGAAGGAGAGAAAAAAGTCTCCGAAACGTCGGAAATTGAATAAAAGTAAATCATTTATAGAATGTCTTTGCAGCCAAGTCCCATTTTTATTTTGTAGACCCTGAAGAAAGAGAGAAAAAAGTCTCCGAAACGTCGGAAATTGAATAAAAGTAAATAATTTATGGACTGCCTTTCATTATAACCTACTTATAAAATTTACTATAAAAGTGTCCTATAAGAAAAAAGAGAGTCGTTACTTCTTTCGGGGAGCAAAATGGGGGGGGGAGGTATTAAAAAAATGAACTATAAATTTAAGTCTAGACCTAGAGCCCCTTGACCGATTTATACGAAATTTGCTTATGCTCCCTATACTATCTTATGAGAATGAATAAAATATTAAATATAAGAGAGGAACAGGTCAAGTTATGTGAATGGCCACATCAGTTTATTTTTTATATTAATGCAGAGTCGGGTGGAGGTCCCTTGCGTTCTTCGCCCATCGTCTTGGGTGAGTCTCCTCCACAACCCTTATATTTTTATAATATTTTGATTTTGGTCTGTTCACACTGTGCGATTATTCTATAGCGATAAGATTTCTCAGAAACTGATTTCACGGTGGGGGTGACATAACCTGCCCTCCGAGGAGTCCTGATTTAAGTCCAGCTAACTTCTTTTTATGAAGACACCTTAAAAGCAAGGTATACGCTAATAATCCGACAACATTGCGGCAATTGAAGCTGAATATTCAGCAAGAAATGGAAGCCATTTCAAAAGAAAATCCTACAAAAGTTTTTCAAAATTATCGTGCCCGTTTGGAAGAGTGTCTCAACAGCCATGGATGTCATCTTGATGAATTAATTTTCAAAAACTAAAATTACATTACAAAACTTTATCTATATATATAAAATTCTTTTCCCGATACACTCACTCACTCATCATCAAAACAGTCATAACCACTGGACATAGAAACATGAAATTTGGAGAGGATATTAGATCTATGACATAGGGGCTCACTAAGAAAGGATTTTTCGAAATTCGACCCCTAAGGGGGTCAAAGGGGAAAAGTGTGTTTTCACTGATTATGCGATATCTCTTAAGGACGATAAAATATCTACTTGCTTTTTACTTATAAAAATACTAAATTAAAATATCTAAAAACTAATTTCAGGATTTTTTGAAATTCGATCCCTAAAGGGGTCAAAAGGGGCAAAATATCTTTGCAATTTGTTTACACTAATTATGCATTTTCAATTAAGAACGATAAGATATCTACTTGATTTTTACTTAATAAAATTCTAAATACAAATATCTAAAAAGTAATTTCAGGATTTTTTGAAATTCGACTCCCAACTATCGAAAATATGAGTAGGGGCAAAAATTAAAACTCTCTCCTCTTGATCAAATTTTGTAGAGTTATTCTTTATTACTTTAAGAAACTATTCCTGTAAAAATACATCTATCAAAATTGACTGAATGGGGGCGAAGGGGGAGGGGGGGAGGAATTATAGAAATTTTTAGCTTTTTAGTACATTTACTCTTTAGAAAGCTGTGGATTATTTATTTGCAAATATCTAAAAAATAATTTCAAGATTTTTTGTAATCCGACCCCCCCCCTCAACTATCCAAAATGTGAGTGGGGGCAAAAATTAAAACTCTCTCCGATCTTGATCAAATTTTGTAGAGTTATTCTTTATTACTTTAAGAAACTATTCCTGTAAAAATAAACTATCAAAATTGACTGTATGGGGCGAAGGGGGGGGGGGGCAAAATATAGAAATTTTTAGCTTTTTTCTATATTTACTCTTTAGAAAACTGAGAGTTATTTATTTGCAAATATCTAAAAAATAATTTCAACCTCCCAAAATGTGAGTGGGGGCAAAAATTAATACTCTCTCCGATATAGATCAAATTTGTAATGTTAGTTTTTAAGACTATATAAAATGTATGCAGTAAAAATCAATAGCCAAAATGAGTGCGTGGGGGCGAAAGAGGGGGCAAAATATTACAAATATATATTACAGACCTAATAATCACATGCCGAAACGCTGCCCGCCAGGGCCACCTGCCCGGAGGATTGAGTTGTAGAGGGCGTGCCGAAGGCACGCCTGGAGCAGATCGTATTCTATAAGATTAATCGCTTTTAAATATAATAGTTTTGTTTTCTTTCTATTTTCAAAAATGAATTTCTTTCTGGACCACCCTATATAAGAATACTTTAAAATACTAATTTAAAATTAAATCCAGCTTTTAGGACTCCCTCTCTATCGTAACATGTTGCTTTCGAGAATCTTAATTTATTCAAAAGAGACTTATTAAACAGATTATCAATTGCTTATTTTCTTAAGAAATTTTATTTTTCTATGTATGTTAAAAAAATATTGATAATTCAGAGGCCGTATCTACATATCGTCGGCCATTTTTTTTATCATATATGGCATATTAATACCGTTCGAAAGAAAAAGAGATGCAGCATCGTCCAAGTAAAACTGCTACTTAAAATTAAGATCGTAAGTTGTAGAAAAAAAAATGTGAAAAATAATTTCTTTCCATAAGAACAATATTAAATTTTGTTTGTTTTTTTTGTCTCCCCTGTAAAATTTCCTTGTTGTGAGTTAGCAGGTTTACACTCTAAGGCGACGATATAAAAGGTGCTTAATGAGAAAATATTTTGGAGGCACTGGATTCAATTTGAGCACAAGACTATCATTTTCTCAAAGCAGCTCACCCGATTACTCTGGAAACGTTGACATGGCTAAAAATTATTAAGTCCATAAGTTTAGCAAAATGAAAAATTGTCACATATCTATTGCTCATACTCTCCAAGCTAGAACAAGCTAAAGATAGGCTATTTTGTCACTCACTCACTTACTCATAAAAAATCTACAGTATTTTCAATGATCCTAAAATTTAGCAAAGTGGTAGACTCGAAACACCTATAAAGGACAAATTGAAATAAACAGAATTTCTCTCTTTCAATCCTAGAATATATAGTGGTGAATTATGTAAGGTAAATTCACCTCTAGTAAAAATACACAATGAGTGGTAAGATTTGATATTTTGGTAGATCTTGAGACACCTATAAAATAAAAAAAAATATTAAAAAACACAGATTTTATTTCTTTCAATCCCTAAAATGAAGGGGTCAAGTTTGTATGATAAATTCATATCTTGTAAATATACAATAACTCTAGAATTCTACGAGAATTTGTTATGATGGTAGACTTTGGGACACTAATAAATGGAAAAAATTGAAAAACCGAAAATTTATCTTTTGTTACCCCTAAAACGAAGGGGTGAAATTTGTATAGTTTAAATTCATAACTGGTAAAAATACCATTAATTTTTTTTTTTTTAGGATAGATGTGGGATATTTATTTATTTATTTATTAAAAACATTGTATCTGTAGGGCCATCTAGCCCCTTTAGTGTACAATTTTCGGCCAATTCAATTACAAAAAATATTAGTATGATACAAAACAAAACGAAAATTAGTTATATCAAAATTAATAGTTTATAACTTTTAATCAATGCTATCACTTTCGTTAAGATCAAATTTTCAGACATTAACCACCCCCCCCCCAAAAAAAAACGACTTCCTAACTTGCAAAAAGAAGTGAAATACCACCAAAACACTTTTTTAATAAAAAGGCCTAGTCCAATTAATATACTGTTTGCCCAAAAAGTACTGAAATCTAATGTGCTGCTATGTTAACTTCACTGAGTCTAGAGAATATAACGTTCAATTTAAAACGCATACTTTCCATTTTACACGTCGATCTAGATTCATGGATTCTACATATTTAATTGAAACTTGGCTGTTACACAATCTAAGATAAGTCACAAATTTAATTAATTTATCCTATTAACATAATGCGTAACAGCTATGTTTCATTTATAAATGTAGTATCCATAAATCCAGATCAACGTTTTCCAAAGAATGGTCTGCGGACCAATAATAGTGGTCCTCGAGGTCTGCCCTTGTGGTCCTTCAAAAAAGACAGAATTAGCATTGAATTATTAAAAAACGAAGATGAATTTTCTTTTACTAACTTAATTACCTAATATTAATAAAAAATTAAATGAATATTCTATTTTAAAATATAAGTTTTAATTTATTCCTAGTGGTATTAAAATATGTATGTTTAAAAAATGTTAAATTTGTTTTCAAAAGAAACTTGAGTGGTCTGCAGAACTGTTCTGACTTATAAAAGTGGTCCCCACTCCAACACAATTTGGGAAACGCTGATCTTTATCAAAATATGTAAAATGGTAAATATGCGTTTTAATTGAAAATATTACATATTTTCTAAACTCAATTATTATTGATTAAGTAACTTAGAAGTAAACACATTAGCTTTTTACCACTTTTTCCGGTAAAAGGTTTATTAATCAAAGCTGGCCTTTTTTTTTACAAAATTATTTTGGTGGTATATATTTTAAATCACTTTGTTTTTCTAAAAAGGTAAAACATTTTGGAAACACAAACTCCTGATGATGAGCTAAAAACCCGAAATATGCTATAGAGTATCTAAAATAAAACTCCAAAAATATAATATTTTTTTTTAATTTTTATTTCTGCTTGTGAAACACCACTATAACCCTTTAAAAACTCCTGTGAGGTAAAACCTGTATTAAATAAAGTAATTTACCATATATAAGTAAATATCGTCTGGAAAATAAAATGTAACACTAATTATTAATTATTATTATTATTTAAAAAAGAATTTAATTTAAGGTCAAAAATCTAATATTTTAGTAGAAATATGTTTACTTTGCATATCAGAAGGTTTCATCCCTTCAGGAGTTGAACGCGAGCACTAACATGCTTTCCGGGCAGTTAGAGAGACAAATCTCTCTCTGACATGCAATATATAAGAAAAACTAAACATTATTATTATTATTATATCAATTATTACAATTATCAAACCGAGTTAATATTGTACATTCTGATAAATTTAAAATAATAAATTATCTACAAGATGAAATTACATATTATATATACATGCATATGTTACATTTCAGCTTTTGTCAGATATGAGTTTTTATTTCAATTTCCGGAGACACAAAAGAATTAAACAGCTATTTTTATATTCAATCACAGTCTAACCAACGGGTCAAGTCCAAGGCCGTAGCTAATTTTAAGCAATTCACGTGTATTTATTTTTGCTATTCTAAAAGCATGAAAAAGTTGCACCGATAGCTTTTAATAAATAAGTTAAAACTTGATGTTAGGCTTATATTCTTGAATAAATAAATTTTTGCTAATAATCACATAATTATAATTTTAAATTGAAAGTTTCTTTTTGCCGAGAGTAGCAGAATTTTTATAAAATGAAGGAGACAATAAAAGAGTGTGTCTTCTGCTGGAATTAAAAATTATTATTAATTAAATCGTTATAAATAAATTAAAAATTTATAATCCCAGCAGAAGACACACTCTTTTATTGTCTCCTATTTTATTTTACTCGGTTACTCGGTACCCCGAGGAGTTAACTAAAAAAAAAAACTATTTCGAGATGATGGATGAAATTAAACTCTAATGTCTTAAATTAAGTTAAAATAGTTCTTAATAAAAAAGAATCGCAAAACTTTTTAATAGTTAATAAAAATTTTGGGATTATTTTTTATAAAGAACTGTTTTAATTTAATACAATAAACAGTCAAGAATTTTTGCGAATATATTCGTGAAAATTAAAATTTGAGCGATTTGAATTTGCCGATAGAAATAGATTTTAAGAAAATCACAAGAGGGTGTCATCTTATTAAATTCGAGATGGAATGGATTATTTATAATTATATGTCAGAAGGGTAAAAAACAACCCATCTGCCATATAATTAAAAATAATTCATTCCATCTCGAATTAATAAGATGACACCCTCTTGTGATTTCTTAGAAATTGAGAATCATCAAATTTCAGAATTAGCACCAATTCTAATTATTTAATCATTAATATCTCTGTAAAGATTAATTTTATCAAATTTTGTTATCCCGAAATTTTTTTAAGAATTTTATTATGATCAAAACAATATCCTATTTGTTTGATTCTGATATCTAACAACTAAGTTATGACAAAAAAGTGAATGAATTTTGATGCTTTATTTATGAATAACCATGTTCAATGGTTAAACATTTACAATTTTCAATTGAATTGAATATTCCTGTTGGAAATAATTTTCGTTCACTTTTCAAACAATTCTAAAGAGGAAAAAAATAATTCTCTATTCCGGATTGACGGTTTACTTGTCATACATAATATGTAATATATATTATATAGATATTATATTATATTCAGGGCCGAATTTAAGCAGCCTATGGGCCCGCACCACAAAGGGTTTACTTTAAAAAAAATATATTTAACAAGGTTTCAATAAAGAGTCATACACGTTTATTTTTACTTTACCATACAGAGAGTATGGCCAAGTATTGTAATCGTGCATGGAAAAAGTCGTTTTTTCGAAATATCTCAAAAACGGCTCAAACTATTTTGTGATTAAAAAATTTTTTCGAAACCATGGCGTTTCGATCTACAAAAAAGTTCTAATAAGTGAACATCGAAAAAATTATATTTTTCGAGATAATAAATGTTTTGTCAAAATGTCTGTTAGTACGTTAGGGCATTACCAAATTTTTGTGGACGCACTAACTCAAAAACCAGTGTGAATATCAAAACGAAATTTCACATTAATTTTTGGTGAATTGAGATTAAGAGCTGATTAAATTTTGGTTGAAATCGGACCTAAAATTAAGAGGGGGAGGGGTATAAAAATTAAAATGATGTATAAGATTTTCAAACTAATGAAACAAGAAAAATGAAATTTACTATAAAATGAACTTATAATGATGAACAGATTACTATTTTTCTTTGGGGGGGGGGGGGGGGACAAAAAATGAAAATCTATGCCCTTGGACCAAACTCAACCAAATTTTGTATACATAAATAATCAGCGGGCCCCCAGAAGTCTATAAGTGCAAAAACTCAGCTCTTTCCCATGGAATGATTACTGCTTCAGAAACAAAAATGCCACCGAATGTGCCTCTGCATTCTCTCAAGTGATTCAAATGGGCATCGAGTTATATGTCCCTTTCAAACGGGTAACTGGAAAACAGGACTCCCACATACCCCCCAGTACTAATATAATGTCAGATACTGTTTTCAGGATACCAGCAATTCTAAAGATCATCCGGAATCTAAAGACCAACTCTTCTGCTGGCTCCGACGATATCCCTGCCATTCTCATTAAAAAAATGCGCCCCTGAACTTGCTCCTATACTATCCAAATTATATAATCTCTCCTATAACTCCGGAATATTTCCGGAGGCCTGGAAACTAGCCAGAATCCAACCAATTAAGAAAAAAGGCGATTCTTCCAACATAAAAAACTATCGACCCATAGCAATCACTTCTGTCTTATCCAAAATCATGGAAAAGGCCATCAACGAGCAAGTTCTACGACACTTAGAGTCAAATAAATTTATCCACGATAGGCAATACGGCTTCAGGCAATCCCGGTCGAGTGGTGAAATCCTAGCATATGTAACTCATATCTGGAACAAAACCCTGGAGGGCGGGAATGAGACCCTCGCGGTAGCTTTAGACATTTCAAAAGCCTTCGATATGGTCTGGCACTAAAAACTTCTTGCCAAATTGACCTCCGTCGGCCTTGCACCAAAACTCTGTAAGTTGCTCGAAAGTTTTCTTTCAGACCGTAGTATTAAGGTTGTCATCGATGGAATATCATCTTCCCCCTTCCACACCAACGCTGGAGTTCCTCAGGGATCGGTTATCTCCCCTACGCTTTTTCTTATCTATATCAACGACCTTCTAAACTTGCCCTCCAATCCGGTACATTGTTACGCAGATGACAGCACCCTACATAACGCCCCTGCATTGCATAAAAACCGTGCAGACATTGCCTCCTCAATTAATTTAGACTTATGCAAACTTAAAAACTGGGGATCCCAAAACTTAGTTAACTTCAATGCAGGGAAAACTCAGTGTTGCCTTATTTCTAGGCGCGTCGACAGAAACCTCCCAAACATATCATTCGACTCAAACTCACTAGAATTCAGGGATAAAATTTCAATGCTAGGCGTAACTCTAGGGTCTGACCTTTCATGGAATGACCATATCTCAACCACTGCTAAAGCTGCAGCGCGCAAGCTTGGTCTCCTATTTAGGTCTAGACGCTGTTATACTCCCAGTCAACTTCTTATACTGTATAAGGCTCAAATTCGTCCCTGTCTCGAATATGGCTCTCATCTGTGGAGGGGTGCCTACAAGCATTCTCTTGCTACACTGGATGCAATTCAGAAGCGAGCTATTAAACTAATAGGAGACCCGGCTCTAACCAACTCACTCGACTCCCTGGTTCACCGAAGAACCGTTTCTTTTCCTTTCCCTGTACTACAGATACTATCACGGTGTCTGTTCAGTCGAGCTGAAATCAATTATCTCCCCTAATACCCTCTTTACGAGAAACACGCGGTTTTCAAACGCTCAGCACCCCTTCGCTGTCAAATTGGATAAAAGTCGAACAAGCGCTTTCGCCAACTCTTTTATCCCTATGACCTCCAGAGACTGGAACTCGCTCCCTGCCACCATCTTTCCCGCGACTTATAACCTTCAGCTATTTAAGACCCGTATCCACAGATACCTTCGACCCCCGCCCAACCCATAAAATTCTTTCTTCTTCTTTTCACGATGGAGGGGCCAACCCTGGCCTTTAGGGGTTGCATCTTTTTGGTGTAACTCCTTCTCTCATCATCATCATAAAAAAAAACTAACCGCCATAAATGATTATAAATGATTTAATTAAATATTATATATAAGAGAGGGGCCAGGCATATCGTAAAGTCATGTGGATGGCCACATCAGTTTATCATGTTTTTAATTTGATAATTACTGAAAATATGGGGTTTTATGGTTAATTAAAAAATATATATTTTTTCCCCGGTAGGACCCGCGCCACAGGTTCAGCCTAGGGGCCCATAGATCCTAAATCCGACCCTGATTATATTATATTATATAAAGTAATAAAATTGAAATTACTATTATAAAATGAGAAAAATAGCATATTCATTACATAAAATAATTTAGTTTCAAGCTGGTATAAAATGAACTCGCTGAAACTTGTACATTAAATCTTTCCATTCTCAAGAAAAATATTCTTTTCCCTACTTGTTTAACAATCTTCTACTGTTTCTGATAAAATTTCATTTAGTTTGAGCAATTCTAAACTTTCTTTCTGACTTCTGCCATCTCATATGATATTGAATTTCTCAGATTACAAAATGCTTTAACCCCTTTTTATGTTCTGTTTAGCTTATCTTGATCCACTCCGATTTCTTTCTTTCTTGTTTTCTACTGACTCATGCCTTAGAGTTATTTTTACTGGCTTTCATTTTACCCTTATTTGCTAAAATTTTAAAGAAAACAAGCAAATAAAAAAAAGTAGGAAGAGCTTGTAGCTAGACTTTAGGTATAGGGGTTTAAAATATTGAAAAAAAATAAAATCAACTGATGTGTTCACCACACGACTTTCACATTTTCATTTATTTGAATTCATTGCGACACTCCTGCTTTACACCCCTTCCTTTATTTCAATCGGATTAAAAATTTGACACAACTATTAACTCATGACACTTGATAAATACACTAATTTTTAAAAAAATCGTAGGACCCATTTTTGAGAAAATAAATAAAAAACAAAAAATCTTTCATGTAAATATCCACTTTCGGTCTTCCTATTTGAACCAAAAGCTTGATGTACTCCTAGCTTAAATTTCGAATTTTGTAGCTCTGAAACTTATGGGTGCGAAACGCATGGGTGGTACATACGTACATACGTACGCACTGACCAATGGATTTTTGGCCCCTTTTTTGCCTCTGGTGACCACAATTTCCGGTTTTATGTCATAAATCAGATTTTCAACTATTAAGGGCATCGATTCCTTTCACCTAGAAGTTACAAAATGAAATTAATTTTTTTCATCTCTGAGATACAAGCTCTCAAAGAGTCAGGACCCAGACTGGCCATCGCAATACCCTCCCATTATCTATATATATAAAATCCTTTGTGTGTATGTACGCGATCGACCCACGCCTAAACCACTGAACGTATCGAAACCATATTCACACCATATATTTGCTTAGTGCTCGCGATGGTTTATCTAAATTTTGAGCCAAATCGGTTTGATTTTATTTTTTATTTTTTTATTTAATTGATTGACAGATAATATCTATAGAAATAGAGCCTCTAAAAGGGCCAAGCAAACAATACATTATCCCTGCCCTGAAAGGTCAGGTCTTAAACAATGAAACCCCTCTTAACAAAAGAAAGGGGTATACAGGTAGTCAGGTCAAAATTTCAGAAACTTTTTTTTTTAAGATAATAAAATCTATTTTGAATACAGACATAATTTGTTAATTTAATTTTATATATATATATATAATCCTTAGTATGTATGTGCGTGATCGACCCATGCCCAAACCACTGAACTTATCGAAACCATATTCACACCATATGTTTGTTTAGTGCTCCAGATGGTTTATCTAAATTTTGGGCCAAATCGGTTTGATTTGATTTCACACGATTTTACATAATTAAATTAATTATTCTCAGGTAGAATGCCAATTGGGGTTTTAAAAAAGGTTTATCTTTTCTTTTGTACCCAGGCAGACAATGGGTGTGGGTTAATTCATTGTTCTCAAAGGCCTTGAAGAAGTATTATGATTATATTATAGATATATTTTGTTTTCCCTAAACTTTAGAATTAAACTGTTTCACAGAAATACACCATTCTCTCTTAAGTAAAAAGAAAAATTTATATTTTTAAATGTGATTATTTTATTGTTATTATTTGGCTAACCTGAGCCTGTCGGAAAGAAACATTCCAAATCTTAATCAATGTTTCTTTTTATAAATACATTTCCCAGTATCTCAGTGCATTACATACAACGAATCATGGTGCATGCCTAGCATTACGATTGTTAGAAGAAGATTCGCATTGGGATACAACTCTTGCCGATGCTGCTCTCGGTTCATCACCACATCAAATACGATGTTTGTTTGCCATTTTATTGACAACGTGTTTTCCAACTAACCCGCCTAAATTATGGGGAAAATATAAGGCTTCAATGAGTGAAGATGTATTACATGCTCTATGTAGAATTCGAGGAGATCCAGATATAAATTTCTCGCCAGAAATATATAATGAATCTTTGATTAAGTTGGAAGATTTATGCATGATCATTTCGAATCAACCACTAATTAAATTAGGGATGCCATCAGCTAATCGGCCAGTAAGTGATTTATTTAATCGCGATATGCAACGTGAACAATCGTACAATGTTGATGGTTTAAATACATATGTTCAAGCAAATGAACCAAAATTGTTACCAGAACAAAAATTACTTTATGATAAAATTATGCATGCAGTCGCTGCTCAAGAAGATGGTTTCTTTTTTTGGATGAACAGGGAAACATTTTTAATTTCGCTCATATTGTCACAAATGACATCATCTGGAATTGCTGCCACTTTATTAGACGGAGGAAAAACAGCACATTCAACACTAAAATTATTATTGAACATTCAAACAAATGAAAATGCTGTATGTAACATTAAAAAGAATTTTTGGAACTGTACATAAATCAAAATTCATTCATGTATAAGAAAATATTAGAAAGAGTAAATCTATGCTTTGTCGTTGAATTATTTAACCTATAATCTTCAAACTAACGTAAGAGAGAAAAAAGAGAGAATGAAATGAAAAGAGAGAGAGAGGAATACTAGAAGTTTCACTTCCGTCGTGAGTAAGCTTGACACACTCAGAATTTTTATTTTGCTTTCGCAATGAGTTAGATTATTTCTTGAAGCTGATTTTTAATTAATAAAATACGATTATATTTAATTAAAATACAGTTGAACAAAATTATATTGCAAACAAACTTTTGGCCGTCTCGAGACGCTGCCCGCCAGGGCCACCTGCCCGGAGGGCCAAGGTGCAGATGGCGTGCCGGAGGCACGCCTGACGCAACTTGTATTCTATATAATATAAATGTGAAAGTAAAAATGGAGAATTGATGGAAGGCAGCCCAAGGATAATGAAAAATAAAATTCCAAATAAAGGGAATTATTGGAACGTCACATTCATCTTCTTAAAACCCGACGTTTCGGAGGAGCTTCTCTCCTTCTTCAGGGTTTAAAAGGGTCAGCTAAGGAAATATGTATACAAGAAACTTCCTTCTTCTCTGTCCCTGAACAGTGCTCGAATAGTGCCGTTTCTAACTAAAATTATCAATTTTTTTTTAACTATTCGTTTGTGATGTGGCTGACTTGCTATAACAACAAAACGAGTTTTTCTATATCCAATCGGTTAATTGAACCCATAAGAAATAACAGATAAAATATTTCTAATTAAAAGACTGTAGATTAAGGTCACAACTTTGAAACTTTAGTCTTCGTACAAATAAATTATATATATTTGTTATATATGTATAATAGGTTTTTAACTTCAAGTTCGGACTTTTCCATATCAAATTCAAAATTTAAAAATCAAAATCACTACTTTTTCAAATCAAATTCAGAATTTATAAACAGTTGAAAAAATAGAAAAAAGTTATAGTTAAGAAAAGTATAATATAATAATATATGAATTGAATTGATGAAAAATAACTTAACTTTAATTTAATGCAAAGGTTGTTCAGAAACAGCTGATAGCAATTTCATCGTCATATCCAGGAAATAACTGCTAAAATCACTAGAAGTGATGATTCCCAGAGATTTTTCAATTATATTAACTAAATTTTGTGTTATTTAGAGCAGTGGTTCTTAACCTTTTAAGCCGCGACCCACAATTGAGAAATATGTTCATGCCCGAACCCAAAAAAAGTCCAAATTTTTACATTACCTTTTTTTAATTCATACTTGAGAAACGTTCTTCAATTTTACAATGATGACCTTTTTCTTAGTCAGATATAATTTTTTTTTAAATTAAGATAAAAAAATGTACTTTTCGCTCCAATGATAATTTAATAAAAAAGTACGTATTTTAATAATTGAGAAAATTAAGATATATTTTTAAACTTATTAAAAATAAATGTTTTATGATTCGTTACATTCATACTATCTAGCGCTTTTTATGTCTTGTGAATTGCTGCGTTGTCCAAAATTAACCATGCATTAGTTATATGTTTTTTGCACCAAGCAGAAGACAACCTCATTGGACAGCGGGGGGTATTGAAATTCACCCCTAAATGTTGAGATAAATGTTAAAAAAAAACCAATCTGGTCATCAGGGAAGTCATGTCTTCTACTCCTAGGAGTATATATACATACTTCCTTAGCCCTTCAGTGGGTAACTAACCCCCCAAACCAAGAAAAAATTTTCTGCCTTCGGCCTTGCCAAATTGATTTCTCTTTATAATGCTCATTAACCGAATGAATGTTTCCCAAAGAAATTAATGCAAATACAATTCATCCGTCTAGCCTCAAAATTTTTGTAATTTTATTTCTAAAATAGGTTTTCTTTGATGAAAATATAAGAAAACGTTACATCTATCATTACAGAAACAAATACAGCCGACTCTGAATAATTTCAAATCCAAGGGACTAATAAGAAAAATTCGAATTATCGAGACTTCGAATTATCAATAAGTTTGAATTATCAAGAGGAAAGAAAAAATTCAAATTATTAAGAGTTTTTATTATATTTTTGAAAATATCTTTGAGCTTAGATAAATTTTATATATAGCCTCAAGTAGAAAAGTAAAAATAATGAAAACGTGAAAAAAGAACAAAAAATTACATATTTATACGCCGAAAATGAGCAGTAAGCATTGCTAGGAAAAATTCAAATTATAAAGAGGGGAAGTGGCCTAGTTCGAATTATAGAACGTTCTCTCCCCCTTTTGTTACGAAAAGGATTTCGAGTTATCGAGCGTATCAAAATACACAGTATTTTTTCGATTTACCGAAGTTAACAGCTGAAGAGTTCGAATTATCGAGACTCGACTGTATATAACATAATAGCACTGTACAAATTATAACTTCACTAAAACTGTATTCAGCAAGTTAGTTTTTCCTTATACATGTTAAAAACTTCATCTAAAAATTAGATCTTTTTCTTATTACATTCTCTTCTTGAGCTACCCGGTGAGCTTTAAATGCTTCTTGGTTTTTAAGAATTGTATAGATAGTGGATTTTTTCTCATTGTATTCTTCAGAAATATTCTCATGTTTTGCAATAATTTCTTTCTTTACTGTACACTAAAACGTTTTCTACTGCCACTATCACTTTTTTTATGTGTCACATTAATTAAATATATAAATAGCAAATCATAAAATTGAAAAAACACTCGATAAAATAATGTTTACAGTACGCATGCCTAACAACTAAAATTGATCACAAAACGTATTTATGAATTAATTAATCGGAATTTGGATCGTTATCCTAGACAAAATTTTTAGAAAATAAAAGTTGTTTAACCGATTTGCTCGTTAACTAGGGCGTTCCACTGTAAATAAATTTTCATTGAATTTAGGGAGAATTTCCTGAAATGTATGGAACATTAATAACATTTTTTCTTATTGTATCATTATTTTTATGTAAGTACACTAAAACGATCAAGAATTTATTTTAAAATAATATATTTATTGAATTTTTAGATTATTGGATATATACTTAATATAATCAATTTTGTTTGCATTGCTTGAAGGGCGTTAAGTGAATCAGACAGAATAATATATTCCTCCCCTTTGACTTTTTTTTAAGTTTTAAGCTGGATTTAGCATCAAGATATTATTGGAAAAAATAAAAAAATAATTCAATTCGTTATAAAACTTATGAGAATTATATAAATTAATTTATTAGTAGGCTGATGAGGCACGTCTTTTTTTAAATTTCTCCTCCTATTGGTATTTCACTTTTCAACAAACAATTAATCATAAATATAGTTTTTACACAATTTCACTTAATCTATATAATTCTTTAGTTATATATATAGAGAAATATAATGCTATCAGGATTGTAATATAATAAAAATATGTTAATTACTTTTCTGAGGAAAATACATAAAGATATATTATATCAGCTATTGGAATGGTAGAAAAAATCAAATATTGAATGTGAAAATAAAATAAATTGAAATTTTTAATATACGATATACAAATACAGTGAAACCCCTCAAATCCGAACGCAAAAAAGAGAAACTTATTTATTTAGTCATAAAACAATTATGTATATATTCTACATTATAACCTTATTTTACATAATTAGTTGAAAAATTAACAAAGAAGTACAGTTAGCATACCTAACAAAGTATAAATGTGTCTACATACTTATGTCATCCAGGATTGAAAAACAGTAAAAGTTGGTTATTGAAATTCTTTAGGTTTGCAAAAACAATGAAATAATAATAGAAACACACAAAATATCACTTAATCTTTCACTTGATATCAGTTATCTTCAATTGTCGAAGCTGCTTTCGGCTAATCCGAACAAATTGAAATCCGAACAGGCTACAGCCCCAATTAGTTCGGATTTGAGGGGTTTCACTGTTTACATATAATTTATGCAAATCAGAAGCTTAGTTATCATGGCGTAGTTCTAGCAGTTTCTCCAGGGGCAAAAATCTTAAGGGCGCAAAATTAAATAGGTCGAAATAAATTGTTTTTTAAACATTTAGAAAAAATCTCCATTCGACAGATTTTCTATAAAAAAAACATTTTTTTAATTTGATAAATAAAATTATAATCACCTAAATATTTTAGTATATATTTGATTATTATCATAAGAAAATATGAATTATAAATTTAACATTTTAGACACTTAAACCTGTAAAAATATATTATTTCTAAGCTAAATGTTCAAAACAAATTCCGCCAGATCTGTTCTGAGAAGCTTTATTATGTTATTTCTAATATTATTTTTTGTAAAAATGGTGTAGCTGCTCGTTAATTGGTATAGGGGTGGAATGTTTGAATTTGCTCAAGGGTGCTGAATATGTAGCTAGCACTGGCGGTTGGTGACTTTTCAACCAGGGGATGCTGTCCAAAAAAGTACCCTTCATTTTTTGAAATTTTATTTTAATCTTCGCATTTTTTTTTTGCAAATTTCATCAAATACGGCATTATTTTCGTTATTTTTAAAATTGAAAATTAGATTTTTTAAAAATATATTTTGGGAACTTCGCCCCAAACGGATTCTAATTTGTATGAGTGAGGGTAGGAGTCAGAAATTAATTATTGTGACTTAAACTCCGCAGTCCCTAAGAAGGAAATGACCATCTTTCACAATGAATCGGCCTGTACTAGAAGAAGATCTTAAATTTTCCCTAATTCTATTGCTATAAGCAAGCTATCGGCTTGTCTATAGCACTCTTATTTAATTCCGATCTTATATATTGAGAGTTCTTAGAAATGGATTAGTCCAAAAATTCCCGAATAATCTTTATTTATTCCTTTTTTTGTTTTATTACTATTCTAATAGTTCCTCAAGGAGAAAATTTTTATTCGACTAAAACTCGTCTGAACTTGTCAATTAGGCAGGGACTTCAAACCTTCTATCCGCACGCTTTTCAGAAAATCATTCATTTTAATTGCCCCTTGAAACTATGCAACCATTTTATTTCATTTCGAGAACCAATATACTTTTCAAAACAAAAAATGTTTTTTTATAGAAATATTTGAAATAACGGATAATAATTTGAAAATTTAAAGATACTCCTTTAATTTATGAAAATACTCTGTTTGAAATTTTAGGATTCGCCGCATCGACAGCATCCATGGATCGCACGCCACTGGTAGCTAGCCACTATTTCGAATTATTACGTTAGAAAAAATAAGATAGTTGTTTTAATATATTCAAATATACCTGGATATCTATAGCTATTCCCAGGTAGCTCAAGAGATTCTACGAATATCCACCAAATATATTAAAAGTACATCTACTATATATTACAATCATCCACAGGAGATTCTTAGAATATTTGCACCGGAAAAATTCTTGGACGAATCTTCTATGTATATCCTTTGGTGGATAATCTAAGAATGTTCAACTAAGAATATTCTAGTAAATTGAATTAAACGTCCTTTACGAATATTTTAGTTCTAAGAAAATTCCCAGAATATCTACGAAGATTGAAAGATTATTCACAGGATATTCCAATGTCTAGAAAATATATTATCAGAATAATTATAGATTATTATTGTGTTAACTGGGTTACGAATTATCGTCATTAATAAAATTTAATTAACAAGGTTATTGGGAAAAGGGCAGCGTTTAATGGAAACGATTTTTAATTAGTTATAGAGGTTTCATCCTTTATTTTGGGACTTCTTCAGGCTTGCTTTAATTGCAAAACTTATTACGTTATTTTATTTTTCTATCCATATATGTAGAGCCTGGGTAGAGAGGGTTGATAAAATCATGGGTTTTTAAATAACTTAAAAAATAACAACATGATTTTATCAAACCAAGCGAGTCCAAATCACGGAATACATATTGGAATTACAAAGAGAATAACGGGGTTCAAAAATAAAAGTACGAAACGTCGCTACTAATTAAAAAGCGTTTTCATTAAACACTGTCCTTATTTTTTTGGAATGGTGACTAGGGGGTGGGTTGTCGGACTTGTTCACCTTCGTAAACATTTACCTTAGAAATCAGATATTTTTACAGGTTTAAGTACGTTAAGTGTCTAAAATATTAAATTTATAATGTATATTTTCTTATGATAATCAAATGTATACTAAAATATTAAAAAATACAAATCTTTAAAAAAATAATCAAGAACACAATAAAAGGTTAGCTATGGATTGTTTTTCAAATGTTTATAAAAAATTTTAGAGAAAAATAATTTTTCATAAATATTTATATTTAAAAGTAATCTGGTCACCAAGAGAATATGTACAATTGTCTTTATAAAAATATTTAATATCTTAGGGCCGGTTGTATGTCGGTTGGTAAGCTCTTTTAACCGATGACAAAGGGTAAATCCTTAGAATTCACCTTCGGCCACATCTAAGGATTTACCCTTTGTCAACGGTTAAAAAGAGTTTACCAACCGACATACAACTGGCCCTTAGTGTTACTTTCTAAATTTTAGAGCAGGGGTTCCCAACCTTTTTGCACCTCCGTACCACTTGACTTTTTGAGAAATTTTGGCGTACCACCAGACCTAAATATTTTAATAAACATATAATATTTACTCTTCTAAAAGTGTTCAAAGGCTTTTTGAATTAAATTCCTGAGAAAACTTCATATTTAATAGTTAGATATTTGTTTATTTATAACATGCTTATAATAAAGGACAAATAAAAAGATTAAAATGGTATTAATTTACAGTATTATTTATTACCCATAGGTCTAAAAACATACAAATAAAAAATTAGTACAAACTCAGCAAAAAATTAATCATCATACAAAATAGTACTAGATGAAGGAGGAGGTATCAGCCAAAAATGGAATCACTGGGTTCAATAAAACTCCTTTAATAAGACGTTTCGGCCTGAATTCTATTTGGCCATCTTCAGTCAATTAGGAGTTATACCACCAACCTGGTTCGATCACATATGTGTACCGCATTTTGTGTATAAGATTAATTGACTGAAGATGGCCAAATAAAATTCAGGCCGAAACGTCTTATTAATGGAGTTTTATTGAACCCAGTGATTCCATCTTTGGTTGATACCTCCTCCTTCATCTAGTACAGTTTCATCACAGCCACGAACTCTAACAATAATCATACAAAATATACTTTTATAGTCTTTAGTGCGAAACTTGTTATTGTTTGCCTGTGATTAAAATATCAACATTAGGAGTAATGGAACTTATCTTCACTCTTAAGTCCTCTTCAACACTTATTCTGCTTCTATGTTTATTTTTTATGTACAAGAGTTCAGAAAATCCACTCTCACACAAGTAACTCGTAACAAATGGCATCAAAAATAGCAGAGCTTGCCGGAAGATCAAAGGGTACTCGGTTTTACATCCGATCCAGAAGTTAATTAAAGATTTCTCTTTAAAATAATCTTTCATGGAACTATCTTCTGTAAGATCGATAAAACTTTCTTTTAGTTCCAATTCATTTGGTGAGGTTCCCGAAAAAGGATTTCTGTCCAGTCCACTTTTGAATAATCTTCAGAGAAATACTTCTTAAAGCTTTTTTGAGCTATTAATAGCATGTTGCTCACATCACTCACGCGTACCATCTGAAACGTTCCCGCGTACCACCAGTGGTACGCGTACCACCGGTTGGGGAACCCCTGTTTTAGAGGAAGTAACTTTTATTCTTTTTTCTTTTTTTTTTACAAATTTACCATTGAAAAATGAAGAAATTCTCCCGAAAAATTTGGTTTAAATAAACGTTTTCTTTATTGTTTTTTTTAAAGATATGTATTTTTTAATATTTGATAAACAATCAACAAATATATATCGTCGGCTTAGAGTGTAAGCCTGCTAACTCCATTTTTTATCATATATGACATATTAATACCGTTCGAAAGAAAAAGAAATGCAGCATTGTCCAAGTAAAACTGCTACTTAAAATTACGATAGTAAGTTGTAGAAAAAAAAAATGGGAAAAATAGTTTTTTCCATAACAACAATATTAAATTTTGTTTGTTTTTTTCGTCTCGCCCTGTAAAATTTCCTTGTTGTGAGTTAGCAGGTTTACTATCTAAGGCGACGATATATTTTTTTATACTTTTTTATACTAAAAAAATTAGGTGATTATAATAATTATAAGGTCGCAAAATTACAAAAGACAAAATAAAAACTTCCAAAAACATTTGGATAAAAAATTGTCCATTCATAAAAACACATTTTTTTAGATAAATAAAATAATTTTATTTATCTTAAAAAATGTGTTTTTTAATAAAAATTTTTAATAAAAATTTCGGCCACAAAAGCTTTAATCAATTCATAAAAACATGTAACCTGTATAAGACTTTGTAGATTATTTAGTTTACGAGGTACGCTGCTCTAACTTACTGAAAAACAGCATTATATCGATACACTAATATAGGGTTCTGTTATAATTTTGAACGAAACCCTAAAAATTGCAGAAATTCCGAAATTTGCAAAGAGCATTTCCAAAAAGTTTTCATTCCCATTTTCCTCCATACCTACCTACTTGTATTTGTTAAATTTTATTAGAGCAATATATATATGTATACAATATATTAGGGTCCTTATTTTGAGTATTTTCGAATTTTTACGCTGACAACAAGCTCACATGGTCAAAACAAAAAAAAAAATATCCTCCAAGTTTCAGTCTCTATCCCAATTAGAACTCCGTGTTCCCCAGCGATGTAAGTTTTCATCTCTAAATAATATGGGATTTTTGGCATTAAATTATCAATTTTTTATTCCGGCCAAATTATTGGCTAAAAAATTTGAAACTCTGTAGACTTTATTCTTATAATACTAGCTATGCATCAGAATTATTACAGATTTTTATCTATTATAATTTTGGAGTCTATAACTTAGTAGCACAAAGATTTAGCAGTAAATTATCTAGCTGTAACTCCAAAATTATAATAGTTAAAAATCTGTAATAATTCTGGTAGGATAGCTTGTATTATAAGGATAAAGTCTACAGAGTTTCAAATTTTTTGAACCATTACTTTGGCCGAAATAAAATTTTAATGCCAAAAGTCCCATATTATGATGAGAAACTTACATCGCTGGGGGCACAGGTTATAATTGAGATAGAGACTTGAAACTTGGGAATATTTTTTTATTTATTTCGAACCATATGAGCCCTTGTCAGCGTAAAAATTCGAAAATATCCTAAAATAAGGTCCATTTAATATACATATATATAGTATATAATTGGGCATTCATTAAAGTCTATTAAACAATTGTTTTCTTTCTATTTTTAATTTATTTTTTAAATCAATTTTCGTATTTTGGAGTTTGTTAATAAATAAATCGTGAACTTGCAATTTAGGTCATTGTATAAATAAATATATATTCTACATTTCAACTTCCGGAAATAAAATTCTATACACCCATTTCTCATATATTCGAGAACTAAGAATTCTGGCATGTATTCAAATTATAACTGCAATGCATATTTTAATAAATATAATTTATTTAAGGATTCTCCATATTATTTTAAACGTTTTTATTTATTTATAGTCCGCCTACCTGTAGATTCTTTTTTCCTTCCTCTCCTCTCTCTCTTTCTCCTAAAATACGCTCCTCATATTTCAACCGCACTGGATTCGGTGTTTGTTCTCCGTCTTTCTGTCTGTCTGTTTGTCACACCTTCGTATTTCCTCCGTTTCTAATCATCTAACTCGAACTTATCAACAGCTAGTGAGAGATAAAAACCTAATCAGATTTGGCTCCCTATGCATTTTTCTGCTGACTGAGAATGTTTATTTGTATTTGTCCACGCACGTGTGTGTGTAGCGCACGTATGTGTGAAAAAGAAAGAGAGAGAATTCATTTTGTGCAAAGCTATTCGAATTTCATCGACTGTGTTGGTTGCTTGGTGCTGCCATCCTACAAAGATATTTGTATCTGATTCATGGGAGACGATATTTGAAAATACTATGGGGTTACAAGTCCGGAGGTGGGCAAGAAAAATATTTTGAATATGAGCTTCATAAGGTGTATGTAAAATTTGTAAAATAATATATGTTAAAGTAGATTCAATTAAGAATATAATGCAGACCTTGATTAAGCATAAGAATGCATGTTATTATGGAGCAAATGTTTGTGAAATTATCTAAAATTGTGATAACGTGTAGAATTGTAGATGCTTCAAAGCCGTTTAAAATGGAAGCAAATAATTTATATAATAAAATATATAGTATGTGCGGAAAAGGTGGGCCTGCAAATCTCCTTTGAGAAAACTAAGTTCTTCGCGTCAAGATGTGACAGTGAGTCTTTAAATATGGTGGTTATGATGGTAAAAAAATAATTTTTATAAAAAAAAATAAAACCGACTTCAAAAAAAAATTAAATGCAACAAATAAAATACACTAAAAGGTATAAAATAATTATCTTATTTAGTTACAACTAAACGACGAAATATTAACATGAAATTACTTTTTGAAGTGCCAAACAAACTATACCTATAAGCGAGCGTACCCGCCAAACGTACTAAGTAAGATCCGTCGAGTGCGATTCATAAAATGTATATGTTTGGCACCGACTTCAAAAAGTAATTTCATGTTAATGCTAAAGAGGATAAAAATCATTTCTAAAAACTACTCTTGAACTCTATAATTTTTAAAATTTTCCGGTAGATATAGTTTTAAGAATTTACAAATCAATGGAAGTAAGCAATTTTTATTCAAAACATTCATTATCATGTTTGAAGAAGAATTAAAACATACTTACAGCTCAAGTATGTTCAAAAGCAAATTGAACGATTTAGCTGTTTTAATTCTGACACTGCGAATTTAAAATTCGGAAATGAATTTGGATCCTGAAAAAAATCAAACGAACTTTGCAAATTAAATAAAAGCTTATAATTACAAAAGTATTAATAAAAAAATAGTTACTAAAAAACCAGAGATAGAGAGCTGAGTCAAAAATATTAAAAACTGCTTCCTATTAAATTTTAAAAAAATAAAAAATACAAGCTGATTTTCTTCTTTGTAAAAAAAACAAAAAACATTCCTGTGAAATATGGGTGTTTGGTCTCACTCGGCATCGAAGAATAATTTCTTATCATGTCCAGCAGTGCTGGCAGCCGTATATATTAAAAATATTGATTTTGAGAATATTTGAAAAGATTAATTTATTTTAAAACTGTCAAGACCAGGAGTTACTATGCAATTTGATGGATGCATAATAAATAATCAGAAAAAAAATCCAAAGCAAATCATGTATGATATCGTTTCTCCAAAAGAAAACTCTCAAAATAGAATTATAAATAAGAAAGAAAAAGATCTGCTTATTTTTTAAAATTTCAAATTATCATCAGGTTGACTATACTTTGCTTGAATTATAAAAATAATAAAAAAATTCTTTTGAACGATTTTAATTATTTAATACTAAAATAATTTATTTAAAAACTAATAATATTATAGGATAATATAGCTTTGCAGTGGCCTCTACTTAGTCTTGGATCCGTGGTTGCCAGCCCAAGGCTTTTTGTATATAATATATTTTTTCTTAAATTTATTTATTTATTTATTTATTATAATATATAATCATTCATTTAAATATCTTACATTATAATGTTAAAAGATATTTCAGTATTGTAGAGTGAATAGACTTGTGGAATCCATAACAAATAATCGCTCATGGCGGCAGGTTTGGGGCTCAGCAGGTGAAACCAATAAATCAACATCAGCATTAGAAGGTTCACAGCATCATCTAATATAAAAAAAAAAATAGAGTTTCAATTAAGAATTTTAGTTTTTAAATTAATGAGAAGAAAAATATTCAATTTTCTATATGCAGCAGCGAATCAACTAAATTCCACTGTTTTATGTTTTTCTTATTACTTATTGAATCAAATCTATTGAAATTTCATATCTCTATGTTATTTTATTTTATCTTTCATAGCAAATTATTTTGAATATAATATTTGCATTTTTAGAGAGGTAGTTTATTTAAAGTGCTCAATTTGCAAAAAACGCTTCTTCTTACTCGCTTTAAAATAATTTTTAAAAATATGAAATTAATAAGATATAATGTAGCATGTATAGGGGCGCTGAATAGTTTCAATGATAATTTAGATTTCACATATGAAAAAGAATTAAACAATAACATCAGTTTTTTGGATATTAAAATTGTCAGAGTTGAGGAACGTTTGAGGACAGACCTGTATGTGAAAGATTCAAAATCAAATAGAATGTTGAACTTTAAATCAGTACAGCCACTTCAGCATAAGATTAGTTTAATATATGGAGAAATAGGTAGATTGGATAGAATATGTGATGAGAGCTACAGAGACATAAGATTGATTGAGTTGCAAAAGAAATGTGAAAGCAATGGATATTCGAAACAATTTTTCAATAAAGTTCTAACTAAATATAGAAAAAATAAATTAGTAACGGAAGTGATTAAAAAGGAAGATAAAATTATTAAAGGCTCCATCCCATATATTCATGATTTATCTGCGAAAATCTTGAGAATTCTGAATAATAATGACATAAAATTAGTACACAGTGTTGGCAGGCCACTCATGAACATATTCAATAATAAGACTCATCTTGAAAAACTTGATAAAATGGGTGTTGTTTATGAGATAGTTTGTGATTCATGTAAAAAAGATAAAAAAACACACAAGTATATAGGTGAGACTTCAAGACATTTGAGACAAAGAATTAAAGAACATATTTCATCGATTAATGGAAATAAATTGGTCTCCGCGTTATCCATTCATGCTATTGACAACGAGCATACTTTCGATTTTGAAGGAGTAAAAGATACTAGATTATGAGAAAAATTGGACCAAGAGAAAAATAAAAGAATCTCTTTATATATTGAAGGATATCGATAATTCTGTAAATTTCAAAATGGATTCTGAAAACATATCAGAATGTTATAGTCTAATTGTGTCATTGTTGTAAAAATATTGATTTGATTTGGTGTGTTGATTAAACAAGTATTGATTTTGAAAGAAAAATGTAATAGGAAGATGTATGTTTTTTGATATTTCATTAATAAAAAATTAAAAATAAAGAATGAATTTAACTTATAATGTGTTTTTAGAATGGATTATTTATAATGGGTTTTTTAATTGTATAATAATTGACGATGCAATGAGATAATTAGAAAAAAATAAAATTGAAAATAGTATTTAATATAATCATTAATTCAAAATAGTTTCTAGTTCACTGGTAAACGTTTTTATAAATTGTTGCTATATATGTATATATGTGTGTGTGATTGTAATGAATTGTGTGATCTATCTATATTGAAGATTTAAGAATGAATGTTTCATGTGAAATGACAAATTCCGGTTCTTGAACGAGATGTATGTATGATTTCAAATTATTGTAAAAAAATTTTGTGTTATATAATTCTCTATAAAAAGAAAAAATGTAAATAAATGTTTCATTTCAATTTTTAGAACTACTGAGGATGGTCGACCAGTGGTGACCGAAACTGTATAGTCATCAATTAAATAATTCTAATAGTTATTAAAATTATTGTTTTATTATATTTGTGACAAAACCAACCCTTCAATTTAATGAAAAATTTAAATCAAGTCACTTAAGTTCTGGAAGAAAATTAATAAATAATAAAACAATTAATTATTAATAATTTAATTCAATTTTAGAATGAAATCGATTCAGTACTTTTTGAGAAAATGTTCAAAAACCCCGAAAACCGTCTACGAAAGGCCGATTTTAGAAACATTTTAAAATTCACCTCCATGTCACAAGTCAATATTTAGTTTCATATGACTTTTTAAACTTTTTTCAAAGGCATCTCGTGCTTTCAAAAAACATCGTTTTTTGACGGTTCAGATGGTTTTTGGCCATTTTCTCAAAAAGTACTAAATCGATTTCGTTCAAAATGGAATTAAATTATTAACAATTAACTGTTTTATAATATCTATTAATTTCATATTTTTAAAAATAATTTCAACAGAGCTATTAGAGTTTTTTCAAAATTGGACTTCAAATAAATTACCAATTAAAATAAAAATTTCCAAATAAAAATAATTTGATATAAAAGATAAAAGTAGCTAACACAAAGATATGCAATTTCAATAGATTTGAATCAATATGTAATGAGAAAAAAATAAAACATAGTGGAATTTCTAGCCGACTTACTGCCAGAACGAGGAATCAAGATGTTTTTTCATTAAATTTCGATCAAACCTCAAAATTCTTAATTAAAATGCTATTTTATTATATTAGAAAGATACAGTGAGCCTCCAGATAGATGGAATTGATAAAATAAGATCGTTTTCTTTCTCATTTATAATTTAAATTTGTTTTATCGAGACATTGGTTGGGACAATCGAGTCTTGACAATAGACACATTATTTGTTATGATTTATCAAGTCCACATTCTCTTTACACTATCAAAATATCTTTTAACACATTAAAATTTAATACATTTAAATCTATTATAATATAATTAATTAATTATATATATCCGCGATTTTTTTTACGGATGACTCCGCATATCGCATCCGACTTTCCATCTTTCTCTATCATTCCAATCTCCCTCGTGTAGTCGTGCATTCATCGCACTCAGCACGTCCTGATGCCCAGGTCCTTGGGGGTCGTCCGCGTTTTCTCTTCTCGACAGGAACCCATTGCCACACTCGCCGCGACTATCATCCATCCTCATCAGGTGACCGTACCACCGCAATCGCTTGGTTTCAATTTTGTTTATGATGCTTTCTTGTATTTCCATCCCTTATTGTGTCGTTTCTTACGTGGTCGAGCCTCGATATTAAGCAGCTCCGCCGCCAGAAATCCATTTCCACCGCAAGCAGTCTTTGAGATTCCCTCTATTGTGGCAATTCCTTGAATGTTCTATGTTCCGATAGTCATAGTCCTTGTTCGCGCATATAATTTAATTAATTAATTAAAATTTACGATTATACCATCAACAGCAATGAGCCTGGCGTCCACGAAAAGAGCGTCAGAGATCAGTGCAAGCAGTTAAATAATTATTTTATTAAATAATTAATAGCGTTAATGAATTTTACTAGTATTTCAAATGGATTTAAAAGCATTACTTTATATGTTATATGTAACTATTTTTATTGTTTTATTTGAACATATTCAAGGGGAAATGTTCAAGGGTGCGAACATCGTATTCTTGCTCATGCGGCCAAAGATCGACAACTTTCTTTAAAAGCTCACTTATTAATATATTTCTTTAACAACAAATTATAGATTTTTATGTTGGGTCACTAAATATTTGAAAACTCACTCATTTTTCAGTTGCTAAAATATTCCATTGAACAAGGAGAATCACTTCAAGAGATTGATTTTAAATTGCTTACCTCCAATATTCTTTTGATGCATTTTTTGTGATCTTTGCATATTTAGCTTAAGAGAATAGGTCTCTCAATTAATATAATTATGATAGACATTAATCTTTCATTAAATTATAATATGCATTTGAGAATTTCTTAAAGGATTTCTTATCGAAATATTTCTGAGAATATTGGTAAGATAAAATTATCTTCTCGAGTAACGGAAATCTTTCAATTATTATTCCTTGCTTCATTTGGTGTCGAGAAATACTTGAAGCAGCATCGACGATCACCTACGACTCCAATCAAAGGTAAACAAAATACACAAAGAGAAACAAAGAGGTTGTCCTCTGCTTGATGCAAATAAACATACACACATATATATCATCTCGATATATATGTGTGTATGTTTATTTGCATCAAGCAGAGGACAACCTCTTTGTTTCTCTTTGTGAATCAACAACTCTGCTACTCTCGGCAAAACAAAAACTTTTCAAGTAAACAAAATACTTACTTACCCCTACATTTTATTTAAAAAATTATTATACATCACATTTTCTTTATTGTAATATTTTAATTTAAAATTTTTGGATATTTTTCACATTAACAGTTTTATTTAACCGTAAAATTTGAAGACTTAATGATTTTATATTTAAAACAAGGTGTTCGGAAAAATACTTGAGCAGTTATCGGAATCTAAGATTCTAAGAATCTAAGATTAAGAGCAAATATTCTCTCTACGATCAATGTCTAAACGTCTGTCAGTAAAATATTGCTCTTAGATTAAACATAAAAATTGAAATTAAAAAACAAAAAAAAATAAAATAAATAGAATAGAAATTTATACTATTGTAGAATGTATGATTTTGCTCAAAATCTAAAATCCTATGAAAAATCTTAATCGGATTTTGTGTTGAAAATGAAAAAAATATTTATCCTACGATGGTCATCGTATGGTATGGTGCAAATCAGTGTTTTTTAATTTAATAATCGCGAAGCCTCAGTAAAAAAAAGAAAAAAATACAAAGTTTAAAAATATATTTGAGGCATATCACCTAAAATTTTGGAATTTTTTTAATCACCTGTTTAAAAGATATTGAATTTCGTTTTTTCGCTCATAACTTCTTCAAAAATAGTCCAAATTCAAATTTTTTTTGAAATCTTGCTTTTTTTACATACTTTTTAAAAAATTATTTAAAGTGTTTTTATATGCGTTTGAAAATTTTAATCTTGTTATTGAAACTGTACTTTTCGATTTTTTTAATATATCTTTATTTTAAACTTCTATTCATTCTACAAATTTTAAGACTTGATTGATAGTGGTCCTAAGTTAATTACTATTTTTTTTTCGATTTTTGAAAATTTCGAAAAAATATTATTTCCTATTAATCATTCTAAAACCACTTTTTGCTTTTGAGTTCTCTTTTTTTAGTTATTTTGAATTAAGTTTTATCGTTAACAGGTGTTTAAAATAAATAATTAGTATTTTAGTTTGTTGAAAGAAAAAAAAGAAAAAAATAGTAATTATCATAAGACCACTATCAACCCGCTCTTAAAATATGTAGAATGTATAGAAGTTAAAAATTATCAAAAAAATCGAAGAGTAGGTATATACAGTTTCAAAAACAAGATTAAAAATTTTCAAACTCAAAAATTGCATATAAAAACACTTTAAATAATTTTTTGTATTTTTTTTAGAAAGTATGTAAAAAACCAAAAATTTCAAAAAAAAAATTGTTGAATTTGCACCATTATTGAAGAATTTATGAGCGAAAACCCGAAATTCGATATCTTTTAAATCGGTGATCAAAAAAATTTCAAAATTTACCAGGAAGAGTTTTTTGATGGGTACTATAAAATGTCAAAAAATGAAGGAAATCAAAAATTAAAATTTTTCAAACCGTCCGATTTGGCGTGGAATGCCCCATTTTTATTAAGAAAATTTCTCAGACCCCACTTCTCTAATAAAAGACTGAGTCGACGAAAACGAATCGAAGAGAAATATGTCTGTTATAGGTACTTAATTGTGTATTTAGCCGATACCTAATAATTATAAAAATTAATAAAAATGTTGTACGGATTGATATTTGTAACATAATGAAATACAGGTTACCGACACCGGGTGGTAGGGGGTCGCGAAATTTTTTTCATATAAGGGGTCGCGTCATTCAAAAGGTTGAAAAACACTTGTATAAATAGAGCTCATTAAGTATGGTAAGACAATTTTTGTATCTATATACTAGCAGCATCACACATTTTCATGTTTTTATAAAGAATACAAAAATGTTAATGAACAGCGTTTTTATTCTTTTTGACTGGTCGAAATGCCTTTCTTTCATATGAATTAAACAACTCTGGTATAGTGGACAAAATATCATTTTAATTTTTTTTGTTATTATTATATTATGATTTAAAATAGATGAAAAAGAAGACGAGGGATGCTGTTAATTCAAGAATAGTCTCGTTTGCCAGACGTTTTTATTAAAAAATCTCTTACAAGTTGCCGGATTAGAATAATGGGAAGGCCAAAAGTGGAAAAGAGTGAGCAAGAGGGCCAAAATTGGCTGTCATTTGCGGGGCGGCAGGCTGTCCGCCGCGCGCGGGCCGTTAAACCCCGAGTCAACTGTAGTAAATCTCATTTACCATGCGGCCCGACTTTATCACCCCGTGCGAATTACTCGATAAATTTCAAGACTTTTTTCTTTTTCCCCAAGTCAAGAGGTGGTGGGGTTGAGGGGGGGGGGGGAGGGGCCGGACCATGGCCCGAGTGTCCTCGAAATATCGCTATAAATTGCTTCCGCGACAGTAATTTTATTTGCCTGCCCGTTAAATATTATACATCTCTCCCTATCTCTGTCTTTTTTATGCTTATGATTTTCTAATCTTAAGCACTTAGAAACCATCGCTGACAAAAACAAAAAAGATAAACGTTAAAACAATTGAGAAGTAGTTAACAAAGAAATTCATTGAAATTATTGTTTATAGCCAAAGAGGGGGAACAAATTTAAGGATTCTACTTTGTACAGATACCAAACATTGTTTTATTATCTAATAAAAAAAAGTATCTCTTTAATTTTATTCAAAATTATAACTACCAGATTATCATATATTGAAAAAATGTTAATGATTCTTTTATCAATATAAATAAATACAAATCTCAAAACAGTATCGCGAGAATTTCTTTATTTAACAATGAATTAAAAAAAAAACAATTACTTTAACTATCAAAATCAGGGCTGTCCAGCCCGTGGCCTGCGTACCAGCATTGCAATGAGTGTGGCCCAACATAAAAACATAAACTTTCTTAAAATATTGAGATTTATATGTTGAGATATATTTATTCCCTTTTTCGAAAAATGAATGTACATTTGTACAATAGGTGGAGATTTTTTCAAGAACAAAATTCACTAAAAGAAAATTATAAGCTCAACTATGTAAGATAAAAAAATAATGAAGTTTCGAGTTTTTAAAAATTCTTATTCTCATATTTTCATTTTCTAAAATATTTATTATTTCAGTAATTTATAATGCTACGACACTAACCAAGTCTAATAGTTATCATTCTAGTACAAGGAGACAATGAATTGGGCTTTTCTAGAACAATCACAATTAATTGATAATTTCTCCCCTGGACTAAAACTTGTCAGGACTTGTCTTTTAGATCTTCACACGTTCTTACATGTCAATAGATAATGGATGGATAGACAGGGATTTTTATATCCGTGACCCTTTTAAAAAATAAATTATCATTCCTCATATCCTTCTTTAATCCCATTCGATTTAAATCAGGGCTGTCCAACCCGTGGCCCAATATAAAGTCATAAAATTTCTTAAAACATTGTGATTTACTATGTAGATATTGGAAAACACACAACAATTTGGCCTGATAATTTTTTCTCTAAAATTAGAAATCTGAAAATCTACTGTGAAGTTTTCGAAAAATTAAAGTAGGTAGTAATTTAAATTTTGAATCTGGAACTAGATTTCAAGATTTCCGAAAAAATAATCATCATTTTAGTCTATTTTCGACTTTATTTTCATTAGAAATAAATTTTCCACTTGCAAACTTTCTGATTGAATGTTCTAGAACAACAATTAGGCACCGATCTGAAAGATAAATTGAATATTGTCTCTTTATTAGAATTTTATATTAATTATCTAGCCAGGAAAAAATATAAACAAATAATAATACATATAATATAACTTTATATAAGTATGTAGGTATGTATTTACATATACGAGAAGCTATTCTCAATTAAAAAATTTACGAAAAGTAAAATTAGAAGCTCACTATGATAAAATGATAAAGTTCTTATTTCTATATTATTAACTATCTTTTGGGCTATGTTCCCGAGGACAATAAATAAAATAAAAAAAAAAACTATCTTTTATGAATAACAAATATCAATAGAATTATAATATTTTATCCGCTGTCCGAGACAATTTTTTTTCTTCAAATGTGGCCCGTGTAAGCCAAAAGGTTGGACACCCCTGATCTAAATGTAAAACCTAAATTTTGATAGTTTCAACTATTTTTTCAAATATCTTAAAATTTCATTGATAAAAGAAGAAATTCTACTTCCGATACGTTTGAATTTTAAACAGGCGTTTTATGAGTGTTCTTCATAAAAGACTTGAATTTATTCAGATCATCATATTTTTTATTACCGTGGATTTCTGAATCTAGACAGAAAGACTGACCAAATTTAAGTAATTTCTATGTCTAAAGAGCTATAGAGTCATCAAAAAAACATAAGCAAAAATAATTTTTAAGAGAATTCAATAATGCGGGCCATCAAACAAAGCCTTCCATGCGCACCAAGTGAAAACTATCATTTTCTACTTTCATTTTAATAAGAATATACATTAAGAATATTAATGTTTTTTTAAACTGATCCTCTAGATCAGTGCTTCCCAACCTGGGGTCCGTGAAAATCTTGCTTGAAGTGGAATATGATGAAAAAAGTATTTCAGAATTTTGGATAAGACGACAGCAAGAATAATCGTATATTACAAAAGAAGCCTTGGTATCCTTAATTCCTTTTGCGACTACATACCTACCTATGCGAAACACCATTTTTGACATTACTTTTAATAAAAATTACTTTTAATAAAAAATAAGCCCATATCATGGCTTTTTGCTGAAAGTTTGGAAGATTCCTTGCGAGTTAGCATTTCTGTAATTGAACCAGATATTAATTTGTTGTGTAAAAATATGCAACCGCAACCATCACATTAAATTGCTTTGTGAGCTTCATGCTTAAAATCATCAAAATGTAGAGTGAATTTGAACTTGATTTATGACATTAGTGCGCCTGTATTTAGGCAACACACTGCGCGCAGAAGAACGAAAGCTGCGTAAGAGCCAGGCGAGTCCAGTTGTTGATGGAATGCTCTAAAGCAGCGATTCTTAATAGGGGGGCCACGGAAAGTATGTAGAGGGGCCACGGAAAGTATGTAGAGGGGGCGCGAAAATATTATAATTTTTGAAATGTTTAAATCTTTACAAATAAAAAAAAAATAAAAAATATGTTGCTAGTTTTTATAAATGATACATATGTAAGTGACAGATGAATTTGATGACATCTTAATATTCTTAAATATGGTTAAACTAAATGAAAGCGTTGAAGGCATAGGTAAATTTGACCCAAACAGACAGACAGGCAAATTTACAAGTTGAATAAAACCGTAAATATTTTTTACAATTTTTACTTTCATTTGCAAATATATCTAGAAATATGTTATTACAGACAATCTGATAAAGCACTTTTTGTTAATTAAAAAACGTTAAAAAATATACGTATATTATATATAAATGTTATGTTAAGTTCTGCTTTTTGATTTATTTAAGAATTATCGTTTCATTTGAGAGTATTTTTTTGTTCGAGTAATTAAGAGTATATTACTTAATGGTGGGGGGGAGGGGTACTGGCCGCAGAAATATTTTAGTATTTTAAGGGGGTCTCGAATATACTTCCGGATTTTAAGGGGCCTGCGACTAATAAAAGGTTAAGAACCACTGCTCTAAAGCAGTGTGTACATAGAGTTTTTCTTTTAAATTATTTTTAAAACTGTTTGTAAGTAAGTTCTATCCTTTGTGATTAAATATAAACATGTTAAATAAAAATTTTGAAGACGAAAATATATTATTTTCGGGGGTCCGTGGATTATTTTTTTAGATTTAGGGGGCCCTGACATGAAAAAAGGTTGGGAAGCACTGCTATAGGTAATATTGTTTATTTGTTTTCTGTGTGATCACTTAAAGAAAAATATAACATTTTTCTTTTCTTTGTATAGTTTATTTCAATAGGTACAATGAATTTTTTTATTTTAAACCAGAAATCATTTAAACATAAAGCCTTCAAATAGGTTTTATTTATTTTTTTAATTTTAATCGAAATTCTCTTAACCTACACCGAAATGTTTTTTTTTTTTTTATAATTCTACATTCGAAAGTTATTTAGTGTTTTGTTTGTGACCATCTACTTATTTCTTCGGTTGCAAATTGCTTGTGCTTCGGGGTAGTCGCGACCCCCTGGTACTCCGGCCTCCTCTTCGGCTGGGCTTTGTGGAAATCCTCGACCTTCCAGCTGATAGCTGAATCTTCGGAGTGCGCGTCATTCTTTGGACTGGCACTAAATTCGGCCCACGACGACGACGACGACGTGTAGGCTCCAAGTCACGGGACATTGACTGACGTAATTCATTTTCTAAATTAATCGGACATATATTGACTGAAAGCCGATATTTTCCTAAAATAAATTTAAATTAGTTTGAAGTTAGATTTAATAAATACAATCTTAAAAAATTAGGTGTACACCGTCTTTGGAATTATTTGGAATTACTTTGGAATTCATTAGATAATCTATTGTCATCTATTGTATTCTACTTGGAAATGAAAGTGGAAGGCGAAGTAGGTGTACATGCTTTTAGGTCGCGGTTCACTCCTCGGGTTAAACGTTTCGGAAAAATTTCTCCCTTTTTCAATGAAAATTTGAAAAAAAAATAATTGCTTTGAAAAGAAATGATAAAGCAAGTATAAACAAATAAATATTTTGAAAATAGGCAATAATACAGATTGTCTTTGAGATGAAATTATCTAGAATAAAATAAAAAAATATAAATATTTAGGAAAAATTATTTTTTCAAAGTTTTTGATAAATCCTCAAAAAAAAAAAAAAAAAAAAGAAACAGTTAATATCTGTTCTTTTGTTAATTTAATTTTTGTTGTTAATATATATATATACATATATACATCAATGGCGGTTGATGACTTTTCAACCAGGGGTTGCTGTCCAAAAAAGTTCTCTTCCTTATTTTAATCTTTGCTTTTCTTTGCAAATTTCATCGAATACGCACGGCATCATTTTTTTTATTTTTCAAATTTAACATTAGATTTTTTAAAATATATTTTAGGACCTTCGCCCCAAACGGATACTGTTTTGAGTGAGTGAGAGTAGGAGTGAAAATTAAATCTTTTGACCTAAACTGCATAGTTTCTGAGATGGAAATTGACCATCTTGAACAATGAATGTGTCCTGTCCCATAAGAAAATCTTAAATTTCTCCTAATTCTATTGCTACAAGCAAGCTATCACTTGTATATAGAGACCTTTTAGTTATGTCCGATCTTATATATTGAGAGTTCTTAGAAATGGATTAATCCAAAGATTCTCGAATCATCTTTATTTATTCCTTTTTTGTATTATTACTATTTTAATAGTTCCTCAACGAGAACAATTTTTATTCTACTAAAAATTCGTCCAGGCGCGGATCCAGACCTCTGGTTTGCGGGGGGGGGGGGGGGCGTCCTGCAGTGACCAAGTTTTACCAAATGTTTTAATTAATGTAAATTGAAGAAAATACTACTCTAAAAAAATTTTTTCATTGTGCATTTTTTTAGTAGTTGCCAGCTTCCCCCGGTCCAAATAACTAGCTCAATAGTTTTAAATAAACAAAGAAAAAATTTAGTTCTCCAATGCTTTGGGGGATGAAGGGGTGATCCGCCTCCATCGGCCTCCCCTGGATCCGCGCAAGAACTCGTCTGGACTTGTCTTTGACATGCTTGAACTGTAAAATATACCACACAAGGACTTCAAACCTTTTATCCGCAACCCTTTCGGAAAAATCATTCATTTTAATTGCCCCTTGAAACTATGCAACAATTTTTATTTCATTTCGAGAACTAATACCTACTTTTCAAAACAAAAAATGTTTTTTATAATAATATTTGAAATAAAACAGATAATAATTTGAAAATTTAAAGATCTCCTGAAATTGTGAAATCTATATTTATAGAAAATACTGTAAATGTTTGAAAATTTAGGGATTCGCCGCATCCACAGCATCAATGGTCAGGGCACTGATATATATATAATATACATATTTTCTTATAGCAAAATTAAAAGAAAAATTTTCCCTTCTAGTCCAAAATAATTTAGTTCATACAATGAATTGTTTAAAGTGTATAAGGTCAAAACTCAGTGTTGCCTTATTTCTAGGCGCGTCGACAGAAACCTCCCAAACATATCATTCGACTCAAACTCACTAGAAATCAGGGATAAAATTTCAATGCTAGGCGTAACTCTAGGGTCTGACCTTTCATGGAATGACCATATCTCAACCACTGCTAAAGCTGCAGCGCGCAAGCTTGGTCTCCTATTTAGGTCTAGACGCTGTTATACTCCCAGTCAACTTCTTATGCTGTATAAGGCTCAAATTCGTCCATGTCTCGAATATGGCTCTCATCTGTGGAGGGGTGCCTCCAAGCATTCTCTTGCTACACTGGATGCAATTCAGAACCGAACAATTAAACTAATAGGAGAACCGGCTCTAACCAACTCACTCGACTCCCTGGCTCACCGAAGAACCGTTTCTGCTCTTTCCCTGTACTACAGATACTATCACGGTGTCTGTTCAGTCGAGCTGAAATCAATTATCCCCCCTAATGCCCTCTTTACGCGAAACACGGGGTTTTCTAACGCTCTAGCACCCCTAAAAGTCGAACAAGCGCTTTCGCCAACTCTTTTATCCCTTTGACCTCCAGAGACTGGAACTCGCTCCCTGCCACCATCTTTCCCGCGACTTATAACCTTCAGCTATTTAAGACCCGTATCCACAGATACCTTCGACCCCCGCCCAACCCATAAAATTCTTTCTTCTTCTTTTTCACGATGGAGGGGCCAACCCAGGCCTTTAGGGGTTGCACCTTGTAACTCCTTCTCTCATCATTATCATAAAAAAAGTAAAATTTACGGATGCCAATATTTTTTGATAATTTACTGCATGCTATTAATTCACAAAACAAATTTATGATTATTCCATTAATCCTAAAATTCTTACTAGAGAACAATATAGATAAATTATTAATTTTAAAAATGATTAAAATAGACTTATGTATGGAACAACGCCATCATGTAGGGATGTAAAACCTGGGTGATTGGAGGTAGAGAAAAATGGCCTGGAGGCTTTCGAAATGTCGTGCTATAGTAGAATATTAAAGTTTAAATAGAACTACAAATGAGGAAGATTTTGATAATTTTAAAATACACAAGCTCAGAAATAAAAAATAAAATTGAAATTTAGTTGATAGGAACCCTAGTAGCGTTATGGATATCTTTATTTAAGGATGTATAAATATTCTAAGAGGAGAGATTTAAACAAATTATAATTATAAAATTTTAATAAAGTTTAATTTGAATTTGTACACATAAGATTTCGAAAAATTGAATTTTAGGAAAAATAATCAAATAATAATAAGGGTTTATTTTAATTTTTTTGAAGATAATAACAACAACCCGGGCTGTCTGTTCTAATTCTCTATTTAGTGATACCTCGTCGTGATCTTAGCAATCCAGATTCGGCTGCAAATCGAAGTGCCCGGCGCAATTTCAGCCCCATGAGTGGTTCTGTCGGTGAAATGTCATTGAATCTATCTGCAATTTTGGCAACAGGTAAACCATCACCCTTCTGGCCCTGTTCCTTCAAAATATATAAGAGAGTCATGAGTGCTTCAGGATTATTTCCAGCCATTTTGTAAAAAAAATATTTTACAATTTTCTATAAATTATTTATATCTAGGTTTCCATAGAAACCAACAAATAAGAGATGATTTTTAATCTATGCATTTGTTTACAAATATCCCTACTAGCCAAGTTCGAATCGAATTTTTCTCAAAGCAACTTGCGCGATATTGACTGCACTGATGATTTGCACTGAAAATTATTTCTTAAATACAAGTTCAAAACATTAATTAAAATACAAATTGTCACATTGATCATACTCTTCATCTTAGCACAAGCCAAAGATTGGGTATTTCGTCACTCATTCACTCACTCACTCACTCACAATCACTCAGCAATATACCTATATTCTAGATCTAGACCAGTGTTTTGCCATACTGAGCGGTACTGCTAACCTGGGGGCGGTGGAATAATTCAGGCAGGCGGTAGTGAACTCAGTTACAATTTGAGGCATCGAAGAAAAAATGGGGAAAAAATTCAAAAACATTAATTAATTGAAAGAAAAGAAAATTTAAGAAAAATTTAATTATGCATCTAGATCAGTGGTGTCTAATAGGGGTTAGTTTTTGCATTTTTAGACTTCTGCAGGAGCCCACGAATTATGTATACAAAATTTGGTTGAGTTTACTCAAATGGCCTAGAATTTTAATTTTGTAGTTTATTTTAAATCCAATGTAAAAAAACGCTAATAACTCCGCTGAAAATTTTTTAAAAAATATGAAGTTAATATATTATATAAAACAATTAATTATGAATCATTTAATACTATTTTGAACGAAATCGATTTAGTACTTTTTGAGAAAATGGTCAAAAACCATCTGAACCGTCAAAAAACGATGTTTTTTGAAAAGAAGTGATGGGATTGAAAAAGTTAAAAAAGTTATATGAAACGAAACATTGACTTGTGACATGGAGGTGAATTTTAAAATGTTTCTAAAACGGCCTTTCATAGACGGTTTTCGGGGTTTTTGACGTCTATCTCAAAAAGTACCCAATCGATTTCGGTTCAAAATGGTATTAAATGATTCATAATCAATTGTTTTATAATATCTATTAATTTCACATTTTTTTAAATTTTCAATCAAAGTTATTACCGTTTTTTCAAATTGGACTTCAAATAAACTACCCTTAAAAATGTAAATTTCCAAATAATAATTATTTGATATAAAAAATAAATGACAATAACACACAGATATGAAATTTTAATATATTCGAATAAATATCTATTGAGAAAAAAATAAAATTATTGCCCATTTCTAGGTGATTCCCTGTCGGAAAGAAGAAATTGACCTTTTCAGTTGTCTTTTAGACTACAAAATTCTTAATCAAAATGCTATTTTCTTATTAATAGACATACTGTGAACCTTCAGATAGATGAAATCGATAAAATAAGATAGATTTCATTTCTCATTTATAATCATTTTTGCTTGTTATATTCAAAGATGTCTCGCCATCATACTGCTTATTTGCCATTGATTCACGTCCATTCACTCTACAATATTGGAATATTTTTTAACACCCAAACTATTGATCTTAGACATTCACGTATATGAACTTTTATGTTGGAAATGAAATCTTGTTTAATATAGATCATTATATAAATTTGTGTGATTTAAAGGGTTAGGCAGTGATCGTGAAATTTATGTGGAAAGTTAGATAAATCCTGTTCTAGAGGCTTAGAAATTCTACTATATTCAAAAACTCTAATGAAGAAACGTTTTGATATCTTAATTTACTAAAATAAGTTCATTATCTATAATTATCATCTGATGACTAACTAAATATCTAGAGACGATTCTTTTCTTCTTCAAGTGCCACATTCGATCCCGAGATTCGACGATTACTGTGGAGAGTATTCTCTCCACTGATTTTCCAAGGAAAATTTTTCACAGGGTGGTTTCCCTTTGCCTTCCCCTGAAAGGATCAGATTATATCAGGTCAAATATTTGGAACGAGTCGGGCTTAAGCCTCGGGCAGCTTGATTAGAAGGCATATTGAGAGGATTAAACATTCAAAATTAAATATTTTTTCTGAGAAATGTAAATATTATTTTACAAAAAAAGTGGTTTTGGATAAAGGGTGCCCTTAGATAGCATGTGAAATTTTTGTTGATATTCGTGTCATCAATCAAATTCAATATTTTTGATTAAAACAATTCCCTGGTCAATTCATTTTATATTGAGAAATATTTACATTTACATAACTCATAAGCTATAGATTTTAGAAATTTTTCTCATATGAATTTTTCTGATGGAAATAAAATGTAGGTACTTTAATTATATGCAACTCTGTATAACTCAAAGTGTTAGGCAGGAATGGTGAATTTTAGGTGAAAAATTATTATAATAGATAAATACTCACTACAAAACTCATTGCCCCTCTTAGAAAAATAGAAACTCCATTATTACGAAGCATCATTTATGTATTTCTGATTAGATTATTTTATTACTTCCAAAATTTGTCAATTCTACTAAAAAGTTAGTTGATCTCTAAGCGGATTACCGAAATTGAAACCTTGTGGTGATATCCAGCTGGCCTCCTTCCGTCCCTAGGAAAACTATGCCAATGGTCGCGACCATCCCATTTTGAAGTCAAGTAACTAAATTTAAAACGACATGACAATGAAAATATTTTATTAGGCAGCGACCAAAAATAAATTCAAAATAAGCTGATGTGGCCATTTGCATGACTTTAACATCAACCTGGCCCCTCTTCTATTTTTGAACTCCTCTTCTGGGCCACTATCAATTTTACATTATGAGCCATTTTCATAAGGTCATAGGCGAAATTTCATACAAATCGGTCGGAGGGTCTAGGACTTATATTGATAATTTTACTTTTTGAGCCCCCCTGCCCATTTTAGTCAACGGAAAAATAGTTATTCTCTTTTTACTTTTTTTATTTTAGGGTCGTTTTATAGTAATTTCTATTTTTCTTTTTTTGGTTTAAAAATTTTGATAACTTAACCACAGTTTCAGAGAAATTTTGCCTATTTTTAAATGCTGTAATATCTACAGTTTTCGAAGTAGGAGGATTGATCAGCAACTGATATTTTTTGTTCAGGTATACTCTGAAGAAATGTATCCACTTTTTACTTGATTGCTTCTATTTTGTTAAGTTATTGCCATCTAAATCCGATCGATTTTTGAAAAATCGTCATTTTCAGATAGCCCGTACTTTTTTCTTTCAACTCGAAATCCCTTGAAATTTTCAGGGAGTACCTATACTTCATTATATCCTTAAACAACCCTGAAAATTTCAATTTTGGAATAGAAGTGATTTTCGAGCTATGAATTTTTTAAAATATCAACTTTTCGATTTAATATGACATTTTTGTGGTTTTATCATCAATTTTGAAATTTTAACGTAAATAATTGATATTTTTCAGAAAATAAATTCGAAAATAAGGACCAAAACGGATTGTTTCAGAAAATTGAGCTAAAAAATTAATAATAATCTCATGATAGTTATCAAATACTTTGAAAATTTGTATTCAACATATTATTAAAAGAGATGAACAAATATTTACTTTTCATATGGCTATTAAATATATATATGTAGGGGGGGGTTTCACCCCTTACGATTCATCCCGGACAGGCCTCCACTTGTAGAAGGCGGGCGGGTTTCACCCCCTTCGCTCATAGGGTGAAAATAATAGTAACACACTTATTCATTCTTTATATATATATTTATTTACAAAAAAGGGGTTTATACAGATTCGTGTCTAGGGGTCGTCGTTAAACATCATAATACACATCATTAATTAATACATCGTGACATCTTGACTGTGGCTCGTTTTCAACTGACTGGCTTGCAGTTGCAACCAACATTCCTTCAGCAGCACACACACACATAAGCACATGCATATGAGTGTCAGCTGACCAGCCTTCTCGAACACAAGTTGTCATAATAATATTTATTACATGCTTTTAGCCTGAAGGGACAATATCCAGCTAAGAAGAAAGGAATGCCGCTTTCACAAGGGTACAAGGCCCAGGCGGACATCTGTCGAACACATGATGCTAAACAGAATTCACTTTTAAATTAAATGCTTAATTAATCAAATCCCACATATATATAGGTATAATATGGGACAACTTAAAAAGACGTATTCGGAGTCAACATCCCCACCAACCACTATGCCGGAACTGAAAGATGCGGTTTTGGAGGAGTGAAATAACGTATACCACAAGCCTATATCAAAAACACTATCGATAGTATTTCCAATCGCTTACAGGAGGTCCTTAAAGCCGGAGGAGGCAACACATGTTATTAAAATGTTAATTTCAATAGATAAATTTGAAAAATTAAGTCCTGATGTAAAAATGGCTTTCATGGAAAAATGACATTTTTTTTAAATAAAAATAAATATTCTTGTTAAAATTATGATTTTTTAATCTTTTATGATCCTAGAAATTGAATGTAATAAATAAATTAAGTGAACATTTGTTTAATTGTAAAATATTTAATAAAACTTAGGTGGCCGGTTAATTTTGCCGCTGAGTGTATATGTAGGAATGTAGGCATATATTTATAATTTGCATTAAGCAGACAACAACCTGATTGATTTCTCTTTATGAATCAACAACTCTGCTACTCTCGGTAAAATAAAATCTTTTCAATTAAAGAATTATAATTGTAAAGACAAAGAAATTCGAATGTTTTATATACCTATATTATGTATCTAGGTTATTCAAGCAAGTGAAAATGACTCAACGAATGAAAGAAATTCCCTCCCTCTCGAGAGCAAGACCTAGATTTTAATTTGAAAAGGGTTCAAGGGGGGCAAAAGGGCCAGGGGTGAATGCAATCAGGGCTAATTGTCTCTGTTGCACGGTGAACTCTCCTTCTCCTTGGCTAAGTCTTTCGTCTTCTTGATATACGGGGATCCAAAACACCATATATATATATATATATATATATGTGTGTGTGTGTGAAGGGGCAAAGGGATGTGTGCCTCTCTCTGGTGTGCGAGCTTACAATTGCCAGATAAATAAAAAAAACATCCGATTCGTGTTTTAACGGTACTTTAATTCAATCTTAGATAATGTAAAATTCATTGGCAGCCATAATCCTGTCTGCCCTACGGCTGCGATGATATATATGTATTAGCCCTTGGAGGATACTTAGGTGGGCGCATGCGCGAATAAAGCATAATCGCCTTTATTTTTTAATGTTTCATCTTGTAGGATAAAAACAAAAAAAGATTTCAAAATTAAAATTATTGAATATAAAAGGGAGAATGAGGGTGAATTGGGGAGGGGGGAGGATTGTATTATTTAATATTTCAGAGTCTAAACAGAATATGAGTTTTATTTTATGATCATATGCGTTTATTTAGCTTTTCCCATTATGGGTTCTTATGAACTATCTGAAAAGATTAAATTTAAATAAATTTAATTTTAAAATTTAATATAATAACCGTAGTTATAATGTATATCATTCCATAGGGCTGTTTTTACGCAAAGGCCTACTAGGCCGGGGTCTAGGGCCTCAGGCATGTTCAGGGCCCCCGGCATCAACTAAACCCACTAAGTCCACACCTAATGAGTTGCCGATAAAAACTTTCAACAATTAACCGTAAGACCCCAAACCTTCAGAAGCTCATACACATATTAGTGAGACCGCGAGGTGAACCGAGACCTAATATCGTGTACACCTACTTCCATTTCCATTTTGAATTCCAAGTATAAGTCAATAGAATACAATAAGATTATCTAATGAATTCCAAAATAATTCCAAAGTCGGTGTACACCTAATTCCAAACGCGAGTTCACCCTCTTTGTTCGAGCAGTTGATCCAACTATCTACCTACCTACGAATCCTACTTGTTTTGTTGGTCGTCGGCCCAAGCGCCAGATATTACGCGAAATTTCTTTAAAACCGGACAAAAGATTGTCCGGATTTGCCCAGATTTTCTTGACCGGACAAACATGAAGAAAACGTCTGGCAACTCTATCTACCCTACACACATACATACACACACAGCGAGTGACTATGTACACTAATTGAGACAAAAATATATACATTTTTTTTTTTAATGCAATCGAATGCAAGAAGGGGTGCACCAGTAAAGATGTAGCCCCTATGGATCTCGAAAGACCCTTGCATTACCGAAGAGAAGGGAAAGTTGATTAAGTGAGAGGGTGTAGACGTAGGTGTCTATGTACCCTGGTTTTGAAGGTTTGAAGATCATAGGTGCTGGGAAAGATAGAGGCTGGGAGAGAGTTCCAGTTCCTTGAAGTCATGGGGATATATGTATTCGCGAATGAAGTGGTCCGGCACTTTTCCAATTTGACCGCAAAAGAGTGTTGGGAGTCGGCAAACGTGTGCTGCGTGCAAAGCATGCTTTGGGGGGAATTATTGATTTTATCTCATCAGAGCACCTGCCGTGATAGTATCTATAGAAAAGGGAAAGGGCAGAGACATCTCTTCGATGAGCCAGCGAGTCGAGGGAGTCGGTGAGGGTAGAATCGTCAATTAGCCTGACGGCTCGTTTCTGAATTGCATCAAGGGTAGCAAGAGAATATTTTGAGGCTCCTCTCCACAGATGAGAGCCGTATTCGAGACAGGGGCGGATTTGGGCCTTGTAGATGGTGAGAAGTTGTGGGGGTTTGTAAAATTGCTTGGACCTGAATAAGAAGCCAATCTTCCTTGCTGTAGATTTCGCCACAGAGGACATGGCAGTTTAAAATGGGCTATGTTCCTGATGACAAAAAAAAATAATTATATATATCTTATATTATTAAATGAGCAATTCTTGTATATATATATATATATATATATATTTATATATAGAATCGGTTTCTCGAAAACGGCTCTAACAATTTCGCTAGATCACTTATCAAGTCTCATGAGTTATTATTATTCGTGTATAAATTTTAATCCGATTGAAATAAAGGAAGGGTGTAAATTAGTCATGTCCTAAAATATATATTTTAATCGTTCATATCTCGTCTTCGGAATTAGGAAAATGAAATTGAACATGTCCTATCTTTTAAATCAAGCAAGCTAGCCAGAAAGACATCAGCAGTGACGTCATTTCAATTTCGACAGGCTTTCGAATTGCAAACCCAAAAACTTAAATGCAACAAATAAAATAATAATAACTTAAAAATAAAATAAAATCAACTAAAACGTAAAAAATAATTATCTTATTTAGTTACAACTAAACGACGAAATATTAACATGAAATTACTTTTTGAAGTCGGTGCCAAACAAACTATACCTATAAGCGAGTGTACCCACCAAACGTACTAAGTAAGATCCGTCAAGTGCGATTCATAAAATGTATATGTTTGGCACCGACTTCAAAAAGTAATTTCATGTTAATATTTCGTCGTTTAGTTGTAACTAAATAAGATAATTATTTTATACCTTTTAGTGGATTTTATTTTATTTTTAAGTTATTATTATTTTATTTGTTGCATTTAAGTTTTTGAAGTCGGTTTTATTTTTTTAAAAATTATTTTTATTTTTCTCTTTTTAGTGATGTTATTAATAGTGACTTAATATAATACCTTGCATGCATCTCGTAAGAGAAAGCGTCAGGCGAATGAATCAGAAAATGATAATAAAATTCAATTCATAAATATAGAAATTCTCTCGAAACGTTTGCGGGTTTTAAATGAATGTTATAAGATTTTTTTATAAAAGATTTTATTTATCATAATTTCGATTATTTGCTCATAAGAATTGGAGATTTACGTTATTTCGTCGTTGATCATATCATCAGAACTTGACCAAATTAATATGGCACCATCCCTAAGATACCCTCTTTCCTATAAAAAAAGAATCATCGAAATCGGTTCATAAACAAAGAAGTTAGGCCTGAACAAACCTAACAAAAAAGGTCTAATACCAATGAAAAAAAAACAGGACCAATCGGAAGCTAGACTGAACCCAATGCAAAAAAATCATCAAAATCGGTTCACAATTGGCGGAGATATCAGGTAACATTAAAAATTCAGTCGTATAGAGAACCTCCTCCTTTTTTGAAGTCGGTTAAAAACAGGTAAAGCTTCGTGGGCAGCGGGCTTAAGTCCTGGTTTTGAACTGCTACAAATGCTGACGTGGGAGTATTAATTTATGTTAAGTACCTGGAACACCGAGCGATGCTCGGTAATTTTTTGCTTCAGTTAAAATCGATATATTAATATTATTTTTTATTTTAAATTCAGATGAAAAGGTCAATTTTTATTCGAAGCTAAAATAAAATCAACTGGTGTGTTCACCACGACTTTCACATTTTCATTTATTTGAAATCATCGCGACTCTACTAATTTACACCCCCTTCCTTTATTTCGTTTTTTTTTCTCAAAAACGGCTGTAACGATTTTTTAAAAATTAGTGTATTTATCAAGTGTCATGAGGTAATAGTTGTGTCAAATTTTGAATCCGATTGAATTAAAGGAAGGAGGTGTAAAATAAATATTTTAATCGTTCATATCTCGTCTTTGCTAAGTCGCAGAGTCTTGAAATTTGAAACTTAAGCTACCTAGAGCTACAAGAAGTACCACAAGATTTTGGCTAAAATAGAAAAACCGGAAGTTGATGTTAACGTAGGTAAGAATGTACCCCTCTGCGTTTCACAACCATAAATCTCAGAGCTACGAAATTCGAAACTAAAGCTCGATATAGGCTAGAAGGGGCACAGCAAGCTTTTGATTGAAATCGGAACACCGTAAGTAAACATTTATATGAAAGATTTTTTGTTTTTTTTTCTCAAAAACGGCACAAACGATTTTTTTTTAAATTGGTGTACTTATCAAGTGTCATGAGTTATTAGTCGTGTATAGATTTTAATCCGATTGAAATAAAGTAAGGGGTTGTAAATTAGGAGTGTCGTAAAATAAATATTTTAATCATTCATATATCGTCTTCGGTAAGTCGCAGAGCCTTGAAATTCGAAACTTAAGCTATTTAGAGGCAAAAAGTTACCGAGCATCTCTAGATGCTTCATAGGCAAAAAATATCAAATATTAATAAAATATTAAAAAAAAGCACTATATATTATATATGTATATAGGTATACACCTAACACAAACCCCATTTTACCTATTTTTTTGTTTCACTCAGTATTTTAAATCTCTTTTTAATTTATCAGGAAAGATGTTTCTGTTGCTTTCATATCTTCAATCATTTTATTTTTTTACTCGAATTATTACAAATATCCAATTGTGTTATAATTAAAACAATAGTAATATTTAAAGATTAGAATAAATAATTAGTTATATGTCCACCACTAAAACATTCAGGATAATCCCGTAATTCATTGCAATCTCTACCTGATTAATTTGATTTTTTCCTTTTACCGAAGTGAGTATGATATCCAATTCGATAAAATTGATTCATTTACTCAATAATTTCTATACATGTTTATATGTGTATGTCATATTTATATTTTTTTAATTTTATTTTATTTTACGAAAATTGGCAATTGTAAATTTTTAATTGAATTTCACGTAGCCCCTTCCCCTTATGACCACCTCTCCTGGCAAATACATTGAATTCTTTTGATTTAATTTTAATCATTGTTATTGATCTAATTAGCGCGATTTGCTTAATTACGCACGAACAGCATTAATGATTTAGTGATTTTACAATTTGGCTGATTGAGTTAGTATTGCGTTTGGCTTAAAATCGATGAGGTGAGGTACGTTAATGCAAATATCTGCCAATTCGATTAGCGGCCCCCGGATTTGGCTTTGCCCAATAGCAGAGGAGAGTTTTTGACATTTCTCATCGCTCTTCAGCAGCCCCGAACAAAATATTATGATAGATGAAGGTTTGATTGCCGGTTTGGGAATGTACACCCCCGGGCGGGGGCGGAAATTAAGTTGACAATCAACGTAATACAAGCCAGCACAAGCCCAAGGTGCACACGACACCCTACTGGTACAGCACCCATCCAACAGCCAATGATATTAACACTTAACTAGGATTGATAACGTTAACAAACGGGTAATTTTATTAGGGCAGTTTGCAAAATTTTAACCCTTTATTGATTCCAAAGGTGAATATTGAAAAACAAATATTTTAATACATTTATGGGTAAATAAAATTTCAAGCTATTTCTAAATAAATACAATTATTAATAAGAAATTTAAAAGTGGTTGGTGCGTACTGGATATGTTAATTTTTAAAGGAGGATGAATGAAATTCAATTGCTTCTTTCCAGTAATTTTTATTTTTACAAGTGGTTTATCCAAATATTTCGAGAACACTACGGCATCTCTTCCTCAGTGGAAACCACCCACCCACCCACCAATAAACAGAGCCCATCAGATTGCACAAATCAACGCAAAAATCTTGATAAAACACTTTATACATTTACATATACATATTTTTACAAGTGCAAGGTGACAACCATAATTTGTTAACATTAAATGTTTTTTTCGATGACTTCGTTAAAATATTTAATGTTACACAAATATGTTTGTCATCTTGCACTATGAAAATGTGTATATGTATAAAGTGTTTTTTCAAGGTTTTTGCGTTGATTTGTTATAATCTGATGAGCTCTGTTTAGTTGTGAATGGGTGGTTTCCACTGAGGAAGAGATATCGTAGCGCTCTCTATAAATATTTGGATAAACCACTTGTAAAAATAAAAATTACTGGAAAAAGCGTAATTGAATTTCATTCAATCCTCCTTTTAAAAATAGAAATATATTAGAAGTATTTTCTTTTGCAGAGACGGTCTGGTAGAAAGAATTTCAATGGAAGGCAGCCCAAGGATAATGAAAAATAAAATTCTGAATAAAATACACTTATTGGAACTTGACGTTTTCATCCTCTTAAGAAATCGACGTTTCAAAGGATCTTCTCTCCTTCTTCAGGACTTAGAAGTGCCAATGAACGAAAGATACAAGGAAATTCCTTTTTCTTTTCTCCAAAATAATATTCGAGCACTGTTGAATACAATAAATAATTTAACACTAAAAGCTAAATCTAATTTGATAATTTTATAGCATCCCTTTGTCTCTAAAAGTTGCATCTTAGTGTTTTTCTCCTAGCCATAACTTTGCAATCAATTGATTTAAAATCTCAGCAAATTCCTGAAAGTAGTTTAGTTTAACTCCAGTGGTTCTTAGCCTATAGGTCGTAGATCATATTCTTTGGGTCGCGCAGAGTCCAAATATTTTACCTATTTTCAATAAGTTTAAAAATATATTTTGATTTATTCAATACTATTAAAAGTGAAAATATGAAAAACACGTGCTTTTTCATTAAATTTTCCTTGGATCGAAAAGTACCTTTGGTTATCTTAATTGTTAAAAAAAATTATATGTGAGTTAAAAAAATATCATGATTGTAAAATTTAAGAAAATTGCTTAAGTATGGTCTAAATAAGAGTAATTAAAAAAATATATATTTCTAGGGGTTGCAACATAAACATATTTCTCAAATTTGGGTCGCGGCTTAAAAAGGTTAAGAACCACTGGCTTAACTAGTTTCGAAAGATATTAAAGATATTATTTTGATTCCCAGAAATTAATTAATTTTCATTGAAAATGAGAAGAAATAATCAAAATTGTAATTTTAAGGGTTCGGTTTAAAAGTTTAAAACGGGATCCTTTTAGTGTCGATATGTCTGTCTGTCAGAGTATTGTCGCTCATAAATTAAATAAGATTCAAACTTAAAGCTTACAAAAAGTATCCAAATTCCCCAAAATAAAAAATGTAGTAAAATTTTAATTGAATTAATATTTTTAGGAGGATCAAATTTTTCGTGGTGTTCCTGTACTAATCTCATTAATTAGGTTCTCGAAGAATGATTCTAATTTTTTATAAATTTAATTTACTTTAAAAGCCTCAATTTGGACATTTTTAGGTGTTTATTGTATCTGTCGTCCTTCAGTAGTGGCTTAACTCAAAATTATGAAAAAATTCTACATACTATATTATCTTTATTAACGACAAATAAGAATACATTTGATTTTCAAGTATTTTTCAAGATAATAAGCTAAAAGTAAATAAATATTTTATGAGATATTAATTTACGATGAGTTAGTTTTCTAGGTCACTTGTGACTAACTCATCGTATATTAATATCTCATAAAATATGTATTTACTTTAGCTTTATTAAAAATGTTTCACCTTGCACCAACACCACAATTTCTATTAATTATTAGATAATTAGCTACATAACCTTTGGTTTGTGTATCCGACTCGTACTTGGTCAGCTTATTATTTTGCTGTTCCATTCAAACGCTAAATCGTAGTGTATCAGGGGGTCTCTAGAGACACCTCCACACCCCCAGGCTTGGTCCCACTTGACCACTTTTTTGCAAATAATAAAAATACTAAAATAATAATAAAAAAATAATTTAAGCAAAAGCCCTCTCCTGAAATTTATATCTAATTCATAACTGGAATAAATGGGATGTGAATTCATTTTTTATGGATTTTATTAGTCCGGCCCTAAAAACAAAAAAAAAGCAACAGAAATGATGAATTTGAATGAGTCAATTCCCAAGGTGTTCATTTCGAGATTTGGTTTGATTTTTCTCTTGAAGAGAACCAATTTGAAGATGGATGTATTGGAGAATGGGGTAGAGGTTTTGGGAGTGTTTGAGGGGTTGAAGGCGAGCAGGAAGAGGATTAGTGAGAGGGTAGGGTCCTCTCGGAGCCAGTAGGCCCTACTGCTGGCAATCGCAATGATTCAATTAGTATCGATGCCCAATTGAATGGCTGGCTCCCCAGGCAACCAAGGACCAGCCAGATATGCTTCAAGAAACAAACATATTATACACTTACAACAGATAATACCATCTAATCTTTAAATACAGAAATTATTTCTCGATTAGAAAGATTTTCAAATATGTACTCAGTATTCTCGGTACCGCGACATTTCAGCCCCCGACAAAATATTCCAGACAAAACATCCCCCAACAAAATATCCCCCGACATAATATCTTCTGACAAAATATTCCCCAGTATAAGGGAGAATACAAAAGAGATTAAGTGAGAAGCTTATAATCATAGTTTTGAATAATATAAACAGACTTTCATATTTTGGCGGCTAATTAGCCGTTTGAAAGTGCTGCTGTCTGTCGTTAGATTTTCTAGCTAACAATTTATTATTTTTACTATCTATAATATAGTATTTATCATCTATATTTACTTATTTATCGTCTATGTTTACATTACACAATTATTGATTGTTTGTTAAAAGTGTTATTAATCATTATCGTTATTAATTATTATTATAATATTGGGCGAAAATATAGCGCCCCAAACACACCCCGCCCGACGATTGGCTGGTTCGGTTTTCAAGTGTGGTGTTTGATTAGAAAAAATGGGAGCCCGAAACACACCCCGCCCGACGATTGGCTGTTCGGTTTTCAATGTGTGTTTGATTCTGTGTGATTAGAAAAAAAAATGGGAGCCCGAAACACACCCCGTCCGTACTAAACTTTCGGAGATTCGGTTAATATATATTCAGTTCGGCTCGGTTGGGTTCGTGACAGACTCCTTTTCGGGCTGGTTTTTAGACGGTTCGGTTGGCGTCATATATATTAACCGAACCGGAGTCGATTTGCATTACTCATAAGATTCACGAGGGGAAGGGTTATTTTGTCATGAGATATTTTGTCTGAAGGATATTTTGTCGGGACTATTTTGTCGGGGGCTGAAATGTCGCGGAATCAGTATTCTCGCCGAAAGCAATCTGAGTATTGAATGCGGTCGAAAATTGTAATTTTTCATTTCTATCATAGAAAATATTTTAAAAAAATTAAAAAACACGCTTCTAAAAACTACAAAATAATGTAATACTTAATCAAAAATTATGGGGAGCAAAAACATATACTTTCAATTAATTTCAACAAAGTGCCCCACGCTTTTTGATTAATTATTACATTATTTTGCTAGCATTTTCTTCGATTTTTTCCCATTTTGACCATGAAGGTGTTTTTGACAGACTACACTATACATTGCCTGAAGAGGTCTGCAAAGTCGACAAAACGTTGACTGATAAATAAAAAAGTCACACATAAAAACTTGTCCTTATTTTCTTATTATAAACTTTCGAACTCTATACATTTTTAAACTAGATTAAATTTGCTAAAATTAAAACAAAGTTTCATCTTAATTGAATAATGGTAACCCGTAACGAAATGAGGTTGAAATTTTGAAAAATTTGAATTTTTTGCAAAAATTGCAGTTTTTCGGTCATAAAATGAAAACCACTCATCCTAGAAACTTGATTTCTATTTCATTCTGTAGGAAATTTTGTTAACTTGAATGTTTACTTGAACTACTTTTTTGTTAAAATTCTTAGATTTATAGATATTCATCATTTTCCATAACAGGAAATTTTCAATTTTTTTACAAAATTGTAGTTTTTTCCTTCATAAAATCAAAATCACTCATCCTAGAAACAATATTTCTATCTCATTCTCTAGGAGATTTTGTTGACTTGAACGTTTACTTGGACTACTTTTTTGATAAAACTCTTAGATTTATAGATATCTAGCATTTTTCATGACGCTTTTGAGGATTTCCCTTAATTCATGTAAGTTGAAACCCCCTTATATCAGGGGTGAGCAACCTTTTTAACCCACGGGCCAATTTAAATTTTAAAATTTTGTGGCGGGCCGCACTTACTAATAATTTACAAAGCTTTATATATATACTAATAAACATTATAATATAAAAATACAAAATTAAAAAAAGTAAATATTTCATATATAAATTTTAATGCGACAAGAAAAGAACAAAAATGCAAAATTTAAAAAGTAAATATTTTATATAATTATAAGTGTATATTATAAGTGTATATAAATGTTAATGCAAAATAAAAACAAATAAAAGAAGAACAGAAAAACTAATTTACTTGAAAACTTTAATGAGAAATTTGGCACTGCTTTTTCGATATAAGCTGATCAATATCAGCCGGTATTGATGAAGTAGCTATACGTATGCAGCTTTCTAATCGAGCATCACTCAGTCTTGATCGGTGGTCATTTTTGATTAATTTCATGGTTGAAAATAATTGTTCGCATACATACGTACTTCCGAAAAGAGACATCATTTGCTTTGCATTTTTCGTCAAAAGCGGAAATTTCTCAGGGCTCACATAAGATTTATAAAAATTATCGATGTTTACTGAGAAAAATACATTTTTTAAATCGGTATTATTCTGTATGTTAATCACTTCCATTTGAAAGTTTTCAGGAACTGTATCCACATCGATATTAAATGGCGAAGAAAACATTTTCATGGAAACCGCTATCTTCTCAGCTTTGAACATTTGGAATCGTAATTGAAATTCGTTGATTAAAATGTCTATATATTGTACGTATTTTTGAGAAGTAGTAACGTTTTCTTTTTCTAAATATGGAAAGTGAGACACATTATTCTGCAAAAGATGCTGTTTCCACAATTTTAATTTGCGCTCAAAGCCTTGAATTTTATCATACAAATTGTGAATAAACTGTCCTTTGCCTTGAAGTTCCACATTAAGATCACCGAGATGCTGAGTTATGTCGATAAGAAACGCAAAATCGGACATCCATTCTTTATCACCAAAATGAGGAAAGGCATATTCCTTCATATCCAAGAACAATTGTATTTCACTTTTTAAGGCGTATACTCTTTTTAGCATTGCACCTCTACTAAGCCAACGTACTTCGGTATTGAAAACCACGTCGCCATATTATTGCATGTTTGAACAAGTCGCCGATAAATGAGTAACTCGTCTATGTATTCGCGATTCAAACTAACTCGAAAGAAGTATACTTTGACATAAATCATATGTTTTAATCTGTCAAATTACATTCGATGGTGGCGCTAGTGTCAGATTGAATCCCGAATTGTATAGTATCCGATTTATAAATTGGCGACTACTACTAACATAACATTATAATTAATTTATTGATGGGAGAAAAATTAATAAATAACAAATTATTATTATTAATAAAAAATATATTAAAAATATTTATTAACAATATAATAAATAACAAATTATTATTGTTTATAAATAATCGAGACGAATAATAAAATTCTATTTTAGAAATGCTCGGCGGGCCGCAGAAAAATATTTAAAGGGCCGCATGCGGCCCGCGGGCCGCGGGTTGCTCATCCTGCCTTATATATTGGGCTAATAACCACCTCCTAACAACTATTCCAAATGGTAAGTCGCCTCCCGTACGAAATTTCAGGCTCCATGTCTAATTACAAATTCACAATTATTACTTGAAAAATTAGCATATTTTGATAAAACAATATTTATTGAATATTTTTAAGATTAAATATATTTCCCATGGCTGGTTGTGAATATTTATTTGAAGCTGTTATGATAATGATGATTTGTTTTTATGGTTGATGTTGATTCGATTAAAAATGATGAAATCAGTGAGCCGTCAATAAAACCCGGACAATTATCAATGCATTCAGATAATCTATTTCTAAATAGAATTAGATTATACTTTGGTTGTTGTTGTCGTCGTTTAGGGTGCACCACATAGACACCCTTACAAAATGGAAATTATCATATTTAAATAATAGGGAAGATTTATGAAGAGTGACGGATAACAAAAAAAAATCCCTTTCCTATGATAAATAAACTTAGATCTTTAAGGAATAAATTGAAGCTGATGGCCTTTAGTTTACTCTAAAGGACGAACTGTCCGAAAATAACCTCCTGTAGATCCTACTTCTTATAACTTAATTTTTTTACTGTACCATATATAATATGGTCATGTATTGTAATCGATCATGAAAAATTATTTTTTTGCTTTGTTTTTTCGAAATATCTCAAAAACAGTCGACTCTCGATAATTTGAAATCCAAGGGACTACAAGAAAAATTCCAATTATCGAGACTTCAAATTATCAAGAAGTTTGAATTATCAAGAGGAAAGAAAAAATATTCGAATTATTATATTTTTGAAAATATGTATGAGCGAGCTTACATAGATTTTATATATAGCCTCAAGTAAAAAAGTAAAAATAATGAAAACGACAAAAAAGAACAAAAAAATTTACATATGTATTAACATTGGAATGGATAATAATATATCTAATTAAAAAAATGAGGAGTAAACATTGTTAAGAAAAATTCGAATTATAAAGAGGGAAGTTGGAATTATAGAACGTTCTCTCCCCTTTTATTAAAAAAAAAATTCGAGTTATCGAGCGTATCAAAATACACAGCATTTTTTCGATTTACCGAAGTTGACACCTGAAGAGTTCGAATTATTAAGAGTCGACTGATTTTGATACAAAAAATTGAGCCAAAACATGGCGTTTCGGTCTACAAGAGAGTTTATAGAGTGTACATCGAAAAAACGGCCTTTCGGTCTACAAAACAGTTTATAGAGAGAAAATCGAAAAAATTAATAAAATCATATTTTTATGAGATATTAATTATTTTGTCAAAAATTTATTAGTACGTTTGTCTGTTGGTCATTTTCCAAATTCTGTGTACGCTCTAGCTCAAAAACTAGTGTCAAAATGGAATTTTACATGTAGTATTTTTGTATTGAGGTTAAGAACTGATTAGATTTTGATTGAAATCAAACCCAAAACCAGGGGGAGGAGTTCTTAAAAAACTAAATAGTAAATAACAAATAAAAGATTCACGGATTTTTGGACAATTTTTTATTAATATGACCTTTGAAAAGCACGAAACCTCGTATGAAAATTGATAATTAACATTAATAAAAAATTGTCCAAAAATCCGTGAATCTTTTATTTATTATTAAAATGGACATGAACAAACTAAAATTAAATAGATAACATTTTCAAACAACAACAAAAAAAAATAACAAAAATTGAATTTAAAATATAAAAGGCTTTTATAATAAAAAAAGAGAATTAATTTTTTTTAGGGGACCAAAAAATAGAATTATCAATATAAGTCCTAAACCCTTTGATCATTTTGTACGAACTTTCGAATATAAGCAAGTATTCGTGTTAAAGCACAAAACTAGATATAATTAATAAATAAAAGAGATCGGGCAAGTGCATGGTAAAGTTATGTGAATCGCATTATCAGTTTATTTACTATTAAAAATATTTTATTTATTTTGTAAAAATTACACAGATCTGTGAAATTTAACTTTTGAAAAGTTGTTCGTATTATTGAGTAAATATTACTATTTTGATTCATACACCTAAATACAGTAGAAAATGCTATCTAAAAAATTCTATCCATTAAAATGAACTGAAATTTGTAAGAAGTGTTTGTGTTCTGCGCCAAGCTTAAAGTTAATACTTATAATTTCTAAAATTTCTATAAATTTTACTAATCCTTGAAAAAGTTTGTAGTTTTTCCTGCAATTTAAATTTAATTTATGTGCTTTTAATCAAGTAAAATAATTTAAATGTGAAAAATTGATTTTTAATGAAATAGGATAGGGTAAGTAAAAGTAAAGTTTTTACACACCTACTGATTACCTCTTTTTTTAATTAATTTTATTACTCGTGTTTTTATTTTTATTTTTAATAAATTCTTATTACATAATGTGAGGGGAGGTTCAAACCACCAAATCACCACTTTGGAGACAAGAGCTTAATATTTGAATGTTAATATATTAAATAGAAATAGTGTGTCTTTTTTATAAATAAATTGAGTTTATTTTTTGCCATGTCCCGTTAATGATAAGCTTAATCAGCCAGGCAGGCGAGCGAGCCAAGAACGCCGAGCAGTTGTTCATAGAAACTCGAATCGAGTACTTCTGGCGGTAATACTCATCTCTTAAGGTAAATCTATCATTATTTTATTAAATGTTTAGTAATTAATAAATTCAATTAGGTACTACTTGATAAGTACAATTTCTTAATACCTATTCCTCACACTTAAAAATAAATTTCCAGGTAATAATTTAATATTCAAAAATATGAAAAATAGGGATTTTAAGAAATCATTACCAGGTAATAATTTAATATACAAAAATATGAAAAATAGGGGTTTTAACCAATCATTACCAGGTATATTTCGATAGTATAAAGTTCTCTAATTTTTTTATTACTTACCTACTTATCTTGATTAGAAATGTCTGAAACAAGAGAATAGTAATTTTCAATCATGATTTTTTTCTTTTATGTGTCTACGTTTGATATTCACGAGAGGCCGTAGAAAGCTCCTTCTTTTGCCTAAGTGTTTTTCAAAAAAAACTTAAATTACTAAAGTGGGTTTTCTAGATTCTTAATTTTGAATTTAAAAATACAAAAAATCAAATCGTTATGAATTCTTATGAATATGTGGAATATGTGGAAAAATTTAAACAAATTCAGCATCGACCTTCAGACTTCAAGATCTTAAATTTATTGATTGTTTTACGTTGGATTATTTATTAATTGGATTCTTTGTTTAAAAAGTCTAAAATACGATTAATTAAAAAAACCATTAGTTATCTAGTTCTTGATAGGTTTTTTTAAATATATATAATACCGTATACTCTATTTAGACACATGGGAGTGGGCCAGCCAAGTTCGGAAAAACGGGCGACCCACCAGCCATGTGTATATTTACACGAACCATTTCAAGCTACTTTCGACCCCATCATAACTCAAAAAATTATTAGACTTACACACTTGAAATTTTGCATGTCTAATAAGGCCTACTGGAACACCTAGAATCCAAAATTCAATTAATAAAACTATTATAGTTCTTGAGTTATTAAGGTCTGAATAGTGCCATTTTTAACAGTGACTCACTCACTGACATATCAAAAACCTAGAATACTTCCGCTGATCCTAGAATTCTGAAATTTACCATGCTGGTAGAGTTTGGGCTACAATTAAAGAAAAAAATCGAAAAAGTGAAACTTTCTGTTTTTAAGGACCTAAAATGAAAGGGTGAAATTTATTATAGGCTTAATTTACATATAGTGAAAATACAATCAAGCTAGAATGCTGAAATTTGACATAGTGGTAAAGCTTGGCACAGTAATAAAGGAGGAAATTGATAAACCGAAACTTTCACTTCTTCGGGGCCCAAAATGAAGGGATGAAATTTATGAAAAACCGACCGGGGTTCTTAACAGATATTTTATGAGAAATATTTAATATTTATTAATATAAATGTTTAAATGTAATTATTTAGATAAATTAAAGGATAAAACTTTTCAAAAATTAATGATATCTGACCAAAAACATAAATGTGAAAAAGGTGCCAAGTTCGGTACAAACGGCTTCGCCGACAAAAGAGTTGAGATCTAAACGGGTACCAAGTTTGGTTAAGTCATAGCTATAGTGATGTACAACTTTCTTTTAATTGATTTAAAAGAAAATTTGTTACGTTCTTTGATATTAAATTTATAACTTGGCAAGTTTTATATCGAGCCAAATTGTTTGTAGTACCTATAAAATAGAACAACTAGCAAAGCTAAATTTTAAACTTCTACTAAATATCATCAGGTTAAACGTAAGTTATTGACTATTAGGTTTAACTTGCCAAGTTAAATTTAATATCAAAGTACGTAATAATTATTCTTTTTAAATCAATTGAAGACCGTTGTACATCCCTATAGCTATGATTTAACCAACTGCTATGAAACTTGGTACCTGTTTAGATTCCAACTCTGTTAGGCGAAGACGTTTGTACCAAACTAGGCCCCTTTTTCACATTTATGTTTTTGGTCAGATACTATATATATCTAAATCTATATGTAAAATATTTAACTGTTAATTATAAAATCAAATATTAAATTTAAGAATCTGAAAATGTCTCAAATAAAGAAAGGAAACATATATGTTAATTTAGTTTTGATTTTTTTTCTTCATAGAACTCAGTATCTTATAATTTTTAATTACAATATAATAATTTTTATTTGAGCAATTACTCAGTGCAAAGTGGATGTATTGAACCCCTCCAATTTTTTTCCGCTTATTATGTTCAAAAATATCTGAAAATTGAAAAAAAATAATAATTTTCAAACAGAATTTTTTTCTGTCCATGTGAGTGTGTCTGGATTTATACTACCTACGAATAATTTTTAAGAAAAAAATAAAACCGACTTCAAAAAAAATTAAGTGCAACAAATAAAATACACTAAAAGGTATAAAATAATTATTATCTTATTTAGTTACAACTAAACGACGAAATATTAACATGAAATTATTTTTTGAACTCGGTGCCAAACATATACCTTTTATGAATGTTGGCGGAGATATGAGGTAACATAGACAAAAAAATTCAGTCGAATAGAGAACCTTCTCCTTTTTAACCGACTTCAAAAAAGGAGGAGGTTCTCTATTCGACTGAATTTTTTTTGTGCCTATGTTACCTCATATCTCCGCCAATTATCAACCGATTTTGAAAATTTTTTTTTATTGGGTCCGGCTAGCTTCCGATTGGTCACATTTTTTTTTCGTTTTTTTCATAGGTATTAGACCTTTTTTATTAGGTTTGTTTAGACCTAACCTCTTTGTTTATGAACCGATTTCGATGGTTCTTTTTTTATCCGAAAGGGGGTATCTTAGGAATGGTGCCATATTAATTTGGTCAAGTTCTGATGATATGATCACTATTAATAACATCACTAAAAAGAGAAAAATAAAAATAATTTTTAAGAAAAAAATAAAAACCGACTTCAAAAAATTAAATGCAACAAATAAAATACACTAAAAGGTATAAAATAATTATTATCTTATTTAGTTTCAACTAAACGACGAAATATTAACATGAAATTACTTTTTGAAGTCGGTGCCAAACATATACCTTTTATGAATCGCACTCGACGGATCTTACTTAGTACGTTTGGCGGGTACGCTCGCTTATAGGTATAGTTTGTTTGGTATCGACTTCAAAAAGCAATTTCATGTTAATATTTCGTCGTTTAGTTGTAACTAAATAAGATAATAATTATTTTATACCTTTTAGTGTATTTTATTTGTTGCATTTAATTTTTTGAAGTCGGTTTTTATTTTTTTCTTAAAAATTATTTTTATTTGAAGTCGGTTAATAAAGAACGGAAAGTTCTAAAAAGTTTATTCTGGTTCTAAAATGTTCATAATTTCAAAACATAGAACTTGTTCGATTTGGGCAGGCCCGTTTTTAACCCTCGTGGCGCTATGGGCAAATTAAACAGGTGCGCCTCCTTCCCAATCTTATCTATTCTCTTGCGCCCTCTTTACGCCCCAAAATCCTTGCGCCCCTGGGCATGTGCTCATTTTGCCCAGTTATAGAATCTGGCCTGGATTTGGGATTTTTTAGCTTCAGAGCTGCTGAATGAAAAATGCATGAGAATTATTCGCAAGCCGTCTGGCTCCCAATTTTCCACTTATTGAACTTTGATCTACATCTTGGGTCGATCAGATAAAAAAAAACAAGACCTATGAGGTAAAGAATTTTTTTTTTAATTTTTATAATTTTCTTTACTTTATTAAAATATTTTTTTGCAACGAAATTTTCTCTGGAGAGAGACGGACTGGTATAAATTTTAATTGAATTTAATGGAAGGCAGCCCAGAGGTAGTGAGGAAAGAAAAATTTAACACATCAAATAAGGTGTAATTTATTGAAATCCTTCCTCCTTTCCTTCAAACCGACGTTTCGAAGGATTTTTCCCTCCTTCTTCAGTGTTTCAAAGGGTCAATGAATGAAACAAATTAAATGTTTCTTTCTTCTCTCCACAGTAGTGTTCAAAACTTTCTTCCTTTTTAACAAAGGCATAGAAAAACAATTTTTTTCCTCCTTTTCTTAATTATTAATGTCTAATTAAGAAAAGGAGGAAAAAAACTGTTTTTCTATGCCTTTGCTAAAAAAGAAGAAAGTTTTGAACACTACTGTGGAGAGAAGAAGGAAACATTTTATTTGTTTCATTCATTGACCCTTTGAAACCATGATGAAGGAGGGAAAAATTCTCCGAAACGTCGGTTTGAAAGGAAAGGAGGAAGGATTCCAATAAATTAAATCTTATTTGGATATGTGTTAATTTTTTCTTTCCTCACTACCCCTGAGCTGCCTTCCATTACATTCAATTATTAAAATATGTTTCACCAAGAACCTACACCATTCTCCCTTAATAAAAAAAAGTCCTATGAAGTTCAGACAGCCTGGAATCTAGATATCGCTTTCGCACTGAGTGACTATTCCTCTTTGATTTTCTGATTTATCTCGATGTCTGAGATTTCGCTCTCTAAGCAGTCTGGTTGATTAAGAGCAAGTTGCAAAGGTGAGGTGGGATCGCTGACTCCCTGGACCATTTCATCAATAGCCCGATCACTTAACGTTTCGATGGCAAATCGATTCTTGGAGAAGACGGCCGGCCACGCGATAACGAGTTTATCGCCCAATTGCCCTTGTGTTTTTATAGGGAACCCCCGGGCAATGTGCACTCAAGGAATTAGGCTTTAGCCAACCCTCAGGCTTGTCTTGAGCCCCAAATAATCGGCCGTTAACTAGGCGATCAATCAGGACCGGAACCGGGTCCATTTACATCGGGACAGCGTTAACGCCTAGCGTTTTCTGTTAATTGATTAAATAAAATATCCTTGGCAAATTCAATGGACAAAAGGGGAAGGTCACAAGGGGGAAAAACAAAATAGAAAAAGGGACACAATAAAGTGAAAGTGTGCGCATTTAGTGATTTTGTTTAGAAAACAAACAAATGGTCACTTACGAAAATCAATTTGAAAATATTAAATAAAAAAAAGACAATCGTTTGTATTTTTTATTTTATATAGATATATTTAAATAATGAAATATAATAGTTTTATACTAAAAAAACAAATAAATAAACAAAAATATTGAATTATTTACATTCATTTATATGTATAAAACTTATAATAAATATTACAATTAAATTAACTTTAAAATAATATTTACACTTTTTTTATTATTTTTATTTTATATAATATATTATATTTATATTTTTATATATTATGTACAATAGATATATATTTTTATGATTAAAAAATTATTACAATAAATATTTTTCAGTAAAAATAAAAATAAATATTAGAAATAATTTTAAAAGATTTTTTTGTCGAGAATACCAGAGGAAATTAATGAAGGTACCTTGATGAGGGTAAATTAACCCCCTCTAACCGCACAAAAAAATAATATGAAAATGAAAACTACATACATATTTGCTTACAAAAAGAAGAATAAATTCCACCCAAAACAATTCATGTGAAATAACAGGCCATGTTCGAAAAATTATTGAAATCTAGGGTGCAGCTAAGCTACAAATTCGCCAAGCAGTAATTAAGTCGAGAAAATAGTATCTAATTTTACATAAAACGCATTCTTTAATTTTAAATGACGATCTAAACTAATGGATTTGATATTTTTAATTTAATTTATTTTTCTGAAACTTGGCTATTACGAATTAGTATGCCATTAGGGTAAATTAATTATATTCGGGACCAGCCAAGTTTTAGAAAAATAATTTAAATTAATATTATTATAATATATAATCCATAAATCTAGATCAGGCCTAACAAATCTGAATCGCACCACGGCCATATTGACGACCTAAAAATGTCCAAGGGCCGCACACAAATAAGAATAATTTTTTTTCGATATCTGGCTTTACAACGGATTTTATATTTATCCATTTTTATTGTGAATGAATGTAAAGATACACTGAAAGTGTTAAATCAAAGTAAATGTGAAAAATAACAATACTAGAAACAGATACGAAAAGAAAACATGCTTTGAATGACCCAACAACAAAATGGACGTATTTGTATACTTATAACCATAATTAAAAATAGTTTTAACTATTTAAATTATTATTAGTTTTTTATTTTTATTTTAGTAAAATTCAATAACATAAGGTTTTAATATTTAACGCCTAATGATGCAACCCGCAATTTAGAGCTTTCGATTTGAATGCATAACCTAGCACACACAGGCGAAGCTATATCTTTCTAATCCAGCCCTGATCTAGGTCGTCATTTAAAATGAAAAGAATGCATTTTTAATTGAAAGTAATATTTTCTCGACTTATTATTCTTAAATAAATAAATAAATAAATAAATCTTTATTTCTCGACCTGCTAGAGGCACAAGTCCTCGGTGGCTAGGTCCTCCAAACATCAATACAATCTAGCTACAACAACATCTTGGCGAATTTATCTTGGCAACAGCCTAGCACTCTTCTTTTTCAAACTTGGCTTGTTTTTTCACAGAAGTGTTTTGGGTAGTATAAATGAATATGCCGTGTGTATTAGGGTGGTCCTTATTTTGGGTATTTTCGAATTTTTACGCGGACAAGGGCTCATATAGTTCGAAATAATTAAAATAAAATATCCCCAAGTTTCTAGTCTCTATCTCAATTATAACCTGTGTTCCCAGCGATACAAGTTTCCCATCTAAATAACATGGGTTTTTGCCATTGAAAGATCAATTTTTTATTCCAGCCAAAGTAATGGTTCAAAAATTTGAAACTCTGTAGACTTTATCCTTATAATAGTAGCTATCCCTCGAAATTTTTACGGATTTTTAGCTATTATAAATTTGGAGTCTATAACTAACACTAAGAATTAGCAGTATTTTATCTGACTGTAACTCCAAAATTATAATAGCTAAAAATCTGTAATAATTCTGATAGATAGCTAGTATTATTAGGTTAAAGTCTACAGAGTTTCAAATTTTTTGAACCATTACTTTGGCCGGAATCAAAAATTGATCTTTCATATGGCAAAAACCCCATGTTATTTAGATTAGAAACTTGCATCGCTGGGGGCACAGGTTATAATTGAGATTAAGACTTGAAACTTGGGGATTTTTTTTTTATTTATTTCGAACCATATGAGCCCTTGTCGGCGTAAAAATTCGAAAATACTCTTTCAATAATATGAAATATACGTATATATTTTTTGCTATACCTACATTAAATCCAATTGCTTAAATTTTCATTTAGGGGTTTCCTATTAATTTCAGAACCAAAGTGTAAATACAAAATGTGTTCGGAATTAAAAACTGTGTCTTCGCCCCCCTGCTAGGGCTGGTCCTGCTTGCTGTAGTTTTGTGCCTGAATAAAGCCTAAAAGGAAGGCGATATATCGCTAAATAAAACAATTTAAAAAATCGTATTCCTTAAATTCTGAATAATTTAAAGAATTTGAAACTGAAAAATTAAAGAATCTATAATTAAGATTTAAATTTTAATCATTAAATTTCTCGACTCTTTACTAAAAAAATAACCTTAGTTAAATTTTAATCATTCTGTATTTCGTTTTATTATTATTTTTTTTTAAATAAAATTTTTATCATATTTATTATAGTCACACACCTCATTTCTTATGGAAAAGTAAAATCCAATAATAATATGACTAAAGACATTTTTTCCCTTTTAAGAGTGAGAGAGAGCAAGTTTCTAAAATTATATAATATATACACATTGGTTAAACCCTGCATCGGTCCTCACTAATAAACAAATCACTCACATTTTATGTATACACATAGACTAATTTTAATTTATTTTTTCTCATCTCAACTAATAATATGAAATCATTACAAAGTTTATTTTAAATGTTGCGTATACATATCACTTGGAATTCTCTTTACACGTATCACTATATTAATACATAACACTATTTACCACTGTTGTTTTTGTTTTTTTGAATTTATTTTTATTTTATTACTTTCACTTGTTCACAATGTGAATTGTTAATGTCTTTATTGTCAACGCATAGTAGCGGATTTTTTAGAGTGAAGAGTTATTTTACATTAAAAAGAAATCTACATAATTAAATGTATTCGTGAATAATACAGGGTGGGGTAACTCCCTCTCTTGTTTTGAAAATGAATTTAAATACAAATAAATAAATCATAAGTACCTACTTAAGATACAAAAAATTTATTTTCACATCTTAAACTTACAGCCTGAGAGATTTATCTCTAGTAGATATATTTTATAGAGTTTAAAATCTATATTTTCGTTTAAAATATCTGGAAAAAATTACTTTTTGAAGCCTCTGTTTGAAGGGTAGTTATTACAAAAGGGGGCCTTTATCAACTTGATTGAAGATTTCTAGGGGAAAAAATATTAATTTTCAAAAAACTAAACTTATTTTAAATAGTAAATTTTATAGAGAGTTTAAAATCTGTATTTTCGTTTAAATATCTCGAAAAAATTACTTTTTGAAGCCTCTGTTTGAAGGGTAGTTGATACAAAGGGGAACCCTTATCAACTTGATTGAAAATTTCAGAATACAATATTTACAAGAAATAATTATTCAAACATTTCTCATAAATTATAAATGATTTTTTTCTCTAATTTTGAAAATGATTACAATTTTGAGCAACGAAAATTCTATTAACGAAATGTCCTTTTGGACTTATTTTTTCTAAAAATTTGTCAGGAAGAGAATAATTATTTTTCGTTACTATTTTCAATTTTTATTCAAGACAACCTCTTTAGCATTGTGCTATTTTCAAAATATTTATTTGTCTAATATGGATTAATTATTCTTTCATAAAGCAAACATTTTTCAAGTTTTCACTTGATAAATGGAGAGAACCAAAGTACAACTTCTATTTAGAATGTGAAAATAAATATTTTGTATCTCGAGTTTTTTTTTTATTTAATTCTTTAAAATTCTTTAAAATTAAGGACAGAATTTTACCCAAACCTGTATCATATAAGTATCAGTGGCGAAGTTAAAATCTGTCTTAAGAGGGTCCAGAATTCTCTTAAAATAAATAATATAAATAGTTTTATTTTCCAAATCATTAAAGGTTAATTCAATTTAATTTTTCTAAATAGTGCTAATGAGGTTAAATTTTGATGATAAAATTACGGGGGAAATTTTTCATTTATAAAATTGCTGCATTTTATTAAAAAAAACTATTTGTTTAATAAATTAACTTCTATTTAATAGAAGTATTTTCTTTTGGAGACGGCCTGAAAGAATTCAATGGAGAATTGATGAAAAGACAGCCCAAGAATAATGAAAAAAATTATTGGATTTATTTTCACCTTCTTAAAAATCGAGTTTTTAATCAGGGCTTAAAAGAGTCATCATAGAAGGAAAAGAGGATCCTCCGAAACATTGGTTTTTAAGAAGATGAAAATCACCTTCCAATAAATTATTTTATTGGGAATTTTATTTTTCATTATTCTTGGGCTGCCTTTCTATCAATTCTCCATTAACTTCTTTTGGTTAACTAGTATTGTAATAAAATGAATATGGGCCGACAAGTCGCAAAATGTTTGCGCCAGTTATCATATAGGACATATTATTGATATAACTAAACAGTAAAGCGGCGGATTAAGCATAATTTAGACGTTTAGTGTTTAAAGCTCATTCGTTTATTCATATAAGTACGTGTTGGATAAAGAAAATAATCTGTCATATCTTCAAAATTTATTTTGATTTTTAGCCTTATGAGTATTAGGTACACATTTTTAAGAGATTGTGGAAAATAATAATTTGTGTTCGAATATTTAGGAGAGATAATAGTTAATAATAATAATAATTTTTATTGCTCTTTAGCTTAGACCATGAAATATATAGACACGCCCTCTGCTACTCTCCACACAGAGTGAAGTGAGGCCAACATCGCCTACAGATGACGTCACCTTCTCGAATAAATATTTTGGTATATTAATTTGCAATTTTTGGAATCCAAAAATAAATAATCTAAACTACGATAAATTTATCTCAATGTATAATAATTCCTATAGTGGCCATGCTATTTCTGGGTGATCCTACCTACAGATGACGCCACGTTCTCTAGGTGATGTTGGCCTCACCAAATCGACACCAGGGCGTGCTATATATTTCATGGTCTAAGCTCTTTAGATCAGAATTTGGGGATCAGGTAGGCCAAGTAGGTAAGTCCTTGCCTACGGATCCGAAAGCCAAGGTTCAAGTCGGGCTCATTGCAAAAACTTGACTGGCTATAATCTGGCTCCACTGCCTATTTACATACACTCACATATAATATAAAGACATTCATATAAATATTAAACATATTTGCTTAGGATATGACCAAATGCATTGGTCACGAGGTCATTAAAAAAAATCAGAATTTTGGATTTTAGAAATCAAACTTAAAAAAATGGTCTGAAGTCTTATCTACGCCACTGATAAGTATAAAATATAAAGTAAATCCTAGGTCCTGAAGAACATAAAACTGATATCAAGAAACTATCTAATAAACAATAATATATCTGAACAAATGTAATTAAATTATTAATATATACTATCTACATGAAAAAATAAATAAAAAAAACACTAAAATAAAATGAGAAAATTTATCTTTTTACCTAAAAGCGTTCATTCTTTTTTTTTGTTTTAATGGTCATTATGGCCATTGAAAGATTCTCTTTTAGCCCAGGTATATTAATAATAATTTATCATTTCTTATAGATTGTACATAAAGCCATTTCTGAATCTTAACACATTTTATTTTAAGGCTTAGTTTTGAAATACATTGAAACCCCTCAAATCCGAACTAATTGGGGCTGTAGCCTGTTCGGATTTCAATTTGTTCTGATTAGCCGAAAGCTGGTGGATTGGAAAATGGTTCTCTCTCTATCCTTGAGAAGCTGAAGAAAGTTACAATAAAAGACGTTATTTACTGGGTTGCAGAATCGTGGCAAAATACAAGTGTGAACTTACTGTGGAAATCTTAGAAGAAGCTTTGGCCTAGCTTCAAGTTCGAGAAAACACCTACACAAACTTAAATTTGTCAAAGAAAAACTCGTTCGGATTTCCCGGGATTTCAGATTTCCGCGGTTCGGATTTGAGGGGTTTCACTGTAGTATAATAAATATTAATTTATACACTATGGTCATTATTTTTTTGACTGAATAAAAAAATGGCCATGATGTGGAATTATAATAATAAAATATAAATGAAATCTAATCTTTTTATTTTTCTAACAAGAAAATAAATATTGAAAAGGCCGGTCACTAAAGAAAATCAAAACTTTAAATAAAATTTTTAAATTTTAAGGATTTGAGTTTTTTGGAATTCAAAAAAATGATGTTATTATTCGAAAAGTTCACCTCCCTCTGAATAAATTTTTTAAAATATCATTAACATATTAGATATTCGGCCTTTGAGATTTTGTAATTTTCGAAATTTTATTGAAAATTTTAAAATCTTAGAATCTTGAATAAAATTTTTAATTTTAATTTTTTTTTTTTTTAATATTAATTTTTGACTTCAATAAAGCAAAAATATTTAATCATAATATATTTTAAAAAATTCTTTAATATAAAAGTAGAGCCTATACATAAATAATCTCGAAAGAAATAATTTATTTCCAAAAGGGCAAATTGCCGATAATGGCAGACTTAAAATTTCCAAAAAACAAACAAGAGATTGTTTTTCTACTAAATCAGAGTTTTTTTTACATGTCAGAAGAGTCGTATTCACCTTTTCGGACATTAAACCTGAGTGTCAAAAAAGCAATCTTGCTACCCTGTGAGGTGAACCCATCTGACATATAACGTAAGTACTAAATGTTTCACTCAAAGATTTATATTTTTATTTGCAAAATTTTTCGGTCCAGTGTTTCTAAATTTAAACACATATCCATCGATACCATAAGATTTAAGGAGAAATTCACTAAATCGGAAATCAATACAGTCCTTATGACATGTAATAGAAATTGTTTATAACAGCTCGTAATTTCTTCAAATATTATATTTTTAAATCTGAGTCGAAATTTAGCGTATCAATAGGATATCCAGATTCTCTTTAGCGCACCAATAGCACATCAAATGCATAACTTTCAATTTTACTTTAAAAAAGCGTTTCAATAGGTCATCAAAGTTATCTATATTTAAAACCCACAATAGGATCTCAGTAAGTATCAATACATATTTAATTAAATAAAGAAATATGGAAAATGGATGGATTGGATGATGGATCGGGAGAAGGAGACAAATCGACTTGATTGGGGAATAATGGAATTGAAATAATTATCGGAAAAGAGGTTTTTTTATCTAATTAGATTTTTCCTCTTATTAAAAACAAGGACTAAAGATGAATAAGGACACTCGATGGTGGAGAAGTAATCTCCGGAATCGAAGCTAAAATACAATGTATACATTAATTAATGTAAAATAATTGGTTTAATAAAATTTATAAGAAAAAAGGAAGAAGGGGAAAAATAATATGGAAAATAAAATTCTTAAATAAAATTTCCCTTTATTAAGAATTTAAATTATGTAAGCGACAATACCAATTGGTTCGAACAAAAGACCCAAACTAGTCTAAACCCCCTAATACTGGAACTCTACAGGACCTAACGCTCATCTTTCATCATAGCATCATCATTTTTCTCTGATTCTTTCCTTTCTTTTATAAATAACGGCAAAGAGGTTTTTTTATTTCGTCAATTTTTCCTCTTATTACAAACACGGACTAAAAACATTATCGCAAGCCCGAGAAGATCAAGGACAGTCGATGGTGGGGAAGTAATCTCCGAAGTCGAAGCTCAAATAAAATGTATACGTTAATCCATGTAAAATAATTGGTTCAATAAAATTTATTATTATTATTATTAATTTAAAATATGGAGAATGATAACGGATGAGAGGATTGGAATGATATAATTATCGGAAAAGAGGTTTTTTATTTAATTAGTTTTTTCCTCTTATTAAAAACAAGGACTAAAAAGATGATCAAGGACAGTCGATGATGGAAGTAATCTCCGGAAGTCGAAGCTCAAATACAATGTATACATTAATTCATGAAATTTAAAATATCAAATACCTGGACTATTATTAGATATTAATTATCTGATTCTAACGCACTTTTTCAGCATTGTTGCCGGAAATATTGACCTCTCCGCAGAGATGTTTTGGGATTAGGCTCGGTTTTATTATTATTATTTAAGCGATACTCTTGAAACGCTACCGAAATCATAATTTTCAAAAATAGCGTCTCAATGGCATCCCAATTCCAAGTCATCAAATATAGGATATCAATAGAGTTTCAAACGTCCGGAAAAAGCCAGTAAGTAGTCGCTTGAAACGCTACTGAAAAGCTAAATAGCATTAGAGCCAACTATCCTTAAGGTTATCGTTAGCGTATCCAAGGAACAGTTTTGTAGATTCTTCTTCTTTTAAGTGCCATATCAGGTCTCCCTGACGTTTTGGCTCCTCTCCACATATACCTGTGCTGAGTGTGTTTAGCTGTTTTTACACAGATATATGGGACCTACTTTTTAACGCCGGTTCCGAACGGCTAGTTTGGAGAGGTTACTAGGCAATTATACTCTTGGTAGGTTGCCATTGCTTTCCAAGAGGAGGCGACTGCAAATATCTGATCTGCCGAGACTCAGTCTCGAACCAGCTTACTTCGAGTCAGCGACCCGACACTCTAGCCACTGACCCACAGTCGCCTTAGACTATGATGCGCTAATGATGAGCTAAATTTCGACTCGGGAAGCCTCATAATAAATAAGGGAGACTCTAATTTCCTCCGATTTAGTTTTATTTCGACTCCGAAGACAGTGGCGGACTTTTTCGACGCGACGGGATTCTAATTTCGAAAGGGTAGAAACAATCCTTCGGACATACTCTATATAATAATTCCATCTCGGATCTACTCTTTTGTGAAATTTAAAATCTCTTTTTATCTGCAACTTGAACTCATATTTTTTTTCTCAAGTTTAATATTATTACAATATTTTTCTAAAAGAATGAACGCTTTAAATATGGTAAATGCCTGGGGGAATTAGAAAAAAATAGATCTAATCTCTTAGAGTTCGATTATTGTTACTACTACGCGGTCTTTTCTCTGGGCGAGAAGGCCCAGAGCCTCGGCGTGTTTTTTCGCTTTCAGACGGAGATCGGCAATACTCGAATTCTTGGAATGGAGTCTGTCCTGGTGTACCGCAGCAAAGGGCGGCCAAACCCAGCGGATACTGCGGATGACACAGAACAAGAGGAGCGGCTGCTGCGGCCGCCGCACGCTGCGCCCGAGAGACATCGCTGCAGCTGCTGCTGCATACTAACCAAGCCAAAGCATTTTTAATTCATGGATTTCATGGGAAAATATAAATATACTTAAGTAAAAACACTTGGTAGGTTTCACATAAGTAAAACAAATTATATATTATAAGTGAAAGTTTTATTTTTGCCAAGAGTAGCAGAATTTTTATAAATTAAAGGAGACAATAAAAAGAGTGTGTCTTCTGCTGGAACGGAGACTAGTTTTTAGTTTAGAGAGTTTTTAATTTGAGACTATAGTTTTAGAAAAACTCACTTTCACACATCAATTCCTGTGAATCAATTATATTAGACTGATGAAGAGGGTAAAGCTCTCGAAACTGAAATTATGAGTCTACGTTTATAAATAAATTAAAAACAATATTTTTCCAGCAGAAGACACACTCTTTTGTTGTCTCCTTTAACTACATAAGTGTTTATATATTTCGGGTTATCAGCCTATCTTCAGGAGATACAAAAGTAACTCTTATTTAAAATAGTTTCCCCAAGTTCCTTTAAAAACTATAGAAAATATAAAATTAAAATAAATAAACTATCAAGAAAAATATTTTATAAAAACGTAACTAGTTTTAAAAATATTAAATTAAAATAAGATTTAAATCAGATCTGTCCAGACCCATGGCCCGGGAGCCGCATGCGGCCCAGCACTGCAATGAGTGTGGCCCAACATAAAATCATAAACTTCCTTAAAACATTGAGATTTATATGTAGAAATATATTTATTCCCTTTTTCGAAATATGAATGTACATTTGTACAATACGTGAAGCTTTTTCAAGAATAAAATTCACTAAAAGCAAAATTATAAGCTCAACTATATAAGATAAAAAAATAGTGAAGTTTTGAATATTTAAAAATTCTTCTTCTTCTCATATTTTCATTTTCTAAAATATTTATTATTTCAGTAATTTATATGGGACGACACTAACCTAATCTAATAGTTATCATTTCTAGTACAAGGAGACAGGGAATTGGGGTTTTCTAGAGCAATCACAATTAATTGATAATTTTTCTCCTGGAGTAATACTTGTCAGGACTTTAGATCTTTGCTCGTTCTTACATGTCAATAGATAATGGATAGCCAGGGATTATTATATCAGGGACCCTTTTAAAAAATAAATTATCCTCATATCCTTCTTTAATCCCATTTGATTTAAACCAGGGCTGTCCAAACCGAGAAGCTATTTTCAAGTATACAATTTACGAAAAGTAAAATTAGAAATTCAATATGAGCTAAAAAAATAATAAAGTTCTTATTTTTAGATTATAAACGATCTTTTTTGAATAACAAATATCAATAGAATTATAATATTTTATCCGCGGTCCGAGACAATTATTTTTCTTCAAAATGTGGCCCGTGTAAACACAGACACCCTAGATTTAAGCAATTCAAGTGCAAGTGGGATTCCTATGATGATTCCCGTAGTTTATACATTTAATTAATTACGAGCATCTAAAATAATTTTCATCGAAAGTACTCACACACTTAGCTATATTTTTACATATTTTTACTTCCACTTATATGCCATTTAATCTCTTCTGAGGTCTATAATAATATTTAATAGTATTTTACAAAATTATTTATTTCATATCTGACTAGTAGGCATCGAAATTTTAAAAATTATTTTTTCAAATAAGTATTTGTCACTTATCGATTTTTTTCTTTTAAATTAAAAAACATCATTTAAGTGGGTTCGGGACTGTTTATCATTTTTATAAGAAAATTTTCAAATTTTTACGATCGAATCATTGGTGTCTTAAATATTTATTCCCGAAATTTGAAGTTGATCGTCTGTCCCATTACCGAGAAATACATTTTTGAAAATTGTCCTTTTAACATGGAAGTAAATGGACCGAGCTTTTAAAAGGGCTATAACTTCTATACAAATTTTACCATTTTCAACAAATTTATACAAATCAATAATTTAACTTTTATGAATTGAATGATACATTTTTCAATAGATTTCTAGTTAATATAGTCTAGTTAATTAGTTATTCATAAATGTAAAAATAAACAGTCATTTGCACCCAACAGAATATAACAAAAGCACTAGTGTAGAATTCCAACTCTATTTCTTGAAATCGTTTTTGTGTTAAATAAATGTTTTTATAATGAGAAAAAATTTATCTCAATATTCTTTTTATTAATAAGTTGTTGTAGGGAAACAAGGACAATAGCTTATGCAAGTATTTTTTATTTTATGCCAACATTTCGTCAACTTTGTTGACTTCCTCAAGGCTCAAACAAATTAATTTCTTTGCATATTTGTCATTTTATAAATATTTATTCTTAGCAAACACATATAGGCACAAAATAAAAAATACTTGCATAAGCTATTGTCCTTATTTCCCTACAACAACTTATTAATTTAATCGATGGACATAAATAATCAAAATAATTATTTTTATTAATATTATTAAAACAAAGATTTTTATTCGAAATTAACCTCATTATTAACAATTTTTTAATTAAAAAAATTTAGTAGGCAGACGTTGTCACTCTGCAGAAATACAAAATATTTTTTCGAAGATCAACCAGATAGATAGGCTGTCCCGAACTCCCTTAAGTGCTATTGGTATTGAATAGAAAGAATAGTAGAATTTAGTATGGAGGTGTTTTTACCTGATGTGCTGCGGATAGGAGCGCAGGGTCGAAGGCGCTGAAGGCGGCTGCTGCGGCTGCAGCGTTGGCCGGGAAAGACGGCAGTCGGTCGTAAGCTGAAGCGGCCGCTGCAGCTGCAGGCAGTCTTAGCGAAGGAACGCTCACGTAGGGGGCCACTCGGCAGGGTTCCAGTGGCGTAGCCACCGGAGGACTTGCGGACGATAACAGCATCCCAGCTGCACAGATCCCAATCCAGTTCCCTTTTTGACATTCATTATTATCTTATTAATTGTCTTTTTTGATTACATATCCTCTCGTATAGCTTGAAAACTAAATTTAAGATATTATAAACTTGAAATTTACAAATCAGGTCTATTTTTTACCCCTTAATTAAAGATCGTAGTAAATATAAATTGGATTCTAAGAAAATCCCAAGAGGTTGTCATCTATTAGATTCGAGATAGGATGGAGTTATTTTTAATTAAATGTCAGATTGGTTAATAACTTTTAAGGAGTTGGGCGTCTGGTTCAAGGCGAAATATTTTTTAAAAATAAGAAATTAAGTAAAATTACAAGGAAGGTTTCACATAAAATAAAAAAAATATGTTATGAGTTATCATTTTTTTTAACTCCTGATGATGGGCCCAAAACCGAGATAAAAACTCATAACATATTTTTGTTTTAATTTATGTGAAACCTACCTTGTAATTTTACTTAATTTCTTATTGTTAGAACGGTTGTTTTTACCCTCTTGGGAATCGAACCTGAGTGCCAAAATTAACACTTCGGGCCAATTGCTGAGGTGAACCCCTCTGGAATATAATTAAAAATAATTAATTCTATCTCGAATCTAATAGATGACAACCTCTTGGGAATCCAATTAATATTTCCTAAGATCTTTAATTATGGGTAAAATAAATGCATATAACTTGTAAATTTAAAGTTGATAACTTAAATTTAGTTTACGAGCTATACAATGCTCTGATATACAGACGGACGGATAGACAGAAATTATACTGATACTATTAGGTATGTAGAAAATCAAGAGAGATAGTCAAGTAGGTACTAAATCCGAGGTGTTATGGATTATTTCTATATTATGTCAGAAGAGTAATTCTAATCAAAATATATGTTGTTGTTTTTTATAATGATGTGATACAAGAAGAAGTTGCACCAAAAAGGTACAACCTCTGTAATCCGCGGTGGGCCCTTGTATCGTGAAAATAAGAAGAGATTTAGGGATTGGGTTGGAGTCGAAGGTATCTGTGGATGCGGGTCTTGAAAGGCTGAAGGTTATATGTTGCTGGGAAGATGGTCAGGGGAAGAATGTTCTAGTCTCTAAAAGTCATAGGGATAAACGAATTGGTGAATGTGTTTGTTCGGTTAGTATCCAATTTAGGCGCGTAAGGGTATTGAATCTTAGAAAATCGCATATTTCGCGCAAATGAAGCCTTTGGAGAGTCTAATGATTTTATCTCTATATTTTATAACTATATATATGTTAATATTTAGAAATGATGATGATTAATTTTTTGAGTGAAAAAATGTTGTTGCCCCTCGGTGGGCAAGTCAAGTGGCCGGATTGCATTTTTAGGCATTTGGTTTCAATTTGTAAGGGGATGAAAAAACCCCAATATAAAAATAATACGTAATTTAATAGTTGACCATCTCTCTTGAATTTATTTAGAATTTTACTGTTATCGGCATATGTCTTAATATTCAAACACTAATAGGGTTCCATCTTACTTTTGTAAGGATCCTAATAAAAAGAAAAAACAGACCATGTATATTATTTGTATTCAGGGTGTTTATAAAAAGGGTTCCAAACTTCAGGGCGTGATTCCCTACATCAAAATTAAATGATAAGTTCCAATAAACATGGGTCTAAAAACACTTCCTTTTCTGTCTGGCCGTCATTATATTTTTTTAAAGAAATCGTCTATCTTGAGAATGGATCTATATATCTTTATGAAATTTGGTACACATGTACTTAACTACATTATCTACTATTTAAAAAAGTACCTAAATTGTATCTTAAAAATTTTCAAAATGACGGCCATTTAAGATTTTTAATTGTGAATAACTTTTTTAATTTTGCATTTTATTAAATTAGTATTATTAGATAAAATGTTACCCTATTTATTCGGAACAAAATAATACCTTATTTTCCAAGATCTTATAAAAAATAACGACGTTATGACATCATTTTTAGAAAAATAGAAGGACATAATGCCGGTCTCAAAATTCAGTCTAAGGAAGCCAGTAATGGTGCTTATACAAATGTTGTCATAACTTCGTAATTTTTTATCGGATCTTAAAAAATAAGGTGTCATTTTATTCACAATAAAAAGGCTAACATTTTCTATCTAATATTACTAATTTTAATAAAATGCAAGATTAAAAAGTTATTCACAAATAAAAATTTTAAACGGCCGCCATTTTGAAAATTTTCAAGATAAAATTTAGGTACTGTTTAAAAAAGTAGATAATGTAGTTAAGTACATGTGTACCAAATTTTATAAAGATATTATAGATCCGTTCTCAAGATAGATGTTTTCTTAAAAAAATAAAATGACGGCCAGACAGAAAACGAAGCCTTTTTGGACTTATGTTTATTGGAACTTGTCATTTAATTTTGATGTGGGGAATCACGCCCTGAAGTCTTGGAACCCTTTTTCTAAACACCGTGTATATTAATATACTATAAGTTAGACTTAGTCCTACGTCAAAAGTCCCATACAGATATATATATTCTGAAATTAATCAATTTAAAACTGAAATATAAATCAGAGACAAAAAGAGGACTATGATTCTTGTTATAAAGTGTAAAAATGATTTTTATAAATATAAGCATTTTCTCGCCATCTTAGTTCAATTACTTTTTAGGTATCAGAGTTTTAAATAAAACCAAATCTTTCTTTCCCCTCAGCCTTAATACAAGAGTGTTTAATCCCTCCTACCCTTTCGTATTTTTTATTTAGAAACAACTTAAATTATAAATAAATCAGTTAATTAAAACAGATTCCATTTCATTTGGCGCCCCCCGAAAGTTTTCCTTGAACAGTTAACTGAACGAATAACGGCAGCCAGGCATATAATAAAACAAAGAACAATTTTGTTAAATATTCTTTAAATATCTCATCGCCACGGGGTGTTGCTAATTGCAATGGAGGTTCATTAAATTTGTGTTTTAATCTCACAACAAGAAACGAAGGGTGAACTGAGCACCCACCCACCCACCCTATCACTTTCTCCCTCCCCTCTGGCTCCTTATATACACTTTCTCTCTTTTACACTCTTAACTGAACAAATGGATTTGATTTTGGTGAAATAAACGAGGAGGAGGTGTTACAAAGAGTTAAGTGAAGAGGTTGTTTGCCTATTGGAGAGTAGCCAAAGGGCTGCTACAACAAAATGTCGTCATTTTTTTGAGGGAATATAAATAAATACAAATCTTTTATAAAAATCAATCTGAAAATTTTTTTATTTTATATCCTGACGTTTCAGGAGAAATTCTTCCTTTATGACTCGAAATTTTAAGAAATTTGTAAAAATTGTTGCTTTGAGAAAGGAATGATAAAGAAGCAACTAACTATAAAAAATAGATATTTTGAAAATAGACAATGATACAAATTGTCTTGGAGATGAAATTACAGTGATACCCCTCAAATCCGAACTAATTGGAGCTGTAGCCTGTTCGGATTTCAATTTGTTCGGATTAGCCGAAAGCATCTTCGACAATTGAAGATAACTGATACCCAGCGAAAGTTTTTGTGCCGAGGGTAGAAAAATTTTTATATATTGAAGGAGACAATAAAAGAGTGTGTCTTCTACTGGAATTATAGTTTAGAATAATTCCAGCAGAAAACACACTCTTTTATTGTCTCCTTCCATACCAAGTGAAAGATTAAGTGATATTTTGTGTGTTTCTATTATTATTTCATTGTTTTTGCAAAGTGATTAACCTAAAGAATTTCAATAAACAACTTTTACTGTTTTTCAATCCTGGATGACATTACAATGACAATTTACACTTAGTTAGGTATGCTAACTGTAATTCTTTGTTAATTTAATGCAACTAATTATCTAAAATAAGGTTATAATGTAGAATATATACATAATTGTTTTATGAGTAAATAAATAAGTTTCTCTTTTTTGCGTTCGGATTTCCCGGGATTTCGATTCGGGTTCGGATTTGAGGGATTTCACTGTATCTCTTTATTAAAATAATAAGATTTCTGCTTGTCTGGAGATTTGTGTTCACTATAGGTGCCCAAACGATAGGCCATATATTCCCCAATTTGTGCGTATCGTGTATAGAAGTGTTCTTACTAGGACAAAGCTACATTTATTAAAAGCTAACCACCTAAAATGGGGGGGGGGGTCAAAAAATGAAAATTCTAGGCCTTTTGACCAAAGTTATCCAAAATTTCTATACATAATAATATTATATACAAATATGGGCACCTAGAGAAATAGACATTCAAAAATCAACTACTCAAAATGTGTGTGAGGGGGTTGGGGCATTGGCCAAGAATAGGGATGGTGGGGTGGAGGAAGATCGGAAGTGGTCCAGAGAGCGAAGCCCTTTGACTAGCAGATGCCCGGCAAAGCCACGGACATCGCAGTTAGTCTTGAATAAGATTAAAATAAGTTTATATATTCTTGGTGGTTGGTGACTTTTCAACCAGGGGATGCTGTCCAAAAAGAGTAACCCTCATTTTTTGAAATTATGTTTTAATCTTCGCTTTTTTTTTGCAAATTTCAACGAATACGCCATCATTTTCGTTATTTTTAAAATTTAACATTAGATTTTTTACAAATATATTTCGGGACCTTCACCCCAAACGGATTCTGCTTTGTGTGAGTGTGAGTAGGAGTCAGAAATTAATTATTGTGACTTAAACTCCACAGACCCTGAGATGGAAATCGACCCTCTTAAATGATGAATCATCCTGTCCAATAAGAAAATCTAAAATTTTTCCTAATTCTATTGCTATAAGTCAAGCTATGACTTGTTTATAGCACTCTTCGTTATTTCCCATCTTATATGTACGGCATATTTAGAGTTCTTAGAAATGAATTAGTCCAAAAATTCCCGTATCATTTTTATTTATTCCTTTTTGTATTATTACTCTTTTAATAGTTCCTCAGCTAGAACAATTTTTATTCGACTAAAACTCGTCAGGACTTGTCTTTGACATGCTTGAACTGGAAGATTAATCAGGCAGGCAGGGACTAAAAACCTTCTATCCGTAGTCTTTTCGGAAAAATCATTCATTTTATTGCCCCTTGAAACTATGCAACAATTTTATTTCATTTCCAGAACCAATATACATACTTTTCAAAACAAAAAATGTTTTATATAGAAATATTTGAAATAATGGGTAATAATAATTTGATAATTTAAAGATCCTGAAATTTTGAAGTCGATATTTATGAAAATATTCTAAATGTTTGATATTTTAGGGATGCGCCGCATCCACAGCATCCATGGACCGCATTCCACTGATGCAGTCGTTGCCAATTAATCAAGCCCGGCTCGCTGCAGGTTGAATAAATTCTCCAATAAAATTCAGTCTTCGTTATCTTTCAACTTTTTACATTTTTTCCTAAAATGATCCATTTCAAAATTTATTTAACATTTTATCCAATGAGAATATTCAATCACACAATTTCGACATCAAGGAATAATAATAAAAGAAAAAAAATACGCAATAGAAATTTAAAAAAATCATATTTGCATCAAAAAAAGAAGGAAATGAGAGGGAGAGAGGGGGCGTAAAAGGGGGCGGTGAGAGATAAAATATCACCGCAGTGGATTTAATCATTTGCGATACAAAAAAAAAAAAATCGCGTCAAATATCCAGCCCAGGCTGAATATGTGATTTGATTTGCGTTCAATTGATCGCTCTCCGTTGATATGGCAATCACCGGCGCCCCTTCGGCGTTGTTCAGCCCCTTTGGGGGCATGGGGGGTGCAGCCACCCAGGGAATCCCCAGGGCCCCATTTGTTATATTCCAAGTCGAAATCTGTTCGCGCGGCTGAGAGTCAATTTAATCAAAGTATATAACAATTTGTAGATTGTATTGCGGCACAAGGGGCTTGTGCGAGGGGCGTGCGTGCGGATGGATATCTGCATATGGCCTCTGTTTCGAGAATAATTGAGTGACCCTCTCGTACTCACGCCCTCAATTAGTCTTTTTTACCAATCGCATTAATTTTCCTGTAGAAACGGCGTTTCGGCCATTACTTGATTGCTTAGCAATAGTTTTATGACTCTCGCAAAGAGAAGGGGAATATATATTATTTATTTATTCATTAAAGCCATTTTATTTCGCCCTTCGTACATACACCCAATAGGAGAGGAACTAAGCACTCTTTTTAAATTCACTGTTTAAGAAGACAGGAGGGAGAGACGGTTAATAACATTGATTTCCATTTAAAATAATTAAAACTGAATAAAACTGAGGATTAACAGTTTTTTTTTCGAGATGTAAAATATTTTATTAGAATGTTTCTATTAATTTGAATACAATCTCCAATTAATTATCAATACTATTTATCTATATATGTATATAAAATTAAGGTTTTGTCTGTACATTGGTCCAAATCACGCCAAATTTTGGTTGCACACGTTTCAAGCAAAGTTATGAACGAAAACACCCTCAACAAAATTCCTGTCTGTCTGTATGTCTGTGTGTGTGTCTGTTTCAGTGGTTTCCGCGAAAAGTTGCTCACGATTCACGTCAAAACGACTGAAGGGATTATTATGAAATTTCATATTTGTATCAGGTGTCTTCTAACTTACGTTTTTAGCTGGGGGGCGCATGAATGAAAATTATCAAATAACTCTTAAACTATTAACTCTACGGCAAATTTTATAATGAGCAAAGTTGTATGGGGTGTGATTTTTGACAACTTTTGTTTAAAAAAATTCCCCCAAAAAAGGGGGGAGGGTGAAAAATATGTAAATTCTTGCCCTTGGAGCAAACTCAACCAAATTTTGTATACATAATCTGTGGGCCTCTAGGGAGCTAGAAATAAAAAAAACTAACCACCCAAAATGGGGGGGGGGGTGAAAAAATGAAAAAACTTGCTCTTGGACCAAACTCAACCAAATTTTGTATACATAATCTGTGGGTCACTAGAAGGCTAGAAATGCAAAAACTGGGGGCGGAGGGTGGGTGCGGGGGTGGAATGTGGGTGGGGAGAGGAGTGAGGCGGAGTAGGGTGGGGGTGCATGGGATGGTGCGGAGTGGAGTCCAGGGAGGCATAGCGGGGGTGGGGTCCAGGGGGCTAGGCGGGGGGGTGCGAAGGGTTGGAGGGCACGGGATGGGGTCCAGGGTGGATGGGGTGCGGGGACGAGGTGGGTGGGGTGCGGGTGGTGGCGTGGGGGCGAAGGTTGGGAACGGGAGCATGGTGCGGGGGTGGGGGGGGGGTGAGGGGGTTAGGGTGCGAAATGGAGTGGTGGCGTGGAGGCGGGGGTTGGGCATGATGCGGGAGGTGGGGGTGCTGGGTAGGTATCGGGGTGTGTGGTGGGTGAGGGTGGGGTTTGAGGGCTGGGGGTACAGGGGGCGTGCCCCCTGGCTAACAAGAGGGCCGCCGAAGGCAGACACGCGCAGCTAGTTAGAAATAAAATAAATAATCAATCTAGCTAATATATAAATACTTTAATTAAATAATTTATTTGAAGCATTTGGATTTTTAAAGGCCTTCCCTTATTTTCAGTTAAATTAATGAAATTTTACATAAAAATTGAATTTACTTATTTAAAAAAGTAGGTGGTGCAACGATCGCAAAGTGTAGAAATAATTTAAATTATATGGAATTATAATATAAATGAAAAAATTAATTTTCGTTAAGTGGACTGTAAGATTTTAATGGAATTTAATATAAATTGATGATTATAAAATATGAATTTTAAAATGAATACAAGGGGTAGTAGAAATAACTTAAAACTATATAAATAAAAGATAAAAGATTTGAATCTAAATGAATGTTAAAATTTATATTTCTAGAGGTCAATTTGCTAGCACCAGTAGGAGTGTCAACGAAATACTCGTACTTCCATTTAAAGTAAAAATTCTCTAACTTCTACCTTCCGGGCTTCAAGGAAATTTCATCCGCTTCGTTGATATTCATTTTTGAAATATTTTCTATACAAATGAAGACCTCCCGAAAAAACGGGGTAAGTCACAATTTGTAAATTTTTAGGAAGCGCAAATTTAAATTATCAATATTAAAAAAAAACCTCATTCGAGTATAAGCGATATAATTATGATGCCAAATTTAATTCTTATAAAAGAGGTACATTTTAAAAAATAGCAACTATTAAAGTTAAATTATGAAAAAAGTCAAGGGTTTTTGGGTTTCCACTACAAATAAAAACCCCTGAACCTAGACGATTTTACGCGTTATTTGAAGGTAATTTCATCTGGCCACCACAATGCATCATAAAGTCATTTCGGAAAAAATGGAATTACCCCATTCTTCCCGCAGGGTCTTCAAATACCACTGCCTATTGACTCATACAGGATTCAAAGATAAAAGTAAATAAACATTTTATGAAATATTAATTTACTATGAGTTAGGTTTTCTAGGTCACTTGTTTCACGTTAAAAATTAAAAAAATAAAAGAGGTAAATTTTTTTCGATATAAATATTTCGGATTATCAACCCATTTTCAGGAGGTATAGAAAATAACTGTTAGTTAGTAATTACTTTTAAGTTTTAAATTATCTCTAAAAACAGTTTTTAAAAAAATTCAAATTTCAGAGAATTGAAAAGGTTTTATTACGATTACTACAAAAAATTTGGAAATTTTCTTTGGAAGTATTTTTATGATGTAAAGACAAGCTAAATATGTGTTTAAATAATTCAAATTTTAAAAAGGAAAAATTAAAAAGACTTGTTTCCACTATGATTTCTCCAGAATTACTGTAGCCAATAAAACTTGAAATTTGACGCGAAAACAATTTTCAAAAAGTAAATAATTGCCAATAACTTTTTATTTTAGTAATGAAGCTGTTGAAGCTTTTATTTTTGTCATTAATTTGATTAAAGTTTAAATTTCTATTTAAATCACACATGATTACTTTATAATTATTTATTAAAACAAATAATTACAATTTTAATACGACGTTTCGATCGACTTATTCTGCGATCGTTCTCAAGTATGAGTACCCACTCCGATTATAGGTTAACTGAGTCAATCATGTTTATCTGGGCTCAAAGCCCAAATACTCATACTTGAGAACGATCGCAGAATAAGTCGATCGAAACGTCGTATTAAAATTGTAATTAATTGTTTCAATAAATAATTATAAAGTAATCATGTGTGATTTAAATAAAAATTTAAACTTTAACTTTTTATTTTATTCAGAATCGACTGAAATCACGGGTTTTTCCGGTTTCATTACGATTTCTTTGGAATTACTGCTATCGGAAAGTTGTCTATTTATATAGAGCTTACTTTTAAGAAAGAAATGCTTTCTAAAAAAAAGTTTTTAGCAGTGGAGGGTGGTCCAGTGGAACCTCTAGTTACCATGAGGCTCACCGGTCTAGTAAAAATATCCTAAAAACCTTCTAAATCAGGAAATGAATTTGTTTTTTAAGTTACATAATTAATTAAGAAAGCTCAAAGCATTTAATTTTAGTTTAAGTAAATTTCTATATAATGGTTACTTAGATATTTTAGTGGTTTAAAATGAAATAAAAATGAAAGAAAAAAATGATCGATGGAAAAAAGTAAATTCTCAATATTATAATATGAAATTATAATAAGAAATTTTTCTAAGAGATTTTTCAATTTTTAAAGATTTCTTATTAATGTCACTATTTTTAAGAGTGGGGTTCCACTATTTGAATGCGGTGGAAATTTAGAGGTTTTCTAAATCAAATAATGACTATTCACTATTTCTAAAGAGTGGGTTTCAACTATTTCAATGCGGTGGAAAGTTAGAGGTTCACTAAATCAAATAATAACTATTCACTAATTGTCGGTGGTATACTTTTAATTATTTCGAATAGTGACTATTCACTTCCAAATAGTGGTTATTCACTATTTCGATTTTAGAGAGTACATATTTATTATAAAGATTTGACTGAAGATGAAAGCAAGGCCATGAAAACTATATGAGACAAAAATTATTTAAAGCACATGTCACTATCATTTACGATATCGACAAGAGTAATATTTTCTTAAATACATTAATAACATAAAAAATTACACAGAATGAATATCGCATACCGGATGAAGATTATTCTCACCTTTTTGCATTTGACTTTCGTGCTTTCGGCATTTAGCCCGGCGATTCTGGAACCATACCTGCAAAACAAGAAAAACCGACAGTGTTTCAATATGAGCTTATTTTGAAAAAATTCTAAAATTTTCTTATAAAATTATATTAAATATATAGTATATGGGATAAATTAATAAAGTCGGCTAAATGCACGATTTAGGTTCGCATATCGAGCGTTTCTAGCTTCATATCTATACAAAGACTTAAGATATCAAATTCATTGTTATTTGTCAATGATAATGAAAAAAAATTGTGGAATTTTTATAATTTTAAGTTAAGCCACTTCTGAATGCCGACAGGTACAAAAATCTCCTAAAATAGTGCTTAAGTGTTCTCGCAAACTATCATTTTAAAAGTACCTAAATAAATTTAATTTATTTATTTTTACGAGATCTTAATGTCTCTCTCAGTAATAGGTGTTGATTTCTTTGTTTGCAAAAAAGATAATAACGCAGTTATATTTTTCTCCATTTATTTTATTTTATTGTTATATCAAAGGACGTTTCGACATATACATTCGATGTCATCATCAGCCTTGAACATATCTTAAATTTATTTGATCCAATCAAATCACATTACTGATTCATCTGAATACATATTACAAGTTATCAATTATTTCTTTTCTATATTTACTATTTAATGATCTATACGATAACACAAAGAACCAAATGGAAAAAAATATAACTGTGTTGATTATTTTTTACAAACATCAAGATAAATCAACACCTATTCTGAGAGATGAATTAAGATCCTCGAAAAATAAATAAAGTTAATTAATATAAATAAAATTCTCAGATCCAATCTTATAAATTACCTAAATAAAATTTTAAAAAAATTTAGTTCAATTTTACATAATGAGATCTTTACATGGATACTTCACACACCAAGATAAAAAAAATATATATATATATATTTTTTATTTTTGAGTCAACAAAATGTCAAAACGTTTTAGGAATATGTTAATCATGAACAATATAGCTAATAAATTATTTTATATATTTATTTATAGATTCGAAACATATATACGAGTATATCAAGCACAAAGAAATTACCTTAAATTGTTTAAGAAAAGAGACACTTAAGGTAGTTCTGTCACAACCAATCCATTACAAGAGAGTTTATAGCCTCGTAACCATTCTATACATAGTAAACGGTGCTAAAAGTCAGTTAAGGTTATGTTTTTTAATGTGACTGTACTTATCAAACTACTATATACTCTTTATAAATAGATCGTTTCCAAGCCAATGATCTTATATCCCCTCCACTAAAAATAATCGCCCAAATATATATATTTTTTTTTATTTTTTATCAAAACTACGAGGTAAATAATTTCAATTTTTTTTAAGTTACTCCGAATATATTATTCAAACAAATATTAGTTTTTCATCAAGTGAAAGTCCTTCAATGAAAAATAAAAATAAAATAATGAACATTTTCCCACCCTTTCCCAATCTACCATATGTAAAAATTTCATTTTTAATTGCTATTATTTCATGTTTGGTGTGGTAAATCGTCTTCAAATTTTAACAGTATGCTGTATTATGCTTTTAATGACTTAAATTCCAGGTTTCGAAGACTTCTTGAATTTTCGCATTTGTGAAAGAACTACCTTAACAACACGAAATTATTAAATAAGTCTTTTGGGTTTAGAAATATGCTATTTACTATAATATCCAAATTTCGGGGGATAAATTCTTCCTTTATCAATGAAAATTTTTAAAAATAGTTGCTTTAAAATGGAATGATAAAGCAATAATTATAAACAAATTAATATTTTGAAAAATGACAATTATACAGATTGTCTTGGCTTACTCTTTGATTAAATGGTATCTTTTATTGAATTTGCAGTCGTAGAACTCACTGCTGAATTGATAGTCCAGTCAAATTGTGTTTTTATCAGGAAAGTTTTGGGGTAGTTCTGATTTTTTGCATATATATGTTATTTGGGGCGCTGAATCCAAATCTAAGGTTTCCCACCAAAATTTGTGCGCAACATTGTAGCAAATTAAAAAAAGTGAACATTTTCATTTTTTTGGCGGTTTTTTGCTTATAACTCGAAAACTATCAACTTTTCGTAAATAACCTTCCTAATTAAAATGAGAGCTCATAAAATATCCTACAAATTTCATTATTTAGATTTTTTCTCCGACCAACCGTTCGGGCTCAATTGTAAAATCCTTCAGCCTGAACGGTTGGTCGGAGATTGATAGTTTTCGAGTAATAAGCAAAAAACTGGCAAAAAATGAAAATTTTCACATTTTTTGCATTTTCTACAATGTTCCGTCACGAAATTTTGGTGGGAAACCTCAGATTTGAATTTAGCGCCCCAAAAACACAGAGGCAAAAAATCAGATCTACCCCAGAACTTTCCCCATAAGAGCCCATTTGAGCACAATTTTACTGAATTATGATTCAAAGGAAGCTCAAAGATAAAGAAATTCCAAATAAAAGAATTTGTTAGAATGTTATTTTCTTCCTCTTAAAAAACCCGACGATTCGAAGGATCTTCTCTCCTTCATAAGGGTTTAAGAGCTTTTACTTATGGAAAGTGGTGTAGGTTTTAGGTGAAACATGATGTTAGTTAATAGAGTAAAGGGTGTGTAGTTTCACAGTGAATGAAATAAAACTCAAAGAGGTTTATACAAACTCAATATATTTCGGATTATTAGTAACTAATTAGGACTAATAATCCGAAATATATTGAGTTTGTATAAACCGGTTTAAAAACTCTTGTCTTCTTTAACATAAATCGTTAAAGCCTGAAAACGAATGGACGATCCTCCAAAACGTTGGTTTTTTTAAGAGAATGAAAATTAATTGAGTTTATTCGGAATTTGTGGTTTTCATTAATATATCTCTTTTAAATAAAGCAAAAAATTACCGAGCAAAGTTCGATCCAGCAGGTACTGTATTTTAAAGCGCCCAGTTTTGTCTATAGATAAACTAAAAGCAGTGAATTGTATAAAAGTTTTTGTCCCAACCAACACTTTGAGCAGTCATACAAAGACCAAAGTATTCCCTTTACCTATATTAGTAGAAACAAATGAACATAGGTACGATATATGTGGGCAAACGTAATAGAGCAGAGTGGAAGGAAAATATCTCATCAGCCCCTGCGGCACCAATTAACATAATTAATCTCAACTCCTCGAGATTTCATTTGCAAGGATTAAAACTCCATCGTCACATTTGTAGACACGCCATTAATTACGTAAATTGTCCAATTAATTAAAGACCCCTTGCGTTGCGCCACACCATCCAAGATGAATTGCTTGAGAAAAGGTCATATTTGATTCATTTTGTCTTGATTAACACGATAGCTTAGCCGTTCATTTTCCCAGTCACACTCCATTTGACTAATTTGCTAACGAGAAGGATTTAAAAGAGAGAATAGAAGAACATTCGAGGAAGAGACAGAGAAATGGAATAAAAATACAAAGTGATTAGATACCTGCTCGTATACTAATCAGACACAAAGGAAATTACCTTTAAATTGATTAAGAAAAGAGACACTTTAAAATACCAAATTATTAAATAAGTTATGCATACCATGGGTTCCCAAACTTTTCCGAGACGCGGCGCCTTTTTTCCATTACAATTGTGTCATGGCGCCCTATTGAAATTACTTTATTTTGAAAATTCTAAATAAATTTTATAGAAAAATATAATTTTTTTTTGTATTAGATATTCAACTGGCAATTTTTTTTTTTATTAAAAAGAAAATGAGATTTTATGATTGAATAGGTGAAACGAAGGAGAAATGTATGGATTTATAAAGAAATGAAAATTATTATTTTTTTTTATTTAGGTATATAAAAAGATGAAATTAAAACAAAAAATTTATATAAAATAGCCGTAATTGTATAGTAATACAGGAGAGTCCCGAAAACTCGGCACTGGATAACCCGACAGTCCAGATAACTCAGCCACACCCTGGTCGAAAAAAAAACCTATTTTAGGGTGGCGGCCACTGACCGAGTAAATTGGAAAAACCTGGAATTCCAACAACCGGTAAAAAGCCGGGAATTTCGATATATAACCGGAAAAATGGAATTTTTACTAAGTAAAAGTATGTCTAATCGTAAGTAAGAGATAAAAATAAATAATAAATAAATCTTTAGCTTCTCACTTTGTTTTTTGTCTAGTTAGCCAATAAATAGATAAGATTTGAATTTTTAGTTAAATCACAAATAATTTAATCACAAAAATAAAAGCTTCAAGAGCTTCATTACTGGAAATAAAAAAAATATCTGTAGGAGTTATTTGGTCTGAAATTATAATGTACTCTTGCAAATTGATATTAATAATGTTTTAGAATTGTAGAAGCTCTGAAGAAGTCGGCAAAGTCGACGAAACGTTGGTTGAAAAATAAAAAAAAAATCACACAAAAAACTTGTCCTTATTTCCCATTATAAACTTTCAAATTAATACACATTATAGACGTAAATGGTAATAATAATAAATTATTAATTTTATTAAAAGCAAATTGCGTATGAATTGATTTTCTAAAATGAACACCCCAAAATAAATACCTACCTGTTAATTCTTATTTATTTGATTAAAAAATGTAACTAATAAAAATAAATTCATTGTATATAATTATTTAATAAAAAATAGTAGATTTTCGATATATTTTTTTCTTTCCTTAAAAGCAAATGAAAAGAATTTAGAGAAATTTCGAAAAAATAATTCCCTTATTTGAATGAAAATATTTTAAAAACAATTAAAGAAATAAATTAAAAAAATACTAAATTCTTTGAAATGCAATTGGGCTAGAATGTCTCACTCTGATATAGAAAGAAAAGGGTGCGAAATATAAGCTTGGGCGCTTTTATAATAATTCCGGATACATGTCGAGACAAGTCCATATCCATTGGAGACATTGAAACAAGCTCAGACACGAAATAAAGAATTTTCTATTAATCACAAGTATAGTAAGAGTTTTATCAAAGCGTCTACTTCTCCTTAACACGAGCTAACTATTTTAATACTAATAATAAAATTACATACAAAGTCTATTATATAGAGTTGTGATATGTTAAAAAAATTGCAAAATAAAAACACATGAAAAAGAATTATACTCTCAATCTATAGATACAGGTTAAAACAAGTATAAAATCATTTTTTAGTAGAAAAGTAAAGTGTAATCCCCCCGGAGCGGCGCGGCGCACAGTTTGGGAACCTCTGCTATATACGATATTGAATAAATAAAGTTCTTTTTATCAAAAATATCTCAAAATGTTTATTAAATATTCAAATGTTTCAGAAGAAATGTTCCATTTATCAATGAAAATTTGGAAAAATATTTACTTTAAAAAGGACTGATAAGCAAATAAGAAAATCACAAGAGGTTGTCATCTATTTATTAGATCCGAGATGGAATGGATTCCACCAAGTCCTTTTTTGACTCGATCTTCTTTTGCGCGAATTCACTCTAAAACGCGATTTGTTAGGATGGCATAAATTATTTTTTTACTCAATTTTACTCACAAGAACTCGATTTTTTTCTTTGAAAATTATCAAAATAATTTAAACCATTTCATGTTAAAATACAAAAATCTTTATAAATAAGTACTTATTGGGACAGAACAATCAATGTCGAATTATAGAACTTAAGAGCATCAATCGACAACACATTTTTTACGAGATTCTTTTTACTTGTTGCTAGAACCAATAATCGCTTAAAAAAAGGCATATTTTTAATTATAAGTAGTGAATTTACTAAGCTTATAGGTCTTTTAGATAGTAATTGCTATATCGGTATGCGAGTCCTGCTCGTACTTGACCTTTTTTTTTTTAAAGGGAGAAGGTTTTTTTCCCCTTCCTGGCTTTTGGTCAGAACCATTTAGCCAATCACATTCTTTGTATTATTTTATAATTTTAAATATTTACACTAGCCCTTAGTACAAATCTCTGAATAGCCTTCACAACTTTTTCACTGCACTCACACAAGGACAAAAGATAATCACTATTTATTGGGAATTTTACACTTTCGTTGATTTCACAGTATAGCAATTGTGTCCACTTTTTGTTTAGCTCACATTCAAGCAGCACATGATTGAGCCCCTCACTGGTAAGTTCACACCTACACAATGTGGACTCCACCACTCCAATTCGATGCAGATGTAACTTCAGTGATGAGTGTCCAGACTTGGCCGACTTATTTATTAATATTATAAATGTTTTTATTTTAAAGATAAAACAGAGGTGCCCCCTCTAGCTTCATGACCCCCCCTTATTTCTCCATTTTATTCAGTTCTAAAGAATCAGAAGACCTTTTTATTAACTTTTGTTTAAGGTATAAGACTTTTAAACGGTTTTTATTTTTAGCATAGAATGGTAAAATGCAACCATTTTGTACCCCCCCCCCCATGTGAGGCACCCCTGCATAAAACTTAATCGAATTAATATTTAATTAAATTAATCTTAAGAAATTCAAAGAGAAATTCAAAGATGTTTTTATAAAGCGAAATTTAGAGAATACTTAGCGAGACTACCGTTTTATAAGAACCATTGAGGTCCAGCTGATTCTCCATCCTGAACCAAGAGAGCGAAAAAAGATATGGTCCATCTAGATGTTACCCGGTATCAATCCGCGCATAGCCCGCATGATACCCCACCCCGGACCACCCAGAGGGACATGGCATCTCAAGTTCATATATATTACTCTCTCGATTCAGACGCCTTTTACAAGTCTATTCTTACATAGCGAGATGATACAAATTAATTTAGAATTCCGCGGAGTAAACTCGCGAGCAAATCCACTCAACGGAATTTTTAACAAATTATAAGTAAATTATAAAAACATCTTTGAATTTCTCTTTGAATTTCTTAAGATTAATTTAATTAATTTGATAATTTTCTATATTTGTATAAATATACTAGAAAAACAAATTTACTTATAATTTGTTAAAAATTCCGTTGAGTGGATTTGCTCGCGAGTTTACTCCGCGGAATTCTAAATTAATTCGAATTAATATTTTTGAAAAACTCTCGAGATTATTCACTATTGAATCCGAATTGTTATAGATAATTTTGATTACATGTCTTTATTTATGTCCCTCTATTTCCACCGTAAATAAGAATCTCAAAATCTAATCAGTCTTTATTTCAATTAGGGATGTTACGGAGCTTCGACTCCGACTCCGAAAGGTCTGAACTTCCAATTGATTTTACACCTCCGACTCCGACAATTTTGAATCGGAGGTTGTAACGAAGATCAAAAGATTCGACGGCGACCAGCCTACAAGTTTTGACTTGTCGGCCGGGGAATCCCCTCACACCAGCATATTTTTCTATTGTTGCATGTTACTTACGAATGTGTATTATTATTTATATTTTACTGAATAAAGAGACTTATTACTAAATTATATTTCTATTATTTCATTAGGCCTGCCCTTAAAAGCTAGTTAAATACATCTCTTCTACTCGGGCTCCGGCTCCGACTCCGATAAATCAAATTTAAAATCTCTGGTTCCGACTTCAGTTCCGGTAAACCCACCTCCGTAACATTCCTAATTTTGATAATAATAATAATAACATTTTTGCAGCTGAATGAAATTTCTACGTTCCTTCACTGTCATAGATATCGTAAACCAGACACACAAACAGGCAGATAAAAAATAATGCTTGAAAATGATTTTTCGCTACAAATTACATATTTCTGTGTTTTCTATGAGTGAATTCAATAGTCTGAAAACTCGAAGCTTTTTTTGTAGAAAAAATTCGAGAAAAAGCTTCTAATAAATGTTTTTTGATCAGAATTTCAAAATTACTAAAATACATACTGATACTTATATAGTAGGCATTTATTTATTTATTTATTTACTTAAATTGAGCGTCGTTCTTTTTGTTGATGAAAAACCTAATAAACCTAAAAAATATCAGTTTATTCCAACGTTTCGGTCAGATTTATCACCATCATTTCATTATTGCTCACCGCATTGGAAATTTCAACTCATCAAACTTCATTAAACTGTTTGCAAAAAGTTGATCTTTTTCCCCCTCAATTTAAATTATAAATTTAACAAAAATTTATTAGTTATTCATCATTATTTTATTTATTTATTTATTTATCAAGTTCTTACCTGAACCCTTGCCTCGCTGAGTCCAAGCCTTTGGCTAAGTTCCTCTCGCATGAATGCATCCGGATAATGGGTTTCGTCGAAAAGTCGTTCTAATTCATTTAATTGTTCAAGTGTAAAGTTGGTCCGACTTCGACGTTGTTTATTTTGTTTCTGTACAGCAGCCGCGGCGGCCGCTGCAGCTGCAGCCGCTGCTGCTGCCGCCGCTGCAGCCGCGGCTGTAGCACTAGAGGTGGGCGTTGAAGGACTCGACGATCCACGACCTCCAGGTCCGCCACTGCCGTTCGGACTACGATCCGAGGAACAAGAACTCGGACCGTTTTCCGATTTCGTCATCACAAGGTCTACACCTGAAAAAGGGATAAGGCTAAATTTAATAGAAGGTAAGTAATTATTCTGGCATTATCTTAGTATTGGTTACTTATCCTATCCTAGAATTGTTCCTGCCTTTACTCTATTTTACATTCTTTTATTAACTGACTTCAAAAAAGGTGGAGGTTCTCAATTCGACTAATTTTTTATTTTTTTCTGTCTATGTTACCTGATATCTTCGCCAATTGAGAATCGATTTTGATCATTTTTTTGGATTGGGTTCAGTATAGTTTCCGATTGGTCCCGTTTTTTTTTCATTGGTATTGGACCTTTTTGTTTTGTTTGTTCAGGCATAACTTCTTTGTTTTTGAACCGATTTTAATCATTCTTTCTGCGTTTGGATCAGTATAGCTCCAAGATAGTCAAGATAATTAACTATTTATTTATTTATTTTCTGAATGTTTAGCGATAACTTTTTGCCACGTGGACCAATTTCGACGATTCTTTTTTTATTGGAAATGGGGTGATCACACATTAATTTGGTCAAGTTCTGATGATATGATCAATGACGAAATAACGTAAATCTCCAATTCTTATGAGCAAATAATCGAAATTATAATAAATAAAATCTTTTATAAAAAATCTTAAAACGTTCATTTAAAACCCGCAAACGTTTCGAGAGAATTTCTCTATTTATGAATTGAATTTTACTATCATTTTCTGATTCATTCACCCGACGCTTTCTTTTACGAGATGCATGCAAGGTATTATATTAAGTCACTATTAATAACATCACTATAAAGAGAAAAATAAAAATAATCTTTATAAAAAATAAAAAAAAATAAAACCGACTTCAAAAATATTAAATGCAACAAATAAAATAATAAGAACTCAAAAATCAAATAAAATGCACTAGAAGGTATAAAATAATTATCTAATTTAGTTACAACTGACGAAATATGAACATAAAATCACTTTTTGAAGTCGGTGCTAAACAAACTATATAAGCGAGCGTAATAAGTAAAATTCGTCGAATTCAATTCATAAAATGTATATTATATGGGCACTGACTTCAAAAAGTGATTTCATGTTAATATTTCGTCGTTTAGTTCTAACTAAATAAGATAATTATTTTATACATTTTAGTGCATTTTATTTGATTTTTGAGTTCTTATTATTTTATTTGTTGCATTTAATTTTTTTGAAGACGGTTTTATTTTTTTTTTCATAATTTAATTTGGTTTTTCTAATTGTTTTTTGTTTATCTGAATCAAACCTTTAAATTCAATTTTGACCCACTTGTACCGAAACTGTGTTCTTGAAATTTTCTATCTTGAAAATACAGTCGACTCTCGATAATTCGAATTTTTCGATAATTCGAACTCTTCAACTGTTAACTTCGGTAAATCAAAAAAATACTGTGTATTTTGATATGCTCGATAACTCGAAATCTTTTTCCTAACAAGGAGGGGCGGGAGAACGTTCTATAATTCGAACTAGGCCACTTCCCCTCGTTATAATTCGAATTTTTATTAGAAATGTTTACTCCTCATTTTCCGCGAAATGTATGTAATTTTTACTTTATCCATTGCAAAGCATGGGTAAAGTATTGTAATCGGTCTGGTGGCAAGCGCGACTTCAAAGGGTCCTCAGATAAAGACTACGGAATCCATGATCTCAATTAAAGTCACAGATTGTAGTATTCATATAGATTGAATTTTAGCACGTGATGATTTTGCCAAAAATCACGTGGGATCTCATCCAGAGGCCAAAAAGTGCGATTTTTTCAGGAAGTGCGAGCGGATGGATGGATGGATGGATGTATGTTATCGTTTTTTTCGTCCACGATTTTTTCCACATCGTTGCACAGATTGAAATGAAATTGAAAACCTACCATTACTTTAACAAAATGAAGCGTTGATTAGTTTTTGGTACATATCGGCCCACAAACATTGGTATTTTATTCCAGTACTTTTTTTAGTTTTTTCTAAATATTTTCAAAATTACTAAACCAATTTGGATAAAATTTAATATTGTAATTAAGTACTTTGAAGACCACAAAAAAGGTCATATAAAGTTTTTTTTGTAAAATTATATTTTAAAGTACTTTCCCCTAGAATAAGATAGTACATTGGATAAAGTTTAGCAACGATCCGTTGCAGTTTATTTTATTATTTTTTGTCGTTTTCATTATTTTTACTTTTTTAGTTGGGGCTATATATAAAATTTATGTAAGCTCATTGATATTTTCGAAAATATAATAAAAACTCTTAATAATTCGAATTTTTTTACTTTCCTCTTGATAATTCGAACTTTTCTTGTTGTCCCTTGGATTTCGAATTATCGAGAGTCGACTGTATTTTTTTGTTTTTACATCGTTCCTTTATATTTCCTTTTTATAATACAACTACTTTTTCATATTCCATTGATAAAGGGAGAATTTCTCCCGAAACGATTTGATTTTTTTTTTGATTTTCGGCCCTTCTAGCCATCAGCTAATTTACGATACTGTTATTAAATTAAATCTTCTATGTAGGGATCAGATTTTTAGCCGGAAGTTTTGAAATTGTTTTATAAAAGAGTTTGTAAAAATAATCAATAAATTATTTCAATATAATGTTATTTTAACCTTTCTAATAGTTAGGTTTATCTGGAATTAAATATCTACTATTTCCATTAAAGCCCACAGTGTGTATGTAAAGGCAGAGGGGGTTAGTTTAGCAAGCAAGACATTCTTCTTCTAGAATTCAACATCATTGGCACACTCTCTACTGGCTTCTCTCCAGAATGTCTCGACAAGGGATGATTATTTTTGTTTTATTCACTCCCTCCCCCGCTGCTTGTATTATTCCCCCACTCTACTTTTTACCAAGTTAAATCATTAAATCTCGTAAAATATGCATATATGATTAATTTTATAAATCTTCAAATTTGCACAAGAATATTAATAATAAAAACCTCCGCCCCTGTTGGCCAACATCGTCGCCGCCGTCCACTACCCTTATTATTAGATTATATATGTTAAATCATTTCAAAATAATTGTATCACCGAAATGAAGGGTCGGCGGGCACAAAGAATCTATAAAAGGGAAGGAAGGCAACCCTCGGGGGTGGAAAACTCCTCGTTTAGCGTAGCCGGCCGCCCTTTCTGCAGAGCATAAGGGTCGTAGACCGGGGGGTGAGTGATGGCCCCGGAGCGCCCCGCTGAAGGAAGGATAAATCAGCCCCCGCGCATTTACACCAACGCATACACACACGGAGGGGCTTATTAGCCACAGTTCACCGTTTTTTTACACCGACAGGCAAATGAAATTGTTACACAATTGAAACGTGGATTAGATTATCGTTCACACGAGAGTGTGTCTGTACTTCTGGACCAGCATGGAGAAGAAGGAGGGAGGGATGAAGAATTTGTAGGGGAAGATTTACCTTCCTCTTGGGATATAAAAGTTGATAGTAAAATAATACTCAAAGAATTTTTATCCAACAAACTTGCAATTGAATTTAATTGGATTTTTTTTATTTATTTATTACTCGCTAAATGTATTCAATGGAAAAATCATCCCCTAAGTCAGGCGCGAGATGATAATTCAACAGAAAATAATTATGTTAAGGAGGAGTTAAATAAATATTTAACACTCAAAACGTTTAAGGTATTTGTATCACCAAATGCATTTTCTTGGGATTTTTTGAAATTTAGACAGATTATTATTTAAATAATTCTGCATAGATTGGTGGCAAAACGAAATTTATGAACAATATAGTTCCGGAGATATTAAATTCGAAAGATGGAGTTTTCAGACTCTTATACATTGCACTTGAAACTCTTCCTACGATTGTTATAAAAAACTAAACCAACATTAAACAATAACAACTAATACAATATTGGAGTAATTTTTGGAGACGGACTGATAAGTGAATTAAGTGGATATTGATGAGGCAGTCCAAAAAAAGAAGAAGATAATTTACACTATCTTTTTATTCATAAAACCGACGTTTCGGAGGCTATTCCCTCCTTCTTCAGGGTCTGTAATTAATTAAAATGGGATTTGGCCATCATTACAATCAAGATCATTACAAATTATTTTTTTATATAAATACAATTAATATATAATTATATGGAATACATATATATTTTTTAATCAATAATATTCTACTCACTTTGAAAAGTCAGTGAAGGAAATCCAATGCGGCATTCCCCTCTGTCTCCTCTTTCAGTGGCAGTAACAATAATATTTTGTATTTCATTCTCAGCAGAATTATAATGTAATAATGATTTGGAAATATTTTTTTAATATAAGTGCATATCATTAGCCACAATCCCCTCTCAGATAAACCCTGCGCAAAGCAGTTGTGCGCATAATTATTTATTTATATAGTACAACAATATGTATTTTACTTTCAATTATACTTTACATATATATATACAATTTTAATTAATTACAGACCCTGAAGAAGGAGGGAATAGCCTCCGAAACGTTGGTTTTATGAATAAAAAGATAGAGTAAATTATCTTCTTCTTTTTTGGACTGCCTCATCAATATCCACTTAACAACTAATACATTTTTAAGAAAATTTTAATTCATAGTTACAACACAGTTTCTGAGATAATAATTAATAAATAATGAAAAATTTACACTAAAAACAAGCTGTCAACAACGCATTTATTTAACTCATTTTACTACACTTTTTTTGATGTTTTTTCGCTTTAGCTATTTCCGCAAAAGCTTTCAATCGCTTATTAAGAACTTTTTGTTTTATAAATCTCCCTTTATAATGTACTTTATCTGACATTTCTATGATAAAATATATACAAGCTCGGACAGTGTTGCCACATTTTTCAAGCGAGCAGTTAGTTGTACGGGATTGGCTAGTAGTGGTATATAAACAGCATAAAGTTTTGGGCTTAAGAATTATGAATCCCAACTGTCTGTTCTATATACTCTAGCATTAACTTTTTGCTACTATTGTCGCGATACAACTACTTTAATAAAATATCAAATCTTTTCGTTCGCTGATTAAAACGTTAAATCCCAGTAAGAATCCGATTTCTAGAAGAACATTGGGAAGACGTATAATTAATTCTCATGCTCAGTTGAAGCAGTATTTGATTAAGTAAGTACCCATTTTACACTCTGCTCAGCCCATATGGGAAAAGAAAGAGCGTGATTGTATCATGTATGTATAGAGGGTGTGAAAAAAGTACGTTTGTCTTTTTGTGGGGTGATTCACTATCGATAAAAGATCCTTGAAAAATTATAAAAAAAAAAGAATTTCTTTTGCAATAGGTGCATATGTTTCTGGATTTTCGTCCTAAAAGCATTAAATACTTAATTTAACTAAATTATTTGTTTTATTTACCTCTGTACCACTGTACCAAAGCCAAGCCTCATCTATTATCTTTAATATACATATAGGTAATGCTTAAACATCAGTACAACTTTTAGGTGGTTAACTTTTAACAGATAACTTTAACTTGCGTTAAATTTGTGAAAAGTCAACGCTTTAACGATTATCGAAGTTAACTTTTGAATAAACTGTGCCCAGCTCTGCCTATTAAAATTATACCCGTGGTTTTGATAGACTTAAGAGCTCATCGATTTTAATATTTTAATTCTTCTTCATTTATAATTTTTTAATATTAAAGTAGACAATAAAAGAGTGTGACCTTTGCTGAAAAAATACATTTTTAAATTTATTTATAACAAGTTATAGTTTCGGATTTGCCCCCTTCATCAGTCTATTACAATTGATTCACAGGAATGGATGCGTTCCAGCAAAGGACACAATCTTTTATTGTCTCCTTTAATTTATAAAAATTCTGCTACTCTCGGCAAAAAGAAACTTTCAATTTTATTTTTTAATAAACAAATCATTATGATTTTTTAATCAATCCTAATCAAATTAAACAATTATTTTTATTCCATTTTATTGACATTAATAAATATACATGAAAAAGCAATGTTTGTATTATTATAAATCAAAGAGTGATGACCATAATAGCGTTTGTTTTTTACCTACTATTATTGTTTGACACTGAATTCAGTACAGTAGAACATCGTTTATCCGGACTAACTGGGACCAAAGACAAACTGGGTAATCGAAAATCCTGATAATCCGGATATATGGGTAATAAAAGCAAATCAAATCCTCAAATAAGCGAATTTGAATATTTTAATATGAAAAAATGCATACGTTAAAAAAATAAAATAACTTTTCACATCATTTCTTTCAATGTGAACATTTATTAAAATAAAAATGTCTACAAATCCGATCTGGATAATCCGGAGGACCGGATAAATGAGGGGCGGATAAACGTATTTTGATTTAATATTTTTAGAGTGAAATAAAATAACAATTTCATAAGAAATTTTGCTTCTTTCGAGCGTCACGATACATAGGATTTTTTTTTTAATTCTCAACTTAATTTTGATTTTTATTAAAAAAGAAAAGGAGTACCTATCAAACTCAGATTGGCATCTGAAAAGCGTCTCACAAGATATCACCCCCGGGGGTATAACTTGATAAGATGGAAGTAGTTTTTGGAGACGGGCTGATAAGTGAATTGAGTTGATATTGATGAGGCAGTCCAAAATTCAAAAAAAGAAGATAATTTAAACTATCTTTTTACTTAAATTGAAAGTTTTTGTGCCGAGGTTAGCAGAATTTTTATATATTGAAGGAGACAATAAAAGAGTGTGTCTTCTGCTGAAATTATAAATTTTATTTATTTATAACGAGACTATAGTTTCGAGGGCTTTGCCCTCTTCATCAGTCTATTACAAACTATAGTCTCGTTTTTTTATTTTATTTATTTATAACGAGACTATAGTTTCGAGGGCTTCGCCCTCTTCATCAGTCTATTACAAACTATAGTCTCGTAATAAATAAATAAAATTTATAATTCCAGCAGAAGACACACTCTTTTATTGTCTCCTTCAATATCTTTTTATTCATAAACCGATGTTTCGGAAGTTTATTCCCTCCATCTTCAGGGTTTTGAAGGGTCACTGAAGGAAATCCAATGTGCCATCCCCCTCTCAGTGGCAGTAACAATATTATATAGTATTTCATTCTAAGCAGAATTTAGTCTATTACTACTACAGAGACAGGGGGAATATCACATTGGATTTCCTTCACTGACCTTTCAAAATCCTGAAGGAGCAAATAAACCTCCGAAACGTTTTTCGGTTTTTGAATTAAAAATATAGTTATAATTATCTCTTTTTTTTAATTTTGGACTAAATCATCAAAATCCACTCAGGTATAAATTGGTTTTAACTAAAAAAAAAATCGAAAAAACTTGATAATAATTAAATTAGGGGACGAAGAAAATATTTTTTTATATTATAGTCAAAATAACAAATTAGTCAAGCCACTACAGAGCTGCAAAAAATTAACGAGGAAAAGAATAAATAAATAAAAAAAAAAATGAAATTCCAACTTCATATAGACAATGGGTATTAGCTTGAGTTCGGGGATCAGTGGCTAAGTGTATATAGAAGCAATAGCTCTTATGAAAAGAGATAAAAGTAAATAAATATTATATGCAATATTCATTTACTATGAGTTAATATTTCTAGGTCACTTGTTTCAAATTAAAAAGCTAGAAACAAGTGACCTAGAAATCTTAACTCATAGTAAATGAATATTGCATATAATATTTATTTACTTTTATCTTTATTAAAGATGTTTCACCTTGCACCAACACCACAATCCCTATTAATTATTAATTCTTATGAAAAGCATCGCAGCGCACATGCGAAGATCCCGGGTTCGAACCCCAGCTAATCCTTTTGTCTATAATATAAAAAAATCTTTTCTTCGTTCCCTAATTTAATTTAATTTATCATTGTCTTTCGACGCGGCCTCATTGTGGTCGCGCAATAATTTTCGGTTCAAAGTCATAGACAACATAGAGATTAGAAGTCATAAACTAAACAGAAATTAGAAAATGATTTATATCTTCAATACTCTTTTCCTTTTCTTAGACAGTTTATCATTTTAAAATATATAGGCCTTCATTTTTTTTGAAGAAGGATGAGTAAAACAATAAAAAAAACCTAAACACCCACCAATCCTACATTTAGAATCCTCTTTTCTAATCCAAAATAACAAAACAAACACAAAGTCGAAAAATACGCTTTTATTAAAAATTATAACGGCCTTTGGCTGTCTGTTTAAAAAAAAAATAGAGCAGATGAGATTAAAAAACATAAATTCTTTGCTGGGAAGCCAAGCACCCTCTTGGTTTGTAGAAAGGGGGTGGAAGAGAGGGGAGGGGATTGCTTGATAAAATGAACATGATAAATTATAGCCTCATTAAAAAAACTTCCGCGAAAGTGATATAGAGCGTTGAAGTATGATGTCAGAAAAAAGAGCCCAAGGGAATCAGGGATAATTTCAAATTTCACTTGGATATTTTTTTTATCATGTCTTCATTGAATTAAAAATGAATTAATAAATACAATTTTTGTTTTTAATATAAAAAAATTATATTACCTAGCTTTAGAAAAGTATTTGTAATAAATGTTTTATTATAAAATTATTCTAATATAAAAATAATGTTTAAGCAATTTTTATAGCTATGATATTTATTTTTATAAAGGGTTAAATAAAAGACCAGACAACTTTTGATATTTATTTTATAGAAATTCACACTGACGTTTTTTGGCTATTGATTATATCATTTGGGGTAGGAATTCATCAACATTTATAAAAAATATCGATACACAACTCATTAATTGAATAATGTATATACGATATACAAGGAAATATTAAGGATATACAAGGTTATATACAGAATATTCCTATAAAAGATATAATAATACAGAGTGGGGCATATAGATTTTGAAGAGGTATAAAAAAATGAAAAAAATTAACTAGAAAAAAAACTGAATATATTTTTGAAAGGAACATAAAATATTTTTTTTTTAATGTGTTTTAAACATTATCAGACAAAAAAAGGGGGGGGGGGTCAAAAATGAAAATTCTAGCCATTTTGATCAAACTCAACCAAATTTTGTATTCATATTCTGTGGACCCCTAGAAGGCTAGAAATTCAAAAACTAATCAAATTTTGTATACACAGTTTGGTCGAAAGGGCTAGAATTTTCATTTTAGACCCCCGCCCCCCATTTTGGGTGGTTAAGATTTTGCATTTCTGGCATTCTGGAGGTCCACAGAATATGTATACAAAATTTGGCTTAGTTTGGTCAAAAGGGCTAGAATCTCCATTTTTGACCCCCCCTCCTCTTTTCGTCTGATATCATGTTTAAAATACATTCAAAAAAAATTATTTTATGTTCTATTTCGAAAATATATTCAGTTTTTTCTAGTTCAATTTTTTCATTTTTTATACCTCTCCAAAATGTAGTAGAACTTTATGCTCCACCCTGTATTTAGAATAAGTTTTTAGAGTCTAAAAAAAAAAAACACTATGAATTTTACTTAGCCTCTGAAAACTTATTGTAAATATTATTATATTATATTTTTAATTCAAGAATATCCTGTAAATAACCTTGTTCTACAGAGACGCCAATACATCAGTGGCTAAGAAGGGTTTATCTCAAAGCCTTTTCCCAGCAAAAACCTCAAATTTAATCATAAAATGTATTATTAATAAAACTAACAAAAAAAAACTTATCTTAACTTGTAAAATTAAAAAAAAACTCTAATGGCCTTTTTGTTTTTCAATTGTAAATAATTTAAAGTGCTATACTTCTTTTGGAATGTAACCTTGTAAAAAACTCTTGAACTTATTGTTTTTTCATTGGATTAATAAACTAAAAAAAAATCAGTAGCTAAGACACTTTATTTTGGATCGAGTTTACTCGGGATCAAATTTCGCCTTAGTCAGAACAATTTTTATCTTTGTCAAAAATGCAAGGCCACTCACTAATCAAGGGTAAGTCAATGGGAACCCATCCCTGTGAAAAATAACGTCATTTACTACTGAGGATGGCCTACCAGTGGCGACCGAAACTGTATAGTGAATAATTTATAATATTAATTTTTTAAATTATTATTTTATTTGTGGCTAGCAATCCTGTAAGTTTTAAGAATATAAATAAAAAACAGATTCAGCGCCGCCTGGATATTGGTAGGATATGCATTCAAATAGAACGCTCTGAGTGCAAGTTGCATTCGCCAGGCGCTAAAATCTTATTCTTGGAACGGAGAATAAGCATTTTTATATTATATTAAATCATATAGTATATATATATACACTATATATATATAATATATTTATATATACTATATATCAGTGGCGTGAAATCTATAGATGCTGTGGATGTGGAGCATCCCTAAAATTTCAAACATTTATAGTATTTTCATAAATATATAAGGTCGACTTCAAAAGAATTTCATGTGGATCTTTAAATTTTCAAATTATTATCCGTTATTTCAAATATTTCTATAAAAATAATTTTTGGTCTTGAAAAGTATATTGGTTCCCGAAATGAAATAAAATTGTTTCATAGTTCCAAGGGTCAATTAAAATGAATGATTTTTCCGAAAAGGGCGCGGATAGAAATTTTGAAGTCCCTGCCTGGTATATCTTCCAGTTCAAGCATGTTAATGACAAGTCGAAACGAGGTTTAGTCGAATAAAAATTGTTCTCGTTAAGGAACTATTAAAATAGTAATAATACAAAAAAAGGAATAAATAAAGATGATTCGAGAATTTCTGGACTAATACATTTCTAATAACTTTCAATATATAAGATCGGAAATAACTAAGAGTGCTCTAGACAAGTCATAGCTTGCTTATAGCAATAGAATTAGTAGAAATTTTCTTATAGAACAGACTGATTAAATGTGGAAGATGCACGATTTCCATCTCAGCGAATGTGGAGTCTAAGTCCCAAGATTTAATTTCTGACTACTACCCTCACCCACACAAAGCAGTAACCGTTCGGGGCTAAGGTCCCAAAATATATTTTTAAAAAATCTAAAGTTAAATTTGAAAAATAACGAAAATGATGCCGTATTCGATGAAATTTGCAAAAAAAGCGAAGAATAAAATAACATTTCAAAAATGAGGGGACTTTTTTGGACAACATCCCTGGTTGAATAGCTTGGTTGAACCAACCCCCACTGATATATATTATTTTTATTCAAAGTAATTTAATCTCCAAGGCAATCTGTATTATTGTCTATTTTCAAAATATTTATTTGTTAATAGTTGCTTTATCAATCCTTTCCAATTCCAATTCAATTCCATTGATAAAGAAGAATTTCTCCTGAAACGGCTGGATTTTAAATAAACGTTTCTCGATTGTTCTATAAAATATTTTTCTTTCTACTAGTATATTCTTCTTTGTACAGATACGGAAATAAAGTAGGCATCTCTTTCAAATTGCGTTCAATTAGTTGAATAAGTCGTGATTGTTAAATGCAGAGGATCAGAGGGACAGCTCCAGGAGGGAAAAAAGGGGCCAAATAAATTCTCTGCCCGCCCTTCTCTCCTTCTCAAGGGGATTTTCTTCCCTTCTTTTTTCTCTCTTTTTTCTGCCTTCATTAATTAATTGCGTAAATCAACATTGCTAAGTGTGCGTAGTTAAGTTAACTTGGTGGAATGTTTGTCCAATTCTCCTCTCCTCTGCTGAGTGTTTTTGGGGTGCCCGATGATTAATGATCATTCGTCAGACGATGACTTTCAATCATCGATCACTTGGAAATTAATAGTACTTAATTTCGCATTTACTTCCAGAAAAACTAATGTCATTCCGTTTAGTGGAAATTTCACTCAACAGGAAAACATTTTCATTATCACGAGAGAAATTTATTTGTTTTATTGAAAAATCTTTAACATTGTGACCTAGCGTGAAACGTGAGAATATATGATAAACCGGCCAACTGCGAGTCGGACTCATCGAGGGTTTCATGTTTAATATCATCCCAAATAGTTGAGATATCAAATTCATTATTATTTTCTTTAATAAGGAGAAAATGAATGAATTTGTGGATTTTTTTTTAGAATTTTAAGTTTAACCATTTCTGAATGCTGACAGACATAAAATATTACATAAATGGCCCTCTTTTATCGTCATTTTAAAGTAAATTAAATTAGAAAATGTTTAAACTAAATGTATTATACTTGATAAAATTTTTACAGGGAAAATTCATTCTCTATGATAAATAAATTATATTTTAAAAAACTAAAAAACACGTTTCTAAAAAAGTACAAAGTAATGTAATAATCAAAAAGTCTGGGAGGCAGAAACGTGTACTTTTAATTAATTTCGACAAAGTGTCCCACAATTTTTGATTATTACATTATTTTGTACTTTTTAGAAACGTGTTTTTTAGTTTATTTAAAGTATAATTTTTTTTACCCTATATTAGTGTCGATATAATGTCTGTTAGAGCATGTACCTCTTATACTAAATAAGATTCAAATCTGAAATTTATAGGTATATTCATTTTTCCTAAAACCAAAAATCGTATTAAAATTATAATCGAATAATTTTTTTGGGGTAGGTTGAATTTTGGGTGGAGTTGAAAATAAAAAATATTTTTATCATGGGGTATGAGGTATAAAGGTCTCTTTAAGTAGGCTTATATCTCAGCCAAAAGATTCTGTGAAAAAACAGGCCAAGTTCGCAAAAGTAGTGAAAACTACTGTGCAGACAAGTTAAATTCGGCAAGAATAATTAAGTTGAGAAAATAGTAGATCTCTCAACTTAATTATTCTTGGTGAATTTAACTTGTCTGCACAGTAGATTTCACTACATTTTCGAACTTGGCCTGTTTTTTGACAGAATGTTTTGGTTGGGATTTCTCTGCTTTTTGTAAGCTATCAGGAAGCCCGTTGGTCTAAAGGGCTAGAATTTTCATTTATGACCCCCTACTCCCTTTTGGGTAGTTAGTTTTTGAATTTCTAGTCTTCAGGGGGCCCACAGAATATGTATACAAAATTTGGTTGAGTTTAGTCCAACGGGCTAGAATGTTCATTTTTGGCCTGCACACGCTGTGTGCTTTGATTTTTTTAAATTAATTTTTATCTAAAATATCAGTGTGAGAAAGCCCTTAGGTGATTTTTGTACCTGTCGGCGTTTATAAATGCCTTAAATTAAAATTATGAAAAAATTGTACATATTCCTCCCAATTCTCCTTATCGATGACGTAAAAACGTTAAAAACAAATTTTATATTTCAAGTATTTTGGAATTTATAAACTATACCGTATACGGAATCATCAATATATTAATCGTGTGTTCCCTACATTTGATTCAATCGCGAATCAAATGTAGGTGATTTTTGTCAAATATTAAGTCAAAATAATATCTGAATTATATATTTCTAACTTGAAATAATGAAGTTAATAAATTTATAATTTGCCTATTAATATATCAAAGAAAAATTAACATATCAACAAGAAATTGTTTTGATCACGCTTTTAACAAGATATATATCGCTAGACTACTGCTGGTTGAAGCTATTGGAGTCTGCTGAGTCTAAGTCTGGACCAAGAGAGAATGAAAAAGAAATGATCCATTTAGCTACAATCCAACGTCATTATTGCGTATAGCCCGCATGACACTTTGGATGGATCACCAAATGAATTTGAAATCTGAGATGTTATAATATTCAATCTTCCCAGTCCAGAGCGTCCGATCTAATGGCAGGCACCTAACATGCCAATAGATCGGGCGCTCTGGACTGGGAAGATTGAATATATAACATCTCAGATTTCAAATTCATTTGGTGATCCATCCAAAGTGTCATGCGGGCTATACGCAATAATGACGTTGGATTGTAGCTAAATGGATCATATCTTTTTCATTCTCTCTGGTCCAGACTTAAGACTCAGCAGACTCCAATTCTGCTCAACTCTCTGCTTCAACCAGCAGTCTCCCGATATATATCTTGTTAAAAGCGCGATCAATACAATTTCTCGTTGATATGTGAATTTGTCTTTGATATATTAATGGGACAATTATAAATTCATGTGGTCAGCTATTTTATTTATTTTTAGAATCGTTTCGTTCTCTGGGGAGGGTATATATTAATAAAACGAAAATTATGTCTTACTTTAAAATAGCTCGAATAATTTAGAAATTTGTTGGACCCTAAATCACAAGTCAATTTCAAGTGTTGATAGAACTGCTAAAAAAATTTTTAAATAAATTGATTAATTTTTTTAGGAAATTTATAACTAATTGATTTTATAGGGTGTTTAATTATGTAAACAATAATATAGCTGCGTAATTTGATAAATAAATCAATGATTGATAAATAAACAAGTAAGGACAAATCAGTATTGCATTGGATTATAGTGCTGAGGATTGATTGATTGGTAGGGGAGTAGATCCAGGTGAATGGAGCAGAGAGGGCGCAGTCTCTTGGGGTCATACACATAAGGTCAAAGCGGAACAGAAACAAAATAAATAAATTAGATTCCTTCTACACTTTCTTCCAATTTAAGTTTAATATATTATATATAATACAGAGTGTTTATCAATTACAACTGGACATGATATTATCACTTGCTGCAAAATAGTTTTTTTACACGCTTTATATTAGCTTCACCTGTATGTATGTATCTATGTATTTTATCTATGTATCAATGTGACATTTGTTCTGGTAAATTCAGCAAACATTTATCTATAATAAAATATATTTAAAAAAAACTAAAAAACATTCTTCTAAAAAGTACAAAATAATGTAATACTTAATCAAATGGTGCGCAGAAGCATGTACTTTTAATTAATTTCGATAAAGTGCCTCACGCTTTTTGATTAAGTATTACATTATTTTGTACTTTTTAGAAGCATGATTTTCTGATTTTTTAAGATGAGATGGATATTGTAAAATCAGAACAATATCTCAATATTAAGTTTAATATTATCCAGATAGTGTTCTGATTTTACAATATCCATCTGCAGTTCCGAAAAAATCAGAAAATCATATAATATAAATAAATAAATTAAAACAAGAACATGCTTTATAAAAATTAACAATAATTAATATTATAATATGATATTTTATTATTTTTGATCCCACAACAAACTAAGCCTTCCATAAAATAATAATTCGATTAAAATTTAAATACAATCTTTGATTTCAGGGAGAATTAATACACATAACTTGTAAATTTCAAGTTTGTATCTTATATTTAGTTTATGAGCTACAATGCTCAGAATGGCAGACAGTCACTGTAACGACACTAATAGGGTGCCGTTTTACTTTTGAAATGAACCATAAAAAGCATAAGCTGAAAAACTACTCTACTGAATCCGAGCTAATTTGAATAATTTTTATTACATTAATAGACTATCTAGTCTCCTTGAGAATTGAACCAAAGGGCCAAAAAACAGCCAAGTTGGTCCTCATATACCGAGGATAGATTTCCTTCCAAAATACTTAAGATATCAAATTCGTACTTATTTTTATCATTGATAAGGAGAGAATGAGGTAATTTGTCGTATTTTTTCATAATTTTAAGTTTTAAATTAAGTGGATATCGATGAGGCAGTCCAAAAAAAGAGGAAGATAATTTACACTATCTTTTTATTTTTAACCGACTTCAAAAAAGGAGGAGGCTCTCTATTCGACTGAATTTTTTTTTCTGCCTATGTTACCTCATATCTCCGCGAATTGGAAACCGATTTTGAAAAAAAAAAATTGTATTGGGTTCGGTCTACCTTCCGATTGGTCCCATTTTTTTTCATAGGTATTAGACCTTTTTTGTTAGGTTTGCTCATGCCTAACTTCTTTGTTTATGAATCGATTTTGATGATTCTTTTTTTATTGGAAAGGGGGTATTTTAGGGATGGTGTCATATTAATTTGGTCAAGTTCTGATGATATGATCACTATTAATAACATCACTAAAAGATTTAGTTACAACTAAACTACGAAATATTAACATGAAATTACTTTTTTAAGTCGGTGCCAAACATATACCTTTTATGAATCGCATTGGCACCGAGTAGAAAAAAGTAATTTCATGTTAATATTTCGTAGTTTAGTTGTAACTAAATAAGTTAATAATTATTTTAAACCTTTTAGTGTATTTTATTTGTTGCATTTAATTTTTTTGAAGTCGGTTTTATTTTTTTCTTAAAAATTATTTTTTATTCATAAAACCGACGTTTCGGAGGCTATTCTCTCCTTCTTCAGGGTTTTGAAAAGTCAGTGAAGGGAATCCAATGAGACATTCCCCTCTGTCTCCTCTTTCAGTGGCAGTAACAATAATACATTGTATATCATTCTCAGCAGAATTATAATGTAGTAATAAGTTTTAAAATTTCTAAAAGTAAAAAAATAGTAGTTTTTGGAAAATATAGGTACTTTGCAATAACCTGTATTAGGCAATCCCGGTAATCTGAGAGCCTCAATCGCACTTGGCCGCTTCATTTACGTTATTGCCCAATTTATTTTACATTGTTTATAAAATACAAAATAATAAGGAATTTTAAAAAGTATTTTTTTACTTCAATGGTTTGATACAAATAGCAAAAACAATAAAAACAAACCACACTGCTTCTGATTATCAAATTAAAAAACAACTATAGTTTTATCGCGGTTGTTGTTGAACCAAAATTAATTCCAAAATGATCTTTTAATTAACTTATTTAAAAATTTTAATAAAAATAATAGCAGTGAAATGTATTTAATTACTATTACTATATTTCTTTTTATAACTCTGTTGGTTGAATTTTTATTGTTTTAGCCCAAGAAGAAAATTACTAAAATTGAAATTTTAATAAACATTTTGAGATTGTTTTTTTTATAAAAGAACTGTATTTATTCAATATAATAAAACAACCAATAATTTATATAGGTATATTAAGTACATGAGAATCTCAATCTTTGCCAGCTGGAATTATTTCTTGAAAATATTAAACCACAATATTATCCCCCTAAACGTTCACTATAAAACAAGCAAGTAGACCTTGTTTCTTAAATCCATTTAAATTTATGGAATTAAAAGTAGAAGATCTCATAACTTGGGCACTATAATGTTGTCTAATATCTAGGCGCGTAGATAGGGACTTTCCTGACATTTTCTTTGATTCGGAATCACTGGAATTTTCTGACAATATATTAATGTTGGGTGCCACTTATAACATTTCTTCGAATGACCACACTACTTCTGTAGCAAAAGCCGCTGCATGTAAGCTTGGCTAAATTAAGGAGTCTGGTGCTTTTTCATGTTCACTTCTTTCCTAAACAAAGCTAGAGGAACCTTCGAGCATTCTCTTGACATTTTGGATGTATTTAGGGACGAGCTTTCAGACTAAGAGGAGATCCAGCATTAACTAGGACATTCGATTTTTAGGTTTAGAAGTTGATTGTTTTAAATTAAAAAAAAATCCAAAATTCCGTTATTCTCTCTTTATCAACGGGAAATAAAAACAAATTTATTATCTCAAGTATTTTGGATGATATAAGGGTACGAAACCCTAATTATGCAAGTCCGAATGACACTTGGACCGGCTTATTATAATGAAATCTAATTATTTTTTTTAATGCAATCGATTGCAAGAAAATGGGCGCACCAGTAAAGATGCAGCCCCTATATGGATCTCGAAAGACCCTTGCATTACCGAAGAGAAGGGAAAGTTGATTAAGTGAGAGGTGGAGACGTAGGTGTTTATGCACTCGGGTTTTGAAGGTTTGAAGATTATAAGTGTTGGGAAAGATGGAGGTTCTGAGAGCGTTCCAGTTCCTTGAAGTCATGGGGATATATTTATTGCCGAATGAAATGGTCCGGCACTTTTTTAATTTGACAGCGAAACAGTGTTGGGAGTCGACAAAACGCGTGCTACACGCAAAGCATCCTTTGGGGGGAATTACTGATTTTATCTCATCAGAGCACCTGCCGTGATAGTATCTATAGAAAAGGGAAAGGGCAGAGACATTTCTTCGATGAACAAGCGAGTCGAAGGAGTCGGTGAGGGTAGAATCGTAAATTTGGCTCTTTTCTGAATTTCATCCAGGGTAGCAAGAGAATATTTAGAGGCTCCTCTCCATAGATGAGAGCCGTATTCGAGACAGGGCCGGATTTGGGCCTTGTAGATGGAGAGAAGATGTAGGGGCGTGAAAAATCGCTTGGACCTGAATAAGAAGCCAATCTTCCTTGCTGCAGATTTCGTCACAGAGGAGATGTGTTCTTTCCAAGACAAAGGTCAGATGCGACAGAGACGCCCAACATGGATAGGCTGTCGCACATTTTCAGGGTATTCGAACCGAAGAGAATATCAGGGAAATTTTTATTTTCGCACCTAGAAATTAGACAACATTGACTCTTGTTTGCATTAAAGTTCACTAAATTTTGAAAGCCCCATTTATTCAGTTTGTCTAGGTCGAGAGTGATTGAGGAGGCAACAATTCTGCTACAATCGGCAAAATAAACTTTTTATACTACTGGAAAAAATTCCCTTTTTTCATTCAATTTTTATTTGATTTTTTCTCATAATAATTTTTAAAAATTGCAAATAATATTTCTATCTTGAGTGAGAAAAAGGAATCTGGTTGAAAAAGATCTTTGGCTCGTTCCTTTTCCGTATAGATTGATAATGAAGTGTATATTTAAGAGGGCTGGGTAGGTGGGGCAGGGGTGTTAGTCGTAGGGGGAGTCTATACTAGGGATAAGGTGGGGGTGGGGTGGGGGTGGGGGGTGCGCAAGGAGGCTCAGAGCATATTTAACGTAATGGACGGGCTTAGCTTAGAGCAAGAGGCAAGCACATCTTCGCGCCCTATACAATCTCAGATTAATTTAATTCCATTACCGTAATGAAGATACAAAATAGAATTTGGTTTTATGTGGTGCAGGGGGTGTGGCCGTGCCGGGGGCGGGGTTTCCCCGGTGCGTGGGCGTTAAGCGTTAAGCGCCCCATCCACATCAGCCAGGGGTGAACTGAACTCTGGCTGCCTGCAGGGCTAAACCTTCAAAGGTGGTCGCCGCACCAACTTGATTCGATTACCCTTCAAAGCAGCTGCAAACGGGAAAACAAACGCCGTGCAAAACTCGGCAAAGAATCGACAAGAAATATCGCCTCCCAATTTTCGCATTTTAGATTCCATTTCAATCAACGAAAAGAGAAAATCGCACCAAAGTTATTCACATTTTTTTTTAATAATTTATATATAGATTATTTGTTATACCCCTATGGCAGAGGTGGAGGACCTTTTTTTAAATAAAAGGGCATATTCATTTTCGGACCGTGCGATCCTTCAAACGACTACTAATACCACGATAATTTAATACTGATTTAATAGAACTCCTATATACAATCATTCATTTTTAATTACTCGCAAATAATACATTTATTAAAATCTTTGACTGAATTTTGATTATTTTTTCTTTCGTGATAGTATTTATTTACAATTATTTTGATATTAAAATCATGAATGAAATATAAATGGGGCATTCCACGCCAAATCGGACAATTTGAAAAATTTTAATTTTTGATTTCCTTCATTTTTTGACATTTTTTAGTATCTATCTAAAAACAATTCCTGGTAAATTTTGAAATTTTTTTGATCATCGGTTTAAAAGATATCGAATTTCGGTTTTTTGTTCATAACTTCTTCAAAAATGGTCCAATCCAATTTTTTTTTTGAAATTTTTGATTTTTACATACTTTTTTTAGAAAAAAATTCAAAAAAAATTATTTAAAGTGTTTTTACATGCGATTTTTGAGTTTGAAAATTTTAATCTTGTTTTTTTAAACTATATGTAACACTTAGATTTTTTTGATAATTTTTCATTTTAAACTTCTATTCAATCTACAAATTTTAAGACCGGGTTGATAGTGGTCCTATGATAATTACTATTTTTTTTACGATTTTCCATTTTTTATTTTTATTTTCTTTCAACAAACTAAAATGCTAATTATTTATTTTAAACACCTGTTAACAATCAAAATCAATTCAAAATAACTAAAAAAAGAGAACTCAATAGCAAACAGTGGTTTTAATAAATGGTTAATATAGCGAATAAAATTTTTTCGAAATTTTCAAAAATCGAAAAAAAAATAGTAATTATCATAGGACCACAATCAACCGGGTCTTGAAATTTGTAGAATGAATAGAAGTTTAAAATAAAAAATTATCAAAAAAATCGAAGAATAAGTACTTTCATTTCCAAAATAAGTTTAAAATTTTCAAACTCAAAAATTGCATATAAAAACACTTTAAATAATTTTTTTTGTATTTTTTTTCTAAAAAGTATGTAAAAGAAACAAAAATTTCAAAAAATAATTTTGAATTTAGACCATTTTTAAAAAAGTTATAAGTCAAAAGCCGAAATTCGATATCTTTAAAACCGTGCAGACATTGCCTCTTCAATTAATTTAGACTTATGCAAACTTAAAAACTGGGGATCCCAAAACTTAGTTAACTTCAATGCAGGGAAAACTCAGTGTTGCCTCATTTCTAGGCGCGACAGAAACCTCCCAAACATATCATTCGACTCAAACTCCCTAGAATTTAGGGATAAAATTTCAATGCTAGGCGTAATTCTAGGGTCTGACCTTTCATGGAATGACCATATCTCAACCACTGCTAAAGCCGCAGCGCGCAAGCTTGGTCTCCTATTTAGGTCTAGACACTGTTATACTCCCAGTCAACTTCTTATACTGTATAAGGCTCAAATTCGTTCCTGTCTCGAATATGGCTCTCATCTGTGGAGGTGTGCATCCAAGCATTCTCTTGCTACACTGGATGCAATTCAGAAGCGAGCAATTAAACTAATAGGAGACCCGGCTCTAACCAACTCACTCGACTCCCTGGCTCACCGAAGAACCGTTTCTGCCCTTTCCCTGTACTACAGATACTATCACGGTGTCTGTTCAGTCGAGCTGAAATCACTTATCCCCCCTAATGCCCTCTTTACGAGAAACACGCGGTTTTCTAACGCTCAGCACCCCTTCGCTGTCAAATTGGATAAAAGTCGAACAAGCGCTTTCGCCAACTCTTTTATTCCTATGACCTCCAGAGACTGGAACTCGCTCCCTGCCACCATCTTTCCCGCGACTTATAACCTTAAGCTATTTAAGACCCGTATCCACAGATACCTTCGACCTCCGCCCAACCCATAAAATTCTTTCTTCTTCTTTTCACGATGGAGGGGCCAACCGAGGCCTTTAGGGGTTGCACCTTTTTGGTGTAACTCCTTCTCTCATCATTATCATTAAAAAAAAAAAAAAAAACATTAAACCGGTGATCAAAAAAATTTCAAAATTTACCAGGAAGAGCTTTTTGATGGATACTAAAAAATGTCAAAAAATGAAAGAAATCAAAAATTAAAATTTTTCAAATCGTCCGATTTGGCGTACAATATATAAAATATACTGAGAAGTCATATTATGTCGTCAGAACAGTGAAAAAAAGGAAACTTGGCTATAATTGTCAAAAATACTGTAAAATATTGTCATTTCAGAATATATATTTTTTTAAATTACCCTTTAGAAACTAAATCCCATTCATACATATTCCCTAGCTCTTTGTTTACTAGTTCATGGCGTAGTAAAAAGACCGAGCGTGTGGTAGGTAAGCACTTGAATCATCAAAATCGTTCATTTACCATTCAAAGAATTATTTATCTTTAAATGTGTGAAACTAGTAAAAGAAAAAAAATTCCATGATAAATAATTGAATTAATCTAGAGTAAAAAGAAAAAAATGCCAGACAATCAGTCAAGGATTATTTCCTAAGAAAAGTGAAAAGAATCACCTATTTTTTTCATTCAATTTCTACTAGCTATTCATTTTTTTGTTCTTTTTCTACCTATTTCAATTATTATTTTAATAAGTCCATTGTCTTCAATAAATTTTGCTTTTTCAACGAAATTAATAAATTATCTTGTTTGATTTTTTTTTATTAATAGAAACAAAACCAAATTAATAGAAATAATTTATAATTTCTTTTAAACAAAAACATTCACAATTTCTTTTAGCTGAAATGACAATTAATTTTAAAAAATGTCTTAATATCAGATTGCACTTTCTATTAAAGAGTTAAAATTATTTTTATTGAAAATATATTAGAGAATTTCTATTATTTAGAGTATGATCGTAACCAGCGCGGGGGGGGGGGGGGGGTTAGGTTAGGTGTCACCCTGCCCCCCCCCCTAAATGTTGAGATAAACATCGAAATTTTACAGAATAGTAATAAAAATAAAAAGTAATTTGGGTTCCAGGGAAGTCATGTCTTCTAATCTCAAGATTAATATTAAATTATGTTGGAGTTGGTGGTGTTTCACAAGGAGAAAAATTAAAATACAAAGATTTTTTTAGTTTATTCTATATATTTCGAGCTCTTAACTCATCGTCAGGAGAACATTAACTAAAGATAACATGAAATAATGAACAGAATTTATTTTAATTTTAATATGATGGACAGTTAGTTATTTAGTGTAAATATGAAATAATTATCAGAGGGATGGGATGGCCTTAGAGCCGAAAGAACAGATGTAGGGGACAAAGGGCTGGAATAAAGAAAAGATATTTATACTTGGAAGTTGCCGAAAATTATGTATGTGTTATAAAGTATTAATTTTTTCTCCTTGTGAAACACCACCAACTCCAATCTAATTTAATTTTAACAATGTTTCACTATAAACCAACACCGCGTTCCCTAAATTTGATTCAAGATTAATAGTTTGGTCCAAAGGTCTAGAATCTTCAATTTTGACCTTCCGCTTCATTTCAAGTGCTTATTTTCAACATTTTTTAAACGAAAATGTCAAAAATTAGTTTTGCTTCTAATAAAGATGTAATTTTTGACATTTTCGTTTAAAATTTTTTGAAAATAAATACTTAAAATGAGGCGGAAGGTCAAAAATGAATATTCTAGACCTTTGACCAAACTCAACTAACATCAATAAATTATAATTGCCACAAAAGTATTCAATGAACTGGACTTATCTTTGACATGCTTGAACTTGAAGATATCCCTGGCAGGGACTTGAAACCTTCTATCAGCACCATTTAAAAAAAAAACACTCATTTTAATTGTCCCTTGAAACTATGGAACAATTTAATTTAATTCCGAGAACCAATATATAATACTTTTCAAAAGAAAAAATGTTTTCTAGAGAAATATTTGAAATTAACGGATAATAATTTGAGAGTTTAAAAATCTTCCTGAAATTTTGAAGTTGGCCTCATATATTTATGAAAATACTCTAAATGTTTGAAATTTTAGGGATGCGCCGCATCCACAGCACCCATGGACCGCACGCCACTGCTACCTAGATTTTATAGTGACACTAATATCCCGTTTTACTTTTGTACCGAACTTTAAAAATTAAATTGAGGATTTCTAATTAAATGGGAAGGGAGATAGAAAATTTCTTATTTTTTTATTTAAAGATTGTTTTTCGGCTGTAGATTTACAAAATCGAATTAGAAAATTACCAGGATGATGGAAGTTAATTAAATATCTGTTTAATTTTGGTCCTTTGTCTTCTGTTTACTCTGGCAATCTTTTTTTTTCTCCTGTCCGGTACACTAATGAACCTCAACGGCGTGTTCTCTCCTCTCCTCAAAGCCAATCCGATTACCTTGAGGCTGCCTGGTTACTTAACCAAGCTAATTTCTCATCTGTGTCCATTTCCTAGACTAGACTATGTACAATGTACGTGTACATCCCAAATGCAAATCCAATAGACAAAACAAACATTGTTGACATGTTCATAATAGGCATATAATAATATTCCTGTTCATCTTGTTCAGTTCATGTTATCTCTGGCATTTGGTCTTGAATTACATTTGAAAAAAGAAGGTGTCGGTCCGTCTGTCAGCTGGCTGGTCTCCTTATCTCACTTCTTTACAAAGTGGAATTAGATCCAAATGCTGGCAAAGCAGCAATTACAATTCATCGCCAAATTATTATTTCTTTGAATAATAGTAAGCTAAGAAACATTCTAAAGCCAAAGCGTTTTATCTAAAATCGATAAATCTTTTCAGGCGCCATCGGAGTGTCCCTAGTGACATTTCATGTCTATAAACCAGGAGTAAGTAATTGAAAAGATTTTATTTTGCCAAGAGTAATAGAGTTGTTGATTCATAAAGAGAAATCAATGAGGTTGTCTTCTGCTTAATGCAAATAAACATATACAATACACATGTATACTATATATCCAATATAAATATATGTAACTTATGAGGAGAATTTTCTAGGTTAAGTTTCACTTTTCACTTTTTGTGAAACTTAACCTAGAAAATTCTCCTCATAAGTTATTTATAATGTTTCACCTAGAACCGATACCTAAATCCTTAAAAATTATAAATATATGTGCTCCATATAGGGTAAATTTATATCTAATAAATATATAATGACCTTAGAATAATAAAATTTGGTGTTGTGATACAATTTGGGACACTAACAAAGGAAAAAGAAAATTGAAAAACCAAGACTTTCCCTTTTTCAATCTGTAAAGTGAAGGTGTAAAATTTTTATAATGGTTTAAATTAACATCAATTATCCAATTTTATTTCATTCTGTCTGAAAACAGAAAGCAAACTTTTTATCTGAATTTAAAATAATATTTATATACTGGTATCGGAGTCAAACGTAAATAAAAAATAAAAAATATTAATATACTGCTTTTAACTAACATAAAAATTACCTTTAATCGAAAAGATTTTGTTTTGCCGAGTGTAGCAGATTTGTTGATTCATAAAGAGAAATCAATGAGGTTGTCCTCTGCTTGATTCAAATAAACATATACATATGTATAAATATATACCAAATATAAATATATATTTATAATTTATAGTTTGAGACTATATTTTCGAAGGTTTTTACCTTGATCATTAGTCTTTTTAATTAAAAATATTTTATCTGTTATTTCTCATGCATTAAATTACCCTATAAAAATTGTTTTTTTTTATATTGTTTTAACATGCTAGCATTAAACAACTTTTGTTATGTGGCTAGCATGCTATTATAACAAGAAAACGAATTTTCAATATCCATTCGGGTAATTGAACCCATGATAAATAACAGATAAAATATTTCTATTTAAAACATAAATGATGAAGATGAACCTTCGAGACTATAGTCTCAAACTATAAATTATAAATATTTATTTATACAGGGTGGGGCATAAAGATCTCCCACATTTTGAAGGGGTATAAAAAATGAAACAATTTAACTAGAATAAAATGGAATATATTTGTGAAAAGAACATTAAATTTGTGTTTTAAACATTATCAGACACAAAAAAAGGAGGGGGGGTCAAAAATGAAAATTTTAGCCCTTTCGACCAAACTCAGCTAAATTTTGTATACTTACATATTCTGTAGACCCCCAGAAGGCTAGAAATGCAAAAATGAACCAAATTTTGTTACTAGTTTGGTCGAAAGGGCTAGAATTTTCATTTTTGACCACCCCCCCTTTTTCGTCTGATATGATGTTTAAAACACATAAAAAAAAGAAAAATATTTTATGTTCTTTTCAAAAATATATTCACTTTTTCTAGTTAAATTTTTTCATTTTTAATACCTCTTCAAAATGTAGTAGATCTTTATGCCCCACCCTGTATTTAGTATATATATGTATAAGTTTATTTGCATCAAGCGGATTCTCTTTACATAAAATGACCTTTAAATGCTCTGAACGCCAGGTACTAGTTATTAAGTACCGAGTAAAAAAAATAAAAAGAGGGAGAAAAGTTTGTCTATAATATCTTTAAAGAGCGTCTGTGTCTATATTGTGTAATATCTCTTGAAGAAGGAACGAACGGCCTTCCGGTTGTATCCAATTTACGGTGAGACAGGTGGCGGAGTGTAATCGGCGCCGACAGTGGAGAGTATCGCTCCTCTCGCAATGGATAACCAACGATGAGCATCACTGTCATGTTCAAGTCTTTTCCAAGCTGGCAAAAAAGATCCGACATCGGTTTCATGATGATAACAACCCCGAGGCTACAAACACTCAATGATTCCCAGAATACACCAACCCGATCCTATCAACTCGGATAAACCACGGTTATCTAGGTTCAAAGATAACTCGGATAGCAGATCTACTTATGATTAGCAAGCAAGAGGCTTTAACCTCATTATTCTAATTAATCTTCATTGTCTAATTCGATTGAATATCTTGCGAAATAACAAAATGAAAAAATCTCCAACGATTTTGTTGCAAAAACTTTCATGTTTAATGTTGGGAAAGTTAGGGATGAATTCAAAAAAATTTGGTTTTATCTTAAGAAATTATTTTGTTCGTCATTAGCATAAGACAAAACAAAATTCACTATAGGTACTGTTTTGTTAAGAGAGTTTAGTTTAGGTTCTTGGTGAAACATATTTAAATAAAGTAAATAAAATTAAAAAAATTGAAAAACTTTTAAAAAATTAAAACAAATGAAGCATTCCATGCCAAATCGAACGGTTTTGCAAAATTTTAATTTTTGATTTCCTTCATTTTTTAACATTTTTTAGTACCCATAAAAAACTTTTCCTAGTAAATTTTGAAATTGTTTTGATCACCGGTTTAAAAGATATCGAATTTCGGTTTTTCTCTCATAACTTGGTACAAATTAAAATAAAAAAATTGAAATTTTTGTTTTTTTACATATTTAAAAAAAAAATACAAAATTATTATTCAAAGGATTTCCAAACGCCTCCCACTCGATCGCTTGGAAATAGTTTAATTAGTCAAGCCAACTACAGGGCAGCGAAAAATGAACGAGAAAAGAGATTAAAAGATTAAATAAAAAATGAAATTCCAAATTTATATAGACATTAGGTATCAGCTTGAGTTCGGTGATCAGTGGCCAAGAGGATAAGAACTAAGGCTCTTATGAAAGCGTCGCAACGCACATGCGAAGATCGTTCCCTAATTTAATTATTCAAAGTGTTTTTATATGCGATTTTTTTGTTTGAAAATTTTAAACTTGTTTTTGAAACTGTATGTACCTACTCTTTTGATTTTTTTGATAAATTTTTATTTTAAACTTCTATTCATTCTACAAATTTTAAGACCAGGTTGATAGTGTTCCTATGATAATTACTATTTGTTTTTGATTTTTGAAAATTTCGAAAAAATTAGAGATTCCGAAATCTAATCAATTCTCTCCATTAAAAATAAAAACAATTTAACACAAGAAAGAACTTTTTATGACTTTTTTAAATTATTGTCTGTATCGGAATCTAAATACATATTCACCCAGGTACAGACATGTACAAAACAAATAATTGTTGAAAATGATGGGTCGAGGTTGTTGAGATTTCGAAAATAAAAAAAATACTATTTTATCATGAGGTGTGAGGGTGCCCTGCAAAGATCTCTTTTTGATCTCTTTAAGAAGATTTAACTACATTTTTTTTAATTGAAGGACGTTCACTAATAAATCGATTTTCTTGCAATCCGTTTAAAACTTTGAATACACATATTTATGAGTGTCATTTATACGTAGAAATTTCTTTCAATACTTCTTGCAACACTAAATTTGTAAATATTGACCATTGAAATTTGCATATTTAACACGCAAACCCTTTCCCGATTGATGTTAAAGCGACTGTTTCATTAAATAACAATCATAATTTTCTTGAAATTATTTTGAAAAACTGAGAATTATTAACTGAAGATATAACAATTATTTTTCTGTTAAAAAAATTGTATCAAGCGGTATTCGTTTTGTCTGAAAAATGTTAAAAGTTAGGTAATTTTGATGGTTTTCTTTTTTTTTTCTGATGGCATGACAAGTGAGAGATGGCGACTTGACAACGTCGCACTAAAATCACTTCAATTTTTCCATTTCTAAAAAACTTCGGCAGCTGGTGCATTTGAGATTTTTAGCTAATTCTCTCAACCTAACCATACTGGAATTTCGCATTGAGCTGTTTCATTAAGTGATTTTTTTTATCTTTGTCATTTAGCGTTGGTAAGAATGCAATGTTGCCAGATCTGAGAAACGACGCAGTGAAATTATTTTTGCATTTCTGCGCATGTGAGAGTAGGGGAAAGAGCTAACTATATCTGAGCTATATTAGGGAACGTCCTTAATTTATTTCAAAATAATGGTGATGTGAGAGAACTTATTGTTTTTGAGAAAAAAGCTAACAATGATGTTAGTAGACAAAAATCAGATGCTTGCCTTTGGATAATAATAATAATAAATACATAATATCATAACTGAATATTTGTTTCATTTTAAAGGAAACAAAAAATAAATAAATGTATTAATCCGCAAGAGGAAACGCCTTTGGGTGCCGTTTCTCTCTCAATCTGCAACTTAATATAATTTAATAAACGAACGCCTTCATATTTAAGTATAATAGAGATTCTTTTGAAAGGTGGTCGGTGGTGGGGGTGGATTCATTTAATTAAATTGAGTTCGCAGAAAGTTGCCCATGAATTTGATGAAATTTGCCGATTAATTAACCGAAAGCTTCTCTTTCATCTTCCATCTCGCCTCTCTTTACTTATGTCTATAATATAATTTGATTTATTAGATTATTTTATTTTCCTATAGCAAGTCTTTAATCATGATTTAGATAGGGAACAAGTAATTTGTAATGAAAATGAGAAAATAGACAAGTAGATTATCAAGTAGTTTATAATTGAAACTTCAAAACATTTTGCTTTATTACTTAAAATAATAAATTTATAAAAATTTTAGAGAACCAATTTTAATATATAATAGGTAATTAGAGGAAATGTAACTTTTTCAAAATTTCTTACACTGTCTGTAAATGATTAGGGTCTTTAGTATTTCTTAGAGATAGTTTCAGTGAAAATAAATATGTGCGTCTTAAATAAATATTAAATAATTCAGAAACCTAGTTGATATTCTAGCTATCTTATTATAAAAAAAATTATTTATTGATTGTTTTAAATAAAATAAAAATAACAAATCTTTTAAAAAATGGATTAATAAACGTTCCTAAGATTTTTCTTATTATATAATTAATTATTGAAAAATCTTAAACAGCACTTACGCGAATATTCCAAATTCACATCCCGCCCCAGGCCCCTCGGCATTTGACCTCCTTGTCTCCCCCTCTGGGCGGCACTGACACTTCAATTTTTAATTCAGCATTATTAAAATTTAATCATTAATGTTCTGTATTTTGTTTTAATTCTATATTTTTATGTAATTAAGACATTGAGTGTTGGTATATATTCAAAATAAATGAATATTTAAACCTCCTCATTAGGGTTCCCGAAAGAAGTATTTATATTGCTTTTTAAAAATAGGACCCCTTTCAGAGTCAATTTCAGCTTTATTAGTTTCTTTCGATATGAAAAATGTTTAATTTTTATTTACTTGAAGCTTCCTCTAATTTTGAGTCAGATTTCAACCAAAATTAAATGAGTTCTTACTTTAAATATATAAAAAGTAAATATTAAATTTCGATTTTATATTCTTATTTGTTTTTGAGCTAGAGCGCTTACTAATAAAAATGTTAAACAAATAATTAATATTTCTTGCAATAATTTTTTTTCGATACTCACTATTTAAGGCTTTCTTCTAGGGGAAAATGGCATAATTTCACTCAATGTTGTTTTTTTCAAAAATTGTTTAGCCATTTTTGAGATATTAAAAAAAAAAAAAAAAAAACGAAGTAAAAACATTAACTACTCTGTTCATGCACAATTAAGTAAGTAAAGTAAAATTTTTCTTTAAATAGGTCTCAAAATTTAAAAAAAGAAAAAATATAAAATTCAAAATATATAAATTTATAAGGTCAGGTGGGGTAACTGGGCCAGCTTCTTTTGTTTTCCCAAGGATAGTACTCCATATTTTTGGCTATAACTAAGCTTCCTCACAATTTATAGATCTCCTGACTATATTAATTGAAAGATGAAATTTTCTTCAAATAATCATGATACTTTCAACTTTTGATTATTCAAAATTTTGGAATTATCTTAAGTTGAATGTAAAGTTTTGCGGTTGGCCCAGTTAAACGCGTTGTGGGGTAATTGGACCAGCCCAGCCTATTTGCTGTTTTTTTAATTTTTAACATCTTTTGAGCAGTTGGACATGTTCCCCTATCCCTCAAGGCCCTGGCCGTAGGTAGAATTAGTCTCATTTGTATATGGATTAAAAATAATCAAAGATGTAAGCGATTCGGGGTAATTGGGCCCTGACTAGGCTGGCCCAGTTGCACCAAGACCTCTATTTTTTTTATTCTATTGAATTTTTTAAGGTAGATAAGTTTAAACGCCAAGTATAATTTTTAAAATCGATTTTTATTACAGAAAATTCAAAAAAAAAGTATCATAAATCAAACAACTAAACAAAATAATTTCATTTTACCCATTGAAATAAAGTTAAATAAGTTCCTTATGCTTAAGAAAGCCTTAATTAAGTACTTACTCAAGTCTCAATATTTTCAAGGAACTGGGTAAGGCAACTAGGTAAGAAGTAAGCACATAACTTGGTAAATAAGTAAATAAGTAATTAACTTAACTAAGTACTTAAGTATAAAATAAACTTAAAGAAATTTCTCTAATTCAGGAACACTGAAAATTTCCCACCAATATGAAAAAGTGAATTGCGCTAAAAAAATGCGGTAAAATTAAAAAGCTCTGGGGTTACAGGACCCCTGGCCCAGTTGCCCCCGGCCCCAGTTACCCCACCTGCACCTTATATTTTGAATTTTATTCTCTCAGTCCGCCTTTGATTGAATCAAAATCGGAAAATATCATCAAAAATAACAAATTCACGTGTTATTGCCAGAACTCTTCAATTACACATGTACAAATATACATATATGTATTTAAAAAAAATATTTTTTATTACTTCTTGGTCTTTATAATTTTATAGAAGACAATTTGAATATAAAAATAAATTATTAAAACGTTAAAAGAAAATATGTATTTGTAAAGGGGTAGGTATCTTATAAAATTTCATTTCGTATACTAAAAAGTAAAAGAAATTTTCGAATCTATAATAAAACTCGTTTTTTTTTATTTTATATACTTTAAATAAGTTAAGTAGGTATCTACCTAATAACCTAATATATATATATATATATACACCTAGGGAATCTTTTTATTATCAGATAAATAAATAAATAAATAAAATGGGCTATAAAAGTGATATCCCTCCTCTCTGAAAAAAAAGAAACATTTATGGGAAGACAATTTTGTTGGAGAGTCAGTCATAAAAATTACTGGAATTAAGCTGCAGCAAGTACTAGATTGTCACATTGTCAGAAAGTACCTTTATTGTCTCTGAAGGTCTGATAATGGCACATATAATACCGAAATGTTTTTTCTAATGAAAAAAAAATAATAAATAAAGTGAATTAATCAATTTATCTTGAGTTTTTTGTACTGAAATTAAGAGCTAATTAATTATTTAAATATATACTTGTCTATATCTATATTTGAGGACTCGTAGGATATTGGATGAGATTTGAGATTGTTAAAAACTTGTCAATTTATTTTAGTGCATATTCATATTTAGAATTAACTGAAATTTAAAAGAAAAATCATATATGGAGTTCATATTTTAGTCGGTTTGAATTTCTTTTTTTTACATCATAGGCTCCACGAGGAGCGCTTGATGAAAGTCATGATTTAAAAAATGAAACAATAAATAAACAAATAAATAGAATAAAATACACAAACAAAGAAAACGAATTTATAAATAAAACAAATATACAAATTAATCTTGCCAAGAATATGTCAGAAATCAAGTCCAGGCATGATCGTCGTCTAAAAACTCGCCAATCCGATAGTATGCCTTTTTCAGTAGTGTGCGCTTAATGGAGGATTTAAATTTATTTAGATCTAGACTCGTAATTCGTATTTCGATAACTATATGATAATAATATGACTCGTTACACAAGGCAATAAATAGAAATTTCGCGTCCCCCTCACTTCCGCCCCTCTTTCACCCAAATGGTTCAGTAGCCACGACCCCCGCTGAAAAAGCCGAATCACTAGCATCCTATTTCGCAACTAACTCCACTTTAGACGACAAAGGGCTTAACCCGCCCACTTATACCCCCCAAACCAACCTCATGGGCAAAATAATTTTCAGGCCCCAAATAATCATAAAAGCCATTAATAAATTAAATTCCAAATCCGCCGCTGGCCCGGATAACATCCCACCAATTCTCATTAAAAAATGCGCCCCTGAACTTGCCCCTATCTTATCCAAGCTATTCCAACTCTCTTACGAGTCGGGCATATTCCCCAAAAGCTGGAAAATAGCCAGAGTCACACCTATTCCTAAAAAAAGGAGACACATCACAAATCTCTAATTACAGGCCTATCTCGATCACCTCTGTTCTTTCCAAATTAATGGAATTAGTCATAAACCAACACGTCCTTCATCACTTAGAAAACAATAAATTAATTCACGATAGGCAATATGGATTCAGACAAAATCGTTCCACAGGCGACATCTTAACCTATGTCACCCACACCTTGAACAATACTCTAGAGGCCGGAAAAGAAACCCTCGCTGTAGCCCTTGATATCTCCAAAGCTTTTGACCAGGTTTGGCACAAAAATCTTCTTGCCAAACTGCCAGCCTTTGGATTCACACCAACACTTCGCAAATGGATAGAAAGCTTTCTGACAAACCGAAGTATAAAAGTTGTGGTGGATGGAACATCATCTGAATCGTTCTCCACAAACTCTGGTGTTCCCCAAGGCTCTGTAATCTCCTCCACACTCTTCCTTATTTATATAAACGACCTTATTGATCAAACGGCAAACCCCACTCATTGTTACGCCGACGATAGCACTCTACACGGCAAACCCTCTCTCCCGAATAATCGAATCAATATTGCCTCCTCAATTACTCTCGACCTAGACAAACTGAATAAATGGGGCTCTCAAAATTTAGTTAACTTTAATTCAAATAAGACTCAATGTTGTCTAATTTCTAGGCGCGAAAATAGAGATTTCCCTGATATTCACTTCGATTCGAATACCCTGAAAATGTGTGACAGCCTATCCATGTTGGGCGTCTCTGTCGCATCTGACCTGTCTTGGAATGAACACATCTCCTCTGTGGCGAAATCTGCAGCAAGGAAGATTGGCTTCTTATTCAGGTCCAAGCGATTTTACAAACCCCCACAACTTCTCACCATCTACAAGGCCCAAATCCGCCCCTGTCTCGAATACGGCTCTCATCTGTGGAGAGGAGCCTCAAAATATTCTCTTGCTACCCTTGATGCAATTCAGAAACGAGCCGTCAGGCTAATTGACGATTCTACCCTCACCGACTCCCTCGACTCGCTGGCTCATCGAAGAGATGTCTCTGCCCTTTCCCTTTTCTATAGATACTATCACGGCAGGTGCTCTGATGAGATAAAATCAATAATTCCCCCCAAAGCATACTTTGCACGCAGCACACGTTTTGCCGACTCCCAACACTCTTTGCGGTCAAATTGGAAAAGTGCCGGACCACTTCATTCGCGAATACATATATCCCCATGACTTCAAGGAACTGGAACTCTCTCCCAGCCTCTATCTTTCCCAGCACCTATGATCTTCAAACCTTCAAAACCAGGGTGCATAGACACCTACGTCTACACCCTCTCACTTAATCAACTTTCCCTTCTCTTCGGTAATGCAAGGGTCTTTCGAGATCCATAGGGGCTACACCTTTACTGGTGCACCCTTCTTGCATTCGATTGCATTAAAAAAAAAAAAAAAAGGGAACCTTAAGAAAAGCTCGTTTTGGTGCCAAAATATTTTGTAGTACCTATTAAAATATTTAACTTAAGAAATTTAGGATGAAAAATGTGAAAAATCAGAAAGAAATATAATTATTGAACTCTTGTATCTTTATGATTTGGCACACAAATACTTGTTAATAGATAATAATTGTTTCTATAAAAATTTATTAGAAAAATTAAAAAAAAAACTTGTTTTGAATATTCTATTCAAATTCATGTATTTTTTATTTTTTTTTATTTTTACTTATTGTAATTTAATTATTATTTCTATTAATTTTATCTAATCTACTATCTAAGTGGGTGTTTTGAATTTGATGATTTGATGAAATTCAATGGAATTTTTACAAAATTTCACTATATATACGGAGGTTCAATAGCTACAATGATCATGGTGTATATAGGATATATCCGTTTTATGTCAGGATGGTTCGTTTTTTCAGTAGTATGAGTTCACGTTTAAGCAAACCGCCAGCTTTGGCGCTCGGGTTCGAACTCCTGAGAGAGCGAACCCTTCTGAGTTCTGACATATTCGTATAAAACATATATTTTTATTGCATGATCCAGGATTAAAAAATTGGCTTTTCTTTTTTATTCTAATTTTTATTTTTATTTAATCTATTAGATATAATATATTTATTCAAATATTATTTAACTATATAAAATCATTCCATTTATCATACCTATATTTATAGTAATACGGAGAACACCAGGCGTGCCTTCGGCACGCCACTCTACAGCTCGGCCCTCCGGGAAGGTGGCCCTGGCGGGCTGCGTCTCGCATGTGATTATTAGGTCTGTAATATATATTTGTAATATTTTGCCCCCTCTTTCGCCCCCACGCACTCATTTTGGCTATTGATTTTTACTCTTTAGAAAACTGAGAGTTATTTATTTGCAAATATCTAAAAAATAATTTCAACCTCCCAAAATGTAGTGGGAGCAAAAAATTAATACTCTCTCCGATATAGATCAAATTTTGTAATGTTAGTTTTTAAGACTATATAAAATGTATGCTGTAAAAATCAATAGCCAAAATGAGTGCGTGGGGGCGAAAGAGGGGCAAAATATTACAAATATATATTACAGACCTAATAATCACATGCCGAGACGCTGCCCGCCAGGGCCGCCTACCCTCCGCGTCAGTTTTCTAAAGAGTAAATGTACAAAAATGCTCAAAAATTTGTACTATTTTGCCCCCATACATCACCTTGATTTGTTTTACAAGAATAGTTTCTTAAAGTAATAAAGAATAACTCTACAAAATTTGATCAAGATCGGAGAGAGTTTTAATTTTTGCCCCCACTCACATTTTGGATAGTTGAGGGGGAGGTCGGATTACAAAAAATCTTGAAATTATTTTTTAGATATTTGCAAATAAATAATCCACAGTTTTCTAAAGAGTAAATGTACTAAAAAGCTAAAAATTTCTATAATTTGCCCCCCCCCCCTTCGCCCCCATACAGTCAATTTTGATAGTTGATTTTTACAGGAATAGTTTCTTAAAGTAATAAAGAATAACTCTACAAAATTTGATCAAGATAGAAGAGAGTTTTAATTTTGCCCCCACTCACATTTTGGATAGTTGGGAGTCGAATTTCAAAAATCCTGAAATTACTTTTTAGATATTTGTATTTAGAATTTTATTAAGTAAAAATCAAGTAGATATCTTATCGTTCTTAATTGAAAATGCATAATTAGTGTAAACACATTGCAAAGATATTTTGTCCCTTTTGACCCCTTTAGGGGTCGAATTTCAAAAATCCTGAAATTAGTTTTTAGATATTTTAATTTAGTATTTTTATAAGTAAAAAGCAAGTAGATATTTTATCGTCCTTAAGAGATATCGCATAATCAGTGAAAACACACTTTGCCCCCTTTGACCCCTTAGGGGTCGAATTTCGAAAATCCTTTCTTAGTGAGCCCCTATGTCATAGATGTAATATCCTCTCCAAATTTCATGTTTCTATGTCCAGTGGTTCTGGCTGTTTTGATGATGAGTGAGTGAGTGTATCGGGCAAAGAATTTTATATATATAGATAGTACACGTTTTATGGGAACAGGTAGAGACTTGACGTTGTCTTCTCTATTATTGTAAAGTTGATCATAAAAGACCTTTCAATTGTCGTGTCTAGATGGTTTTCGAGACCGCCATTGTTATGGCACTCGATATAAATAGGTATACAGGTATCTCACTGTTAAGAGACCTTAGGTAAGTCCTTTGCAGTCTCATATGTTACATGTTGTTCCATGTTTTGATTTACATTCTATTTTACGTATGTGTTTAGTTTTTATAGTTGTTCCATGCCTATCATCAAATAGTGTTACTCTATATATAAATTAGGCATTTCTATGTTTAGATTAACAATAAATATTAAAAAAAAATTCTTGCTGAGAGTAGAAAGTTGTTTTTAATTTTTCAATGAGATTGTCCTGTACTTGATGCAAATAAACATAGATATACCCGAGGGGTGAACCGCGACCTAAAATCGTGTACACCTACTTCCACTTCCACTTTCATTTCCAATTAGAAGACAATAGATGACAATAGATTATCTAATGAATTCCAAAGTAATTCTAAATAATTCCAAAGACGATGTATACCTAATTCCAATTGCGGTTCACCCCTCGGATATACCTATATAGGTATAAAAGTGAATATAGGTATATAATTATAATGAAAAAATTATTTTGATTGGTTTATGTAAAAATTAATACAAATCTTTTTATAAAAACAAGCTGAAAACCTTTATTTGAAATTCAAATGTTTCGGAAAAAATGCTTTCTTTATCAATGGAAATTTTAGGAAATTTGAAAAAATAGTTGCTTTAAATGAACAGAATATATATAAAGCAATTATAAAAAAATGAGTATTTCTAAAATAGACAATGATATAGATTGTCTTGGAGATGAAATTACCTTAAATAAAAATAAAAAATATACCTAAATATTCAGGAATTTTTTTTCTGTTTACTCTAAAATTTTTTGTTTTATATTAGAAAATAACAGTATATATATATCTGCCCTTTGTATTAATTGAAATTTTGTTGTTTGAAATTTTGAACATTTACTAAAATTAATATTTTTCTAAATTCCGCTCTTTATCTAAAATTTTGAGATTGGGAAAGTCAAAATTGTGTCCCAGATGGTTAGTTGAATGGCTAGAGCTAGCTAATATGGTACATTAAATATTCAAAAATAGAACAGAAGAGATTTCTCATGCACAATGCTAGTTACAGTTCAACTAACCTGTGACACAATTTTGACTTTTCCGATCCCAAAATGTTTTTAGAGAAAAATAATATTTTTCGTAAATATTTACATTTTAATTTTTATTCAAGATAATTTCACCTTCAAGACAATCTGTATCATTATCTATTTTCAAAATATCTATTTGTTTACAGTTCCATTGATAAAGAGAGAATTTCTTATGACACGTTTGGACTACAAATAAACGTTTTCAGATTGTTTTTTATAAAAGATTTGTATTTATTTATAAAATTAAGATATGCATTTAACTTAACCATCATTATACCATCTGACTGGGTTAACCCAACATTTTGACTATACTAACTTTTTCACTTCTCTAAAAGTTTCACATCCCATAATTATGGCTATAAATGGGAAAATATTACCATCTTGTCTTCCTCTTTCTCTTTATTCCAATATCCTGAACAATCCATTGTGTCTCAATTTGTCGTTGATAAGAAGAGAATTTAAGGAAATTTGTTAAATAATTTTAAGTTTAGTCATTTCTAAATGCCATAAGGAACAAAAATCACTTTTATAACGGCTCTCATCTAACACCCTTATTTTAAAGTGAAATTAACTTTAAAAATTCAACTTAATCCTACTTGAAGAGATCTTTTCATTGATACCTATCCCCACTACATGATAAATAAATATTTATTTTATTTTTAACACCTCGCTCTAAAATATCTGAGGTCTTCTATTCCTTAAGTTCTTTACTTTATTTCTATTATCACTTAAACTTAAAACATCCTCATTTGTGATTCTATTCAGACTTTTAATCAACAACATTCCACCTAGCACGACATTTCAAAGGCCAGCAGTTTCTTTTCTCTGCAATCGTCCAGTATATGGATTTTGGCCCATATAACACGATAAACCTATGCTCTCTCTCTATATAGTCTACACTTGTTTTCGGCTTTATTCTTATATTCTGGGCTAAATTGATTAAAAGCATAATACTAACTATTTTACCACGGGTGTGGTGAATTATTGTAATCGTCCATGAAAAAAGTTTTTTATTTTTGTTTCGAATTTTCAAAATATCTCAAAAAGGGGTATTTTGATAAAAAAAATTGAGCAAATTCACTGTATTTCGGTCTACAATAAAAAACCTTGTATAGTGAATATTTAAAAGGTAAATTTCAAGAGATTTTAATTATTTTATCAAAATCGTCTGTTAGTGAGTATGGGTGTATTACCAAATTTTATGTACGCTCTAGCTCAAAAACCAATGAAAGTATGGAAAGGAAATTCAATAAGTATTTAAATATTTTATGTTGAGATTATAATTCGAATAGATTTTGGTTGAAATCGGACCAAAAATTAGGAATGGAGGGAGGGTTTTTAACAATTTGAACCCTTTATACGATCTGGACCAAATTTTGCACAGTTAGTCTTTATTATCTTTTAGAAGTGAGCAGGTGTAAGTAAGTAAAGTCATGAGATGGCCTCATTAAATATTAATTCATTTCTTTTTAGCTTCTATGCCATTCTACGTGACAATATCTACTTTCCAAATAGAGGAATTCCTTAACTCTTTCTTTATTTTTAACAATTTAATTAATTAGAATAATCGTAATAGATGAAAAAGAAAACTTGAAGGAAAATTAAATAATCAAACTAAAATCTGTGACTAGAACGACCTAAAAAATTGCCCTTCTCATTTAATATTTCTATAAACAATATAATAATATAATATTTTTATGTTTATTAAAAGCATCATAATTTTTTATTAGAATATAAATATTATAATAATTGAATATTTGATCAACTACGTTAAACGTTTATTTTTTTAATTATTTTATATAGGTACTTATTTTTTAATTAATTAAAGATTTCAGATTTAAGGTCAAAAACATCTAAGCCGCTCAGTGCTAGTCGTTCTCGCATAACTTTTAAGTATAACTTCCAAAATAGTTGAAAGATCAAATTCATTTTTATTTGCTTTTGATAATGAAAAAATTAGGGAATCTTATTCTGTTAAAAGTCATTTCTAAAAGTAGGCAGGTACAAAAATCACCTAGAAAATGACCATTTCATGTGCTCCCTCACTGTTATTTTAAATAAAATTTATAAAATTTAGGGAACGCGGTGTTGGTTTATAGTGAAACATTGCTAAAATTAAATTAGGTTGGAGTTGGTGGTGTTTCACAAGTTGTGAAACACCACCAAATCCAACCTAATTTAATGTTATTTTAAAGTGAAATAAACTTTTAAAAAATTCAACATGATTGTACTTGAAGAGATCTTTTAAGTTATGATATGACACCGACCCAGACACACACACCCTTGTTTCAATTTTGAATAGACTCTAAAAAATTCTTCAAAAATATGCATGATAAAAGGATAAAATAATTTTTTTCAAGGCTATACCAAAATGGTTGTAAAGTTAATTCTATAATCAATATAAAGTTCACTTTATATCATTCTTATTTCATCCTTTTTACTGCACATTTAACCTGTTTTTTTTTTTAGTGTTTCGTTTAAAAAGTAATACCTACGGGATCCTATGAGTATTACTAAAATGTCAGAGCATTGTAGCTGTAAAACTAAAAAGGATCAGATTGAAATTCAGAAGTCAAATGTACTACTACTAATTTCCCCGCAAATCAAAAATTGTGTTAAAATTTTAATCGAATGATTATTATTTGATAATAAGTGTCAAATTTTATGGGATGCCAAAAATAAAAAATAAATATTTTTTATCATAGAGTGTGTAAAGTATCCCTGTAAAGATCTCTTCAAGTAAAATAAGATTTATTTTGATTTAAAATGACGGTTTGTGAGAGATCTCTATAGGCGCAGTATTTAGAGGATTTTTGTACCTGTCGCCGTTTGGAAATGACAACTTAAAATCATTAAAAAATTACATAAATTCTCTCATTTCCTCTTTATCTATATTCAAAATAAAAACGAATATGAAGGGACGACTGGCTAAGTGACAAAAATAGGTGTTTGAGAAAAAAGATATTTTGCTAAACACACCCTGTAACTTTGTTTAATGTAACATAACCCCTTTATCAACTGAAAATCTGTAGAATTATGACAGATACTGCAGCTATGAAGGGTTTACATGATTCCTTAGGAATTAACTCTTTATCCAATGCAAAAAAATGCAAAATTTAAAAATGTCACTTAATCACTTTGTCCACTCTCCCCTTCATATGCAATCTTAAGTACCTACCTACTTTGGGAGTTATAAGGTATGGATCCGCTCATATCGCACCTCCGCTCAAATAGTGCCACAACTCAAAAAAGTTTAAAATCATTTTTATTGCATCATTCGTTTCTGAATTCGTCATACTTTTAGCTCATTAAAATAATACTATAATAGCTCATTAAAATAAACAAAATTTCGCAAATCATTTTTTTTTGTGTCACAACTCCAATTTTTTTTTTCATATTTTCAGGATAATTAAAAATGTCATTTAGTAGAGCTTCAAAAATCATTCAAACTTGCTGAAAACCGTTTTGTTCTAATTTTGTTATTTTTTAAATTAAGACTCGAAAAAGTCAAAAATTACATCCACTACAACTTGCTTCTAATTTTTGACATTTTCGTTTAAAAATTTTTGAATTTAAACACCCAAAATGAGGCGGAAGGTGAAAAATGAAGATTTTAGACCTTTAAACCAAACCCAACCAACATCAATAAACTCTAGTCGCCAAAAAGGTATTCAGTGAAACGCGTTTTAACCCGTTCTTACTATCAAATGGGTTTTCACTGCAATATATATATAGAAAAATTCATTCGAATCAAGTCGGTATGAGTTCATTTATATTCTCTTGGATTTGATTTTAGTTCGCTAGTGTCCATGGGAGGCCTTAAACATTTATATCTAAGTATATAGCAATATATTATATTTTTCAGGGCCACATTTCTTGTGCATTGATTGTCTTACGATGTTTATTAGTGAAGAATTTCTCAACAAACATCAAAAGAAATGTATACATAGGAAATTACATTTAATTTTAAAAATAAAACTTCAATGGAGACGAAATACATCAGCTGATGGTAAGTTCATTTATTTGATTAACAACCTTGGGAGAATTCTTCAAATTCTAATTTAGATGAAAATTGGCCTCTCTCCCTTTGTAATGCGTAAGAGATGAGTTATCGGATACATTTTTTTACTCCACTCGACTCATAATATTCTAACGACTTTCAAGCTTTCCAATTCATTAACATTTCTTTTTTCAAAATTAAAAGATAAAGATCCTCTATTTAATCAAAATCGATTGCTTAAATTGCAAAGAGATATATATTGGGCAGACAAAACAATATTTAAAGTCTACGAGCACAAAAATTCGATTAACAAAAGGTCAGATATAGATATAGATTGCTTTTAAAATATTTATATTTTTTATTGGCTAATCTCATCTCCAAGACAATCTGTATCATTGTATATTTTTAAAATATTTCTTTTTTTATAGTTGCTCTCATATTTTTTTAAAAGCAACTTAAAAGGGAGAATTGCTCCTGAAATGTTTGGCTTTTTAATAAAAAACGTTTTCGATCGTTTGACAAACGAGTTTTTCATTTGAATTTTACAAAAAAACAATCAATAAACTTTAACATAGTTACATATTTGTATTAAACGCTAAATAAATAAATTTTGCTTCTCTCTATTGCAATTCTTTTGTCGCAACAATCAGCCGACAATTAAAATTCCTTTCTAAGTACGGATGCACCCGTTTACTCAGTGTCCTCCTTTTCATCCGTCGATACCAAATAAATATAACAATGAGTTCCTCATTACTGCTTAAAACTTGAAGAAGAGAGGTTTGTACCTTCTCGCTTGTAGACTCTGAGATGACTGCAATAAAAATCGCCCCTTGAGCGAAGAGCTTAACCATTTTAATAAAATATAAGCGATATGAAGCCCGGAGTTGTTGTTTAAAATTTTTGTAAAATATTCCACTATTCTTCAAAAAAAAATACTTAATTGTTGTATTAATTATGAAAAACCAAAACTACAATAAACTTTTCTCCTGTATATTAAATTTCAATCTCTTAAATTCATCTCATCAATATATTTTTTTTTTTCAGATAATCGAACTAAGAATGAAACTGAAGATTATTTCTGTGAAGAATGTTTCTCTGGATTCCTATCATTGTATGATTTCGAAAGCCATATACAGGAAGGCCATTCAGAAGAAGTACTCCTCTCAAGTCATCTGAGCGATCGGAAATATGGTGCTGAAATTAAATCGGAACCCCCTAATGCCATGATTCCCCAGACCGAGAAGGCTCCTAAAGTGACCTTAGATAAGCGATATAATGCGGCCAAACGGTCTTTACAATGTCCTAACGATCAAGAAAAATTGAAATCAAAACAAACTAATCAATGTTTGGGACCTCATTCTAATAATAAGCATACGGGCGAAAAGCCTTTCGTCTGTGATCAATGCAAGAAGGGTTTCTCAAAAAAGTGTCATCTCAAAGAGCATGTACGTATTCATACTGGCGAAAAGCCTTTCGTCTGTGATCAATGCAAGAAGGGTTTCTCAAAAAAGGGTGATCTCAAAACGCATTTACGTATTCATACGGGCGAAAAGCCTTTCGTCTGTGATCAATGCGAGAAGGGTTTCTCAAGAAACGCTGATCTCAAAAAGCATTTACGTACTCATACGGGCGAAAAGCCTTTCGTCTGTGATCAATGCGAGAAGTGTTTCTCACAAAAGGGTGATCTCAAAAAGCATTTACTTATTCATACAGGCGAAAAGCCTTTCGTCTGTGATCAATGCAAGAAGGGTTTCTCAAATAAGGGTGATCTCAAAACGCATTTACGTATTCATACGGGCGAAAAGCCTTTCGTCTGTGATCAATGCGAGAAGGGTTTCTCACAGAAACGCTGATCTCAAAAAGCATTTACGTACTCATACGGGCGAAAAGCCTTTCGTCTGTGATCAATGCGAGAAGGGTTTCTCAACAAAGGGTTATCTCAAAAAGCATTTACGTACTCATACGGGCGAAAAGCCTTTCGTCTGTGATCAATGCGAGAAGGGTTTTTCACAAAAAGCTAATCTCAAAAATCATTTACGTACTCATACGGGCGAAAAGGCTTTCGTCTGTGATCAATGCGAGAAGGGTTTCTCAAGAAAGGGTCATCTCAAAAAGCATTTACGTACTCATACGGGCGAAAAGCCTTTCGTCTGTGATCAATGCCAGAAGAGTTTCTCAGAAAAGGGTCATCTCAAAAGCATTTACGTACTCATACGGGCGAAAAGCCTTTCGTCTGTGATCAATGCGAGAAGGGTTTCTCAAGAAAGGGTCATCTCAAAAAGCATTTACGTACTCATACGGGCGAAAAGCCTTTCGTCTGTGATCAATGCCAGAAGAGTTTCTCAGAAAAGGGTCATCTCAAAAAGCATTTACGTACTCATACGGGCGAAAAGCCTTTCGTCTGTGATCAATGCGAGAAGGGTTTTTCACAAAAAGTTCATCTCAAAAAGCATTTACGTACTCATACGGGCGAAAAGCCTTTCGTCTGTGATCAATGCCAGAAGAGTTTCTCAGAAAAGGGTCATCTCAAAAAGCATTTACGTACTCATACGGGCGAAAAGCCTTTCGTCTGTGATCAATGCGAGAAGGGTTTTTCACAAAAAGTTCATCTCAAAACGCATTTACTAACTCATACTGGCGAAAAGCCTTTCGTCTGTGATCAATGCGAGAAGGGTTTCTCACAAAAGGGTGATCTCAAAAATCATTTACGTACTCATACGGGCGAAAAGCCTTTCGTCTGTGATCAATGCGAGAAGGGTTTTTCACAAAAAGTTAGTCTCAAAAAGCATATGAAAATCCACTCCTAGAAAAAAACGACAGAAATGGCCAACAGATAGATGAGGTTGCCCAGCTAATTACAAGGCAATTAAATACGAAGCAGTTGAAACTGATCTCTGACGACCAACAGTCATTTATATTCAAATTTTGTCTCTAGTGAAACTATTTGTACTTCATCCCTTGTGTATATTGTATGCTTCTTTTTCTTGAAAATTAAACAAGTCTACTCTCTGACATGTTTGAATATTTATTTTCCCCAAATTTGTCCCGTTTAGATCTTAACTTTCTTTTTCAATTATATTCATTCTTTATAATAAAATATAATATAACTCATTACTCGTTAAGTATATATGAAATAATTACTTGGCGAACGCATTCGCCTGCAAATAATCTCAAAGTCTTAACGTTTTAGAAAGATTACATTACACATACTAACCCCTTATCCTAGTATGAGAAAATTTAACATCAAATCGTATTGAACGTTCAATGCTACTTAGATACACACTTGAATGTATAAAATTCATTCGTGACCCAAGTTTGAATTAAAGTTATCAATTTTAATACAAAATTCTTTTTTGAAAATATTATTAATAGCAATAATAACTAAAATTTTAGATACATATTTATTTTTTAAAAAGCTTTTCCGAATATACTAAGGAAATATTATCAGTTCACAATATTCATGCCACTTTTAAACCAGCCAATTCACTCTCGTTTATTTTTTCAAAATTCAAATATAGATGTCCTCTCTTATTTGAAAATATATATTTAATTTTATTTTTATATTGAACATAACTCACCCACCATCTTTCCCGCGACTTATAACCTTAAGCTATTTAAGACCCGTATCCACAGATACCTTCGACCTCCGCCCAACCCATAAAATTCTTTTCTTCTTCTTTTTCACGATGGAGGGGCCAACCGAGGCCTTTAGGGGTTGCACCTTTTTGGTGTAACTCCTTCTCTCATCATTATCATTAAAAAAAAAAAAAAAAAAACTCAGATGTTTTTTTATTTATATGATGTCATATAACGGCGTTTCGAACACTTACATGCCAGTCATCATCAGCATAACCTTTTTTTATATAAACGCATACACAATTAATATATCCAATAGAGTTTTCAGATCAGTTTATACCAGTTTATACCAAGCAATCTAAGAACGGTCGACCCGTTTGCATGAGAAAACCAATTTATTATTACTAAAACTTCTCTCCAACTATTGTCTACTTTTGCTTTGTGGGGGGGGGGCTTTCTTTTTTCTAAAATAAACCACCTGTGTACAGGGCCGGTTCTAGTCATTATTTGCTTGTAAGCGAACAATATTTTGTCGGCCCCTACCTCGAAGAATAATAATCGTGTAAAAATTCAATTTTCAATGTCCATTCAATCATTCAGCTTATTTTCATTTTCTTTGTTATCCCTCCAATTCTTATTACCTATTAAGATTTAATTTCAAATATTCTTTATTTATTTTGCAAATTTACAATAAACGGCTTCAATTTATATTTAATTTAATTTGTTTATTTTACCCTAGACAGCACCTCTAGCTATTTAATTATTTATTCATCTTTATATACCTATAGTATAGAGTCTATTTCAGAGTTTGGCTGGGCAGGGGGCGGGGGAGAGGGGGAGAGATAAAGGAGGCCACATTATTCTAAACGAAAACGAACAGGCAAATAGATGGAAGGAACACCTAGAAGAACTCTATGGAGAAGAAAAAACAATGAACCCAATAGAAGAAGAAGAATCTGTGGACGAAAACGAATTAGGAGACCCCATAAATACTCAGGTCAGAATTCGAGACAGCTTTGAAGGAACTAAAATATAATAGAGCACCCGGAATAGACAATATACAAGCTGAAATCCTAAAGAACTCTGGAGAAAAGGCACATGACAAACTTTGTGAACTAATTAGCAAAATTTTAAATTGGGAATCATCCCAAAAGATTTCCAAAAAAACAAAATAGTCACACTTCCCAAAAAGACAGGCGCGGATAAATGTGAAAATTTCAGGACCATTAGCCTAACCTCACATGCCTCCAAAATCCTAACCAAAATAATCCAAAGAAGAATAGAACAAAGAGTTGAAGAAAATCTGGGGGAAGACCAGTTCGGCTTTAGAAGAAACAGAGGCACCCGAGAAGCAATTCTCTCTCTTAGACTAATAATAGAAAGGGCTTTTATCAGGGAAGAATCTGTCTACATCGGATTCATAGACCTAGAAAAAGCATTCGATAACGTCAATTGGGAAATTATGTTTAAAATATTAAAACAGGCAGTAATAAAATTCAGAGAGAGAAGACTAATCTACAATCTATACCAAAACCAGACGGCAATTATAAATATTGGTGATGAACAAAGAGAAGCCAAAATAAAAAAAGGTGTAAGACAAGGATGTGTGCTGTCACCCATGATTTTCAACTTATACATAGAAGAAGCGATTAAAGAATTTAAAGACAAAATTGATTCAGGTATCGAAATTCAAGGTCAAAAGATCGCTATGTTAAGATTTGCCGATGACATTGCCCTTCTAGGAAGCAATAAAAAAGAATTAGAGGACGCATTGAATGGAATTATCATCATCATCATTGAGTATACAGTCCTAAGACTGGTTTGATGCAACAATCCGTCTCCACTCGACTCTGTCCTCCGCCAGCTGTTTAACCTCTCTAAATGACTGGCATCCCATATCCCCAATTATTTGGTTGAAATATTCTAATCTGGGTCTTCCCCTTCCCCTTTTCTTTCCCACCTCCCCTCCAAGATATCCCTAAGCAGTCCCCCATGTCTCAGTGTGTGCCCCATCATCTGACCTCTTCTCTTCTTCAGACTCTTCCACAAGGTTCTTCTTTCTCCGATTTTTCCAAGAACTTCTTCATTTGTAATTTTATCCATCCATTTGATATTCATCATTCTTCTGTAGCACCACATTTCGAAAGCCTCCAATCTCTTTCTCTCCGCTTTTCCAATTGTCCAGGTTTCACACCCGTACATGGCTATGCTCCATACATATGTCTTCAATAGCAACTTTCTGTTTGCTAAGCTGATTGAGGAGGAGCATAGTAGTTTTTGTTTTGAATTAAACCCCATTTTTGCTTGGGCAATTCTTGATTTAATTTCGTTTTTGCTCCTCCCATCCCATGTTATTTTACTTCCTAGGTAGCGGAATTCCTTAACTCCTTCTAGGTTTTCTTGGTTAATTTTGATGCATTCCTGTCTCGTTTGTTCTTTTTTTGTACATACTAGGACCTTGGTTTTATTCTTGTTTACTTTCATTTTGATTTCTTCTATTAGGATTTGGTTAATTCCATTCAAGGCGTCCTCTAATTCTTTTTTATTGCTTCCTAGAAGGGCAATGTCATCGGCAAATCTTAACATAGCGATCTTTTGACCTTGGATTTCTATACCTGTATCAATTTTGTCTTTGAATTCTTGGAATGGAATTAACCAAATCCTAATAGAAGAAATCAAAATGAAAATAAACAAGAATAAAACCAAGGTCCTAGTATGTACAAAAACAGAACAAACGAGACAGGAATGCATCAAAATTAACCAAGAAAACCTAGAAGGAGTTAAGGAATTCCGCTACCTAGGAAGTAAAATAACATGGGATGGGAGGAGCAAAACGAAATTAAATCAAGAATTGCCCAAGCAAAAATGGGGTTTAATTCAAAACAAAAACTACTATGCTCCTCCTCAATCAGCTTAGAAAACAGGAAGTTGCTATTGAAGACATATGTATGGAGCATAGCCATGTACGGGTGTGAAACCTGGACAATTAGAAAAGCGGAGAGAAAGAGATTAGAGGCTCATTCTTCTGTAGCACCACATTTCGAAAGCCTCTAATCTCTAATCTCTTTCTCTCCGCTTCTCTAATTGTCCAGGTTTCACACCCGTACATGGCTATGCTCCATACATATGTCTTCAATAGCAACTTCCTGTTTTCTAAGCTGATTGAGGAGGAGCATAGTAGTTTTTGTTTTGAATTAAACCCCATTTTTGCTTGGGCAATTCTTGATTTAATTTCGTTTTCGCTCCTCCCATCCCATGTTATTTTACTTCCTAGGTAGCGGAATTTTAGCGAAAACTTTATGGTCTAAGAGCTACTGACCATTTTGGAAGATGATTTCAGAACCCAAATAACATATCCCATACTGTTGGGTGATCAGCACACACCCCGAAAGTCAAATTCTTACACGGCAAATCAAGTCGTTTTTAGGTGTAATCGACCCCCGAGGGGTGAACCGCGATTGGAATTAGGTGTACACGTGTCTTTGGAATAATGTGAAATTATTTTGGAATTAATTAGATAATGCCCCTTCATCTGTTATCTTCTACTTGGAAGTGGAAGTAGGTGTACACGATATTAGGTCGCGGTTCACCCCTCATCGACCCCTGAAGATGTCAAAAAATACCCTAAAACACCTCATTGATTACATATATAACTCCTAAACTGTTTACTCTACAGAAAATTCTATTAGAACCAAAATTGTAGAGGATCTAATTTGTGACATTTTGGATTAAAAAAAAATTGAAAATAAACACCCGAAGTGTGTGTGTGGGGGGGGGGGGGGGCAAAAATGAAAATTCTAGCCTTTTCGACCAAACTCAACCAAATTTTGTATAAATATTCTGTGGGCTCCCAGAAGGCTAGAAATGCAAAAACTAAACACCCAAAATGGGGGAGAGGGAAAAAAATGAAAATCTAGGCCCTTGTATCAAGCTTAACTTAGTTTTTGCATTTCTAGCCTTTTGGGGCCCACAGAATATGTATACAAAATTATAAAAAATACTGGCAATCAAAAACCCACATATTTTCTTTCAGAACCTACTTCCTCATACATTTAGGATTATATTAAAAAAACAAAAAAATACTTTGGTTACTGTAGGTGCACCTTTTATCCAAGTTTGTACTTATATTTACTGCAGCAATTAAGAGATAAGTTACTATATGCACATTTACCTTATTTTGTATATTTTTGTGAACATTTTAGCGAAAATCCCATTGTGATAGGACGAAAATTGACCAAGTTATGAGTTTTTTACTAAATCAATTTCACAATCACTAAAAGCCTCAGAAATAGAAGTACTTGAAGTATTTTTTAATGAATTTTAAAAATTAATAGCTTAAAAAGTATTTAAGATATCAAAATAAAATTTTACATGATTAATAAGGGTGGCAAATAGAACAAATACAGACAGGCTTAAGACATTTACCCCCCCCCCCCCCCGGGGGCTAACTTTTAAAAACCGCCATTCTTGACAAATAAAAAATCGTTTTTTTCCAAAATAATAGTTATTTATGATATGTGTTAAAAGTAATATTTAATTTTCTGAGAAGTAAGTTTTGAACACGACACAAAGCGGAGTCCTCCAAACCTTCGAACAAAATAAAATCACTTTTAACACGTATATCGTACACTATTATTTGTAAAAACACTATTTTTTAATTATTATCATTTCCGTCCATAATTTAATTTATAATTTGAAAGTTTATATTGGGAAAATAAGGACAAGTTTTTTATGTGTGACTTTTTTATTTATCCACCAACGTTTCGTCGACCTTGCCGACTTCTTCAGGGCTTCTATAATTATAAGAACATTCTTGATATTAATTTACAAAAGTACAGTCAGAATCCAAAAACAAACATGTATCAATAGTTTACCTACCAAATAGTCATGTCACACATTCGTTTAAATTTTCTTATTACCTTCGTTACCATTGAAGGCCATCAGAATACAATTTTCAAAAGATATTTGGCACATTCACTAAAAACACAATTTTTTTCTCTTTTTAATAACAACCTTATCAATACAGAACAGAACAGTAATCACTTCTTACAAAAAAATAGAATAGAATATTTTTACTTTTTATCCCTATATACAAAAATCTCAACCTCGAATAAATTAAACTTATATATTAATAAAATATATGTCAACGACACCAGTCAAGTTATTATTAGATGAAAAAAATATCCATTAGAAATCTATTTTTATTTTCAACATCTAATTACATTTATTTTTTGAAATTTTTTTATTATTATTTATTCTTTAACTTTTTTTTTTTTTTTTTTTTTTTATTTTTATCTTTATACCTGTCTAGCAAAAAACTATATATGCCACTTAAATTCTGGGTGTCTGTTCTAAAATTCACTGTATCATTTAACGAAATGTGAATCATTTCACTTATTGTTCTTTTAAAATACACTGGTTCAAAATCTAATATTAATGTGTCATCAAACTTGAATTGATGATTTAGATCAAAATGATGGGTAGCTAGGGCGGTTTTGTCATTTTTTAAAATATTAGACACTCTACAATCATATATATGTTGTGTTAATCTTTTTTTTAAATATTGCGATGTCTGTCCTATATATGCTTTTCCACATGAACAGGGTATCTTATATACAACGCCTGACTTTTTTCCTTCTCTGTTCCATCTTTTAATCTACTATACAATGAACCCACAGTTAAAATGTTATAAAAAGCTAATTTCGAATTTGTTTTCTCCAAACATCTATCAACTTTATGTGAGATTTCTGGGATAAAAGGAAATTTAAAGAAATTTTTCCCTCCGTTATTCAAAATTGTATTTTGCCTTTGGCTGTTAATACTACCATTCTCCATTCTACCCCTATTATTCACCAAAAACACATCAAACGCCCTCCTTATGAAAAACTCAGGGTAATTATTTTTCTTTAATATGCACCTGATTCTCTCCAAATTGTCCTTATGAAAAATCTCTCCACTGAGATAAATAGCACGATGCAATAACCCCCTTATCATTCCTAATTTCTGTGAACTGGGATGGTTGGATTTAAAATTTAAAACTCGTCCAGCACTCGTTGGTTTTATATACCAATCTGTTATTAGTTTTTCTTCCATTTTTATAACTTTTACATCCAAGAATGGCAAAGCACCCTCCCTTTCAATCTCCATTGTAAATTGAATTTTCATATTTATACTATTAAAAACTTTCATAACCTCTTTTTCAGTATCTCTAGGTATCAATAGCAATAAATCGTCCACATAAAGAACTATCAACGGCAACTCAAATTCAAGAAATTCTATTGCCTTTTTTATTACATAATTCATGACTAAATTTGCTATAGTTGGGCTTGCTGGGTTACCCATACTAGTTCCATTTATCTGAAAATAAATTCTATTCTGAAATGTGAAGTAGCTTGACTCAAAACAGTAACTTATTATTTCGATGAGTGATATTTTGGATATATTCATTAATTCAGACATTTGATCCCATTCTTCATTAATAATCCTAATCACCAGATCTTTTGGGATGTTAGTAAATAAGGATATCACATCCAATGAAACAAGCACGTGATTATTTGGGACAACTATGTCATCTAATAATTTTTTAAGTTCAAATGAATTTTTCACATTCCACCTGTATGTCTCCACTACTGGGTACAACGTTCGATGTAAAAAACTAGCTAGTTTATAACTTGGTGATCCTATGCAACTCACCACTGGTCTAAGTGTGCATCCCGGTTTATGGACTTTCCGCAAGCCGTAGATCTTTGGGATAACTGCATTATGCGTTTTCATATTTTTCACAGCACTTTTTTCAATAATTTCTGATTGGGACAAACTATCTATGATCTTATTTGCCTGTGTTTGAAACTTAAGTGTAGGATCTCTGTTTGAATATTTATATATTGATTCATCATTTATCATTTCCATCATCTTTGCAGTATATTCTTCTCTATACATTACAACTGTAGCGCCACCCTTATCTGCTCTTGATACAATCAGATCATCATTATCCCTCAAATAACCACGTGTTATACTTAAATTCTTCCTTATCTCACTATGTGTCTTCTTATCATTTTGATTGTAATATTTAGTAATTATGTGAACAATATTAGCTCTTAATTTATTTTTGTTATCGTCACAAATCCGGGCACAAAGCAAGGTCGACGAAACGTTGGTGGATAAATAAAAAAGTCACACATAAAAAACTTGTCCTTATTTTCCCAATATAAACTTTCAAACTATTTTTTAATTTGTATTTCTAATAGTTTTTTGGCATATGACAAAATGTCAATTTGTTGTTCCATTCGTCATTACCAAGGTAACTAAATCGCTTTTAACACTAGTGTTAAAAGTAATAATGGTGTTACTTTGTAACACTGGTGTCAAGGTGATTTGTAAAAAATAGTAGAATATAATTTCAAGTTTCATAAGACATGATTTTAGCGCACGCGTATTTCTCAGAAACGAGCGGCTAGCCTCCAGTTTTCTAAGGGACAAATGCCCTGAAATCATGTCTTGTGAAACGTGTATTTTATACTATTAATAAATTCATTAATGTAAAAACCAAATAAATTCTAATTATTCTCTAGATCAGATATTTTAAATTATTTAATAATTTAAGCAATACTTACCATTATAAATGGGGTAGTTATTAGGATTATTATTATTTGGATTTTCGGCCTTTCTAGCCAGAAGCCAATTTACGATACTATTTATTTTATTTAAATTTGTCCCTACCCCGGGAGGGTCAGATTTTAGCCGGATTCGAACCCGTGTCCACTTGGTTAGCAGGCTGACACGCTACCACCTAGCCTATCCGACCCCCCATTAGGATTTTTTTTTTTTTTTTTGCTTTTCGGCCATGATAGCCATAAGCCATTTACGATACTATTTATTTTTATTTTTAAATTTGTCTCTACCTCGGGGGTCAGATTTTAGCCGGATTCGAACTCGGGTCCTCTTGGTTAGCTGGCTGACATGCTACCGCCTAGCCTACCCGACCCCCCATTAGGATTATTTATAATCATATTGATATCAACAATCTTAAAGTTTTCCATCATGCTTATACCATATAGCACATGGGCTGAAAAATCCCGGGCCTAACCCATACATTGCGCTAGCTTTTTTGAATTCACCTCTTTTTCAGTTGGTACCAACCTTCAAAAGACAGCTGTCAAAATTTCATGACATTCTATTCATTACTTTGTGAGATATTGTGCTAAGAGTGACGCTTTTCAGCGCAATGGATCAAAAACAATTTGGTGTTTTAATTTTACACTGCTTCTTAATGGGAAAAAATACCGTTCAAGCGAAGCAATGGCTTGAAAAGTGTTATGGGAACTCCTCTCCATCACAAACAACAATAAAACGTTGGTTTGCTGACTTCAAACGTGATAGTAGGGACACCGATGACGCAGAACGAAGTGGACTCCAAATGAGGCGGTAACACCAGAAAACATAAAAAAAATCCACAAAATCGTTTTAAATGATCGAAAAGTGAAAGTATGTGACAATGAATGAAACATGGATCCATCACTTCACTCCGGAATCGCTAAAAGTTGCTCACGATTCACGTAAAAACGGCTGAATGGATTATTATCAAATTTCATATTTGGACCAGCTGTCTTCTAAATTTCGTTTATAGCTATAAGGTTTTGATATTTTGACCCCAAAAAGGGGTTCACGAATGAAAATTTTCAAATAACTCCTAAACTTTTAACCCTATGGCATATTATATTATAAGCAAAGTTGTAGAGGATGTGATTTCTGACAACTTTTGGTTAAAAAAATTCCCCCAAAAACCACCCAAAAAAGGGGGAAGGTGAAAAATGTAAATTCTTGCTCTTGGAGCAAACTGATCCAAATTTTGTATACATAATCTGTGGACCTCTAGAGAGCTAGAAATACGAAAACTAACCACACGCACATTGAAGAGGGATGTGCAAATCTTGATCCTGTGTTGAAAGATGACATTGATGGAAATGATCTCTTCAAAGAGCTGCAAATATTTGCGCCTAGGTTGACCTTTCTCCGGGCAAAATTAGAACAAATAAAGAATTATTTAAGATCAAACATATCTTAAGAACGATTGAATGGACTAGCTTTGATGGACATTGAAAATTGAATTTTTACAAGATGATTATTCTTGAGGTGGGGGCCGACAAAATATTATCCGCTTAGAAGTAAAAAATGTCTAGAACCGGCCCTGTACACAGGTGGTTTATTTTAGAAAAAAGAAAGCCCACCCTCCCCACAAGGCATCAGTAGACAATAGTTGGAGAGAGGTTTTAGTATTAATTAATTAGTTTTCTCATGAAAACGGGTAGACAGTTCTTAGATTGCTTGAACTGGTATAAACTGATCTGAAAACTCTATTGGATATATTAATTGTATATGCTTTAATATAAAAAAAGGTTATGCTGATGATGACTGGCATGTAAGTGTTCGAAACGCCGTTATATGACATCATATCAGTAAAAAAAAATCTGTGTTATGTTCAATCTAAAAATAAAAATAAAATATATATTTTGAAATAAGAGAGGACCTCTATATTTGAATTTTGAAAAAATAAACGAGAGTGAATTGGCTGGTTTAAAAGTGGCATGAATATTGTGAACTGATAATATTTCCTTAGTATATTCGGAAAAGCTTTTTAAAAAATAAATATGTATCTTAAATTTTAGTTATTATTGCTATTAATATTATTTTCAAAAAAGAATTTTGTATTAAAATTGATAACTGAAATTCAAACTTGGTTCACGAATGAATTTTATACATTCAAGTGTGTATCTAAGTAACATTGAACGTTCAATACGATTTGATGTTAAATTTTCTCATACTAGGATAAGGGGTTAGTATGTGTAATGTAATCTTTCTAAAACGTTAAGACTTTGAGAGTATTTGCAGGCGAATGCGCTCGCCAAGTAATTATTTCATATATACTTAACGAGTAATGAGTTATATTATATTTTATTATAAAGAATGAATATAATTGAAAAAGTAAGTTAAGATCTAAACGGGACAAATTTGGGGAAAATAAATATTCAAACATGTCAGAGAGTAGACTTGTTTAATTTTCAAGAAAAAGAAGCATACAATATACACAAGGGATGGAGTACAAATAGTTTCACTAGAGACAAAGGTTGAATCGAAATGACTGTTGGTCGTCAGAGATCAGTTTCAACTGCTTCGAATTTAATTGCCTTGTAATTAGCTGGGCAACCTCATCTATCTGTTGGCCATTTCTGTGTTTTATTTAATTTAGTAATTTAAAATAGAACAAATAGTGTCCATTTTCTAGGTGTGGATTTTCATATGTTTTTTGAGATGACTATTTCGTGAGAAACCCTTATCGCAGTGATCACAGAAGAAAGGCTTTTCGCCATTGTGAATTAGTAAATGCGTTTTGAGACTAGATTTTTGTGTAAAACTTTTGTCGCATTGATCACAGACGAAAGGCTTTTGGCCTGTATGCTTGTTATTAGAATTGGTTCCCAAACATTGATTAGTTTGTTTTGGTTTCAATTTTTCTTGATCTTTAGGACATTGTAAAGACCGTTTGGCGGCATTATATCGATTATGTAAGGTCACTTTAGAAGCCTTCTCGCTCTGAGGAATCATGGCAATAAGGGGTTCCGATTTAATTTCAGCACCGTATTTCCGATCGCTCAGATGACTTGTGAAGAGTACTTCTTCTGAATGGCCTTCCTGTATATGGCTTTCGAAATCAGACAATGATAGGAATCCAGATAAACATTCTTCACAGAAATAATCTTCAGTTTCATTCTTAGTTCGATTATCTGGAAAAGAATAAATGTATTGATGAGATGAATTTAAGAGATTGAAATTTAATATACAGGAGAAAAGTTTATTGTAGTTTTGGTATTTTTATAATTAATACAACAATTAAGTATTTTATTTTTGAAGAATAGTGGGATATTTTTCACAAATTTTAAAGAACAACTCCGGGCTTCATATCGCTTATATTTTAATTAAATGGTTAAACCTTTCGCTCAAGGGGCTATTTTTATTGCACTCATCTCGGAGTTTACAAGCGAGAAGGTACAAATCTATTTTCTTCAAGTTTTTAGAATGAGCAGTTTTAAGCAGCGATTCAAGTAATGAGGAACTCATTGTTATGTTTCATTGGTATCGACGGATGAAAAGGAGGAATCTGAGAAAACGCGTGCATCCGTAGTTAGAATGCAATTTTCATTGTCGGCTGATTGTTGCGACAAAGGAATTGCAATAGAGAGAAACAAAATTTATTTATTTAGCGTTAAATACAAATATGTAACTATGTTAAAGTTTATTGGATGTTTTTTTGTAAAATTCAAATGAATAACTCGTTTGTAAAACGATCGAAAATAACTAATAATAACCCAAAAGAATAAAACTAAAAATAAACAAAAATTTATTAAATATTATCTTTTCAAGATTTTTAAAACCTGCATTGGATTCTGATCCATTCGAGGCAAGAATGAACTTTTTCTATTAAACTGTTTAATTGAAATCAATAATAAAAAATTAACAATGGTCAATATTGATGACAATTAATTATTGAATAAATAAACAAAACATTTTATTTATATTCCATGACAAAGGAGAAAACTAACCTGTATAAATCGGATATTTCTGTCCCATGATTTCAATTTCAGCCATAATTGATATAATTTCTTCAAAATCAAACAAACAATTAAAAGATTATAATAATGAATGGAGTAGTTTTTAATTTAATAAAACTATATAAGTGAAATGACATAAAAAAGATAATGAGAAATGTTGGTTTCTTTAGATGAAATAATGGAAAATACAATAAATCCGCCAGATGTCAGGGCAGTCAACGTAAAACGTCCCTCCAATTTTGAATCCATGCAATATTAAATATTCAGTCGGCTCGCAATTGAAGAATTTTCTATTCCAATAAAATTAAATTCTCAAGGTACTCAGGAAGGGGGTGTTTGGGGCCGAATAGGTAGAAAAAATCTATAAATTGACAACATAGATTCAGGAGATTTTATATTTTAATCTAATGTTTCAGAAAGTAATATCAATTAATTTTGCCGCGTGGTCTGTCGATATGTCTCTTCGTTCTAATGCAGTATTTGTTCGATCAATGCATAAAAGAATTTTATTCCATACAGAAAGATTGCAGATAAATTTGTACTCAATGAGGAACAGCAAACTTTTACCACATGAAACTGTTTCTGGTTTTGATGCAGTTGAACCATATGCTATCGATTCCAATGCTTTCTTTAATTCGAATAAATGCAAACTTAACAATTTTATTGCATTGGCCTTGGAAGACCATCTTGTATCTGACGAATTTTTTAGAGTTAATTTTAAATATTTCATTAAAATTTCTCATCGTGTATTTTTTAACGAATTTTAAAAATTAATAATTTAAAAAGTATTTAAGAAATCAAAATAAAATTTTACATTATTAATAAGAGAGTCAAATAGAACAAATAAAAAAATTTCATGACATTCTGGGCAGGCTTAAGACATTTTGCCCCCCCCACCGGGGGGCTAACTTTTAAAAACAGCCATTCTTGAAAAATAAAAAATCGTTTTTTCCAAAATAATAGTTATTTATGAACACGACACAAAGCGGAGTCCTCCAAACCTTCGAACAAAATAAAATCACTTTTAACACGTATATCGTACACTATTATTAGTAAAAACGTTTGTAAAGATCGTCGGATAAAAATAATAGTGAAAAAATCACCTCGGACTCTTCTATTGTAAATTCGTTATTTAAGAGAAAAATTAAGTGAATGTTGACTAGATGAAAACTTTTGTCAAATGGAGCGGCACCACGTGATTCCAAGACATATATGACGCGGAGTGGCAAAATAGCAGCCCCTGGTGGTTCCGAAGGGAAGGAGTTGGATGACCCTAACGCAAAAATCCAGGAGTTAGAGGACACAGGATATTTCGACCGTGCCCGTGCGTGCCATCCAATCAGAAGAAGTGGGCGGGCCAGCTTAAGCCGCCAGATTCGAACATGAACCTGCTTTATCGAAACTAACTTCTATTTTATAAATATTAGCCTATACCTCAGTGGCACAACCACGGGGATTGGGGGGGGGTGGGGGGGGAGGCTGAAGCCCCAGACAAAGAAAATAATAAAAAGTAAAAATTAACAAATTAACAAATGAAAATGAGAAAAATAGTTGGTGAATTTTTAATAAATATTTTCACTAAAAATTAAGACAAAAAACAAAGAATTTCCATAAGTGAGACTGTTGCTTATTTTTAAGAATGCAAGTAAATATATTTTTCCCGTGCTAGTCTTATTAAAATCCTGGTTACGCCCCACTGCTATACCCCTATACCTATTTTGCAAATATTAACATATAATATATCGTCCAAATAAAATTTATTATCTGTTGCTTTCAATATTTTTAAAATTAAGAAAAAAATAGTTCAAATGATAAACAATTTTATTAAAAAATTTTTTTTAAGTATTAATTTTATATAAAATTTATTTAGTCTGATCTGATAATGATCTTAATTTATCTGTTCCTTTCAATTTTTTTATTATTTAAGAAAAATTACATAGTTTCAAAAGATAAATTTAATGAAAAAATTTTGTTTTGTTAATTTTATATAGAATTTATTCAGTCTGATGCCATCGGATGGCTATTTCACTTTTCCCAGGAAGAGCTTTTTGGTATTTTTTAAAATGTTTGAATGAATGTTTTTCGTCTTTGTAATTGATAATCTACAAATATTATTTTAATTAAATTTTGTTTTGTTTTTAATTCAATAGAATGTACATATATGACCCAGGGATCCATTTCCTTGCAGGTCTAGGTAAAATAAATAAATAAAATATATAAAATTATATTTTCTTACATTTCCTTGTCTCCTTTAATTAAGATCAATATCAAATCAGACTGAATAAATTCTATATAAAATTAACAAAACAAAATTTTTTCATTAAATTTATCTTTTGAAACTATGTATTTTTTCTTAAATAATAAAAAAATTGAAAGGAACAGATAAATTAAGATCATTATCAGATCAGACTAAATAAATTTTATATAAAATTAATACTTAAAAAAAATTTTTTAATAAAATTGTTTATCATTTGAACTATTTTTTTCTTAATTTTAAAAATATTGAAAGCAACAGATAATAAATTTTATTTGGACGATATATTATATGTTAATATTTGCAAAATAGGTATAGGGGTATAGCAGTGGGGCGTAACCAGGATTTTAATAAGACTAGCACGGGAAAAATATATTTACTTGCATTCTTAAAAATAAGCAACAGTCTCACTTATGGAAATTCTTTTGTTTTTTGTCTTAATTTTTAGTGAAAATATTTATTAAAATTTACCAACTATTTTTCTCATTTTCATTTGTTAATTTGTTAATTTTTACTTTTATTATTTTCTTTGTCCTGGGGGCTTCAGCCTCCCCCCCCCCCCCCCACCCCAATCCCCGTGGTTGTGCCACTGAGGTATAGGCTAATATTTATAAAATAGAAGTTAGTTTCGATAAAGCAGGTTCATGTTCGAATCTGGCGGCTTAAGTGGCCCGCCCACTTCTTCTGATTGGATGGCACGCACGGGCACGGTCGAAATATCCTGTATCCTGTGAGTTAGCCCCCCTGATCACGTGATCACTGGTATATAGCTTCCATTCTAGAATTTTCCTCGTCTGTCAAAGTGATAATAATTTGTTTCTTTCTATTATTCTAAGATTATTTTAATATATATTTATATAAGAATAATGGATACCTTTCACATTATTGATAACAATATGATTGTAAATAATCCAAATAATTATCCAATTTATAAAGGTTAGTATTTAGGTTAACTTTTTATTTTATTTTCATTAGAAATTTATTTTTTTCATCAATATAAAAGATGCAGAGTAAATTACATAACTATACCTAATCATATAAACAGAGGAATAAACGGTTTTTATCGCCTTTTTTTACACATGTGTTTTTGTTGGGATATCTAAATATTCACTGCCCGTCAAAACAAAAGGAAACAAACAAATTTTTTCAAAAAAAGACAAATAAAATATATTTTAAATACAATTTAATAAGATTTATTTTAAACATTTCTAAATAATATTAACATTTATTTAAATCATTTTAATAAAAAAAATCAAATAATCTGATATTTATCATATTGCTTTGAATTCTAATATCTCGATTTTAATCATTTAAAACCTTTTTTTTTCAATAAGTTTATTATTTAGTCTTTATGTGAGTCTCTTTTCGACCAGACACATAAAAATCATGCCGCTTAGCGCTACAAATTGTGCGAAGCAGTTGCTCTAATCGAGGATGGTCGCACTTACAGATACGTAGCTGACGTACTTGGTACAACACCAAAAACTGTTTTTAAAGTTGTAAAGTGGTTTAGAGAACACATTATTTATCAGAGGCGACCTGGGCCAGGATGTCCAAGATGTACATCGAGAACAGATGACCGCTTTATGTCTCTTCAAGTCCTTCGGGACAGATTCACAACAGCGGTACAGTCGAGAAATCGCCTTCAAGAAGCTCGGCAAGTCAATGTAAGCGTCAGCACAGTTAGAAGAAGACTTAAAGAGGCAAACCTTGTTTCTAGAAGACCTGCTACAGGTCCAATTTTATCCAATACACCCCGAATGGCGCGCTTTCACTTTGCCAAAGAACATAAAGATTGGCATGGGAACAATTGGGCTAATGTTCTCTTCACCGATGAGTCACGATTTACCTTAAGATCATCTGACGCACGTGAAAGAGTATGGAGAAGACCAGGGGAGCGATATGCACCATGTACATTCTCGGGAAGAACAGCATATTGTGGTGGATCTGTGATGGTGTGGGACGGCATCAATACCAACGCTCGCACAGAGCTCGTTTTTATCGAGAATGGGTCTCTTAACGCACATCGCTATATCGAGGAGGTTATGCAACAACATATTGTCCCTTTTTCTCCTTATATTGGTGAAAATTTTCTTCTCATGCAAGACAATGCCAGGCCTCATACTGCTCGGAGTATGTCAAATTTCCTAGATGAGGTTGGTATTGCATGTATGAAATGGCCAGCACGAAGCTCAGACCTAAACCCGATAGAACATGTTTGGGATATGCTTGGGAAACGTGCCAGAAAAAGGGATTTTAACTCACTGGGAGAACTTAAAAGTGTCCTTGTAGAAGAATGGGAAAAAATTCCTCAGGAGGACATTAGAGCTCTAATTGAGGGGATGCCAGCAAGGATTGAAGAAGTTGTTAGTGTTCGAGGAGGCAATACGCATTATTAAGGTGCGAGAAAACTTTTGTTTTTGTTTTTATTGACAAAAAAAAAGGTTTTAAATGATTAAAATCGAGATATCAGAATTCAAAGCAATATGATAAATATCACATTATTTGATTTTTTTTAATTTTAAATAAATTCTTTTATTAAAATGATTTAAATAAATGTTAATATTATTTAGAAATGTTTAAAATAAATCTTATTAAAGGTTTAATCGATTAAATTGTATTTAAAATATATTTTATTTCTCTTTTTTTGAAACAATATGTTTGTTTCCTTTTTTTTGACGCGCAGTGTATATTGCAGTAAAAACCCGTTTGTTAGTAAGAACGGGTTCTTACTAGTTAAAACGCGTTTCACTGAATACCTTTGTGGCGACTAGAGTTTACTGATGTTAAATAAATTCATAATATTCTCCTCAATATATTAAAGAATAATTAACATATTAACGATAATTGTTGATCGCGCTTAAAAGATATACAATGCGAGACTACTGCTGGAGTAGATAAAAGGATCATATCTTTTTCATTTTGCTTGGTCCAGACTTAAGACCTGAAGCCATTCAGCTTCAACCAGCAGTATTCCCGATATATATCTTGTTTTAAAAAGCTTGATCAAAACAATTCTCGTTAATATGTTAATAATTCTTTAATATATATTAATGAGAAAATTATAAATTTATTTAACTTCATTATTTCAAGTTAGAAATATATAAATTCGGATATTAGTTTTCACTTAATATTTAACAAAATCACCTGCATTCGATTCCCGATTGAATCAAATATTGAAACATACATTTTACTGATGTTGGTTTAGTTCAGTTCAAAGGTCTTAAATCTTAATTTTTTGACCTTCCGCCATATTTTGGTGTTTATTTTAAAAATTTTATACTAAAATGTCAAAAATTACATCCACTACAACTTGCTTCTAATTTTTGACATTTTCGTTTAAAAATTTTTGAATTTAAACACTCCAAATGAGGCGGAAGGTGAAAATGAAGATTTTTTTAGATTTTAAACCAACCCAACCAACATCAATAAACTAGTCGCCAAAAAGGTATTCGGTGAAACGCGTTTTAACCCGTTCTTACTATCAAATGGGTTTTCACTGCAATATATATATAGAAAATTCATTCGAATCAAGTCGCTATGAGTTCATTTATATTCTCTTGGATTTGATTTTTTAGCTCCTCGCTAGTTCATGGGAGGCCTTAAACATTTATATCTAAGTATATAGCAATATATTATATTTTTTTCAGGGCCACATTTTTTGTGCATTGATTGTCTTACGATGTTTATTAGTGAAGAATTTCTCAACAAACATCAAAAGAAATGTATACATAGGAAATTACATTTAATTTTAAAAATAAACTTCAATGGAGACGAAATACATCAGCTGATGGTAAGTTCATTCATTTGATTAACAACCTTGGGAGAATTCTTCAAATTCTAATTTAGGATGAAAATTGGCCTCTCTCCCTTTGTAATGCGTAAGAGATGAGTTATCGGATACATTTTTACTCCACTCGACTCATAATATTCTAACGACTTTCATTTCCAATTCATTCATTTCTTTTTTCAAAATTAAAAGATAAATATCCTCTATTTAATCAAAATCGATTGCTTAAACTACAGATATATATTGGGCATATTTAAAGTCTACGAGCACAAAAAATTCGATTAACAAAAGGTCAGATATAGATATAGATTGCTTTTAAAATATTTATATTTTTTATTGGCTAATCTCATCTCCAAGACAATCTGTATCATTGTATTTTTAAAAATATTTCTTTTTTTATAGTTGCTCTCATATTTTTTTAAAAGCAACTTAACTAGAAACATTTCATTACCATCGATAAAAGGAGAATTGCTCCTGAAATGGCTTTTTAATAAAAAAAGTTTTCGATCGTTTGACAAACGAGTTTTCATTTGAATTTTACAAAAAAACAATCAATAAACTTTAACATAGTTACATATTTGTATTAAACGCTAAATAAATAAATTTTGCTTCTCTCTATTGCAATTCTTTTGTCGCAACAATCAGCCGATAATTAAAATTCCTTTCTAAGTACGGATGCACCCGTTTACTCAGTGTCCGCTCATCCGTCGATACCAATGAAATATAACAATGAATGCCTCATTACTTGAATCGCTGCTTTAACTTGAAGAAGAGCCGCTTGTAGACTCTGAGATGACTGCAATAAAAAATCGCCCTTGAGCGAAGAGCTTAACCATTTTAATAAAATATAAAGCTGTGATATGAAGCCCAGTTAGGCCAAAATTTTTTGAAAAATATCCCACTATTCTTCAAAAAAAAAAAAAATGCTTAATTGTTGTATTAATTATGAAAAACCAAAACTACAATAAACTTTTCTCCTGTATATTAAATTTCAATCTCTTAAATTCATCTCATCAATATATTTTTTTTTTTTCAGATAATCGAACTAAGAATGAAACTGAAGATTATTTTTGTGAAGAATGTTTCTCTGGATTCCTATCATTGTATGATTTCGAAAGCCATATACAGGAAGGCCATTCAGAAGAAGCATCAGTCATCTGAGCGATCGGAAATATGGTGCTAAAATTAAATCGGAACCCCTAATGCCAAGGATTTCAGACCGAGAAGGCTCCTAAAGTGACCTTAGATAAGCGATATAATGCGGCCAAACGGTCTTTACAATGTCCTAACGATCAAGAAAAATTGAAATCAAAACAAACTAATCAATGTTTGGGACCTCATTCTAATAATAAGCATACGGGCGAAAAGCCTTTCGTTTGTCCTCACTGCGATAAGGGTTTTTCAAAAAAAGGTAATCTCAAAAAGCATTTACGTACTCATACGGGCGAAAAGCCTTTCGTCTGTGATCAATGCGAGAAGGGTTTCTCAAGAAACGCTGATCTCAAAAAGCATTTACGTACTCATACGGGCGAAAAGCCTTTCGTCTGTGATCAATGCGAGAAGGGTTTTTCACAAAAAGCTAGTCTCAAAAAGCATTTACGTACTCATACGGGCGAAAAGCCTTTCGTCTGTGATCAATGCAATAAATGTTTTACAGAAAAATTTAGTCTCAAAACGCATTTACTAATTCATACGGGCCAAAGGTCTTTCTTCTGTGATCAATGCGAGAAGGGTTTCTCAAATAAGAGTCATCTCAAAACGCATTTACTAACTCATACTGGCGAAAAGCCTTTCGTCTGTGATCAATGCGAGAAGAGTTTCTCACAAAAGGGTGATCTCAAAAAGCATTTACTTATTCATACAGGCGAAAAGCCTTTCATCTGTGATCAATGCCAGAAGAGTTTCACAAAAGGGTCATCTCAAAGAGCATTTACGTATTCATACAGGCGAAAAGCCTTTCGTCTGTGATCAATGCGAGAAGGGTTTCTCACTAAAGGGTGATCTCAAAAAGCATTTACGTACTCATACGGGCGAAAAGCCTATCGTCTGTGATCAATGCGAGAAGGGTTTCTCAAGAAAGGATGATCTCAAAAAGCATTTACGTACTCATACGGGCGAAAAGCCATCTGTGATCAATGCGAGAAGGGTTTTTCACAAAAAGTTCATCTCAAAAAGCATATAAAAATCCACTCCTAGAAAATAAAAGGACAGAAATGGCCAACAGATATGTTGCCCAGCTAATTACAAGACAATTAAATACGAAGCAGCTGGAACTGATCTCTGACGACCAACAGTCATTTATATTCAAATTTTGTCTCTTAGTGAAACTATTTGTACTTCATCCCTTGTGTATATTGTATGCTTCTTTTCTGAAAATTAAACAAGTCTACTCTCTGACATGTTTGAATATTTATTTTCCCCAAATTTGTCCCGTTTAGATCTTAACTTTCTTTTCAATTATATTCATTCTTTATAATAAAAATATAATATAACTCATTACTCGTTAAGTATATGAAATAATTATCATGAACGCATTCGCCTGCAACAATCTCAAAGTCTTAACGTTTTAGAAAGATTACATTACACATACTAACCCCTTATCCTAGTATGAGAAAATTTAACACTAAATCGTATTGAACGTTCAATGCTACTTAGATACACACTTGAATGTATAAAATTCATTCGTGAACCAAGTTTGAATTAAAGTTATCAATTTTAATACAAAATTCTTTTTTGAAAATATTATTAATAGCAATAATAACTAAAATTTTAGATACATATTTATTTTTTAAAAAGCTTTTTCGAATATACTAAGGAAATATTATCAGTCCACAATATTCATTCCACTTTTAAACCAGCCAATTCACTCGTTTATTTTTTCAAAAATTCAAATATAGAGGTCCTCTTATTTCCAAATAAATATTTAATTTGCTTCTTTATATTGAACATAACACAGATTTTTTTTTATTGATATGATGT
>JALMQS010000073.1:6741919-7086188 GCA_024734495.1 Forficula auricularia | reverse complement strand
GCATTTATTGTTTACTAAATAGTAGGCTAAGTTATGTCTATTATAGAGGGCTGGGGTAATATCTAATTTTGACAAAGTATTAGTTATAGGGTTGGTAAAATTATTGGAATAAAAAGGAAGTTTTTTGTATATTTTAATGATTGTTGGGCTAATGGCATATAGGCGGGTTGAAATTTGTTTGGAAATGATTTTTATTGTAAATATTATTTATAACCTGACGGGGGTAATTGTTATTTTCAGCAATTTTATGAATAACTGTTAATTCATGTTTATAATCTTCGATGTTTAGTGGGATATTGATTAGTCTATGGAACATAGCGTAAAATGCGGAGCATTTGGTGTTGTATGGATGATTGGAAGAATATGGGATAACTGTGTCCGTGAAACTGGGTTTCCTGTAAATTTGATATTTTATATTATTGTTGTTAATGGTGATTTGAAGGTCGAGAAAGGGGATGGTTTTATTGCCTAATTCACTTGTAAATTGAATTTTTGGATTTAAAGAATTTAGGTATGTTTCAAATGGGGCGATTTGTCTCAATGTACCTGACCATACTACTAGGATATCATCTACGTACCGTTTCCAGAACTTTATATGTTGGAAATGGCTGTTGCTGGGGCTTAAAATAGTATCCTCCAGGTGTGACATGTAGATTTCAGCTAATAATGGGCTCAATGGACTTCCCATCGGAAGTCCATCGATTGTTTTGTAGAAAGTGTTATTAAAAAGGAAATAATTTTGATCTAGACATAGGTTAATTAGTTTTTGAATATCTATTATTTTTTGGGGGTCCTGGATATTTTTCTTTAGAAATTGAGTTAATATATTTTTTAGATCAATAATTGGAATGGAAGGGAATAGATTTTTAACATCGAATGAAATTAATTTGTATGAGTTATATATTTTGATTTGATCAAGAGAATTTACCAGTTGTATTGAATTTTTAATGGAATGTGTGGGGGTGAATATATCAAACAACAGGTCGTTTAGATATTTACAAATTTTATAGGCAGGGGCATTTATGTAGGAGGCTATAGGTCTAAAGGGAGTATTAATTTTGTGTATTTTTGGGAGGCCATAAAGAATAGGGATTTTCGGATTCATGCATTTGAGGTGGAAAGATTCACGTTTGGTTAGGAGATTTACAGACAATTCATCCAATACTTGTTTTTGGTATTTCGGGGTTGGGTCAGACTTTAATATTATTGTATCACTCGTCGAGATGAATTCTTCCATTTTTTTAATGTAATCTTCTTTCTTGACGATAGCAACTGATTGACCTTTATCAGCTCTTGACACTATTAGATTGTTATTTTCAATTTTGGATTTTAAATTTTGAATATTTTTCAATTCTCTATTGTTGGTGTTATGTTGAGTTTTCACAAAAGTTTTTTTAATTTGGAGGGCTAATTCGGTTTTGATTTCAGTAGGTTGGCCTATAAGGGCTAGTTCCGAGTCTATTGCCGTGGAAAGGATGGCCCTAGAATTGATGGTCTGGGTGGGCGCGTATTTTAATCCTTTGTTCAGGATGTCCATTTCGATAGGATCGAATTGGGTGTCAGACAGGTTAACAACTCTAGGATGGAATTTCTGAATTGGGTTGTTGATTTTGGGTTGTTTTTTTGAGATTGATTTCGAGTATTGTGAAGTGAGATTTTTTAATTTATTTTGTTTGATGTTTGCTAAATGGGGTCGTAGGCGAGAAATTTCTTCATTGGTTTTTTGGTAGATAGTTTCGAATTGTGTCGGGTGTAATTGCTGGGTCAAGGATTGATGTACATATTTCAGATGGAGAAACAAAGCATCTCTTCTGGAATACCAAAGCTTCAAGTCGGATTTGATCCACGAAGTTTTAGCCTGTAAGACAGCTTTATGAGCGTTTGGAGAGGTGGATTTAATTTTTACCTGGATGTATTTGGGGAAAATTTTTTTCTTAATGCAGCATGAGAGAAACCAAATATGACTGCTGGAACGTTCAATTCTTATCTTCAATCTTCTGTAGAATTCTATACAAATAAATTTCGAACTAAGACATCCTATTTGAAATGTACTCTGACCTGTCCAGACAATTCTTTCAATAACCCTTTTTCTACCTTCCACATACCTTTAAATTCAACCACCAATTCTTTCAACTCCCATTGGCTCACCCCCTCCACTCGCCCTGTACTATAATAACATCGATACAATGTAAAATTTTTATATTCAGTGTTCTGTTTAACCTCCTGATGAAGGGTTCATAGCCCGAAATATGTATAGAGATAAATAAAAAATCTCCAAAATAATTTAAAAGATTTTTTAATTTTTTTAATTTTTATTTCCTCTTTGTGAAACACCACTATAACCCGTTAAATAATAATTCCTTTGTTAAAAAATATCAGGTTAGGTTAAAAGCGCTCGATTTAAAAGTAATTAACGCAGTGAAATCTAGTAGTCATAAGTAAGTGAGCATAAGTAGATGATGCTTGCAACATTTCAATGGCATTATCGGAATTTTAGAATTATAATCCAAGTTATTTAAACTTATATTTAACAATAACAATTTATTTGTTACATTTATGACTTCTTCGCGATCCCTTGCGGGCAATCCATGGCCCCCTGAGCGGCTACTACTATTAAAGAAGCATTGTTCTAGACCACTAGTGAAGCCATCAAAACTTTTACAATGTGCCGCTAAAAATTAAGAATGCATTGTTTTTCTCTAGGTATGTATAATTTATTTGAATATAAATATTTCTGTACCTTTCTCCCTGTTTATGAATTGTTTATTTTTTCTACAATAAATTACGATTTTTAAAAAATTGGTGTACTTATCAAGTGTCATGAGTTATTAGTCATGTATAAATTTTAATCCGATTGAAATAAAGGTAAGGGGTGTAAATTAGGAGTGTGGCAAAATAAATATTTTAGTCCTTAATATCTCTTCTTCGGAAAGTCGCAGAGCCATGAAATTTGAAACTTAAGCGATTTGGTGTCGGGGCGGGCTCGGTAGGGCCGAGGCCATCACACTCTCGTGGAAGGGAGTGGTGGCATAGCGTTGGGGTCCCTCATCGCCTAGTATACCGCAAAAAACAATAAACTATTTGACATATAGGGCGACGAGGATCTCTCCATTTACACTTCAGCAGAAGAACATATAGAGCGGGTGGCGTATGATTATTAATTGTAAATACAAAAAAAAAGAAATGTACATGGAGTCAGGATTAATCCTGACTCTCTCATCCACCCGCTCTGAATCTGAATTTATTTGTTCTGAAGCTGAAAGTGTGAAGGATTTGTAATAAAATTTGTGTAATGGTCTTGTGTAACTTAGGAATGTGGTAAAATGAGTGTTTCGGTCCTTAATATCTCGCTCGGAAAGTTGCAGAGCCATGAAACTTGAAACTTAAAGCTATCTAGGAGGCTACAAAAAGTACCACAAGATTTTGGCTAAAATAGAAGTACTGGAAGTTGATGTTTACGTACGTAAGAAAGTACCCCCCTGCATTTCGCAACCATAAATCTCAGAGCGAAACTTAAGCTCAATACTTATACTACTTATCAAGTGTCATGAGTTATTAGTCGTGTATAAATTTTAATCCGATTGAAATAAAGGAAAGTGGTGTAAATTAGGAGTGTGGCAAAATAAATATTTTAATCATTCATATATTGACTTCGATAAGTCACAGAGCCTTGAAATTTCAAACTTAAATATTTAGAGCCAAAAAGTTACCGAGCATCGCTTGGTGCTCCAGGCACTACATATACTAATAGTGATGCATAAATAAGAAGATATACGAGCTTTAATGTATTTCTGATAAAAAGTTATCTTTTACTTTTTTTTAGAGTTTTAGCCGGTGGTGATGAATGGGTCTCACGATGGAATTTCCCCAAATACGTATGAATAATTTTTTAAAACTGTCTGTCAAATTTCGATTCATCAATCTAAATCTTCAGTAATAAAAATAAAATATTTTATCTGTCTAAATGTTTAGAAATTATTTAATGAATTCTACTTGTTTGTGGTGCTCACGTATCCCTTGAGGCAGGCAACAATTTAAGCAGATCTCTGCTATGTTTTATTTACTAGGACTCGGTACGGTATTTTTAAATTGAAAGTAATGGTAGGCCAGCCCAGAGGTAGTGAGCAAAGAAAAAATTAACACATATCCAAATAAGATGTAATTTATTGGATTCCGTCCTCATTTCCCTTCAAACCGACGTTTCGGAGGATTCTTCCCTCCTTCTTCAGGGTTTCAAGGGGTCAATGAAGGAATTTTTAAATTTTGGTGAAATAGTAATTTTTTTTTGTCAGTGAACGGTTTGAGCTAGAAACCTCAAATTTAGCATGCATTTTGATCCGTAGATAGACAAACCTGCAAACATAAAACTACCCCTGTGGAAATAATTTCAGCACACAATTGAATAGACCAAGTGGATATTGTCCAATCCAATATTGTCCAAATCCACGATAGAGCCTTGATTTTTTCAGTGGCAGGCATATTTTCATTTCAGCAGAATTATAATGTAATTGTATTGTGTGTTATTACATTATAATTCTGCTGAGAATGAAATACAAGATATTATTGTTACTGCCACTGAAAGAGGGGACAGAGGGAATGCCGCATTGATTTCCTTCACTGACTTTTCAAACCCTGAAGAAGGAGGGAATAGCCTGAAACGTCGGTTTTATGAATAAAAAGATAGTGTAAATTATCTTCTTCTTTTTTTGGACTGCCTCATCAATATCCACTTAATTCACTTATCAGTCCGTCTCCAAAAATTACTCCAATCTTAATTGAATAGATCTTTTAAAAATACATACTCTTAAACATGCCATTTTTATTTTTGTTTTGACATCCCAGGTGCTCGTTATGAGTCTAGAAAGTCGTTTCGTAATGTGTTTACCTTCTGTAGTAATTTCAATCCTTTTATTTATTTATTGTCATCAGGAACTATCGAGTCTGAATACAAGTACATACTTTTTTTGGAGTATTTTGGAGTTTTTAAGTGAAAACGATTATCCTTTTCAAAGAATTTTAATAATAATAATCCATCCATGTTTACGAGGTTAAAACTTTCTTTCAAAAGAAAGGAAGTATATTTTAAATTTTTCCTTTGAAGAACAATTTAATTTAAATCGAAAGTTACTTTTTCAGACAATGCTTTTATCGCCTCGCCTGATGATTACTTTTATTGATTCTTATGGAACCAATATTAATTGCGCGACAGTTTTTGTTGTGCATAGAGGATTCAGGCGTATGCACATATTTATAAACAATATTTTTCTCAGCCGCGATTCTGTAGTAGGGTATCAAATAAGACCTATGTTCAGATTAAAATTTTTGCTTAAAATTAGCTCCCCAACAATTTTTCAATGTTTTTTTTTCACTTGTGAATCACCTAGTATAAAAGTATATACATTTATACATATATCTAATAATTAAATTGAGGGAAACAAACAATACTTGTATTAAAATGCATTAGAGTAAATGCGATTGGATCTTTTTTCCAACTCATTGCTCTTTGGAAAAATGTTAAGGTTCATTTACCAGAAACCTTCCCAGTTGATGAATTGCCGATGATTTCTTGTGAAATACGCCAAGCGCATCAAAGCAAAAGGGGTTAAAATCACTCCTTTATCTCTTTTATTTCTATCTCATGATGATGGTGTTCTGATTTGATGGATATTCTGATTTGATGACAGTTTTCATTTGCCTCTACATGTAACATAGAGAAAGGAAAGTTTCTACAATTAATGGAAATATGTTTTTTTAGAAAAAAAAACAAATTAAAAGTTGAAAATTTTAAAAATCATTATGTTGTTAAAGTTCACTGAGAACTTAGAAATTTTTATTTCTGGGTTATTGTGGAGTGTACCTTACAATTGTTTGAAACCAATGAAATATAGGAATATGTTTGTAAATAAATTACAGTGAAACCCCTCAAATCCGAAATCCCGGGAAATCCGAATGCTTTTTATCACTAACCAAGGGTAGATGGTAAATGGAGGGCTGGGCTGGCCAATCAGATGACAGGAACTTTCAGTGCCAGCTGGAATTTTTTTCTTTTAACAAGAATTATCCATCCATTCTACGAGGTCCTTTTAGTCTCAACCTTTTGAACATTTATATTTAAAAAATTATGTTTTATTTTCATGTATTACCTATATATTTATTGTTGACCAAATGAACAATTTGTATAATAATAATAAAAAAAAGGCAGAGGACACACTTAGATTTAATTCTATAATATGACTGACGTGTTCTGATGTGGCCATCCACTTGACTTTACCATACAACCTGGCCCCTCACTTAGATTTAATATTTAATAAAATTATTTATAATCATGTAGGGGAGGAGGGGGGGTTAGTTTTTGCATTTTTAGACTCGTGGGACCCACTGATTATGTATACAAAATTTGTTTGAGTTTGGTAAATGGCAAAGATTTTCATTTTTTGACCCTTCGCCTCCGATTTCGGGCGGTTAGTTTTTGTATATTTAGACTTCTGGGGACCCACTAATTATGTATACAAAATTTGGTTGTTTGATAAATGGCCAAGATTTTCATTTTTTGACCCCCCCCATTTTGGGCGGTTAGATTTTGCATTTTTAGACTTCTGGGGGTCCACTGATTATGTATACAAAATTTGGTTGAGTTTGCTCAAACGACCTAGATTTTTAATTTTAAACCCCCCTGGACCCCCCTTAATTTTGGGTCGATATGCACCAAAATCTAATCAGCTCTTAATCTCAATGGACCAAAACTACGTGTGAAATTTGATTTCGATATTCACACTAGTTTTTGAGCTAGCTCGTCCACAAAAATTTGGTAACGCACAGACTAACTAACTAACTAACTAACTAACTAACAGACTAACAGACATTTTGACAAAACAATTATCATCTCGAAAAATATAATTTTTTCGATGTTCACTTATTAGAGCTTTTTTGTAGACCGAAATGCCCAGGTTTCCCTCAATTTTTTTAATCGAAATAGTTTCAGCCATTTTTTAGATATTTTGAAAAAAAGAAGGAAAAGAACCACTTTTTTCATGCACGATTACAATACTTGACTATACCCTGTATAGTAAAGTAAAATATAAACAATAGAAAAAAATATCTCTAAATTTAATAGCCAAAACGTTATAAAAATAATTCATATTATTCTGTAAATTTTTTTATAATTGGTAGTAGAAGGAAAAACACGATATAAAAGTTGAGTGAGTCATTTTTCAGATACCAAAACTTATTTTTTAACTCAAACAGATCCATATCAAAAGCTACCAATAAATCCAATTTTCGAAATTCTAACACACTTAAAGAACTTATAACAAGACTGAGACGAATAAAACTTCGATCGAGAGAACTTCTCAGTGGAAATTCAATAAAAAAGCCCTTCAACCAACACCTGAAATGCAGATTGACATATGTAGGGGAAAATTCTTTTTTTTTTTCTTTGGGCGACGATAGAATTTCTAATGCAGAATGAAGATAAGCCAACTGCTGTTGCTGACCCGTCAAATTGCTCCTCCTCTACAACTCCAAAAGGGGACATATGCAGAACGCCGATTGACAAGGCCCAGAGCACTCGAATGCACAAACAAATAAGGCGCCAAGCCCTTCTGTAAACAAACTCACTGAGTTTTTATTGAAAATTATATCTGTCGAATGATAGGGGCATGAAATTAATAATAGTACAAATTATGTGTTAACATATACAGACGGAATATTGAGGTTGGAATGTTAAGGGAAAATACAGTTGTCAGTTGAGCCTAGAGTTGCCCAGCAGTCCCTCGAGAGCCGGGACATGCCGTTTCTTATTAAAATATTATAGCCTTGTAAGAGGTGCTTGCTAATTTCCTCGTAATACTCGTATGAGATGGCAAAAACGGCAACCACATGGGGGCTAAGGAGGCTGAAGCCCCCCCCCCCTAGGATAAGGAAAAAAATGAACGTAAAAGTAATAAGCTGACGTGTTCTGATGTAGCCATCCACTTGACTTTACCATACAACCTGGCCCCTCACTTATATTTAATATTTAATATAATTATTTATAATCATGTAGGGGGGGGGGGGGTTAGTTTTTCCATTTTTAGACTCCTTTGGGCCCACTGATTATGTATACAAAATTTGTTTGTGTTCTGTACAAGAGCCTAAATTTTCATTTTTTGACCATACACCCCCCCTCCCCATTTTGGGCGGTTAATTTTGGCATTTTTAGACTTCTGGGGTCCACTTATTTTGTATACAAAATTTGGTTGAGTTTGCTCAAATGGCCTAGATTTTTAATTTTTAAACCCCCTCCACCCCCGTTAATTTTGGGTCGATATGCACCAAAATCTAATCAGCTCTTAATCTCAATGGACCAAAACTACGTGTGAAATTTGGTTTCGATATTCACACTAGTGTTTGAGCTAGCTCGTCCACAAAATTTGGTAACGCACAGACTAACAACCAGACAACCAGACAGACTAACTAACTGACATTTTGACAAAACAATTATTATCTCGAAAAATATAATTTTTTCGATGTTCACTTATTAGAGCTTTTTTTAGAGCGAAATGCCATGGTGTCGCTAAATTTTTTTAATCAAAATAGTTTCAGCCGTTTTTTAGATATTTCGAAAAAAAGAAGGAAAAACCACTTTTTTCATGCACGATTATAATACTTGACCATACCATGTATGGTAAACAAAAATGAAAAAAATATTTGGCAAATTTTAATCAATATTTTGATTATAAAATTAAGATAAAAAAATAATTCTATTTCCATTAAAATGTTGGAGAAGTGAGACTATTTCTTAGATCGATTTTGTGTAGAGTAACTGTTTTCTTAAGAGCCTCGAGTCTTTAATAAATCGATTGATAAGACTAGAATTAAAATCGATTATTAAAAGTGTTTCTACATTCATTTGAAATATAATATTAAATTAAATTATTTAATTGAAATTTGTCAAAAATTATTTTTGTCATTTTATGAAAATATTTATTATTTATATATGCTGTGTGTGTTCAGGAGCGAAACTAATTTGGCACGGATTCTGAACTTAAGGATAAGGGAGTACTTGTCAAGCTAATATTAATGATTGTTACCATATCAACCTAAAATCTCTGAAAAATATTAAAACAAAATTATAATATCATCAGTACCAATAATCAGTAGAAAAATTTTCACATGTAGCAACTAATTTGGGACGGAGGGAGTAATGTAATAATTTTATTTTTATTTTAATTGTTATATAATCATGTATTAAATCATTAAATCAATATATAAAATATATATACTGTATAGGATTGTAGCTGTAAAAAAAATTAATTGAAAATGGTGTGAGATTCCCTCTGACAGTCTCTCATGGCGAGAGGCTTGCGTCCCAGCCTCTGGATATAGCAGACCAAAATAATTAAAAACAAAAAAGAAATCGATCTTATTATATCGAATTCATCTATCTGAAGGTTCACAGTATGTTTATAATATAAGAAAATAAGCCAATGAATTTTGAAGTTTAAAAGAAATTGTATGAAAAGATTCAATTTCTTTCTTCCGAGAACGAATCAACTAGAAATGGCAAAAAGTTTTATTTTTTTTTCATTAGATATTTATTCATATCTATTGAAATTTCATATCTTGTGTGTTATTTACTTTTATCTTTTATATAAAATTATATTATATTAAGATAGTTTGCATTTTTAAGGATAGTTTATTTGAAGCCTAATTTGTAAAAACGCTAATAACTAATTTTAAATAATTTTTAAAAATATGAAATTAATAGATATTATAAAACAATTAATTATTAATAATTTAATTCAATTTTGAACGAAATCGATTCAGTACTTTTTGAGAAATGCGTCAAAAACCATCTGAACCTTCTAAAAAACGATGTTTTTGAAAGCAAGGGATGCCTTTGAAAAAAAGTTAAAAAAAGTCATATGAAACGAAACATTGACTTGTGACATGGAGGTTGATTCTTAAAATGTTTCTAAAACGGCCTTTCATAGACGGTTTTCCGGGTTTTTGTCGATTTTCTCAAAAAGTACTGAACCGATTTCATTCAAAATTGAATTAAATTATTAATAATTAATTGTTTTATAATATCTATTAATATCATATTTTTAAAAATTATTTAAAATTAGTTATTAGCGTTTTTACAAATTAGGCTTCACATAAACTATCCTTAAAAATGCAAAATATCTTAATAAATATAATTTTATATAAAAGATAAAAGTAAATAACACACAGATATGAAATTAGTTGCTAGCGTTTTTACAAATTAGGCTTCAAATAAACTATCCTTAAAAATGCAAATATCTTAATAAATATAATTTTATATAAAAGATAAAAGTAAATAACACACAGATATGAAATTTCAATAGATATGAATAAATATCTAATGAAAAAAAAAATAAAACTTTTTGCCATTTCTAGTTGATTCGTTCCCGGAGAGAAGAAATTGAATCTTTTCATACAATTTCTTTTAAACTACAAAATTCTTATTGAAAATGCTATTTTCTTATATTATAAATATACTGTGAGCTTTCAGATAGATGAATTCGATAAAATAAGACCAATTTCTTTTATGTTTTTAATTATTTTGGTCTGCTATATCCAGAGGCTGGGACGTAAGCCTCTCGCCATGGGAGACTGTTAGATGGAATCTCACACATTTTCTATGGATTTTTTTCAGTTAAAATTTTAGATTTCAAATTTAATATATTTAAATATACGATTATATATATAACAAATCAAATATAAAAATAAAATAATTATATATTTTATGCCTACTAAAAAAAGTCTGGCTAGCCACATGAACTCGCGCTAAGGGCCCAACCAACAGCATTATATTATAAATTAAAAAAATTCTATTAATAACTAAAAATAAAAATTAATTAGTATGATATGAAAAATGATTTTGATTGTTTAATTTGAATATTTTCAGAGGAGAATTTCGGTCTTCTCTTGTTGTGGAGGACAATGGACTGAAACTAATACATTATTCCCCAAGTTTCAGTGTATAGTATTGATATATATTTTATTCACTCTTAAAATATTTAAATACACGATCAAATAATATAAAAAATAAAATATTTATTATACCATATATGAGAAAAATAATAATTTGACTGTTTTTACTTTTACCATACAGGGTATAAGTATTGAAATCGTGCATGAAAAAAGTGTTGTTTTTTCCTTCTTTTTTCGAAATATCTAAAAAACGGCTGAAACTATTTTGATTAAAAAAATTGAGCTAAACCATGGCATTTCGCTCTACAAAAAAGCCCTAATAAGTGAACATAGAAAAAATTATATTTTTCTTGATAATAATTGTTTTGTCAAAATGTCTGTTAAGTTAGTCTGTGTGTTACCAGATTTTTTGGACTAACTAGCTCATGAGCTAGTGGGAATATCGAAATCAAATTTCACACTTAATTTTGGTACATTGAGATTAAAAGCTGATTAGATTTTTGTGCGTAAGGGGGGTTAAAAATTAAAAATCTAGGCCATTTGAGCAAACTCAACCAAATTTTGTATACATAATCAGTGGGACCCCAGAAGTCTAAAAATACAAAAACTAATCTCCCAAGGGGGGGGGTCAAAAAATGAAAATATAGGCCCTTGTACCAAACTCAACTCAAATTTTGTATACATTAATCATTGGGCCCCCAGGAGTCTAAAAATGCAAAAACTAACCCCTATCCCCTACATGATTATATTTATCTCTGGGTCGACAACCCTTCATGGCTCTTGGCCTACTGAATTGGTTGCTGTCCTAATTGGAAACAGTACCGAGGGGTCAAGTGGTTAGCTCAACGCACATCTACAACCTTCGTTCCCTACATGATTATAAATAATTTTATTAAATATTAAATATAAGTGTGGCCAGGTTGTATGGTAAATCAAGTGGATGGTCACATCAGAACACGCCAGGTTATTTTAAAAATAAATAGAAATAAAATCAAGTCCTCGTTGAGTTTTAATTTGTTTTTGATTAATTTCTAAGTACCTAATAAATAAATCGATATTTATTTTTTGATTTGCATAATCAGTGTCCTTGTTCCGATGCTCGAATCTCCCCTTCGAATGACGCCGTCTGGATCAAGGTCTCGCTCGCGATATTCGAGAGATCCATCATATTCAGGTGACAAGGTATCAGATGAGCGAATCAATCTGAGTAATCGAATCCCTGGACCTGACGAAGGGCAACCGATCAGACACTGGCTTAGGCAGACCTGGAACCTGTTCTTGCACCAGAAAACCCACCAGCAGTGTGAAAGTCCGCGTCGAGCACATCGAATGCCATTCGAAACAAATATATGCTAATAAACGTTTGTTGGATTAAACCATTCGGCCCGTTTTTCCATTTAAGGTAGTTGTTTCACCATATGGGTTTACTTAGGATTTTTTTGAAATTTAGGCAGATTATTTTTTAAATACTTCTGCATTGATTGGTGGCAAAACGAAATTTATGATCAACATAGTTCCGGAGATATTAAATTCCAAAGATAGAGTTTTTCAGACTCTTATACATGGCACTATACGGGATACTGGAAAGTTTACATACATATTTAATTATAATATAATTAAGAAACTCTTCTTACCATTGTTATAAAACCGAGGGGTGAACCGCGAACTAATATGCTGTACACCTACTTCCACTTGTACTTCAAATATTCTCCAAGTAATTGCAAATATTTCCAAGTAATTCCAAATATTTCCAAGTACTTCCAAATATTTCCAAGTACTTCCAAAATACTTCCAATCGCGGATCACCCCTCGTAAAAAACTAAACCAACATTAAATAATAACTAATACATTTTTTAAGAAAATTTTAATTCATAGTGTCTCAGTGTTTTAGATAATAATGAATAAATAATGAAAAATTTACACTAAAAACAAGCTGGCAACAACGCATGTATTTAACCTAAAAAGTGTGTTAACTTTAGTACTTTTTTTGACGTTTTTTCGCTTCAGCCATTGTCGCAACAGCTTCCAATCGCTTATTAAGAACTTTTTGTTTTATAAATCTCCCTTTATAATGTACTTTATCGGAAATTTCTATGATAAAATATATAAAAGCTCGGACAGTGTTGCCAGACTTCTCAAACGAGCATGGGATTGGCTAGAAGTGGTACATAAATAGCAAAAAGTTTTGGGCTTATGAATTATGAATCCTTATAAACTCTAGCTAGCATTAACTTTTTGCTAGTATTGTCGCGAAACAACTACCATAAGGTACGGAGATTTCGATAATCCTAACTATCGAAATTAAGACACAATGATAAACGGCTTCTCATGGTAATTTCGGGTGAAATATCTTCACGATTTTTCAATAAATCAATGGAAACGATGATCGCTGAGGGCATTTAGAACTAGTTAACCAGCCGGCCGCCTGGTCGACAGCTGCAAGGCTTTTTTTTTGAATTTTTAAATAAAGATCTTAAAAAAATGTCTTTCAACTTGTTTAATAGCGAAGATTGGAACATTTATCAAAACCAGAGGCTATCGTTTATTTAAATTTGTTGTTTTATTTTAATGTAATAGAATCGTGCATCGATTAACGACCTGCGCTTAAGTACTCTTGTTTATTATAGTCTAATAGCCAATGGACTTAAAAAATAAACTATTTCTTGTAGTTTAAAATATAACCAAAGTAATATTAACTATTTATTTGTGTGGAGAGGAGCACACAATGTGGTTTATTTATTTTTTTTTCAAAATTTCTCAAAAACGACATAAACGACTTTGATAAAAATAATAAACTGATGTGGCCATCCACATGAGAGGGGCCAGGGGTATGGTAATACGTCTGGCCTCTCTCTTTATTTATTATTTAATAAAATCATTTATAATCATTTAGGGGGGAGGGTCAAAAAATGAAAATATAGGCCCTTGGACCAAACTCAACCAAATTTTGTATACATAATCAGTGAACTTCCAGAAGACTAAAAATGCAAAAACTAACTAAAATTATGGGGAGGTCAAAAAATGAAAATCTAGGCCTTTAGACTATACTCAACCAAATATTGTAATATATATAATCAGTTTATAAGTGCTAAAACTAACCGCCCATGTATGGTAAAGTAAAAAAAAAATAAGCTGACGTGTTCTGATGTGGCCATCCACTTGACTTTACCATACAACCTGGCCCCTAAAATTATTTATAATCATGTAGGGGAGGCGGGTTGGTTTTTGCATTTTTATACTTCTGGGGTCCCACTGATTATGTATACAAAATTTGGTTGAGTTTGCTCAAATAGCCTAGATTTATCATTTTTAACTCCCGTCCAACCCCCCTCCCCCTTAATTTTGTGCGGTTAGTTTTTGCATTTTTAGACATCTGGGGTCCACTGATTATGTATACAAAATTTGGTTGAGTTTGCTCAAACGGCCTAGATTTTTAATTTTTAACCCCCTGCACCCCCCTTAATTTTAGGTCGATATGCCCAAAATCTAATCAGCTCTTAATCTCAATGGACCAAAACTACATGTGAAATTTGGTTTCGAAATTCAAACTAGTTTTTGGGCTAGCTCGTCCACAAAAATTTGGTAACGCACAGACTAACAACCAGACAGACTAATTAACTAACAGACATTTTGACAAAACAATTATTATCTCGAAAAAAAATAATTTTTTCGATGTTCACTTATTAAGGCTTTTTGTAGAGCAAAATGCCATGGTTTTGCTCAATTTTTTTAATCAAATTAGTTTCAGCCGTTTTTGAGATATTTCGAAAAAAAAGGAAAAAACCACTTTTTCATGCACGATTACAATACTTGACCATACCCTGTAATTGAACATCGGGATGCTAAAATATATATACTTTCGGAATATTTTAACAAAAATATGGTACTTTTCCGTTATCCGGGCGCAAGCGAAAAATCGTCAAATAATGTAGAATTCCGTCAAACTTCAAAACCATGATGTCTCAAATTGTCTCAAGTGAGCCCCATGGCGTTGGCACTTTTTCACTTTTAGAACTTTTCATAGGTTCGGTTCTATTTATCATCTCGATTCATTTAGATAATTGTTCCCGAACAAACTTTGAAAGGTTCGGATAAGATATAGTCAGTTGTAGATAAATTTTTTCTCATTTTAAAAACATTTATTTAACACAAAAACGATTTCATGAAATAGAGTTGGAATTATACACTAGTGCTTTTGTTATATTCTGTTGGCTGCAAATAACTTTTTATTTTTTACATTTATGAATAACTAATTAACTATACTTTCAAATTTATTGAAAAATGTATCATTCGATTAATAAAAGTTGAATTATTGATCTGTAAAAATTTGTTGAAAATGGTATAATTTGTATAGAAGTTTTATAGCCCTTTTAAAAGCTCAGTCAAAAGGACAATTTTCAATAATTTATTTCTTGATAATGGGACAGACGATCAACTTCAAATTTCGGGAATAAATATTTAAGTAATACATCAATGATTCGATGGTAAAAATTTGAGAATTTTCTTAAAAAAATGATAAAGAATCCCGAACCTCCTTAAATAAATAATACTAATAATAATAATGATGATTGTCTTTGTTTGTTTTCATATTTGTAATAATTTATACTACTCCATGGAATCCTTTCTTTCATGTTAAATGGTCGTATACCGAACTCAGAGGATGATTTGTTTGTATTTGGCGAGCCTCTTGAAAAGCGAGAAATCCGTCTCTATCTCTCTTCTGGGGCGTTTCGAGCCCATTTCTCAAATAGAGCCACATTTAGGAAATTGAATAGCCTTCGGCAGAGTCTGCCTTCGAGGTCTAATTGCTGGAATTCTCTCCTCTGCAAACAACCCAGACCAGTGGTCGTCCATTCCAAACCCTTGTACTTTCTTCTATATTAACTAAGTCTAGTATGATTTTCATTTTAATCAGCGAGGACGGCCTTAAGTCCGATCAGAAATGCAACCATAACTAACTAGGGACATGGCAATGAACTATAGATGGACCAGCTGAAGTAAATTTAATTATTTGGTTAATTGAACCCCTTTTATTAAAGTAAAGTGGAACATGTTCGAAATGAAACTTCCTGAGTGGCCAATTGTTTAATAATTAAATTAGAAATATTCATTTATTTCAATTTAATTGATTGTATTTTATTTCAATTTCAGAACAAATAGAAAGAAATGCTTCTATCTGTATTAAAATAATTCCATGCAAAAATCCAATGCTTAGATTTTTACTTTTTCATCAGTGACGTATTTAGGTTCTAAACCGCCATGGGCTATTAAAATTGGCCGCCCTCTTGATTATCATTTCATTAAACGCAATTGTTTGGGTGTCTGGATTCATGGCCCTCACAAAGGGGGGTCCAAGTGCACCCGTGGGTGACATTTTTTAGGGGCTATCTCAGAAAAAAAAAATGCTTAGGGTGACCAACTTTTTCCACTTCATAAAAAAATACATACTTACTCATTCCATAATAAAGGGCCCGCATCAGATTTTGGGTTTCGGATCCGAAATTTCATGTGGCTGGGGTACGAATCCCACAATAATATAAGAACGGGAATCGTAGAAAGTTAATATTTAATAATTATAGTTCTCTCTGCTTGATACAATAAACAATTATAATATAGACAAATTAACTTTTTAAACGTTAGTTTTAATTTGTTCTTGAAGCAATTTGAGCCGCGAAAGTTAAATAATGTAATCAATAATTTCTTATGTTAATTCTACATTTAGAAAATTATTTTATTATTTTTTGAAAAGGAAAAAAATGAATTGAGCACCCGACAGGATTCGAACCTGTGCCTCTCTCCTATAGATGAAGAGCGCATTTACCAACTAAGCCACGGGGCAGAATCATTCGCGGCCTAGTTGGCAAAGGCGCTCTTCGGAGCGAGACACCGATTCGAACCCTGTCGGGTGCTCAATTCATTTTTTTCCTTTTCAAAAATTAATAAAATAATTTTCTAAATGTAGATTATCATGAGAAATTATTGATTACATTATTTAACTTTCGTGGTTCAAATTGCTTTAATTATAAATATAAATTAACATCTTTTGAAATACAGCTAAGTTTCAAGTGCCACCGTGTGAGCCTGCTGAAAAAAAGAAACTCTATTAAACGATAAATAGTTAGCCCTACCACACAACTCTCAAAGATTCTCACCCGGTCTTGTAAGGTCATTATACAAATCAAACTTTGTTAAATACCGAATTTATATTATAATTATTATTAATTAATAGTAAAAAAACTTATCTACTAATAAATTAATGAAAAATAATTAAAAACATTATTTCTCGTAAATAATGTATTCTAAAATAAAATCGGACCAAGGTTTTTCTTTACACACTCGACTTTGATACGAATTTTTATTTTGGGTAAAATAAATACATATAATATCTGACTGTCCTTTTATAGGGACGCTAATAAGGTTTCGTTTTAATTTTGTAAGTGATCCTGAGTACATAAAATAATATAGTGAAAATTACATTAGTACATTTTAGTCATATCGATTTAATTTAATGGCTTTTTTTCTTATATTCTCAACTGACTTTCTTTCTGTTTATATTCTATCAACTTTTTCTCTCACTCTGGAAATTTCACCTCCATTTCCAGATAGCTGGTTTTAAAGCTTTCATCTTATATAAATTTTTATGTCACATAAAAACATTCGATAAATATAAAAATCGAGTCCATATATTCAACATCGTTTGTAATTTGTTTGCAATTAAATTTTTTTCAAATTTATTAAATTATAAAAAGGAAACCATTCACTTTTTATCAAATTGATAAGTCTTAAAGAGAGGGGCTCGAATACCAAAGTACTAGGTAACGTACTTACTAACAGACATTTTGACAAAATTAGTGTTATCTGGTAAAATATAATTTTTTCACTGTTCACTCATTTGAGCTTTTTTGTAGACCAAAACGCCATATTTATGCTAATTTTTTTTATCAATATAGTTTCAGCCTTTTCTGAGATATTTCGAAAAAACAAAGAAAAATAAACACTTTTTTCATGGATGATTACAAAACTTGATGATACCCTTTATGTAAACTTTCTTATTATTCTTTTGATAGAATAAATATTGTTGAAATGTTTTAAAATAAATAAACAATTAATAAATTATTAAATATTACAAACATTTTACATAATATTTTATTGAAAACTTATATTTTTACAGAAACATGTACTGATAATTTGTTTAAAAACATCATATCATTAAAAAATACATTTAATTAAATTTTTAGATAAATTCGAATAATATAATTTCTATTATCTTTATTTGGTGAGTTAATCTATTTTTATTTTGTCATTTGCTTATCTCATCGAAAAGCGCGTAAACTAAAAGTTGTTTTGAACAGTTGTTGTCCGCGTGAGTTGATAAATACACCATCTGTTGCTACAACAAAACTTTCTCACAATATTATCTCTCGAAATAATAAAAAGAGAACTCACAATAAATTTCAATTCTATGGATGCAGCAGCCATTTTATTGGCTGGTTTTCTTTTTCAATCCATTCCCTCGTTAAGGAAGAGGGAGAGTAATTTTTACAACTTCACTCATAATATTTCACCCAATAGGATTGAATTTGTTGGAAAATCAAATAAAATCTCTGACGACGTGTAAATGAGGTCAACTTAATATAAAGAGGCTTCTTTTTTTTCGAAAAAAAAAAACAGATTTTAAATTTTAAGTTGGAAGCAACCCATTATTTGAGAAGATAAATTACCCCTACATGATTTAGCTTTGTACAGTAATAGTTAAAATATTGATTTATTAGTAATAATAATAATAAAATACCCATTTATTGAGTGTAAATAAAAATTTAATGAATTTTAAATACTTATTGAAATTACCATTAGAAATAATTATACTATAAAAGGCAGAGTTCGATATTAATAAATTGGATTTTCAAATAATTTTTAAGGAGATAAGTAGGTGTTGGTCCTAGGTGAAACATTTTTATATAATAATAAAAATTGGGTGAATTGCGATGAAATTTTTTTTGTATTTTTTTCTAAAAAGTATGTAAAAAAAATTTCAATTTTTTTTTTTTTTTTTAATTTACACCATTTTTGAAGAAGTTATGAGCAAAAGACCGAAATTCGATATCTTTTAAACCGATGATCAAAAAATTTCAAAATTTACCAGGAATAGTTTTTTGATGGATACTAAAAATTAAAATTTTTCAAACCGTCCGATTTGGCGTGGAATGCCACATCTATAGTTAGTATATGCTGGAAGTACGTTTAATTGTATTTAGTTTGGTGTAGTTAAGTGTTTGTTTAAGTATCTTTCTCGAATGACCTTAACCTAGGTGCTCTAAAATATTAATCATGTACCTATATTGTATAGTATTGTTAATTTTAATAATAATTACTACGTTTATCTATAATTTTAATTATTAATAAAATAGAAAATACCTTATCAATTATACTTATATGGTATAATATGTATAAATAAGTGTGTATATTTTAGATAACCTCGTTTGATACCGATTACAATATGATGATTAAAATGCACTGTATTAAGATAATTTTACAGTACAAGAGAAGAGTATGGGAACTTGGGGCAGAATTAATTTCGACGTTGTTAATTCCCTCAACACTTGATCAACTTTTCGGAAATGCAAGGGTCTTTCGAGATCCATAGGGGCTGCATCTTGCTAGTGCGCCACTTCTTTGAATTCGATTGCATTAAAAAAGTGTAATGTACTAGTCTAGTAATATATTAGTAACTATTGATTTAGCTTTGTCTAGTAATAGTTAAAATATTGATTTATTAGTAATAATAATAATAATAAAAATACGCATTTATCGAAAGTAAATAAAAGTTTTATGAATATTAAATACTTATTGATATTACCATTACCATTATAAATAATTATACTAGAAATGAAAATCTTGGCCATTTACCAAACTCAACCAAATTTTGTATACATAATCAGTGGGTCCCCAGAAGTCTAAAAATGCAAAATCTAACCGCCCGAAATGGGGGGGGGGGCGCAGGGTCAAAAAATGAAAATCTTTGCCATTTACCAAACTCAACCAAATTTTGTATACATAATCAGTGGGTCCCAGGAGTCTAAAAATGCAAAAACTAACCCCCCCCCCACATGATTATAAATAATTTTATTAAATATTAAATATAAGTGAGGGGCCAGGTTGTATGGTAAAGTCAAGTGGATGGCCACATCAGAACACGTCAGCTTATTTGGTAAACAACTCAAGCATATAATTTTCAAACAAAATCCTACAAATCTATTTTTCCTAGAAGCGTTCAATATTTAAAAGGAGATATTATTAATTACTAATGTGCCTAAAATTTAGAGTGGAGGGGGGTACTTTCATAAATGATTATAAATTATTTTATTAGATAATAAAAATAATCATGTGGTTGGATCAAAACAAAATAAAAAAATTACTGATCTAAGCTCGGTCTTCCAGCTACTGATTACTATACTTCTATATACTCGTATAGTAAAAAAAATTATATGCTTGAATTGTTTACCAAAAAAGAATTTAGTCTTTTTGATTTTAACTCGATTCCTCTATGTCTTCAGCAATGGTTACCAAAAAACCGAAACGTCAAAAACCCAATATAGAATGGTTATTCTTCAAGTACTAGATGAGAATCAATCGCTATTTTTGATTTTAAGTCGATTCCTCTATTACTTTTTGAAGTCGGTGCCAAACATATACATTTATGAATCGCACTTGACGCATCTTACTTAACACGTTTGGTGGTTACGTAGGTATAGTTTGTTTGGCACCGACTTCAAACAGTAATTTCATATTAATATTTCGTCGTTTAGTTGTAACTAAATAAGATAATTATTTTATACCTTTTAGTGGATTTTATTTTATTTGTTGCATTTAAGTTTTTTGAAGTCGGTTTTATTTTTTTTTTTATAAGAATTATTAGAGATTATAAACATGAATAAGTAAAAAAAGTCATTGGTATCTTTTTGCCTGGCTAAATTTCGGCCTCTTATATAGTATAGTATAATATAGGAATGATGGTGATTTATGTTTATTGAGCAGCGACTGAGAAGTAGAAGAAGAAAGTATTTGTACAGGATTAGGAATCACGCGAGAAGAAAGTTGAATTAGGGTCTTAATGATGAATTTCGAAAGAATTATGTTTTATTATGATGAAAAAATAAGCTGACGTGTTCTGATATTGCCATACACTTGACTTTACCATACAACCTGGCCTCTCACTTATATTTAATATTTAATAAAATTATTTATAATCATGTAGGAGGGGGGGGGGGGTAGGTTTTGCATTTTTGGATTACTGTGTGCCCACTGATTATGTATACAAAATTTGGTTGAGTTTGGAACAAGAGCCTATATTTTCATTTTTTGACCCCCCCCACATAGGTTTTCCATTTTTAGACTTCTGGGGTCGCACTGATTATGTATACAAAATTTGGTTGAGTCTGCTCAAATAACCTAGATTTTTAATTTTTAACCCCCTCTCCACCCCCCTTAATGTTGGGTCGATATGCACCAAAATCTAATCAGCTCTTAATCTCAATAAGCCAAAACTACGTGTGAAATTTGGTTTCGATATTCACTCTACTTTTTTGAGCTAGCTCGTCCACAAAAATTTGGTAACTCACAGACTATTGGACACCCAACCAGACGGACAGACTAACAGACATTTTGACAAAACAATTATTATCTCGAAAAATATAATTTTTCTAATTATTGCGTGCAAATGAGGGGTCAAAATAACAATTATGAAATAGTATTTTAAAAAGGTTTTTAAAAAGCATATTATTAGAACTCGATTCGATTAAGAATTGTCTACTAATAGCTAAAATATTGATTTATAAATAATAATAATAATAATAATAATAATAGTAAATAAGGGTACGCGCATATCGATAGAAAATAAAAAAGTTTTATTAATTGTAAATACTTATTGATATTTCTATAAAAAATAATTACACTATAAACGGCAGAGTTCGATATTAAATTGTATTTCCTAAGGCTGGTTAGTCAGTCTTGACAGTTCAAGAGAACAGCACTTGGTCTTAAATCTTATTCATGTATAAAATATACTTGTTCATTTTATAATTCTTCTTTAAGTGCCATATCAGGTCTCCCTAACGTTTCGGGTTTATTCCACATAACCTGTGCTGAGTGTGTTTAGCTGTATTTAACACAGATATACGGGACCTAATTTTAACGCCGCTTCAGAACGACTACGGTTACTAGGCAATTATACTCTTGGTAGGTTGCCATTGCTTTCAAAGAGGAGGCGAATGCAAATATCTGCCGAGACTCAATCTCGAATCAGCTTACTTCAGGCCAACGGCCCTACACTCTAACCACTGCCCCATGTCGCCTCATTGTTATAATAATAATATCTATTGATATTCCATTATAAATAATTATAGTATAAAAGGCAGAGTTGGATATTAAATTGTATTTCCAAAGGCTGATCAGTTTAGTCAGTTTTTACAGTGTAAACGAACAGCATATGCTCTAAAATATTAATCATGTATAGTATATACTACGTATTGTTAATTATAATAATAATTAATATAAACAAAAATAAAGCCAAGTTTGTGAAAAGTGAAAAGAACTTTGATCTACTCGTTGACATTTCGAAGCAGCATTTCTATTCGGATCAAGAGACATATGTGATGGGCAATTCAAAGGTGCGACCATATTCATATTTTAAAGAACTGTGTAAAGAGTTTAGTGAAAATTGGCCTATTATAACAGGTGATGATGAAGATGAGGTGTTTGGAGACATACAAAGAAGAGAAATCAACATTCTGTATGTAGAATTGAATAATAAATTCTCAAATCCATCCCCAAGGAATAAGATTCTCTTTTATATTGATGTAAGAGAAGACTATTCTACATGTTCTACAAAGGACTTTTTAACTAAAATATCAAAAAAACATTTCTGGACGAGTTATTTTCAATCGGTCATTTTATTTCATTTCCAGAAGAATTGTTCCACTGAATACGAAATCTGGACTCGTGCTCCTTGGTCTGAAAAGCCTGGTGAAAAAATTGAAAATATCAAACAGGCATATTTCAATAAAAAGCCGAATTTACATAACGCCGTAATTTCATTTTATTCGTCAATTGATGAATTAATGACGAAAAGACAAGTTAAGAAAAGTTCACTAGTATATTTTCAGAAGGTTTGGTTTGAAAAGTGGAATATGGTTGATACATATACCGCAAATAAAACGCCTATTTATCATGCTACTATATTAGTTGAACCAGCTGATTTAGAAATTAATTCAGACGCTTATAGTATAATGACAATGTGTTTTGTAGTTCAAAGAGGAAAGGATCGACCGAAATGGGAGGCCATTATTTGGTGTTTTCACTGGAAAGTGTGGGTTTTGTTGATTGTCATGTGGTTTATCTCCGGACTCGCTTGGTATTTCCTCAATAAACAAAATTCCCTGCCCCTGTGTTTGTCTCAAATGTACAGTCTTATAATTACAGAGCCGATTTTCTGGTTACCTTCTTTGAATAGAAATTCGCACAGGTTTATAACCGGATTATTGATGCTAATGTCAATTGTGATCATCACTGGGTTTCAGAGTAATCTTTATAAGAATATGCAAGTACCACCAGTATATCCACCTATCAATGAAATTAAACAAATCAAAGATTTAAATTTATCTATCATCTGCACATATCCTTTTTCATGCCATATGATTTTCGGTTTGATTTCTAGAGGGGAGGAAAATAAATTATTCAGAGAAATGAAAGGTCAGTTAATCCTTAGATATGCTTATAAAAATTTTAAATCCACACGAACCTTAAATGACGTTTATAACCATCCATTTACTGCTCTGGTAACGCCCTGTGAATCTGCGCGTTTCATGATTAATAGAATTCCAACTTTATCAAAAAAGTTGCATGTCGTTGAGGAGTCAATTACCTCGTATCCTCTCTATTATGTAAACTTTCCATTCGAGCAACAAATGCGTCGATTGATCTTGTCTTATTATGAGAGTGGGATAGGCCAGTGGGCGGAAAATATGAGTCAATATAAGAAATTGATTACAATTTTACTTAGAGAAAAGAAAGAACCTCCTGTCAAAGTTTTCAATATGGATGATCTCCAAATTGCTTTCATTATTCTATTTATCGGTCTATCCATATCAACTTTTATATTTATTTTGGAATGTATATCAAAATACTGGCTTCTTCATGAAGGGCCAGGCACCTTTTTAAGTCAGGATTGAGTTTTGATTTGTGTAAAAAAAAAAAGGAGAAATTTTTAAAGGGTGGGTTGGTGTAGAAAGTATGTATTAAGCGGGGTTTTATAATCTTTATAAAGGTAGTTTGATATTCACAAACCCAATGTGTCCCAAGTCACGTATAATGTATTATATTTATTGTGTATATTTATAGAGTTTATATCAGTGGTGATTTCTTAAAGTGGTGTCAGAGACCTACCTGGTGAAATTTGTTTAAAATATACGTCCTGTGTTTTAATATCCGTCACACAATTCGAATGTCACCTAACCCTGCCCCCTGAACTCTCTCACCTCTTCCACCTCCGGTCACTCTCCAACCCATCAACCCCTTCCCTCCTAGCTGGGGTAGAATTTAAAAAACGGCTCTAAACTGTAATTTAAAAACGACACCTATATCCCAAATATGAGTTCCATTACTTAATATATATATATTTTTAGGTCACCAGCCTCCATTGTGTTATACAATTATAACTAAATAGTACGTACAATTCTAGATTATGTGGTCACTCCATATTTTACTATTCTGATTTGTTTTCAGCTTAGACAGGCGATAGGCAATGAACGTTTCCCATTCTAAACCTGGATTAATTACACTGCTTGTAGGTATTAACTAATCTAGGATCCTTAATTTATTCTGGCCTCCAAGAAACTGGATTTGTTATTGTCCCCAGATCTTATCTTTATCTGATTATGCCGAGTGGTTTTGTATCTATAAAACTTAGGTCCTGCTGTTTTATTTTTGATAATTTTAGGAAGAGTTTTCTGTGATTTTTGGGTGAAAATTAAATGAAAAATTAGCTTAAGATTTGATTGTTTAATGAGATGAGTTGAAGGGGCTAAATAGGATGTGAAAGTTTTAAACTTTTTGCTATAAGGAGAGAAAACATTTATATTAAAAATATATTTATTTAATCATAAGTTTCCTCTATTTGATTCGATCGTGAATCGAAAGCAGGTGATTTTTGTCAAATTTTAAGTGAAAATAATATCTGAATTTGTATATATTTCTAACTTGAAATAATGAAGTTAAATAAATTTATAATTTTCTCATTAATATATAATGGATCATATCTTTTTCATTCTCTCTTGGTCCAGACAAGACTCAGCAGACTCCATTAGCTTCAACCAGCAGTAGTCTCGCGATATATATCATGTTTAAAAAGCGCGATCAAAACAATTCTCGTTAATATGTTAATTATTCTTTGATATATTAATGAGAAAATTATAAATTTATATGTATATTTATTTGTTTATTAAACTTCTCGAGTGGATTATTATTTATCGATGATTTGATTAGGGATTCTGCAAATACAGAATAGAACTTTATAGAACATTTATAAATAAACATAATTTGATTGAATTAGAAAAGTTTTTGTTTTGCCGAGAGTAGCAGAGTTGTTGATTCACAAAGAGAAACAAAGAGGTTGTCCTCTGCTTGATGCAAATAAACATACACACATATATATCGAGATGATATATCAGTATATATATATATTATTTATTTGTTTGAGACTATAGTTTCGAAGACTTGGTCTTCATCATCAGTCTTTTTTAATTATAAATATTGTTTTTCATGGAGTCAATACCGTATGGATATTGAAAATTTGATGTTTCTTAGCTGGTAGCCAGTTTGGAAGTTTTCGAAACTATAGTCTCAAACAAATAAATAATATATATATACAGATATATCATCTCGATATATATGTGTGTATGTTTATTTGCATCAAGCAGAGGACAACCTCTTTGTTTCTCTTTATGAAACCTAATTTGCTCTAAAGAACAAACAAAATCAGGTCGATGATTGTAATCAATGAAATCCTAAAGACTAATGTGTTTCTTTTTTAATTAAATCTCTTTTAACTATTTGTTGTAAAGCTTACTTATTATATCTATATATTTAAATTTTACTTAATATATTAATGATGACCATTTGAAATAAAAAAACGTTTTATGATTAGAATAGTCTTAATAGTATAATTGATATTTCTATTAATCATAGGTTAAATGTTTAAAACATATATAAACTGTATACTGAATCAAGTGTCTTTATGAGTGAAATAAATATGATTTTATGTTTAAAATGTGCAAGGTTTATTTCCATTCATATTAAAAGAGAATCTGATGAAAAATTCAAAAGTCAAATAAAAAGATATATTTTATTAAAACTGTACAATTTACTATAAAAATTTGAATTTACAATCTTAAGTATCAATGTTAATTATTTTAAATCCCATTACCACACAATGTAAAGAAACGAGAGTTTCTAGTTGAAATAGTGACTGTATACCTAACTATAGAGGCGAAAATGTTTCTTATTGGTCAAAGCCAAATCCTAAATCTTTTATCAAATAAATAAATAATTAATAGTCAACGACTGGGATGAATACATGTGACCAATCACATGACATTACTCTATACACTCTATAGTCTAGTAATATACCTACTAGTAACTATTGATTTAGCTTTGTCTAGTAATAGTTAAAATATTGATTTATTAGTAATAATAATAATAATAATAAATACGCATTTATCGAGAGTAAATAAAAGTTTTATGAATTTTAAATACTTATTGATATTACCATTATAAATAATGATACTATAAAAGGCAGAGTTCGATATTAAATTGTATTTTCTGTTGTGCTTAGTGTGTTTTTACAGAGTAAGAGAATAGCACTTGCTCTAGAATATTAATCATGTATTTTATATACCTATTGTTAATAGTAATATTAATTAATATAAACAAAAATGAAGGCAACTTTGTTACAAGTGAAAAGAACTTTGATTTACTCGTTAACATTTCCAAACTGCATTTCTATTCGGATCAAGAGACATATGTGATAGTAAATTCAAAGGTGCGACCATATCCATATTTTAAAGAGATGTGTAAAGTGTTTAGTGAAAATTGGCCGATGGTTATAATTGGTGATAATGGCTTTGAGTTGTTTGGAAAATTACCAAGAAGAGAAATCAACATTCTATATCCGGTAGTGAATAATGGGTTCGACAATCTATCCCCAAGGAATAAGATTCTCTTTTATATTGATTTAAGAGAAGACTATTGTACTTGTTCGATTAAAGACTATTTAACTAAAATATCAAAAGAAGATTTCTGGAAAGGTTTTTTCCAAACCATCATTTTATTTCATTTCCAGAAGAATTGTTCCACTGAATACGAAATTTGGACTCGTGTTCCTTGGTCTGAAAAGACTGGTGAAAAAATTGAAATGATTGAAGAAGCATATTTCAATAAAAAGCCGAATTTACATAACGCCGTAATTTCATTTTATTCGACATTGCATGAAAGAGTGAGCTACAGACAAGGTGATAATATTATTGGATAAAAATACTTGGTAGGTTTGTCAAGTAAAAACTAAGGTGATAATAGTTCACTAGAATTTTTTCAGAAGATTTGGTTTGAGAAATGGAATATGGTTGATCCAGATACCACGAATAAATCGCCTAATTGGCATGCAATGATATTAGTTGAACCAGCACATATAGAAACGAATGCAGACGCCTATAGTATAATGTCAATGTGTTTTGTAGTTCAAAAAGGAAAGGATCGACCGAAATGGCAGGCCATCATTTGGTGTTTTCACTGGAAAGTGTGGCTGATGTTGACTGTCATGTGGTTTATCTCCGGACTCGCTTGGTATTTCCTCAATAAACAAAATTCCCTGCCCCTGTGTTTGTCTCAAATGTACAGTCTTATAATTACAGAGCCGATTTTCTGGTTACCTTCTTTGAATAGCAATTCGCACAGGTTTATAACCGGATTATTGATGCTAATGTCAATTGTGATCATCACTGGGTTTCAGAGTAATCTTTATAAGAATATGCAAGTACCACCAGTATATCCACCTATCAATGAAATTAAACAAATCAAAGATTTAAATTTATCTATCATCTGCACATATCCTTGTTCATGTTTTTTGATTTTCGGTTTTGTTCAATTATTTGATACAACCGGAGATAAATTATTTAATGAAATGAGACCTCAGTTAATCTTTACTGATTTGAATGATGAATTTCAGTCCTTTCGAACCTTAGATGATGTTTTTAAAAATCCAGATTTTGCACTGATAACGCCCTGTGAATTCGCGCGTTTGATGATTAATAAAATTCCAACTTTATCAAAAAAATTGCATGTCGTGGAGGAGACAATTACCATGTATCCTCTTTATTATGAAGTCTTTCCATTCGAACAACAAATGCATCAATTAATCTTGTCTTATTACGAGAATGGAATCGGCCAGTGGGCACAACATATTACTCAGTGGAAGAAATTGATTAAAATATTATTTAAAGAAAAGAAAGAACCTCCTGTCAAAGTTTTCAATATGGACGATCTCCAAATTGCATTCATTATTCTATTTATTGGTCTATCCATATCAACTTTTATATTTATTTTGGAATGTATATCAAAATATTGGCTTCTTCATGAAGGTTCAGCAACTTTTTAAGTCAGAATTGACTTTTGAATTGTGAAAAGAAGAGAAAAACCTTTTAAAGGGTGGTTTGGAGTACAAGGTATGTTTTAATCCGGGTTTTCTAATTTTTATAATAGTAGTTTGACATTCATAAATCCAACATATCCCAAGCCACTTATAATGCATTATTTATTGTGTATTTATAGAGTTTATAATATCTGTGTTGATTTCTCACCTAATGAAATTTAGAAATATATATATATATATATATATATATAATCTTATAAATATATTTTGATTTTATATAATCACACAATTATATTATTCTTTTATTAATTTTATTGAAATGTACGTACTTTGTTTCAAGGTCCGTTACACGTTTTGAATGTCATATTTTTATTCTATTAGGTTGATGCATAATTATGGAACGGTTTTTAAAAATATTTTTATTCAGCAAAAACAATAATAAAATTTAACAAAAACATGTTTAAATGATTATTCGGGAACGTATTCACCATCTACTTCAATAACTGCTTCCCATTTGCTTGGCAGTTGGTCGATTCCACGGGAGAAGAAGTCACGATTCTTGGAGGCAATCCACGCTTTGACATCGGCCACCAAGTCATCCAAATCGTCGTAGATCTTAGTCTTTTGCCAGTTTTTCAAAGAGCGGATGATGTGATAGTCCGTCGGTGCTTCAGTCGGTGAGTACGGCGGATGTGGGAGTAGATCCCAGCCCTTATTGGAGATGAATTCGACGACCCGGTGCTCAAAACGTGGACGTGCGTTATCGTGATGGAACACGATGTGGTTCTTTTTGCGCGGTCTTTTCGCCTCGATTGCACCGTGATCAGCCTTGTTGTTGTCGGAGAGTTCGTGAGGGACCCATCCAGCCAATTTCCATACCTTGCCAAGCTTTTTGAGGCGTCGAACGATCGTTGATTGGTCGACATTGAAGTCTGCAGCCAGCAATCGTGTTGTAAGGCTTTCATCCTCTTCCACGGCTGTCAAAAGTGCCTGATCATCAAAATCCAATGGCCGACCTCTTCCTTCTTTATCCTCCAAACTAGTGTCACCTAATTTGAAACGGGCAAACCACTTCCGTACTGCACTATCAGTAATTGTTCCTTCGCCAAAAAGTTCGTTGAGATCGTGAAATGACTGTGCTGCCTTCCATCCTTTCTCGTAGTGGTAGAGCATAATATGACGAATATGAATATGGTTTTCGACACGCATTTTTATTAACTATAAATAGAGAAGATTGTTTTTATAAAAAAATAAACAAAAAGCCATTTTTTGGCTAAAGAAAAACGCGCCAATACAAACGTTCCATAATTATGCATCAACCAAATAGAATAACATGTATTGTTCCCAAAAATCTATACAAGAAATCATAACGAGTCAAGTTATCTGACGGTTTTAAAGAAATGGATATATTGTACCATAAGAGCGAATGAGACACATTTTTGTACTATTAGGTCATTCAATAAGTCCATAGGATGACACATAGATGGCGTTACTAGAATTTTTACATATGATTTTTATTTAGTACTAACCTTCAAACGATACTTGTATAAATTTGACAGCAATCTGACTATTGATTCGTGAGTTATAGCATTTTGTGTGAAGCAACTTTTGTTATTGAAAAAAAAATGGTAAAAAGTGAATTTCGAGTTTTAATAAAGGATTGCTTTTTGACGAAAAAAAATACAGTGGAAACCAAACAATGGTTTGATAAACATTATCCGAACTCTGCTCCATCGAGACAAATGGTAGAGAAGTGGAATGCTGAATTTAAACGTGGTTGTACCAGCACAAATGATGCAGAGTGCAGTGTACGCCCAAAAGAGGCTGTTATTCCAGAAAATATAAAAAAAATCCACAAATTGGTTATAAACGATCGCAAATTGAAGGTGCACGAGCTAGCTGACATTGTAAAGATATCAGATGGTAGTGTTTTTACCATTTTACACGAACATTTGGGTATGCGAAAGCTCTGTGCAAAGTGGGTGCCGCGTGAGCTCAAAGTCGACTAAAAACAACAACGAATCGATGCTTCAGAGAAGTGTTTGGCGCTGTTAAACCGCAATAAAATGGAATTCTATCGTCGATATGTGACAATGGATGAGGCATGGCTTCACGGCTTCACTATTACACACCAGAATCCAAAAGACAGTCAGATGAGTGGACAGCAGTCGACGAACCGAATCCAAAGCGAGCAAAGACGCAACAGTACCGGTAAGGTGATGTCGTCTGTATTTTGGGAACGAAATAATATTCATTGACTATCTCCAAAAAGGAACCACCATCAACAGCGACTATTAATGTGCACTTTTAGATCGATTGAAGGCTGAAATCGCAAAGAAACGGCCACATTTGAAAAATAAAAAAGTGTTGTTTCACCAAGACAATGCACCGTGTCACAGAAAGATGAAAACGATGGCAAAATTGAATGAATTGGATTTCAAATTGCTTACCCACCCACCATATTCTCCAGATTTAGCCCCCAGTTACTTTTTCCTGTTTTCAGATCTCAAGAGAATGCTTGCTGGAAAGAAATTTAAGTTCAATGATGAAGCAATCGCTGAAACTGAGGCCTATTTTGACGAGAAAGAGAAATTGTACTATAAAAGTGGTATCGATAAGTTGGAAAATCGCTATACTCGTTGTATCGCCCTCGAAGGCAACTCTGTTGAATAATAAAATCGAGTTTTGTCAAAATTTTGTTTTTTTCTTACTTATCCTACGGACTTATTTATTGAATGACCTGTTATAGTCACTTCAGCTTACAGACTATACAGGAATGAAAAAAAAAATGGTTATCTTCGAGGGGTGAACCGCGATTGGAATTAGGTGTACATGTCTTTGGAATTATGTTGAATTATTTTGGAATTCATTAGATAATGCCTCTTCATCTATTGTTTTCTACTTGGAAATGGAAGTGGAAGTAGGTGCTCACGATATTAAGTCGCGGTTCACCCCTCGGTTAATTCTATTGAAAAACACGTTTTTGTAAAATAATTTTAAAATGTTATATATTTTTAAATAGAGTGCATTTTATGGATATATGTAATATTATAAATACGTATTGTATTGATAATTTGATTTTATAAAGAGAATTCATTGATATTATCATCTCTACTTGATGCAAATAAACATACTTATATACGTATACATTTTTTTACAATCTTTTTTATCCCTTAAATTTATCGTACAGGGTGAAAAAACTTCAATTAAGAACATCGGATAGGATTTTCATTTTATTGGAAAATTTATAATCCTTTAAAAATTCCTTTTCTATAACTTTTTTTATAGATATTATATATTTATAGTATTAAGAATAACAAACCTGATTCATTATACTTATCTTAACGCTACATACATACTATATTATAGGTATTTTGTTTTATCTTCTTTTAATAATGGGAAGTTAAAATTCGGAAATTGATCTTTTCTGATGGTTTCCTGTGAGGTTGCAAACTCTGCAAGCTAAGCGCATATTTGTTTTATCCTGAATAACTTTCTTTTAAGCTATAAAATATTTTTAACGATATCCCTAAACGAGTTGAAACTCTTTTCATTTTACAGCACTCTGCATCGAAATGGAACAATTCGGGCTTATTTAAATCGATTTACATTTTAATCAGAAAAAAAAATCGGAACTGACAGCATTCGATCTTATTTTTTACATAAGGAAATCATAAAGGTTTATCTGAAGCTAGGATATTCTTTTATCAAAAAATATTTAATAGTCGACTGCTGGGATGAATACATGTGGCCAATCACAAGACATTACTCTATTCACCTGCTCGCTCCCTTAGTACATGCTTACCATACATCCTGGTTTAAAAGTATGGTCCCTGCCAGTTTCTCATTTTGTCCGTTATTTAGAAAAAATTAAAAAGTGCCGAAAAAGTCAAAAATTACCTCCTCGTATTATTTCTGTAGAGAGAGTTCAAAAATTAATTTTTTTGGAGATATTTTAACGAAATAATATTTTTTATTGTCTCTATAAGATATACATACTATTTGAAATATACATTAATCTTCTGAAAATAAAATTTTAATTTTCCATCAAAATCGAAAAAATGTTCCCGATGGTCTCCCCTTTGTATCATATTATTTCTGTAGAAAGGGTTCAAAAATTAATTTTTTTGGAGATATTTTAACGAAATAATATTTTTTATTGTATAAGATATACTATTTGAAATATGCATTAATCTTGTGAAAATAAAATTTTAATTTACCATTAAAATCGAAAAAATATACTCTTTGAAACATGTATTAATCTTGTGAAAATAAAATTTTAATAACAAATTTAAATTTAGGGAACGAAGAAAAGATTATTTTTATTATAGACAAAAGGATCAGCCGGGGCTCGAACCCGGGATCTTTGCATGTGTACTGCAATGCTTTGTCATGTAGAGAGGGTTCAAAAATTAATTTTTTTAAAAATATTTTAACGAAATAATATTTTTTATTCTCTCTATAAGATTTAGTATTCAAAATATCTTTTAATCTTGGGAAAATAAAATTTTAATTTTCCATCAAAATCGAAAAAATGTTCCCCCCTTTATATTACATTATCTCTGAAGACAGGGTGCAAAAAATGATTTTTTATGATATATTAGGTGTTTTTAAAGAAGTTTATTATATTATATTTTATATAAGATAAAGAACTTGATCCTAAATCGCTACGATATTAAATTTGTTTAATCTCTTTGGGTAAATCGTTCAAAATGCATTTTATAATTAAAATTCATCCTTTGTGGGAATCACTTGTTTTTCATTAAAAGAGATTAAACGATTTATTTAAGATATTTTCAAAAAGCGAAGAAATAACAATTTTTCTGAACCGTGACAATACCGACACACGCGTCACATACTATATATGATAAAAAAAAAAACCAAATATCTGAACATTCGATCTAATTTTTTTACCTAGTGAAATCGTAAATGCTCAGTTAAAGCTCAGATTTGTTATCAGATAGATAGATATTTAATACGATAAAAGTGTCGATAGCTGAGATGAATCTATGTCTCCAGATCGGAGAAGCTATCGATCACGTGATACCCCACAAGTCCTGCAGGTGTCACTCACTCTTCGGGGAGGATCAAGTCCCATTGAGCACCTCCTCTTTCTCCCTGGCTGGTACTTTTTTCCTTTTACTCTCCACTCTCAATTTCAATTCCATTCCGATTGAATTCGATCTGCCATTCTGCCCACTTCCCTTCATTGGATCCCCTTCAAGTGAAATATAGCCAAATGACTTTTAACTAATGCTAGAAATAAATATTTAAGCAGAGGTTTAATTAGAAAGCATTGAACGAGAGAAACACTCCAATTGAAGAACATGTTCAAATTGACTATTAATTTTATATTTTAACATACAGGCCAAGTATTCTAATTTTGCATAAGGTGTTTTTTACTTTCACATTCATATTCATAGAATATAATGTGGACGTATTGAGATCCCCTGACTGGGTCCTGACTCTTTGACAGCTTGTATCTCAGAGATGACAAAAGGTAATTTCATTTTGTAACTTCTAGGTGGAAAGAATCGATACCCTTAATAGTTGGAAACCGAATTTGGGACATAAAACCGGATATTATGATTCCCAGAGGCCAAAAATTGGCCAAAAATCCATTGGTCAGTGAGCACGTATGTATGCACGTATGTGGTACCGCGACATTTCAGCCCCCGACAAAATATCCCCGACAAAACATCCCCCGCCAAAATATCCCTCGACATAATATCTTCTGACAAAATATTGGGTGGTTCGGTTTTCAATGTGTGTTTGATTAGAAAAAAAAATGGGAGCCCGAAACACAGCCCGCCCGGACTAAACTTTCGGAGGTTCGGTTATTATATATTAACCGAACCGGAGTCGATTTGCATTACTCATAAGATTTACGAAGGGAAGGGTTATTTTGTCATGAGATATTTTGTCTGAAGGATATTTTGTCGGGGGATATTTTGATGGGGGATGTTTTGTCGGGACTATTTTGTCGGGGGCTGAAATGTCGCGGAATCCATGTATGTACCCCACTGCATTTCGAAACCATAAGTCTCAGAGCAACGAAATTCGAAACTTAAGCTCAATATAGGCTAGAAGGACTACAGCAAGCTGGGGCCCTTCTTTTATTTCAATCGGATTAAAAATTTGATACAACAAATAACTCATGACACTTGATAAATACTCTAATTTTTAAAAAATTCGTTAGACCCGTTGTTGAGAAAATCAAATAAAACGAAATAAAGGAAAGGGGTGTAAATTAGTAGTGTCGCGATGATTTCAAATTAATAAAAATGTGAAAGTCGTGTGGTGAACACACCAGTTGATTTTCTTTCTTTTTTCGAAATATCACCAAAATACTAAAAATATTTTGCTATAAAAAATTGACCCAAGCCATGTCATTTTGGTCTACATGAAAGACTTATAGATTGAACATCGAAAAAATTATATTTTACGAGATATTACTTAATTATTAACAGGAATAGTAGAAAATTCGATAAAATTAAAAACATAGAGTTTTCTACTAAATGGACCAGACGTTTCGTCAATTTATTTCAACTTCCTCAGTGGCCAATTTTATCACTCTTTGTCAAAAAACAATTTCACTATAAAACAAAAAACACATTAATCTTTCTTTAAAATATGTTTTTTGCCAAAGAAAGGAAATAAATAAATAAATGAAATGGGCCACTAAGGAAGTCAAAATAAAATGACGAAACGTATGGCCCATTTATTAAAAAACTCTGTTTTTAATTTTATCCAATTCCCTAGTATTCCTGTTACTAATTTACTATAAATACGAATGATGCAACATTTCTTAATTATTTTGCCCAAGATTCTTCTAGAACTTACGTGAGTATGTTGTATTTATATTTTAACTTAAAGGGTTTTTTTTCACACAAAATAAATAAATACAATAATTTTTTATTAATATTTATTTTCCAGACAGTGAGTGACAAAAAACAAACCTTTAAGTTAAAATATTAATTCTTTTGTCCAAATTAATAATTAGTACGTTAACAAATTTTGTGTACACTCTAGCTCAAATACTAGTGTGAATTTTAAAACGAAATTTCACAAGAAGTTTTTGTTGTGAGATTAAGAGCTGATTTTGGATGAAATTGAACCCAAAATTAAGTGTGGGGGGGGGGTTCTTAAAACATTAAAATTATAAAATTTTCAAACTAAAAAATAAAACAAAACAAGAAATATGGAATTTACTATAAAAGGATCTTAAAATATAAAAAGTGTGTGTGTACTTATGTACACGCGTTAGAAGTTATACTTCTTTGGCATCTGAAAAAAAATTTCAAAAAACAAAGCAGTAAAGATCGAAGAAAAATATTAAAATTAATCAAAAAGGATTTATTTCAGTAAAAATAGCTATATAGTCAAAATAAACAATCATTAATTATCACGTGAACAAGTCAAATATATTTTTAAAATATTTAAAATATTCTAAGCTATATCCATAGGTTCTTCTGGTAATAATTAACTCTCCAGTAATAATTCTAGATATAATACTTACAGAATTAACCTCTAATATTTGAAAACGCTCTCAAAGTTTTTACACAGTTTTTGTAACTGACAAATTTATATAATAAATATATATATTATTTAAAAATATAATATATAATTATTAATATAAATAATATATTTCACATCCACATCAACTGGCTTATTGAATTTGAAAATATTAATACGTTTTGTTAGATTCCTTGCAGTTGTTTAAAGGAATATATTATTTATTCTATTCTGTAGCCAACTTCATCATGTTAATTTTTGGAACATCTGCGCGCGCAGGTCACAAATTCACTCTCATCCAAACGCGCCAAAAGAAGTATAACTTCAAAAATAAAGGCATTATTTATTCTGTGGACCAAAATGGAGGGAGGGCTTCAAAAATAGAGCTATCAATATAAGTCCTTTAGTCAATTTGTAGAGCCTAAAACTTGTATTATTTCGTCAGACATTGTCTGAGGAAAAGTGAGAATTACCTATAGGTAAATGTACTTTAATTTGCCATATTAATATTACATTGATAAATCCCTAACAATCGAATAATAATTCTTTTTTTCCTTAAAAAAGTACTCTTACCCTTTACAATAAAGAGTCACCATTAAAATAGAATTGCCTTTAAGAATATTTTAACAAGCTACATTTCTTATAAATAAATTTTTAATTCAAAAGGTTTTTTCCAGAGCAAAAGAAAAAACCCTTAAAAGGATATGCTCTTGAAAAAATATAAATTCAATAAAATCTCTTTTCAACCAAATTGATTTCGTTTTAATAAGCTTTGTATATAGAATTATTTACCAGAAAAGAATTGAGGTTTTCATTAATTTTTTAAAGCTATAACCCAAAGGGCGGATCCAGGGGGGGGGGGGGCGACCGCCCACCCCATAGAGGCCCGTGCCTGGCGGGAGTGCAACACGTGCGTCGCACACAGAGGCCAAAAAACGGCGGCCAAATCGACAGGGAATTTATAACATTTTTTTTTTTAAATTTTAATGAACTTAAAATATGAGATATGAAATTTGTAAAAAAACATTTATTTTTTAAAATTTTAAATAAAGTTCTATGTGTGTGTGTGGGGGGGGGCGGCGTGTCTTACCCCCCCCCCCCCCGCTTGGACAATTCGATCGCGACACACTTTCGAGATAAAAAGTAGATCTTATATACATCGGACATCTTATATACATTCTCCCCCCCCCCCCCCATAAAAAATTCCTGGATCCGCCCTTGCTATAACCACATTATATAGATATACTCCTATATGTATTGATGTGGCCTCCATATAACATTTCCTAAGCAACTGGCTCCCCTTGAATATTAAAATTAAATAAAGTTTTTAACCAACTTTAAAAAAGGAGGAGGTTCTCAATTCGACTGAATTTTTTTTTGTATCTATGTTACTCGATTTCTTCGCCAATTGTGAATCGATTTTGATGATTTTTTTTTGTATTTGGTTCAGTATAGCTTCCGATTGATACCATATTAATTTGATAAAGTTCTGATGATATGATAAATGACAAAATAGCAATATGAGCAAATAATCGAAATTATAATAAAAATCTTTTATAAAAAAAACAATCTTATTACGTTCATTTAAAACCCGCTAACGTTTCGAGACAATTCGTCTATTTATGAATTGAATTTTATTATCATTTTGTGATTCATTCACACGAATCTTTCTCTTACGAGATGCACTATTGTCAACATCACTAGAAAGAGAAAAATAAAGATAATTTTTAGAAAAAAATAAAACCGACTTCAAAAAATTAAATGCAACAAATTTTGTTTTGCAGATGACACTGCCTTTATCTTTTCGGGCGACTGTTTTAATAACTTGACAAAAACTGTTTCTGATGATTTTAGATTGGTTAAGAAATATCTTAATACCAATTTTCTTTCTATAAACATTCAAAAAACTTCATTGGTTTCCTTCTCGAATGGTGAGAGAAAGTGCTCCTCCAAGAGCACACCTCACATCACTCTCCGAACTCTATCAATTGTACTGTCTCTCAGGAATGTTCATGCAAGTCTTGAAGTTTTGTAAATGAATGTAAATATCTGGGAATTATTTTCGATTCCAAAATGAGCTTCAAGACACATATTTTGAAATTGACTAGCAGTATCAGAAAACTCTTTTATAAATTTAAGATTCTGAGAGGCATTCTTAGTTATGAAGTTCTAAGAATGGTCTACTTCTCCTTGTGTCAGTCTTTACTGTTGTATGGGGTTTTGGTCTGGGGGAATACAAGTGAATTCATTTTAAGGGGTCTTTCTGTTGCTCAGAATATTGTTATTAGGATTATACTAAAAAAGCATCCAAGATTTGCCACGCTGGCGTTATATGATGAGTTTAGGGTACTGAATTTAAAACAATTATTCCTATTGAATGCTTGTATTCATTTATATAGAATAAATTGTACAAATTACAATTTGCATTATTACCCCACACGTATATCTAGCAGAACAAATATAATTTTGCCCAGGATTAAAACTGAATTATACTCGAGACATGCTCAAATTGTTGGCCTGAGAATGGCAATAAAGTATAGATATAATTATGATCAATTTAGAAATGTTAGACATATAAAGAGTTTTTTAATTAATTCTGGCTTTCTAAGAATGTGAATTTGTATGACGATTTTATTTTGTTTTGATTTACTTTATTTTATGTTGTTTTACTTTTTATTTTGTCTTTGTTCTTTTATGTCTTTAATTTAAAGTAATTTATTAAATTTATGTTTTTGAATTTCTCTGTTAATTTTTCTTAAAATTTAACCCTCGACTCAAGATTAATCTTACAGCTGAGCCAAATAAATAAATAAATAAATAAATAAATAAAAAAAAAAAAAAATAATACAACTCAAAAATAAAATTAAATGCAATAAAAGGTATAAAATAATTATCAATTTAGTTACAACTAAACGTCGAAATTGTTACATGAAATCACTTTTTGAAGTCGGTGCCAAACATCCATTTTTATGAATCGCACTCAACGGATCATACCTAGTACGTTTGGCGGATAATGAAGACAATATCGTGTAATCTCGCTTATATAGTTTCTTTAGCACCGCCTTCGAAAAGTGATTTCATGTAATAATTTCGTCGTTTAGTTGTAACTAAATTAGATAATTATTTTATACCTTTTAGTGCATTTTATTTTATTTTTGAGTTGTATTATTTTATTTGTTGCATTTAATTTTTTGAAGTCGGTTTTATTATTTTTCTAAAAATTATATTGGAGAGGTTAAAACTTGTATTATTTCATCAGGCATTGTCTGAGGAGAAGTGGGATTTGCAAGAAATTTGTTTGGTCTCGAGGATTTTATCATTTTAATATTTTTGGGTTAATATCAATTTCCCATGGATAGTATGAATAATTATTGTGTAAGGTTTTAAAGGGTAAAGAGTTTGGTACTGATCGATTAAAATTTTTCGGATTTACCTATAGCGGGACATATATGATAGAAGTAAGAGAAGTAATTTTATTTTTTAACCCCCCCCCCCCCTCATAATCTGGTCAAGTGCAAGTCGTATTTGAATGCTAAGAATTCTGATTCTAGTTTTTTAAGGGTTTAGAACTTTAAATTAAAATAAAACAAAGAAAAATATTTTTAATTTCAATGAAACTGCCTTTATTGGAAATATAATTTTATGCCATTAATGTTTGAATATGATTTCGGCCATGTGGCCGCCGAGGCTGGCTCGTAAATCTGGATTTCCAATTTTCACACACTTTTCGCAGCAAATGCGGCCGTATTTCGCCAATAATTCTGTCAGAGAGTTGTAAGTCGTAAAATAAATGTAAAAACTTTAAATTCAGAATTGTATGTATTCATATTCTTCCAAATAAAAATAAACTGCAATTGCTAAACTTTATCCAAATTCATTTGAAATATTAATATGTTTGTTCCTTTATTATTAATCAGATATCACTTGCAATTTGTAGTTCATATTGACATTAATTCAAAAATAATTATCATTTAATGGTTGAGGAATAACCATTCTACATTTGATTTTTGACATTTCGGTTTTTATTGTAACAATTGCTGAAGACATGGAGGAATCGACTTAAAATCAAAAATAGCCATCGATTCTCATCTAATACTTGAGGAATAACAATTCTACATTAGGTTTTTGACGTTTCGATTATTATTGGTAACCATTGCTGAAGATATGGAGGAATCGACTTAAAATCAAAAATAACGATCGATTCTCATCTAATACTAGAGGAATAACCTTATTGCATTACATTTTTGATGTTTTGACTATTAATGGCAACCTCAACTGAAAACGTGGAAGAATAGACTTAAAATCAAAAAGACTAAAATCTTTTTTGGTAAACAACTCAAGCTTGAGTTGTTTGCCATAAAAGAATTTAGTCTTTTTGATTTTAAGTCTATTCTTCCACGTTTTCAGTTGAGGTTGCCATTAATAGTCAAAACATCAAAAATGGAATGCAATAAGGTTTTTCCTCTAGTATTAGATAAGAATCGATAGTTATTTTTGATTTTAAGTCGATTCCTCCATGTCTTCAGCAATGGTTACCAATAATAATCGAAACGTCAAAAACCTAACGTAGAATTGTTATTCCTCAAGTATTAGATGAGAATCGATGGCTATTTTTGATTTTAAGTCGATTCCTCCATGTCTTCAGCAATGGTTACCAATAAAAACCGAAACGTCAAAAATCCAATATAGAATGGTTATTCCTCAAGTACTAGATGAGAATCAATCGCTATTTTTGGTTTAAAGTCGATACCTCTATGTCTTCAGCAATGGTTACCAATAATAATCGAAACGTCAAAAATCCAATATAGAATGGTTATTCCTCAAGTATTTGATGAGACTCAATCGCTATTTTTGGTTTTTAAAGTCGATGCAACGGTGTGGAAAAAATCGTGGGCCAAAAAAGCGATAACATCCATCCATACATCCATCCATACATCCATCCATCCGCACGCACTAAATGAAAAAAATCGCACTTTTTGGCCTCTCGACGAGACCCCATGTAATTTTTGGCAAAACCGTCACGTGCTAATATTCAACCTAATTGAATACTACAATTTGTGACTTTAATTGAGTCCATGGGTTCCGTAGTCTTTACCTGAGGACCCTTTGAAGCCACGATTGCCCCGAGAGCGATTACAATACTTTACCCATGCTTTGCATTGGATAAAGTAAAAATGGTGGTAAAATTTTAATTGAAATTAAATTTGGCCATCAGGGTCGAATTTTCTCGTGGAGTTCAGAAGAGGCTTAACTTAAAATTATGAAAAAATTTAACAAATTCCCAAATTATTTCGTTATCAACGTTAAATAATGACCCTCTGGGGCATGCTCAAGTATTGAATTGATGGAGCGACGTATCATTCAGCTAGAAATATAGTATAGTAGAAAGTAAAGGCTGTTTTTTTAGAGGTTCACAACTTTAAATGAAAATAAAACAAAGAAAAATATTTTTACTATCAATGAAACTGCCTTTATTGGAAATATAATTTTATGCCATTAATATTTGAATATGATTTTCGGCCGACGCGTAGATGGCGCAATCTGGATTTTGAATTTACACACACTTTTTGCAGCAATTGCGGCCTTATCTCGCCAATAATTCGTCGAATGTTGTGTTCCAAGTGTACAATTGTCTCTGGTTTATCGGCGTAGAGTGAAAATAAACCACCTGCCAAGTCACTTGTCTTCTCCGATAAACCAGAGACGATTGAACACTTGGAACACAACATTCGGCGAATTATTGGCGACAATACGGCCGCAATTGCTGCGAAAAATGAAAATCCAGATTGGGCCATCTAGGCGCCAGTCGCGGCGACAACGTGGCCGAAATCATATTCAAATATTAATGGCATAAAATTATTATTCCAATAAAGCCAGTTTCATTGATTATTAAAAATATTTATAAGAATTTTGCTGGCTTGGTGTGTACTGGATATATTAATTTTTTATTGTTAAGGATAAATAAATTGAATTTGCTTCTTTCCAGTAATTTATTTTGTTATTCAAATGGTTAATCCAAATATTTCGAGAGCGTTCTCAGCATCTCTTCCTCAGTGGAAACTGTGGGACCACACAATAGGCAAGTCAGTGAGTTATTATAATTACAGGTGTCAAAAAAGTACTCACCCACAGAAAACGTAGACAATTTTGTGGTCGTTGACCTTCCCTTGACTGGTCATTAAGAGTAATTAGTTAAATTTAACCCAGCTCGGGTACTGATTATTTTTCGATTTTTTAAATTTCATTGGACTTCATTATAAAGAGATGTAAATAATTGTATATATTCGTATGTTATCTCATTTTGAATTTGTATATATATATGTATGTGTGTGTTGTGTGATCGAGCTTTTATCAATGTTCTGTACAAACTGATGGGGTCGGCACATTGGTGGGGGAGTGGGTGAGTACTTTTTTGACACCTGTAATTATAATAACTCACTGACTTGCCTATTGTGTGGTCCCACAGTTTCCACTGAGGAAGAGATGCTGAGAACGCTCTCGAAATATTTGGATTAACCATTTGAATAACAAAATAAATTAGTTGAATAAAAGATTTCACTGTCGATGGTAACAGAATTGTTTTTATTTTAGGTTAAAAATAAAATGAGAGAGTCTTCTGTTTTTTAAATAGAACTAGAAATAATTAAAAATTATTTTATTTAAAAACAGAAGACTCTCTCATTTTATTTCTTAACCTAAAACAAAATAAATTACTGGAAAGAAGCAAATTCAATTTATTTATCATTAACAATAAAAAAATTAAAAATATTTTTCTTTGTTTTTTTTTTTAAATTTAAAGTTGTGAACCTCTAAAAAACACCCTTTACTTTCTACTATATTATATTTCTAGCTGAATCAGTCGTCGCTCCATTAATTCAATACTTCTGCATGCCTCAGTGGATTCTTATTTATCGTTGATAACGAGATAGGGTATTTGTTAAATTTTTTCAAAATTTTAAGTTCTTCTGAACTCCACGAAAAATTCGACCCTGTCTAAATTAATAACTCGATTAAAATTTTACCACCATTTCTTTATTTGGAAAAAAATGAATACATACACGTCTGAATTTCAAGTTTTTACATTTATTTTACGACTTACAACTCTCTGACAGACAGGCATTGTATTCACACTAATAGGGTGCCGTTTTACTTGTGAATGGTTCCACGGAATTTAAAAATTTTTAAATTAATTCAATACTCCAACTATCCAGAAGTTAAAGCTTATCGGACGTGTAGTGAGTATTATGTTTTAACTAAATCCTTCAGGTCAATTGTTCAATTTAATGTCATATCACTTATACATAACTTTTGAATTCATTGGATTTTCCCGTTATATATGCACATCTCATTAGATAAAGTAAGGCATCTTTCGAGTGTCCCGGAACTCGGTGGAAACACAATTTCAAGCTTTGCCACGGAACCGGTACCTACTCAAACTTTCGCCTAAAACTTATTCGGCTCCTCTGACTACTACTGTAACACGTTAATTGCTTCCGGCTCGAGTTCATTATTGGTTTCAAGCAGTGTTTGCTAAACTTTCCAAGTCGAAGGACCAGTTAAAAGACGAGATGATTCAAAGGGGCTGGTTAGAGAACACGTTCGTTCTATCTTAACGAAACGAAAATACCCCTTATGACTAAAATGACCCAGCTGCTAAGAATAATTTTACTTTAGCCGCTAGGTTATGATATTCTCTATAACTCAAGAATGATCGTTGAAAGTTTAATCTATTACCAAGTTGATTTTATTTCGAAAACAAATAACTGTTTAGATTTTGAACTTAGGAACTTCCGGAAAAAAATGCAGACATTTTTAAATAAATCATATCATTAAATGGAAAGTAAATTAAAAAGTTTTGTACCTAATGAGCTGAAATTTGGCAGCAAAGTTTTCATTAATAAACTGCACCTAAATGCTCACTTTTTCAAGCTCAAACCATTTACTGCGTAAAATAAGCTGTCCAATTGCGGATGGGACAGCATATTGAGAGTTCTTTACATTATAACTTACAAAATACTTGAGAGATCAAATGTGTACTTATATGTCGTTGTTAATGGAATTTTAGGAATGTTTGTATAATTCTAATTTAAGCCATTTCGAAACTCTGCCATGTACAAAAATCACATAAAATGTGATTTTTAAAAAGTATCAAGTATGCACCACACGACTTATACTTATGGTTCAAGCTCGTTTTCTCTCAATAATCACATTTAAAATTAATCTTCCGTCAGTGTTTCAATCGAGGTAAAAAAATACACTTCACATAATTATTAAGCACAGTGATTAAAAATAAACCTCGCACCCTCATAAAAAATTAAGACTAATAATACTATTCGACAAAAAATTTATCCCCGTAAATCTAACAATGGATTCCAGTAGAGTTTTATACGCTGATTCTCATGCTATTTCCAATTTTACAACACGTCAGAGTTTTGAGATATTGTCGGTCAAAATGGACGAAAATGCCATTTTGACCTATTTTCGAGTCCCATTAAATATTAAACAGCAATATTTGAAATCAAAATATTTTGTTGACGTAATAGAAAACAGCTTCATCTTTGATTTTCAAATTACCATTTGTTTTTAGCTCAATTATAACTCGAGTTATATCTAAAAAACTAAAACTACGTGATTTTAAAGGATAATAAACATAGATAAAAACATAAGTTTTTAGTCTTTTAGCTATAATTCGAGTTCTAATTGAGCTAAAAACAAGTGGTAATTTGAAAATCAAAGAAGAAGCTGTTTTCTATTATGGCAACGAAATATTTTGATTTCAAATATTGCTGTTTAATATCTAATGGGACTCGAAAATAGGTCAAAATGGCCTTTTTCGTCATTTTGATCGATAATATCTCAAAACTCTGACGTGTTGTAAAAAATCGGGAAATTGCATGATAATCAGTGTATAAAACTCTACTAGAATCCATTGTTAGGTTTACGTGGAGAAATTTTTGTTTAATTTTTGTCGACCAGTGTAATTTTACATTAAGAGATTTTTACAGGGATACTTTACACATTATTCTATAGAAATATTTTTTATTTTTAACTCAAAAAAATTCGACCCACCCCACAATAATATATTAAAATAATTTAAACTTTAATATAATTTTTGATTTTGGGTAAAATAAATACACATGACGTAATCTTATTTAATATAAATTATCTTTTTTATGTTTAGCTCCTTCGTATTAATAATAGAAAATTTTGAAATGGATAAATGAAATTTAATAAATGTTCATGTTGAATTATTTATTATTGTTACTAGTTTCGCCATTGTTTGGCTCATCAGACCTATTTACATTTTTTTGTTTTTAAAATTTTTTTGATTGAACAACACATTTCACTGGGAAATTACAGATAACATATCACAGTTCCAGAAAGAATACATTCGATGAGAGACAGTCCAAGAGTTAAAAAGTGGTTAAATATTTAAAAATAGTATCTCCATTTCAAATCACATCTTCAAGGGACGATCTACCATGATCGACTGGCTATGAACCCGAATCATCTCTTGATATTAATGAAAAAAAAAAAGATAATTTATATTAATTTCTCACTCCTAAACACTAAAATACTCTATAATCTTATTTAGTTTACGAGACATGCGGTCGAACAGATATTTAAGTGATATTTATGCTATTGAAAGAAACCCTGAAAAGTAAAAAAATTCCCCAAAGTTTGACGAGATCGTACAGAATCTTGAAAATGTCTTTCGGTTTTTTCTCCAATTTAAATAAATGAAAGGAACTAATATTTCTACTCAATCCGAGATGTTATAGATAATTTTTCTTACATCTCAGAATGAAATGAAATCAAACTTTGCTAAGGGCAAAATTTCTTTATGTTTTAAAAAATTTCAAAACGAATGTCAAAATTTAATAAAGTTAATATATGAGCGGATTTGTCTTCGTCTCTGGATCCGTGAGACATCTCAAACAGCCCTATACTTGTTCTATTTATTGAGATGCTGATACGAGACATGGCACGCCACAAGCCGCTTTCTACGTGACATATCACCTTTCATGTTAGATTTTAATATTCATGCTGGCGTCATTAGTTTAGTTGTATCTTTTGAACAATTTGAATGGGGAACATGAAAATGCGTCTATTGAGCACAATACATCATCTAAACATGGGGTGATTGTTTGGCTGTGAGCTGTGGTAGTTTGCAATCATTGGATATTTACATGTACCGGATTCCTAGTTTAAAACCCCAAAGTATGCAGAAAAAAATGTTAGAATATGCGATGAAATACCCAAATATGCAATTATTTTTTATGTAATGTTAATCTATTACGAAAAAGTCCTAACAGTAAAATATGGTAAATTAAATTAAAAAAAATATAATTCAAAATTATAATAATATAATAAACTAACTGCAAGGCCCGCCTTCGGCGGCTCTCTTGCTAGCCAGGGGTACGCCCTCTGGGCCCCAACACAACCATTTGGTTGAGTTTGGTCAAAGAGCAAGAATTTTCATATTTTGACCCTCCCCCCATTTTTGGGTGGTTTTTTGGAGGAATTTTTTTAAACAAATGTCAGAAATCACATCCCATACAACTTTGCTTATAATAAAATTTGCCGTAGAGTTAATAGTTTAGGAGTTATTTGATAATTTTTATCCCCCCCCCTAAACCCCCTTCTGGGGTTAAAATATTAAAACGTTATATAGCTAAAAACGTAAGTTAGAAGACATCTGATGTAAATATGAAATTTCATAATAATCCCTTCAGCCGTTTTTATGTCAATCGTTATCAACTTTTCTGAAACATACTGACAGACATACAGACAGACAGGAATTTTGTTGAGGGTATTTTCGTTCATAACTTTGCTTGAAACGTGTGCAACCAAAATTTGGCGTGATTTGGAGCAATGTACAGACAAAACCTTATTTATATATATATATAGATAATGAGTTGTTAAGGTAATTAAAAAAGGTAAAACAAAATTTGTTATGATCGATTCAATTGTATTTTATTGAAGATCTGTCTTATTGGTAAGATAGTGCTCATTTCCCTTAGAAATATTTATAATTAAGCTATTAAAATTTAATAAATTGTATACTGATACCCAGCTTATTTATTCCTAACATCTTACAAGCAAAAATAATATTATTAAAATAATCATTTACATCTAGATGTATCTTCTACATGCTCGCTATATGAAAATATATTGATCAAATAATCCATCTAAGTACAAAAGTAAAAACATAACGATAATCTTTCATCCTTGTTTAGTATATAGATGCGTAAATGTTTATGTTTAGATGTATACTCTAAAGAATTTTTATTAAAATTCCAAAAAGAACCATAAATGTTGCCATTTTATAAACTTTTCCCTCGTTTAAATTTATTCCTTGTTGTTATTGCTGTTTTTGATTCACAACCCGAATTCGTGTTTTCATTCCAATCTGCATATTTCATACAAATTTTCTACTAAACAAGAAATTAGCTTGAGTGTGTGTGTGTGGCTTGGCATCCGATCAAAAGGTCCATTCGCTGCCAGAATAGCTCCTACTTTTTCTCGTTTCCAAAATGTGGTACAAATCCCCCGTGACACACTGAGATGATTTAATCCGCCATACGGATATTATTACACAGCGCAGCACCGAATCACCGAGGAGATTATTGATCGGACATAAAATCTCTTTTGAAATTGGAATGGCAGCCAGGCAGACCTATTAACCTTTTTATTTCTTTTTCTTTGAATACGATTTATTAGACATACTTTTCCTGATAAGGAATCGGGAAGACTTGTCTTCTGCAATTCATCTCCATATGTGCATCTTTTGTATTTATACCTACAAGTAATAAAATAAATATAAACATCGTTTTATCCTCATAAGCAATACCGTTAGTACAAGTTATTTAATAGAAAATGTTTATAGTCTCCTTGTTATTTCATGCCTTCTGGTTGAAGAGAAAATTAAAGAGTGAAATTACTATTGCCTATAAAAAACAATTATTAAAACACTAAACGTTTCGGAAGAATTTCTCCCTTTATCAATCATTAATTAAATTAAAAAAGTAAAAAGTTGCTTAATGTAATCAATATAAAGAAAGCAACATTAAATAAATACATATTTTGAAAATTAAACAATGATGCAAATTGTTTTGGTGATTAAATTACATTGAAGGGGGGTCGGGTAGGCTAGGCGGTAGCATGACAGCGAGCTAACCAGGGGACCCAGGTTCGAATCCGACTCGAGGCATCCAGCTAAAATCTGACCCCGGAGTAGAGACAAATTTGAAAAATAAATATATAGTATCGTAAAGTGGTTTCATGGCTAAAAAGGCCGAAAAGCCCAAAAAAAAAAAAAAATTACATTGAATAAATATGAAAAATATAATTATTTAGAAGGTGGCCTCATAAAATATGGACCTGGATGCCCACGGAAAGACGGAGGAGAAGAGGAAGACCGAGACGAACGTGGAAGCAGGGAGTAGATGAGGCAATGACCAGTAGGCAACTACTTAAAAAATAAAAATAAAATAATAATAATAATAATTTACTAGATTTAAATATTATTTATCTTGAGTTCAATAATTGAGAGGGTTTCTTTTCGGCAAGAGCAAGAGCAAGACATCCTGGATAGAGAGAATTGGCGTGTTGGATGCGGAAAACGGCGCATGCTGTAGAACAAACCGCTTTATTATTATTATTATTATTTAGAAAAATTATTTTTTTCTAAAAAAACAGTCACTATCTGACCTTTTGTTAATTGAATTTTGGTTGTTTAAAATTTCGATCATTTCTAAAATTTGTATTTTGACTACTGTATACGAGTATAATAACAATAAATAGAATTAAATTGAAAGTTTTTGTGCCGAGAGTAGCAGAATTTTTATATATTGAAGGAGACAATAAAAGAGTGTGTCTTCTGCAGGAATTGCAAATTTTATTAATTTATAACGAGACTATAGTTTCGAGGGCTTTGCCCCTTCATCAGTCTATTACAGTGGATTCACAGGACTCAATTTATGAATTAACTATAGTCTCGTTCTAAATAAATAAAATTTATAATTCCAGCAGAAGACACACTCATTTATTGGCTCCTTCAAAAATCAATAGAATAATTAATTCAGACAAAAAAAGTTGACTGGACCGAAAAAGTGTAGTAGTTTCCGAAACGCACCCGTTTTTTTTCGAACTACAGAAACTACTTTTCTAATGAGAATTCAAGGTTCCTGAAAATAATTATAGATATATAGAGATTTTTGATATGGAGGTTCAAACTCTATTTCTGGCCAAATTCCATCGACTAACTTATTTGATTCCAAATTTTAATTGAACATATTTTGTTTTGCATAGTTGTGATTCATAAAGAGAAATCAATGAGGTTGACTTCTGCTTAATGCAAATAGACATCATATATAAGTATCTTTATCTAATCGTGTGATTGAACCTGTAAATAACAAATAAAGTATTTCTATACTATGTGACGGAAAGCTGTGAAAATCATAGTATCATCACACTGTTTGAGGTGTTTCGGAAGGAATATTGTACCTACCTGATGTGCGGAAATATTTGATATCCTCATAATCAATTTTTTCACCTATCTATTAATAATATATAAATAATTCAGTTTTTTTGAAAATGTGTTAAAAAAAATTTCTTAAAAAACATTTTATATAACAATTTAATAATTATTTTAAATACTTTACTGAAATTTGTTCATACAATCACAGCAAAACTAAGCCAAATCGATTTATAAATTTTAATCCATCTTTAAATTTTGTAGCCTCTAAAATTTTGCCGCCCTAGGCCTGGGCCTCAAAGGTCTAAGCGTCTTGTCCATCCCAAATTCGACCAACCAACCCCTAGCGATCACATTCCTTATATAGGCTTGGGGCGGCCCCCACCACCGGCCAGCCGACTACTAGCGGAGCCGGCCGAGTCCCGGAGGAGAGGTGGCCTTCGGGGGTGAGGTGGAGCCTAGCTAACATTCAGAACGCGTTGCTGGCTTTTCTTAACCACAACGAGTAGTTGTCAAATATCATGAGAGCCACGATGGGAATTTCGTATTTTGGTCTTTTTGAGTTAGTCACAACGCATTCTGGCTATTTTTATAAGTGCCATAAGACAATGTGGATGTTTTAAAGAGGCCACAACGCTTTGTGAACGTTTTTTTCGTTCAATGGGCGTTTTCATTCTGCCTCTAACATAAATATATATTTACTTCAAACAGAGGATAAACTCATTGATTTTCCTTTATGATTCATATTTTATTGACATATATGAATATATCATGTTATTCCCAATATTTCCAAATTACTGATCTATTTCCCCGAGATTCCACTATTTCATCCATTCCAATGACAAGAGATCATTAAAATGATTTTCTGTCCTCCACTTTCCACTCCGGTCCTGACCAATGGCAATTATTTCTCCTTCCTCACGTTCATTTGTACCTCACGTTTCCTGCTGTAGCGTGAATTAATTATTCGCTATTTTATCTGGATTAAACCTGTCACATATGTATCTTGTTAAATGAGACACTGACTGAAATAATGACTGTTTCATAAACCTACAACAAAACAAAAACCATGAGTGTCACATAATAATTAATTAAATATTTCTGCATCATCATTACTTTCTAAAAACAAACAAATTAAGAAGAGTTTTAAAATAGAAAAAGGTATGAGCAAATGGATGGACTCTTCTGGAAAACTAAAACATATCGTTATTTTAACGAAATAATGTCTTTAAGGTAGTTTTCGCGACAATCCACACAAAAAGTTTTCACTTTCTATACATATGACCGGTGCTAAAATTTTAGGTTATGTTTTGTTAACATGACTGTACTTCACACACTACTATATCCTCTTTATGAATGGATCGCTTCCAAGCGACTGTTCTTATATCCCCTCCATCTAAAAATAATCGCCCAAATATGTTTTTTTTTTTTTTATCAAAACTACGAGGTAAATAATTTCATTTTTTTTTAAGTTACTGCCAATATATAATTCCAATAAATATTAATTTTCCATCAAGATGGTGAAAGTCCTTCAATGAAAAAAAATAAAATAATGATCATTTTCCCACCCTTTCCCATGCTACCATATGCACGAAATTCCATTTTTAATTGCAATTATTTCATGTTTGGTGTGGAAAAATTGTCTTCAAATTTTAACAGTGTGTTTATTATGCTTTTAATGACTTATATTCCGAGTTTCGAAGACTTCTTGAACTTTTGCATTTGTGAAAGAACTACCTTAAATAAATAAATAGGAGGAATATACTTACCGTCATTTTAAAATGAATGATTACTACTATTTTTGATAATTTAACTATTTGTTCTCAAGAATATCTTCCTAGTCATACCCCACATAGGCAAGGAAGAAAAATTTAAATTTGGATTTTCACATGGTACTTATAATATTTTTCTATACTTTTATATTATTATTTCATAAAATGGATTATAAAGAAAATAAAGTTTTTTTTTATTCTTTAAATTCTTTATTACCGTTTTATATTATTTGACGGGGGAGGCGCTTGGGCCACATTGACCAAAATTTTTAGCTTCGCCACTGCTTATAGATCCTCTCAGTTCCTCACTTTAGACTAGTGGTTCCCAACCTGGGGGCGATTTGGGTTATCAGGGTGGCAATAAAAAAGTAGGGGGCGATCTGGGGGCGGTGAATATTCAAAGGGGGAAAAATTAAAATAGTACTGTACAGTAGAAGTTGCCGTGATTGATAACAAAACAGTTTTCAAACTTCATTTATTTTTTCGAATTTTAACTGTCAACTTTCTTAATTTTTCCAAATTCTAATTTAAAAACGAAAACATGTAGGTACTACTGTTTTTTTTTATTTTTTATATACGCCAATGTTCTTAGTTAATTATTTCACTTCTTTGTTCTCAAAAAAAAATCTGTAAAAAATGTACATTTAATTTTTTTTTCTATTTTTATTTAAGAGTGACCGGATAAAACTGCTTTGGTTGTTTTTATATACGGTATTAAAATGGTTTAAAATAATAAAACTTTATTATTTACACTTTAATTAAAATTATAATTAGGCATACAATGAAAACTAAAAAGGGGCGATAGGTGTTAGTCAACCTACAGAAAGGGGAGATGGGCTACAAAAGGTTGGGAACCACTGCTTTAGACCTTTCCAATTAAAATTTAATTGAATTGATAATAGTTATCAAGTTATCATAATAAATCGTTTCCTGTTTCCTATATTCCACATCTTGATTGAATTTTATTAAGACTTTTTATATGGTATATTTTTGATAATTTTTTTATTTCCTGAAAAAGGGATCTCATGTTTCTTTCATTCAGTGAAATTACATTTCATAATTCTCCCCTGCTCTACCATGGCAAGCAGCTGATTTTATCATTTTTAATAGTGATCATTCCCTCAGTTATTTATCTTTTCTCACTCTCCCCAGAAGTAAGTACAATACGCTAGATATCTCTTGACACGCGAGATTCTATTTGGTATCATCTTATCACTCTCATTATCCACACCTAGTGTGAAATATAGTATTTATATATATATAGGGAGTGTGATGGTTTTGGTTAAGACACTCTAGAGATGTGATTTCCTCAGGGACCTTCCCTTGTGCCCTTCTCCAGGCTTTCTCTATCTGTTCTGTTCTTCTGGCTCACGCCACTATTACGTATTTTATCATTTCCGACGATAAATCACCTCAACGCCCCTTAGAAGTCGCAACCTTTCATGTTTTTTTAATAACCTTTGAAATGTAATTAAAATGACTTAATGAAAAAATAAATTTTACCATTTAATTAGAAAAAGATATAACCTTTAAGTATTTACAAAGGTATTTGCGCTTGAATTGTTTACTGAACAAAATACCAGCTCTGATTCAGATGAGAATGGGATTTAACGATGCAAAAGAGATTTTTTGAGATATTTTTTCGTTTCTATTAATAAAACACTCATATACCATAAATAAATGTATACTGTTGAAGGAGACAATAAAAGTGTGTGTTTTCTGCTGGAATTATAAATTTTATTTATAACGAGACTATAGTTTCGAGGGCTTTGCCCTCTTCATCAGTCTATTACAATTGATTCACAGGAATTAATTTATGAATGGAGAGTGAGATTTCCACATAGGTAAATTATGATTTGTCCCTCGAAACTATAGTCTCTTTATAAATAAAATTTATAATTCCAGCAGAAGACACACTCTTTTATTGTCTCCTTCAATATTTAAAAATTCTGCTACCCTCGGCAAAAAAACTTTCAATTTAAGTGTATACTATAATAATAAAACTTGATCAAGATGCGAGGTAGGTTTCACAAAAAAGAGATAAAACAAAATTGAGTTTTGAATTCGAACCTACCTCGCATCTTGCTCAAGTTTTATTAATATATTAAAATGTTCCACCTAGAACCAACACCTAACTCCATAAAAGTTATTAAGTGTATACTTTTTGTGAAAGAATAATTTTATTTTATTATAAAAATTGAATAATTTCTCACACCCCTGGGGGTGCCCTATAAAATTTTCTCTCTTGAACAAGTGGCAAAATTTGATTATTTCGAGATAGTTGAACTTTTTCATTTCTATGTGGGATAAACATACAAATAAAAGTATAAGTTTCGTAGAAATTATATTTTATTTTATTATGAAAAAACTTACTCATATAGGTGGGAGGGGGGTGTAAAATTTTCAACATTGATGGAGGGTGCAAAAATATATTTATTAGTTAAATATAAAAAAAAAAAACATAAATAGACTTAATACAAATTATATAAATTTGAATTATAAATTCAGAACAAGATTATAAATCTAATATAAGTAGATATAAATACAAATAAACTGCAACGGATCGTTGCTAAACTTTATCCAAATTCATTTGAAATATTAATATGTTTATTCCTTTATTATTAATCAGATATCACTTGCAATTTGCAGTTTATGTTGACTTTAATTCAAAAATAATGATCGATTCTCATTTAACAGTCGAGGAATAACAATTCTACATTGGATTTTTGACATTTCGGTTATTATTGGTAACCATTGCTGAAGACATGGAGGAATCGACTTAAAATCAAAAATAGCAATTGATTCTCATCTAATACTTGAGGAATAATAATTCTACATTAGATTTTTGACCCTTCGATTATTATTGGTAACCATTGCTGAAGACATGGAGGAATTGACTTAAAATAAAAAATAACGATCGATTCTTATCTACTACTAGTGGAATAACCTTATTGCATTCCATTTTTGATGTTTTGACATAATAGTTAACAGTTAATGGCAACCTCTACTGAAAACGTGGAAGAATCGACTTAAAATCAAAAAGACTAAATTCTTTTATGGCAAACAACTCAAGCTTGAAGATGGGTTAGGCACCCGAAATATATTATATCGAGATTAAAGTACTCTCCAAAAATAAATTCGTTTTATTTTTATATCTTAATGTGAAACCTACTAAGTATTTTTTATCCAATAATTTTTTTAAAAAATGTTTCACCAAGTACCAACACCAAATTCCTTAAAAACTATTTTATATAAACTTATATTGGGTATATGTTAATTTGCATCAAGCAGAGAACAACCTCATTGATTTTTCCTAATAATCAACTGCTACTCTCAGCAAATTAAATCTTTTTCAAATTAATTTAATTACTGTTTAATATTATAATCTTTAGAAAATTACAAAGAGCCATTGAAACTTTGACACAAATGTTGTCGCAATTGCGATTAATTGTATGTAATGCATCATTATGCAACTTGTTATTTTAATGAATCGCGAAAGTACTTCACTCGACCCTTCAGTGAAACTTGACAACAATTTTGGGTTTCCATCCACCCTTTGCTGGAGAATTTATTACGGTTATTTACATTTTGTTCCAGTATGATGATAATGATGAGGAAATAAAAATCCTTTTATTTGCGTTAATCGATATTTAACATTAACTGGTAAATGTGAGCAAAACATGAGTTTCATTTAACTCTTCCTTTTTAATTAAATATTCCATTGTATTATATCAATTCAAAAATTTGAAAGAGAAATGAGCTTGGAAATCATGTTCGGAATTCCATAGAAAGACAAAAGAAACTAACTTCTAACTTTCTTTAAGTTAATAAATAATAAATTTTTAATTACATAAATAAGTAAAGACTTTTCCCTCTGATTTCTTTTACACTGTAGGTGAGAGAAACCGCTCTTGTACCTATATAAGTGAGATGCCTCTGTGAGTGAAAAAAATTCACGGTTTCTTGAACTCTCGCTTATTCAGTTCGACTGTATAAGACTTTTATAGGGGACCGGGTTAGGCTAGGTGGTAGCGTGTCAGCCTGCTAACCAAGGGGACCCGGGTTCGAATCCGACTCGAGGCATCCGGCTAAAATCTGACCCCGGGGTAGAGACACATTTTAAAAAATATATAAATACTATCGTAAATTGGCTTATGGCTATAGAAAAGCCGAAATGCCAAAAAAAGACTTTTGCAAAATATTTTAGCTTCCTTGGTTTGAAAATTTTATAATTTCAATTTATATATCTACCCTTAATTCTCCAATTTCAATCAAAATCCAATCACTTCTAATCTCAAAATAATATATAATACTAGAATTTTGAAATTTATATTAATTAATCGAAAAATTGTATTTCAAACGAATTTCAATTCATGCAAATTCAACCTATAGAAGTTAAATTTTTTACTTATTGGTGATTAATGATGATGATGATGATGATCCCACGGTGGGCGAGGCGATGAAGCTGGATGATCCCACGGTGGGCGAAGTGATGAAGCTGGGGAAACAATACTAGCGGTACACAAATATTTAAAGTTCATCGCTTGAACTTTTTCACATTGAAGTCCCTAAAAATGTCTTACTTTTTGAAGAGTAAGATGAATCCATCCGAAGTCGTTTCTTCTCTTCGAGAGATTCTTTGAACAACAATAAATAATACAAAATAACCATAACGTTTTGATCGATTAATCTGAAATCAAGTATCACTCTGTTTTTAGGTTAAATGATTTGGCCACACATTGTCAAGCTTTATATGAGCTTTGAGTACAGCTCAGACAAAAACTTACAGCCAGTGGCGTAGGTATAGATTTTTTATGGGGGATTTTTGTGACTGATAGAAATGATAAAAATAAATAGTCAGGTCAAATGCGAGTCAGGCTCGGATCTCGAGGGTTCCCTAACTTGTATCTTTCAAAATATTTGAAGCCAGCCAGCCGGGGACCATGAACCGCTGAGGGGCCCACAGATTCTCAAACCAATATAAATTTAAACATTATTAGATGTAACAAATCAGAGAAAAAGGAAATAATTAAACACCATGTTAAATCATACGATTAATTGCAAAGTTTCGCCAATTATTGTGGCTTCATCAGGCAAAACGTTGCAATTGGTCGTATAATTTAACTTCCTGGTCTTTAATCGTTTTCCTTTTTTCTCGGTTATGTTACATTTAATACTTGAGAATGGAACTGAACAATAATAATGATTTAAACATTATATTTTTATTATTAAATGCCTTGCTTAATTATAAAATTAAAAAGATAGTCTCTTTTTGTATGTGCATTATTAAATCTCAAATTTATAAAATAAATAATATACCTAGGACTCTTTTTAGATCTATAGGACCAGGCCACCAAACACAGAAATCCGCTACTGCTTGAGATATGAAATTCTAACTTATTTGTCGAGGATAAGCGGAAAATAGAAACATTGGTAGAAGTGATTCAAAGTTTTAAATTCAGTATTGTGGAAAATTCATAGGTACAAAAATCTTTGGTGCCCTGCTACATCGTCATTTTAATGTGAAAAAAATCACCTCAATTCTACTTTATGTGATCTTTACAGGGAAACTTCACCTTAATATCTTTCTACCAAGATTCACATTTCTAACTCAGAACGTTCTCTGACAAAAAAATAAATTCCCATTGACCATAGCGTACGTATGTAGTGTTTTCACTTTTTCCTTCAATTTTTGTTAATTAAATTATCAATTTTAATTTGCCATTGTAATTAATTTGACAAGTACGTACTTTACTTTAACAAAGGGTTGTTCATTTCCGAACCTTTGTTTTCTCTGAATAAAACTTTACCAGAAAAATGTAAGAATTTTCGCTCCCCCAATGTCATTTTGGCTCTTCTTGAACCAGAAAAAAGACCTCACCAAACATTCAAATAGAGATAAAACTTTTTCAACCGTGAATTCGGAAAGAAACAAAGACAAAAAAAAGTATTATCTCTCACTTTTTCTTTTACTCCTTTTATACATAGAAAACCAAAGCTCTTGTAATATTGTCGGCTAGCTCTTTCTCTTGCTTTCAACTTTCGATATTTCATTATTCAAATCATACGTATATATCCTCCATTTAAAAGTTATTATTATTACTATTTTTTAATCTACACTATGATTTTTTGGGTTTCACTTCTGCATGCTCCTGTATTGTCTACCCTCAAGGCGGAAAAACTTAACAATTCTAAAACATCTTGCAAGTGACTTGTCAGACACCATCCATAATTGCTTTTATTCCTTTATTTATTTATTTATATTTACAAAATTTTGGCCTGGCTTTCTTAAAAAACATTTTTTTTCAAATTTCTTAAAAAAAAAAATTGAGGGTTTGGACGACCTGCACTGAGCCCAAATTACTGTGATCACAACGATTTTTCACGCCTCAAGGTTTTTTTACAAAAATAACTAATTTGAGAATAATAAATAGTTTCAGCCGTTTATGAGATATTTCGAAAATTCAAAGAAAGAAGCAACTTTTATTCCATAAGGATTACAACATTTCATCATACCTCATATAGGTATTATCTAGTAATAATAAAATTAATTTAAAAGTTTGAATATGAATCTTTTAAAATAAGAGACGCTTGAAAGTGAATTCAAATTGTCTTAATTTTAAAAATTTGTTCATATTTCTTTTAGCTTAAAAATTTTCATGGTTCTTCAGAAAAATTATTTTGAACATTTGCGTCTATCATTTCTTGTTTCACAGGATAACCCGTTGCTCCATCTGACCACTTGACATTTTTCCGACGCATCGTTTTCGCAGAGACTGTGGACGATTGCTACAGAAAAAGCGCAGGCTTGTCTAGCGAGTAGAGGGTGAGGGAAGCATCACCAGAAACAATAATGTTCAAACCTGTCGCGTGCAGAACGATCACTGTGTGTCACTAGCAGCATCAGTCCATTTAATAGCTAATATTACACCTCGATCCTGGGAGCCCCTGGTATTTAGACAACTAAATTGACAGATCCGTTAAGGGTTTGACTACCTTGCAAAATAAGGCGCAAGCCATTTCTTCATTTTTAATTTATCCAATGCGAAGCAGATAAAATATTGGATCGGTCTTGCGCCAAGCGCGACTTCAAAGAGTCCTTGGTAAGGACTACGGTAACCATGAATGGATGGATAGATGGGTATGTATGTTACTCTTTTTTTAAGTCGATGATTTTTTCCACACCGTCCAACTGATTGAAATGAAATTGAAAACCTACCATTACTTTAACAAAATGAAGCGGTGATTAGATTTTTTGGATATGTCGGCCCACAAACATTAGTACTTTATTCTAGTACTTTTTTACTTTTTTCTAAATATCTTGAAAATTACTTAACTAATTTTCAAATTTAATATTCTAATTAAGTACCTACCCTGAGGATCACAAAGAAGATTATATGAGACTTGGTAAAATTATATTTGAAAGTACAAATAATTTTTTAAATTCTTTAAAATGTATTAACTTAGATAGAGGTATAATATAGCTCATTGTCATTGCCTGTCGCAGATGTTTTTACGCAAACAGAGCCAAAATATTTTTTCCCCGAATCGTTTGGTATTCTAATGAATGTTAGAAGATTTTTTTAATTTTATTTTTTTTATAGATAGAGTATTTAAGTATTTATTAATTATAAAAAAGCCAAGAGAATTTTTCAATATATTATATATTTACTTATATTCTAACAGTATATAAAAATATAGGTTCTTTTTTTCTATTTCTTTGAAAACTTTAATATACACCATCAGTAAAATTTCAGGCATTTTGTTTGATGATGCCAAAATTTGACATTTATGCTCTTTCTATTTCTCAATACTCTATCATTCTTGAAAGCAATCTCGTTTGTTTTTGTCAAACTGAAGATACAATATATTTACCAAGTTGTTCTTGAATATAAATCATTCAAAATGAATTTGTTTGTGAAAAAAGATCTGAAAATCATAACATTTTATAATATACTCTTCTCTTGTCGAACTATTTAGATACATATATCATTAAAGTGACGATCTGATGATAAAATAAAACAAAAAGAAAAAGAAAATAATATCACTCATGTACTGAATAGTCTAACCGGGTTGTCCAACCCGTGGCACCTTTTACTGCAATAAATGTGGCCTAACATAAAATCATAAGCTTCCTTAAAACAAAAACTAAAGATTTGAGCATCTTTTTTTGTGAAAATGAGTTGAAATCAACAAAAATCAGCTCAGGCTAAAATTAACCAATGCTATATTAAAGAAAAATTTATTTTAGGATAAATTCAAGATTTTAACAGAATATTTTTTAAATTGCGATATCAGATAGGATTCATCACATGAAGGTGGTCTGGATAGCTAACCGAGGGGTGAACCGCGACCTATTATGCTGTACACCACTTCCACTTGTACTTCCAAATATTTCAAAGTACTTCCAAATATTTCAAGTGCTTTCAAATATTTCCAAGTACTTCGAATATTCTGAAATGCTTCAAATGGCTTTCCAAGTACCTTCCAAAATACTTCAATAAGGTGGCCACCTATTTTCTAAATCCGAGGATGCGCTCGATGCTAACTAACATATTAACAAGCATGTTAGTTCTCAGGTTCGACTCCTGAGAGATGAATCTCATGATATCATAATTTAAAATAAAATTTCTGTAAAATCTTCAAATTTGTTCTAAAAATTAAATTCTTTTTCTTCCTTAAAACATTAAGACTTTTATGGACTTGGCTGAATCAGTGTGCGTTGCAATTTGGGGTTATTATTATTTTTTTTCTAAAATAAGAAAAATCATAGAAGAATCTTGGAAATTGATAAAAGACTTTAAATTAAAACGCAGAGCTTTTATTAAATCAGCCGAAAGACGTTTCGTCGTCAATTTATTTTGACTTCCTCAGTGGCTCATTTAATAACTCCTTGTCAAAACAATTTTTTTACTAAAAAGACAAAACATCCTTCTGCACTTTCTTCCCACTTTCGGTAAAACAAAATCTTTTTCAAGAAATCTTAAAGTTGAAGGAGACAATAAAAAAAGTGTATCTTCTGCTGGAATTATAAATTTTATTTATAATGAGACTATGAATTTCGAGGAGCACACTCTTCATCAATCCATTACAATTGATTCACAGGAATTATTATTGTATGAATGGAAATAAATTTTAGGCCCTCCACTATTCGATTGCAAAGATAGTTTAAATTGAAAATTTTGATTTCCTGTGAATCAATTGTAACTGGACTGATAAAAGAGGCAAAACCCACGAAACTATAGTTTTTTCGTTATAAATAAAATTTATAATTCCAGCAGAAAGACGCACTCTTTTATTGTCTCCTTCAATATATAAAAATTCTGCTACCCTCGGCAAAAAACTTTCAATTTAAATCTTAAGGTTTTCATATTACCATATAATTTAATTCCCAAATAAAAAAATCGTATTTTAAGCTTTTGTTTGTTCATCTTATTAACGAAATTGGACTGTTCTCTAAACTTTGCTAAAATTAGGACAAGACCTAATAAATTTGCACACAGCGCGGTTGTAATAAAAAGGAAGCAGGTGTAGTTGGAATTTTAAGTGCGCTCGGGGAATAAATTAAAACATTCTGGAAGGAAATTGTTCATAGTTGATTTGTCAATTCAGATTTTGTAGAGAATATTTAAATACCCCCTACTTCATAAGTTAGGAAGGCTCTTTTATTAAAATTTATTGTTCGTTTCTACTGAGATCGAGAGAAGTCAAGTTTGTAGAAGAGTCTGTGAGGAGGCATCTGTGTTTGTTTGACTCATGAAATAAAAGAACTAGTGGGCGATTTATGGGACAATATTTATTTATTTATTTTATTTATTTATTTCAAAGTATACAAACATAGGATTTCTTTCATAGAATAGTTTATTTTATTCTCTATTATTCATTTTTGGTCGACTTCAATCGTTAATGGCAGAGTAATTTTCCTTTAAGAGCTATAACTGTTGCCATATTGGATTTGTTTTGTGACTTTTGCCATTAACTATAGTGGATTCCAATTGGGATTGTAGCAACTACAATAGAGAGACTAGAAGCTGTTGTAATAAACCAAGGTGTTTTTGAATGACCAGCAAGCAAGAATCAATAAAACTGAATGTTATTTTAATAAAATGAAAACAGATGAAAATGTTTGACTATGCTTGTCAGTGCTAAGAAAGAACAAAATTTAATTAGTAGAGATTGTGGTGTTGGTGCAAGGTGAAACATCTTTAATAAAGATAAGAGTAAATAAATATTATATTTAATATTTACTATGAGTTAAAGTTCTGGAGTCACTTATTTCACAATTAAAATTAAAAAATTATAGGTATAAATTTTTTTCTTTATCAATATATATATTTCGGACTATCAACCCATCTTCAGGAAGTACAGAAAGTAACAAGAGTTACTTATGGGTTGATAGCCGGAATATATATAATGATAAAGAAAAAAATTTTAATTTTTAATTTTAATGTGAAATAAATTATCCTTAACTCTTTAGTAAATCAATGTTAAAATATAATATTTTATTCACTCTTATCTTAGAACAAAATTTTCTATATCACGATACTGACTCCATGAAAATATTATTTTTTAATTAAAAAAAGACTGATGATGAAGGCCAAGGAAAAAAAAAGGGGGGGGGAAAAAATAGTCTCAAACAAATAAATAATATATATCAGTGGCGGGCGATGACTTTTCAACCAGGGGATATGCTCTCCATAAATGTACCCGCCATTTTTTGAAATTTTTATTTTTATTTTTATTCGCTTTTTTTTTGCAAATTTCATCGAATTCGGCATTATTTTCGTAATTTTTAAATTCAACATTAGATTTTTTAAAATTATGTTGACAATTTTGTAATTTTGGAAACTGAAAACTTTGTGTGAGTGAGGGTAGAGTCAGAAATTAATTCTTTTGACTTAAACTCCACAGTGAGATGTAAAATCGACAATCTTCCACGACAATGAATCAGCCTGTCCAATAAGAAAATCTTCAATTTCTCCTAATTCTATTGCTATAAGCAAGCTAGGACTTGTCTATAGTACTCTTAGTTATTTCCTATCTTATATAGTGAGTTCTTAAAAATGGATTAGTCCAAAGATTCTCGAATCATCTTTTATTTAAATTTAAAGTTTTTGCCGAATACTTAAATTTTATAAATTGAGAACAATAAAGTTTTAATTTACTTATAACGATTTATAACGTTATAAATAAATTGAAAATTTATAATTCCAGCAGAAGCCACAGTTTTTATTGTCTCCTTCATCTTTTATTTATTCTTTTTTGTATTATTACCATTTTAATAGTTCCTCAGCTTTTTATTCGACTAAGACTCGTCTGAACTTGCCTTTGACCTGGTTGAACTGGAATATATACAGGGTGGAGGAACTTCGAACCTTCTATCAGTGGCCCTTTTCGGAAAATCATTCATTTTAATTGCCCCTTGAAAGTATGCAACAATTTTGTTTCATTTCGAGAACCAATATATATTTTTCAAAACAAAAAGTGTTTTTTATAGAAATATTTGAAATAGTTTGTAAATTTAAATTGAAATTTTGAGATCGACCTTATATATTTATGAAAATACTTTAAATATTTGAAATGCTAGGGATGCGCCGCATCCACAGCATCCATGGACTGCACGCCACTGATACATATCTATATTTAATATATATGTGTGTATGTTTTATTTTTTATCAAGCAGAGGACAACATCTTTGTTTATCTTAATGATTCAAAAAAACAAGCTCTTCTACTCTCGGCAAAATAAACACTTTTTAACAAACCAAAATATTTTTTGAACATTTGGAAGTGTTTGATATTTTTATTTGTAAAAAAAATTATGTAATTTTAAAAGATTGTAAAATCAAAACGGGCGTGGGTGTTTTATCGCCACTATATTTTAATAAATACAAAGAAGAGAGTAGGTATATTATATAAATATAACAGGTTATGAATCAAGAGAAGACGTAAAGGGAAAACGGGAATCTAATTTTATCTGTGGTGAACCCTTTAGGACAGGAAGAAGTGTCTCCCTAGTGCGTAAAAAATAAAAATAAATAAAAAAGTCATCTGTCTGAAATGTGTAGCCTGGAGAGGTCTCTGGCCCTGTGGAGACGATTTGTCTGCTTGGTCTCATGTTAGGGAGTGTGTGTATGTGTATATGAATTTCTTAAGGATGAGTATGTTGGTGTGAATGGGAGAAAGATCGTAGTAGCAGACAAACTCTTTGAAAAGGATCGAGCCAGCAGAGGAAAGGCCAATAAGATCCTATCATCAAATAATAATCTACGACTCAGTTCCCTTTTTTCACATTCACTAATATCACACTTTTTAATGGGAAACAAAAGAATTCTTAGTTATGTAAAATTAATTTATATGCATTGATGAAATACTTGATTTTATATACATATATGTGTTGATCTTAGAAAGAAATTAAGTAATTATATTTATAAGGAGAAATCAATAAGGCTTTCCTCTGCTAGATGCAAATAAATATATACCTATATTATAAGTAGAGACCAGTTCACCTAATCTACAATTGGATATTTTGTTTGCCGCCACATACGACCCCGGGGATCAATTATTTATCTATCCGAATCATGCATCTACGATACTGTGGGTTAAATTTTATACTGCATATTTTTGCTTATTTAAGTGCATAAAATGGGGAGTAGGGGAGTCGGGTAGCTCAGTCAGCTAACGCGCGGCGCTCGCTTCGGCATCGATCGATTATGACGATGTTGGAGTGTAGGTCAGGGTTCGATCCTGGCTGGCAAATAAAAATTTCTACCCGCTGAAAACTCGGCTCCCTCACTAACCCTACTTTAACCTCTACTTATGTGCCTAAATGGGCTTTGTTCCGTGACATTAAATAAATAAATAAAAAAAAGTGCATAAAATTCCATGTTTGAAGGATTTTTTTGTCAAATATTTGGCATAAAATACAGATTTTTTAAAAGTAAATTTTCGGAAAAAGAATGAAAAATCAACTGGTGTGTTCGCCACACGATTTCACATTTTCATTTATTTGAAGTCATCGCGACACTACTAATTTACACGCCCTTCCTTTATTTCTTTTTTTTTATTTTCTCAAAAACGGCTGTAAGGATTTTTTTAAAAATTATTGTATTTATCAAGCGTCATGAGTTAATAGTTTGTGTCAAATTTTTAATCCGATTGAATTAAAGGAAGGGTTGTAAATTAGGAGTGACGTAAAATAAATATTTTAATCGTTCATATCTCGTGTTCGGAAAGTTGCAGAGGCTTGAAATTTGAAACTTAAGCTATCTAGAGGCTTCAAGAAGTATAACAAGATTTTGGCTAAAATAGAAAAACAGGAAGTTGATGTTTTTGTGCATAAGAATTTTTTTCCCTCCCCTGCGTTTCGCAACCATAGATATGGTGAAATTCGAAAATTAAATTGTGTTCTTGTATAAAGCAGGAGTGATTCCATATGATCTAAGGGTATAAGCTAATGGAAAATTGTCAGATGATTAGAAATAGGGAAGAGGTATTCTTCTATATATTTTCAGTTTCGAAGACTTTATACAACAACAACAATTTAGGCTCCCCGAACGTAATTAACAATGAAATCGAATGTAAAATTTGATATAAATAAGACAAGTCAGGAGTGTATAAATTAACTTGTCAAGATTGTGATGCTTTTTATATAGGGCAGACAGGCCGCTCATTCAAAATACGTTACTCGAGCATGTAAGAGCTCTTAATCATCTAAATAAATCCGATAACATTAATTTAGATTAGAGCTTCAGCCTCCACCAATTCACATACATGATTCCAACCATTCAACCTCTCTAATAATAACCCTATCCCCATTCATTTTCAAAGAAAAAGGCCTTAGAGGTGGATCTCTTAGAATCCACCGAAATAAATAGCCCATCTCTAATAATTCAAATATTTTAAATAATCAATTGGAAGTGTATAAAAATACAATTGTGATTATATGTTATAATAAATTAACTAAGCATTTTCTTTAAATTGTTCGCACATTGAATATACTAGGGTAATTGTACTCTCTCATGCACCTTTCAGTTGTACCTTCTCAGGTACTTGTCCATTCGTTATTATATAATGGAAAAAAGATAATATGGAAAACATAAACTTTCAGCTGATTTCAGGAAATCTCAATAGAAAATATTAATTCTTAGAACAACTTCTCTCTTCCCCCTACTTTTCCCCTCTACCTTACATTTAAAATTTTTTAAAAATTCTTACTTGTAAAACTATTTTTCAATGTCATATAATCAGTTTTCTTAGACTCCTGATGATGGGCTAACCCCCGAAATATGTAAAAACTAAATTTTGTTTTATTTCTTTTTTTGTGAAACCTACCTCGTATCTTATTCAAGTTTTATTATTATATTAAAATGTTTCACCTAGAATAACCACTGAACTCCTTAAAAGTTAGATCATAAGTAGTATTCTAGGCGAGCCAAGAACAACCTTCAATTAAAAGCAAGCTTGTCTGTGACAGTGACCCTCAGAACGAGATTTCTATGAGATTCAGTTTTTATGTTTTATGCAATCTTAATCAGACAGATGAACAGACACAAAACATCAAATTTGTTGCAGCGATGCGGTCTGAACAAAGTTATTTAGTTTAGTCTTAAAAGTAAGACATACATTATTATAATAATTGCTTCCAATAAAATCTTTCTATATTTTAGAATAATTGATAAGGACTTTAAAGACCATATCGATTTTATTTCTAGTTAACCCACTATTTCACACGCGCTTGATTAATTATAGACTTAATTTTCAATTTCTTGCTACCCTTATCATTTTACTTTCCAGACAACATAATCCATAACATACATGTTATTTTAAATTAAATTTATATTTATTGTGAAAATAACTTCAAGAAATATGTAGTACATATATCAACATTTAAAAATCCTATTTGCAGACAATTGGAAAGTAGATTTTGAAAGGGGCTCCTTGCTAAATGCGCCTATCAAAAACTTTTCAGATACAAGTTGTAAAAATTTTAATTAGTAGAATATATTAGCCATTTGCTACATTAAATTGGGATCCTTCATATTAACGTTGTGGGCAATTTTGTAATTTCAACCGCCCATCATTTCCACCCCTTGGGAGCTGAAGTCACCAAAAACTGGCAATTGCCATGCCGTCAAGGCAAATTTTGTGCAAAATTTTATCACAATAGGTTGAACGTGCGGCCTGCAGGCGCGCAACACACAATTGCGATACATACCCCCCACATACCCACATATATATATACATTGAATGGGGGACGGCTGAGATCTAGGGCAATGATCGGAGACACATAGTAAATTTTTCCGGTTACTATGAAATGAGAAATAGGAAGATTTCTTCAGAAAATCTACTAAATAATTAACAAGTTAGTGTGGCCATCGCAGCACTGTCTTTTACTTCTGGTTGAGTTTAGTACAAGGGCCTAGATTTTAATTTTTGACTCTTTAGCCCCACCACATTTAAGGTAGTTAATTTTTGCATTTTTTAATCTTCTGGTAGCCCACTGATTATGTATATAAAAATTTAGTTGAGTTTGCTCAAATGACCTAGATTTTTATTTTTTGACCCCCTAATTTTGGTGCCAGAAATTTTTTTTTATGGGTTCATTTGTAAGTACATATATTTCATTTTCTTTGTTTTTTAGATTGAAAATATTATAATTTTAAATTTTAACCCCCTCCTCCCCCTCATGTAATTTTGAGAAGATAATCCGCGAATACACTTATTGCAAAAATCTAATCAATCTGATCCCATGCACCAAAACTACGTGTGAAATTTGGTTTTGAATATTTAACACTAGTTTTTGAACTAGCTCGTCCAATAAAATAATTTGATAACGCACAGACTAACAAACAGTTTGACAAAACTGTTATTAGGTATCTCGAAAAATATGAATTTTTTCGATCATTCTCTTCTCGTCTTTTTTGTAGACCGAAATGCCAAAGCGGGTTTTGTCAATTTTATTAAACAGCCGTTTTAGATATTTCGAAAAAAGCAAAAAATCTTTTCGTAGCAGATTACAATACTTGACCATTACCTGTACTGGAGCGAAATTAAAAACAAATACTGCCAAAATCCTACCATAATGAGTGAAAATGATTATTAATTTTTTGATAAATGAAAAATGTACAAGCCTTCAGCTGAGAATTTTATGTTTTGCCGAACAGATCTTTTATTTTTGCTACTATGGCATTTTTTTTCATATTAAAAACGAACAAATAATTTCGACGGAAATTGAAGAATTGTTTGTACATGTCGATAATGTTTTTTTTGTAGTATATTAATTAAAATCCCAAATGAACTGTTTTCCGTTTTTACTATTTGTCTCTCTGTCCCATTAACAGTAAGAATGACAGTCAGTAAAAGCGAAGCAAAAAATTATTACAGAAACTTCTCCTGAGCCGATATTCAATGGTGATTTCATAATGGAACGATTGAGCACGTGCCAGACGCCAAAGTCAAATGTGGAAGTCACGTTCAGAGACAAAACACACAAACATCATAAACTGAGTTTCTTTCTTGAAGAAAATGACAAGTCTTAAGGAAACCCCTCTCTCTCTATTGGTAAATATTATCTAATGTGTTTTCGTTACGATACAATGGCACCATAAACAATTTTTTGGCAAGGAAAAAATTTAAAAAAAGAATGAAATTTTAGTGATTTTCAAATTTTTTGAGAATATACATTTTTCAAAGTAATCAAATTGTTTAAATTTTTACGTTAAGACTTTCATGGTGAGGCTTTGTATTCTGTCAGTCTCTTATAGTACAAAGATCCCAACTTAGGTCGACCTTCACATATCGAGTTTCCTGATGAAATTAAAATTTTGATAATATAATGTAATAATAAACAAAACTTGATAGGGTCGACATCCAATTTCCCTGCATAGCTATTTTTTTATAAAAAATTAAATAAAATGAAAAAATAAAATAAATAAATAAATAAATTAATTCTCAATAAAATTATCTACATTTTCATAGTTAACAATAAAAGGAATCTCTATAACTACAAAATACTTATTCGAAGTTACCTGTTGATACGCTGTCTATCTGTACTTATGCAGGGAAAAAAGATGGCGACTTAACTTTGACATTTTGCCATACATATCTCAATTGGTAATATATTTATCCGGAAATTCGATAACTATACTTATGCAAAATTGACAACTTTAATTTTTTTTATTAAAAATAGCTATGCAGGAAATTTGATGTCGACCCTATCAGAGTTTTATTTATTAATACATTATTTTATCAAAATATTAATTTGTTAGGAAAACTCGATGGAAGTCGACCTAAGTCGGGATCTTAGCTCCAGCTTTTAAACTATTTATTTAAAATACAGGAGTCAAACTCAAGTGCTGAACTTACTTTCTGGGCAGTTGTATTAACCAAGGGACAACATCATTCTAACATAGAGGTGTTTTCTAAGGTAGAAAATTTTACTCAACTTATCAAAAATACGAAAGGTTAAATTTTTTAACTGAACAAATACGATTTTGTCAGAAAGATTAAACCAGCATTTATACACGACTAATAATTAATAACTTATGAGCTTATAACTTATGACACTTGATAAGTTTATACCAACTTAAAAAAAATCTGAGGAACATGAATTTGAGTCATTAATCAAAGATTTTAATAGATATGTTTATATTGCATGTAGGAGGGTCTTATCCTCGGGAGTCGAACCCAAGCACTAGTAAGCTTTCCGGGCAACTAGTCCAGACCCATGAGACCATCACCTCTAAACATGGAATATATAACGAAAGCCAAGTATTTTCACTCCATCCTAAAAAAATAGTTAGATCTGTTTTTGAGAAAATCACAAAAAATAAAAAAATCTTTCATGTAAATTTTAACTTTTGGTGTTCCGATTTCTATGACTGATTTATTTCGCCACGCAGAGGGGGCAGCCCTTTACAGAAAGAATAAAGATTTGTTTACAAGTTAGGTTAAAACCCTCATATTCCAATTTTTTTAAGAAAATAAAGTTGAACTTTCAAGAAATTTTAATATATTCTAATAGTATATTAAATACAGAGCTCGAATATAATATTTATTTTTATATCTATCCTAAAAATTAAATTTTTTAACCACTCCAAAAATTGTAAAATGATACAAAGGGTCCCCCCTTACCTCTCATATTCCAATTTTTTTAAGAAAATAAAGTTTTACTTTTCAAGAAATTTTAATATATTCTAATAGTGTATTATATATAATTAATTTTTCCATCGCTGAGATTTGTAAGTGTCAAAATCGCGGGTGGCGATCGAAATACTTACACATTACATTTTTGAATATACTTTAAATGTGAAAATAAACATTTCCCCGGTCTCTGAAATATAGGTAGAGGCTGTAGCATGATGAGTGAGATATTTTATCCACTATTCTACCACTTAGAAGCGGCATTTGATTTTAATTTTAATTTTAAAAATTTTAATTTAATTATGAAATATATATACATAGGTATATAAATAAACATAAAATTTCTTTTCTACCAACTTTCTCGATTAAGTACTTTATGATTTAAGAAAAATCAGATTAAAATCGGACTTTTTGTTTCATAGTTACAAGATAACCGACATACCCACCAAAATGAGGTTCAAATACAGAACATCCCTCTTTTGATTTAAGGGTTGAAAATACAATTTCACAAACCCTATTATTTAAACACATACAAAATTAAATCTACAATTTTTAATTTTTTAAATAAAAGTGATTTATCGTGATGTTATCTCAAATCATCGTTCTCATAAATTGGATTCCGTATTAAATCATATTTGTTTTTATTGTACACGTCATTGACATTTGATTTGATGGATTGGCTGTGAAAATAAAAAAGAATAAATCGAAACTCCAAGTCCATTAATAGCAAATTGCAACAGCTGATGGTAGTCATTTAATTTCTGACCAGCTAACTCAATTTCTCTCTCTATTTAGGCGCTATTTATATATTGTAAATGGTCGCTATTTATTTTTTACAATAACAAATAAATTCAAAACTTTGTTTATACTATTTAATAGTCGACCTGATTAATGTTTCTCTCTCATTTTAATGACTTTCACATGGATGAATATGTAGGGCATGAAAATATGGAATTAACATAACACTAAAATATACAAAATTATGATTATTCACAGCCCTTAAACAAAACAAAACAAAATAAATAAATATAGAAGGATATTTTATTTTTATTTCAAAAAGACTCGAAAGGTTAGGGATCTTAAGATAAAATCTTTCTCGGTAGTGGACTGCTGTTTCATTATTAACCGACTTAAAAAAAGAGGAGGTTCTCAATTCGACTGAATTTTTTGTGTCTATATTACTCGATTTCTTCGCCAATTGTGAACCGATTTGGATGATTTTTTTGCATTGTGTTCAGTGTAGTTTCCGATTGGTAAAAAACCTCGGACCTTTTTTGTTATGTATGTCCACCCATAACTTCTTTGTTTATGAACCTGTTTATTTCTTTGTTTATGTTTATTTGTTTTGTTTATATAATTTTGAAGTCGGTTTTTTTATAAAAATTATGAATTATATTTAAGGAGGTTGTTTTGCGACAATCCACACAAAAAGTTTTAGCCTCGTAACCACTCTATATGAACGGTGTTAAAATTTTAGGTTGTTTTTTTAATGTGACTGTACTTTTTACGCTACTCTATTCTATTTATGAATGGATCGTTTCCAAGACATTGATATTTTATCTCCTCCACTAAAAATAATCGCCCAAATATACATATATATATTTTTTTATTTTTTATCAAAACTACGTGGTAAATAATTTCAATTTTTTTTAAGTTACTCCGAATATATTATTCTAACAAATATTAGTTTTTCATCAAAATGGTGAAAGTTCTTCAATGAAAAAATAAAATAATGATCATTTTCGGACCCTTTTCCAATCTACCATTTGTAAAAAATTTCATTTTTAATTGCAATTATTTCATTTTTGGTGTGGTAAATTTTCTTCAAATTTTAACAGTGTGTTTATTATGCTTTTAACGACTTATATTCCAAGTTTCGAAGACTTCTTGAATTTTTGCATTTGTGAAAGACCTACCTTAAATTTTTATATTTAAATTGTATCACTCGGTACGCCTGGGAGTCAGGCATCCCCTAGCTCGGGCTAGCCTTGTATTGAATTTAATCAATAATTTTCATAATTTTTTTTATTTTTCTTCTTCATTGTGTTGATAGCTGAAATATGGAGAATAATAATTTCCATCATGATTTTTTTCTTCTCTGTGTGTCAGATACTCACAATATTCAGATTCAGGCACCCACAGATTCGTTTATCCCTATAACCAAAACCCCTCCCCAGCTTACCAAACCCAATACTGCTAATTGGTTGAACATTGCTTGTTTAAATAATTTAAAGAAAATAGTGGTCTTGTAAATCGCCTTTGGACTCTCTGTCCTTTAAACTTCAAGGGAGTAAACCTTACGTCTTCAACCTCCAAAGCTGAAATTTTCTCCTAAACTACCCCTTGTGAAATAATGGTAAATATCCTTCTTTTTGACTTCTAGACACTGGAACTCTCTTCCCAGCTACATATAACCTTCAGTCTTTCAAGATCCGTATCCACAGATACCTTCAACTCCGACCCAATCCCTGAAATCTCTTCTTATTTTCACGATACAAGAGTCCACCGCGGACTACAGAGGTTGTACCTTTTTGGTGCAACTTCTTGTTTCAATATCAATATAAAAAAACAAACTTAAGAACGAAAAGTCAGAATTTTCATTTTTCGAATAATTTTTGAGATTTTAATCCTTTTCATACTATAAAATGATAAACAATCAAAAAGATGTCTTTTAATTCATCGAAACTGCAAACAGTGTGCATTTAAGGTTGCTCGGACATTAATACAATGTTGGATTAAAAATTTGAATTTTTTTTTTTTTTATTGATTTATCTGGCCTTTTAGCCATCAGATACGAATTTTGACAATTAAAATTGAATTGATACTGATATAATGGAATACAAATACAGACATAAACAATACAATACAAAATAAATAAATTACAATACAAAAATACAATGCCATACAAAATACACTACAACACGAAAATACAATACAATATAAAATACAATACAATATAAAATACAACACAATACAAAATACAATACAATATCAAATACAAAAACACAACAAAATACAATACAAATACAAATATAAAAATACACATAAATACCGCTCCAGCAATCCATCTACAAGAATTAAGATTTTACACATATAAGTATATACAAGCTCGCACATTTCACCTTTTAAATTAATATTTTGGAAAGTTTTATGAATTCTGAAAAATTTGAATTTTTAATATGTTATTAATCGATAACAAATACGTATAAAATAATTTTTCAAAAAGATCTGACCAAGGGTTTTCGTGTAATTAATTATTAAAAATCGGACTTTTAACACTTAGTGAATAGGGAATATTGGCTGAAAGCATATATTTCGATTAATCTAGCCAAATCATATGAAGAGAAAAATAAAACAAAAAACTTTTATTTATATAGATAAATTATCGTAGCTAAAGTTAAAACAAAAAACTTTCTGACCCAGGGTTTTGTAAATATTCAAATCTAAATGATCCAAAATATCAGTCCGTTTCACTTAAAAACAAATAAATCACGTGACTCGAGTCAAAAGACGTTTATTTATTATATTTATTAATTAAATTATTTCATATATCCAATTAAAAGTGATGTTAGCTAACATCTAAATTAAAATAATTAATTTATGTGTTAAAATTTTTAATTTTAGTCGGAAAAAAATTTAGATTTTATTTTGACTTGTGGGGTACTGTCGAGATAAGTAGATTTAGATAAATTTAAATATAAGAAACTGAGGATACCTAATAAATACATCGTTTGCTTGTTTGTTGTTAATTTTCCCTTATATAGTTATCTTGCTAAAATTGTAAAATTAATCAAATTCCATCCTTAAACTCCTTTTATATGCATATATTATAAATATTATTTATTACATTTTAATAAATGTATTTAACGCTAATTAATCATTCTGGATTGATCACGTGGATAATAGAAAGGAGATATCTCGTGAGGACAGCGACTCGCATGTTATCTCCCAGATGCAATTACTAACGTGACATGGCAATCTTTATAAGGGATAATTAATTCATAAATAATTAACGACATTTTATTCAGAGCAAAAGGATTGAATGCTCAATTTACACGGCAATTACTTTCTTATAAGGCTAGAGGAATAAAAAAGAAAAAATTAACAAATTGAAATTAATTCACTGACTGTTTAAATAATAATCAATTTTCGATTTGAACTTTAACATAGGTTATAATAGAAGGTGGTTTAATTGATGATCTGGAATGGTTTTTCAAGAAAGACCCAATGTGAATATATAAAATTTGAAAATTGTAGACTATAATATTTATAGTTAAAATTAGATCCTGAGGAAGTCTTAATTTTTTTTTTTTAATGCAATCGAATGCAGAAGGGGTGCACCAGTAAAGATGCAGCCCCTATGGATCTCGAAAGACCCTTGCATTACCGAAGAGAAGAGAAAGTTGATTAAGTGAGAGGGTGTAGACGTAGGTGTCTATGCACTCCGGTTTTGAAGGTTTGAAGATTATAGGTGCTGGGAAAGATAGAGGCTGGAAGAGAGTTCCAGTTCCTTGAAGTCATGGGGATATATGTATTGGCGAATGAAGTGGTCCGGCACTTTTCTAGTTTGACCGCGAGAGAGTGTTGGGAGTCGGCAAAACGCGTGCTACGTGCAAAGCATGCTTTGGGGGAATTATTGATTTTATCTCATCAGAGCACCTGCCGTGATAGTATCTATAGAAAAGGGAAAGGGCAGAGACATCTCTTCGATGAGCCAGCGAGTCGAGGGAGTCGGTGAGGGTAGAATCGTCAATTAGCCTGACGGCTCGTTTCTGAATTGCATCCAGGGTAGCAAGAGAGTATTTTGAGGCCCCTCTCCACAGATGAGAGCCGTATTCGAGACAGGGGCGGATTTGGGCCTTGTAGATGGTGAGAAGTTGTGGGGGTTTGTAAAATCGCTTGGACCTGAATAAGAAGCCAATCTTCCTTGCTGCAGATTTCGCCACAGAGGAGATGTGTTCATTACAAGACAGGTCAGATGCGACAGAGACGCCCAGCATGAATAGGCTGTCACACATTTTTAGGGTATTCGAATCGAAGTGAATATCAGGGAAATCTTTATTTTCTCGCCTAGAAATTAGACATTACATTAATTGGAGACAAAACGTCGTATAATAAGCAATTTATAAGTAAGGTTAACATACGTCCCGGTTTAAAGGTATGGTCCTCGACAGTTTATCATTTTGTGCCTGTTTTTTTTAAATGACAATTAATCAACACGAAAATATTAGGTATTTAAGGCGTTGAGAACTATTTTGGGCTAATCTACAAATATTTCGATTAATGATCACGAACAATACTTCACGTCTCATACGTTTAGCTCAAGAGTGGCCCAAGCCTAATTTCATATTGGTTTCATAGATGGGAGCCCAAATGTTGGATGATCATCATTTGAATTATAATTATATGCAAAAATTCATTTCTCTTTTTTACTTTAACATTTATATTCATAGAATATAATGTGGAAATATTGCGATGCCCTGTCTGGGTCCTAACTCTTTGAGATCTTGTATCTCAGAGATGAAAAAAGTTAATTTCATTTTGTAACTTCTAGGTGGAAGGATCGATGTCCTTAATAGTTGGAAACCGGATTTGGGACTAAAAACCGAATATTGTGGTCCCCAGAGGCCAAAAAGGGACCAAAAATCCATTGGTCAGTGCGTACCTATCGTATCTACGAATGTACCCCCCTGCGTTTCGCAACCATAAGTCCCAGAGCTACGAAATTCGAAACTTAAGCTCGATATAGACTAGAAGGAGTACAGCAAGCTTACAGCACAGTTGTGGGGCGCTTTTGGCGCTCCCAACACTCTGGCCTCGGTTCTGGAATCCTACTGACGCCCATAGATACATATACTTTTTACTAATAGCCACAACATCTGGCGTAATTTTTTGGACGGCTGATGAGGGTTGCAACCTAATTTGTAAATAAATCTGTTTTCTTTCTGTAAAGGGCTGCCCCCCTCTGCGTGGCGCAATAAATCAGTCATTGAAATCGGAAAACCGGAAGTGGACATTTACATGAAAGATTTTTTTTTTTTTTTTTGATTTTCTCAAAAATGGCTCTAACGATTTTTTTAAAAATTAGTTTCAAATAAATGAAAATGTGAAAATAGTGTAGTGAACACATCAGTTGATTATTTTGTGGTTAGGCCACTCTGGTCTCAACGCCTCAATTGTGAACTAAATTTTTGTGAATTGTTCTTTATTAGTAAAATTGAGAAATAATTTTTAAAGAAAGTTCACTCTAGGGATAAATATTAATAACTTTTAAATAATAAGTTCAGTTAAAAATAATTAAAAATTAATAGATAATTTTTTGTTTTTTATTAACTTCTTCATTACTTAGCTTTTTTAATCGATCATACCTAAATACTTAGATCTCTCTCTCTTTCTAAATTTGCATAGAAGACTTTTTGTTTCAAGAAAGCTCTCAAGGAAAAAAATATTATGTTAAGTCTATTTATATCCCAGATAGCACCCTCGACCTATAAGATGTCTTATTTAGCTCTTATTGTATTTAAGATGTCTTAGTGTCTAGAAAACATCTTTTAGAATGAGCGTGCTATCAGTGTAAGTATTTGATAAAAAATTTTGTTTCCAATTCCCAAGAAGTAAATACTATTATATTATTTGTCAAATTTGCCATTTCGGCTTCACCAATCAATTTCTTTAATCAAAACAACACGACTGGTTTTTAAACTAACAGCACATATTGGTTCTAGAGTATGAACCATCATTTATTATAAAAATCTATAATTTACCTATTTTACCTTAAACTGGTTATTTCCACATTTATTTCATCGAATAAAGTGCATTCATCATATATATTTACGCAACGGAGACCTTGCGCCTTGGCGTCGATCATAACTAGCCTGAGCTTAGTACTTCTCCAGCTGGAAACATGTTTTACTCTATAATTTATTGTTAGAAGTCATACAAGAGTTATTGGGAAATATTAAATTCGGTAATATGCAGCATCATCACTATAAATCAAACACAAAAAAATCAGCTTTTTTTTAAACAATTCTTCTCTGCAAAAAAATTTAGAAAAATAATTAAAAATCAGGCGTGATTAAACCCACCACTTGCCTAACATAATACAGCTGTCCGCTTTTGTATATTTATATAATTTTATTTCTACTTCATGCTATAGATGAAGTAATTGAAAAAAATGCCTTTCGTTTAATTTTTTCAAAATATCTCAAAAATGATCAAATTTAATTTCAAGAAAAAAAAAACAATGTTGCAAAAATGTTACTGATAAGTCAGGATAGTTTAATGTTGGGAGATTTAGGGATTAATTCGATTCGGTTTTATTTTAAGATATTATTTTGTTATTCCTACAACCTTAGCCAAAGCTTATAACCTGATAATAGAAGCTCTAGAAGATGTCTAATAAACACCAAGATATCTTATTGACATCTTAACAACATCTTAAAGGCAACACGACCTGAAGAAGATATCTTCTCAAAACAGCTTGTTATCAGGGTATTTTTAATTCTGATGATAAATATGACGTCATTTTAACAAAAGCTGAATGCGGATTTGACGAACACCATTAGTTTTAATTGAAAGCCAAGTTAGTTATGTCCAAATTAAAATTTTTTTGAAAAACTAACATTTTTCGATTTTATGCAAAACAGAAAGATTGTCATATCTCAATGATGATATCTCTCTTGGATAAATGGCAATAAAAATTAACTCCTTTTTAACCGACTTCAAAAAAGGAGGAGGTTCTCTAATCGACTGATTTTTTTTTGTGCCTATGTTACCTCATATCTCCGCCAATTGTGAACCGATTTTGAAATTTTTTGCATTGTGTCCAGTCTACCTTCCGATTGGTCCCATTTTTTTTATAGGTATTAGACCTTTTTTGTTAGGTTTGTTCAGGACTAACTTCTTTGTTTATGAACCGATTTCGATGATTCTTTTTTATTGGAAAGGGGGTATCTTAGGGATGGTGCCATATTAATTTGGTCAAGTTCTGATGATATTATCACTATTAATAACATCACTAAAAGAGAAAAATAAAAAATTTTAAGAAAAAATAAAACCGACTTCAAAAAATTAAATGCAACAAATAAAATACACTAAAAGGTATAAAATAATTATTATCTTATTTAGTTACAACTAAACTACGAAATATTAACATAAAATTACTTTTTGAAGTCGGTGCCAAACAATATACCTTTTATGAATCGCACTGCGGATCTACGTACTTGGTTGATACGCTCGCTTATAGGTATAGTTTGTTTGGCACCTACTTTAAAAAGTGATTTTATGTTAATATTTCGTAGTTTAGTTGTAACTAAGTGGGATAATAATTATTTTATACCTTTTAGATGTGTTTTATTTGTTGCGTTTAATTTTTTTGAAGTAGGTTTAATTTTTTTCTTAAAAATTTTATTTATGTTTTATATATCGTTGCTTTAGAGAGTAAACCTGCTAGCTTACAACAAGGACATTTTACAGGGCAGAGAAAAAACAAACAAAATTTAATATTGTTGTTATGGAAAAAACTATTTTTCAGATTTTTTTATACAACTTACGATCGTAATTTTAAGTTTTTTCTTGGATGATGCTACATATATTTTTCTTTCGAACAGTATTAATATGTCATATATGTTAAAAAATAGAATTAGCAGCTTTACACTCTAAGCTGATGATATAGAATTTTTTAATACATATTTTGATGTTTTCATCACTTTTAGTTTCCTAGATATACATTCATCCATCCATCCACGTTTTTACATTTTTTCTTACATTTTTGCCTTCCTGAAGGGTCAATACGAAAAAATTTGAAAATTTTAGTGTTTCTAATTGTAGAAAGGCCTCGAAACTCTAGTCTCCTTTAATTTATAAAAATTCTACTACTCTCAGCAAAAAGAAACTTTCAATTTAACTACGATTAAAATTAATTTTTTAATATAGACAGTTTAAGATGGGCCAACTGGGGTAATTTTTAGGGGATTTTTGTACCTGAAATGACAAACTAAAATTATGAAATTTTTTCGAAAATTCCCACATTTTTCTTCAGTAACCACTAATAAGAACGAATTTGACCTCTCAAGTATTTTGGAAGATATAAGATACTAAATATGCAAGTCCGACTCGCACTTGGCCGTCGTTGTGAATATAACACCGATTTTTCCTCCTCGATAACTAAATTTCTTGAGTAAAATTAAAATAATATAACTATTGAAAAACGAGCTTTTATATTATTTTGTATTTCAATTATCACCATAGAGAGAAAAGAGAGAGAGAATAACCAAGTACGTTTTAATATAGCTATAAATCTTCGGAAATGCCATTTGTTCAAAATAATCAAATACTGTCAATTCGATAATAATACACATTGAGGATTTCGAAACAAATCGAATAAAAAGCTTTAATCCTTTTCAATCCAAAATTCAGTTATTGAAAACGAATTTCCTCTAGATTTTTTTTTATTTTTTTATTTTTTGTGCAACGTGTTACACATAAAAAGTAAAAAAAAAAAACGATTCAACACCTAAATAGAAAAGTTGTCGAAATTGTGATCAAGTATTGTACAGCTTTGCTACATAGAATATCATAATTAAACACATTTTCCTTTTTCAGGAAACATATTTAAAGTTTCAAATTGTTATAATTTATCTAAGTCCGATGGTACAAAAGTATTAATTATTAAAACACAAAAAGCCAAATATAATTCTTAAACTACTATACATGTTCCTCTTTCAAAGCTCAGATATATATACATATTAGTTGATCTCTTAAAAAGAATACCTTTTTCTGTTCTTCCTATAAATACTAATAAATCAGAATTTTTACTATTTAAATCAAGTGAGATTTTAAATTTTAAATTCGGAGGAAAAATTGAAACTTTTTCAAGATCTGGTAGAGATATTTGGAGTTTCGGTGAATTAAAAAAAAATAATTAATTTTTAAATTGTAATTCAAAACACACTACTGTTCTATTAATGATTATTATTTATTATAAAAAATTTGAAAATTTTTGAGTGAATTCAATACTATAGCTATACTAAGCGTATCTTCTTAAGTATTGCCCATCTGCATATCAATCTATTGTATTTTTTTAAATATTATATTTACAACACAAAATCATAAATAAATTTCAATTAAATAAATTATTATTATTAATCTATACCATATATATATATAAAAATGAATGTGTGTAGCGTTTGGTCTTAATCTACTTCGACACCGTTTGTCCGATTGAGATGAAATTTTGTACACATATTGTTCCCACGAACAGCACTGATATAGTATCATTAATTTAAAATCAATTTAATTTTTCAATTTTATTCACAGTCTCTAAAAGTGTCAAGTAAACAACCCCTCATCCCTTTTCCAAATGAAAAGGTCTAAAAAGGTCAGGCCTATTTTGTAGGTAGATCTTCAAGTGTATAGAGATAATGTATATTGCAGTAAAATAGAAACTTCAATTATATCTATTTAAAATTTTATAATAAAGCAATTATATTTATTCTCTGCTAATTAATAAAAAATCAATAAACCATCCGCGTGGCTGTCCAGGGGGAGATGCCCCATGTTACCAAGAGGCCCGCCGAAGGCGGGGCTTGCAGCTAGTAAAAGATACAAATTAAGAATTAAAATTATATAAAAAAATAATTATCTTTAACTGAGTGCATGAACGTCACTGGAATATTACAGTCATAACCAGATACATACGTAGAGGTATCGCGAAATTTTATGTCACTCTGGGATAAAAAGTTTGCGATACCTTTAAGATGTAATGTTGAATATAAATTCTTAATCCTACTTATTCATTTACATTAAATAGATTAGAAACATTACGAGTAGATCCTATTTACTCTGCCTGTTCAAAATCCTCTCCTTTCTTCTCATAATCTAGAACAGGAGACGTCGACTTCGGCGTCTTTTCGCTCCACTGATTTACATTAATTTATTCCTGTGAATAAAGTTAGAAATACCTACACCTATAGAGAACTAAATATATTAACCTGTCTTGCATAAAAGGGATCTATTCTTACTTGCATGATACATATTAGCATCGAAAAATTAATACCACCTGTCGCATTGAGAAGTGAACTCATGCAAAAGTGACTATGAAAATCCACGTTCCACGCTCAGCTTATAGTATATACGTTGGAATGCTTTTATCGCAACTATATTTCCTTCAATTATGAATTTGAAGAGAGGATATTTTGTGTCTCGATTTTCTATTAAGGCAAGTTTTACCTTAAAACTGGTCCAACTCATTTCTAGATATTCAATCAAACGTTTTCAATAGACAGAAAGTTAATGTATTATACGAGTGTTATCCTTTTAATTTCTAAATAATAAAATATCCTACAATTGTAATAAAATAAAATCAAAGAGAATAAAGTGTTCTGTGCTCAATCTGAAATGTTAAATATGATCTTTATTACCTGCTTTTATTATATGATTTTTATTACATACCTGCGTGTACCCAAGATAACTCAAAAAACGAAAAGTTTAACTTATGAAGTCGAGGGTATTAAATATATCTAGGCTCGTCCTGTAGATAGTTTACTATATAACGTCAAACCCCACTCATTGTTACGCCGACGATAGCACTCTGCACGGCAAACCCTCACTCCCGAATAATCGAATCAATGTTGCCTCCTCAATCACTCTCGACCTAGACAAACTGAATAAATGGGGCTCTCAAAATTCAGTTAACTTTAATGCAAACAAGACTCAATGTTGTCTAATTTCTAGGCGCGAAAATAAAAATTTCCCTGATATTCACTTCGATTCGAATACCCTGAAAATGTGTGACAGCCTATCCATGTTGGGCGTCTCTGTCGCATCTGACTCTGTCTTGGAATGAACACATCTCCTCTGTGTCAAAATCTGCAGCAAGGAAGATTGGCTATTTATTTAGGTCTAAACGATTTTACATGCCCCCACATCTTCTCACCATCTACAAGGCCCAAATCGGCCCCTGTCTCGAATACGGCTTTCATCTATGGAGAGGAGCCTCTAAATATTCTCTTGCTACCTTGGATGCAATTCAGAAACGAGCCGTCAGGCTAATTGACGATTCTACCCTCTCCGACTCCCTCGACTCGCTAGCTCATCGAAGAAATATCTCTGCCCTTTCCCTTTTCTATAGATATAATCACGGCAGGTGCTCTGATGAGATAAAATCAATAATTCCCCCCAAAGCATGCTTTGCACGTAGCACGCGTTTTGCCGACTCCCAACACTCTTTCGCGGTCAAATTAGAAAAGTGCCGGACCACTTCATTCGCCAATACAAATATCCCCATGACTTCAAGGAACTCGAACTCTCTCCCAGCCTCCATCTTTCCCAGCACTTATAATCTTCAAACCTTCAAAGCCCGAGTGCATAGACACCTACCTCTATACCCTCTCACTTAATCAACTTTCCCTTCTCTTCGGTAATGCAAGGGTCTTTCGAGATCCATAGGGGCTGCTTCTTTACTGGTTCTTGCATTCGATTGCATTAAAAAAATCTATATATACAATATATATGTCGCGGTAAATGGAATAAGCTCTAGGGTGCTCCTTATTTTAGATATTTTCGAATATTTACGCTGACAGGGGATCATATGGTTTGAAACAAAAAAAAAAATATCCCCCAAGTTTCAAGGTTTATCTCAATTTTAACCTAGTGCTACACAGCGATTAAGTTTCCCATCTAAATAACATGGGGTTTTTAGCATTGAACGATCATTTTATTACGGCCAAAGTAATTGTTCAAAAATTTGAAACTCTGTAGACTTTATCCTTATAATAGTAGCTATCCCTCAGAATTTTTACAGATTTTTAGCTATTACTTTTGAGTTACATCTCTATAAAATACTTCTATATCTTAAGATTAGTAAGTTATAGACTCCAAAATTATAATAGCTAAAAATCTGTAAAAGTTCTGAGGGATAGATACTATTATAAGGATAAAGTCTACAGAGTTTCAAATTTTTTGAACCATTATTTTGGCCACAATAAAAAATTGATCGTTCAATGCCAAAAACTCCATGTTATTTAGATGATTAACTTAATCGCTGCACTAAGTTAAAATTGAGATAGAGACTTGAAACTTGAGGGATATTTTTTTTATTTATTTCTAACCATAAGAGCCCCTTGTCATCATAAATATTTGAAAATATCCAAAATGAGGAGCACCCTAATAAGCCCGGTTATTAATAATAATTACCAGTAATTATTAATACTAACCAGATATTTTGGTTAATGTGATTAATAACACAAAATAAACACATACCTATACCTACCGGTGACTATAGTAAAAAGATCTCTGGTAACTATAAAAAATATTTGATTTATTTCTAGCTCAAATCATCATAAAAAACAAGTTCTTGTTGTATTGAGATGATAGATATTGTATAATATATTCATTATCCAAAATTTTACAAAATTATATGGTTTATAAATAAATGATTTTTGTAAGAAATGCTACTTGAAATTATAAAAAATTTCGGTTTTTTATTTCAATTACTTAACAAATAGAATGGCTTATTTTATTAGTACTAAGGGGAATTTTACGATTTGAGTTTGGCTGTACAAAATTGAAATATTCCAAACTTTGATCACTTCATAATAATTCTTGAGGGAACATTCTATAAAAATGTAGTAAGTATATGGTATGGTTCGTATATATTTTTTAATGCACGCACAGAATGTGAATATATAAAAAAATATATATATATATAATTAAATACAAAATAAAAACAATTAAAAAATTAATTTAAAAAATACGATTTTATCTAATTGAACTGAACTTAACAAGCTAACAAGCAACTGATATTTAGATTTACAATTCTATAAAATGGCAATCGAAATACTGCAAAAATATAATGGTATGCATGGCACTTTTCCACTCCTTACATTTTCCGAAGATTGTAAATTAATAATAATTACAGGTTTATGTGATAAATTATTACAAATTAATCACTTTGACCTTTTATTTGGTCAGTAAGTATTATTAATAATGGCCTGTTATTATTAATATAAACCGATTAATTACTTGAACCGTAACAGATACATTTATTAGTTGGGAGGTGAACTCTGTAGCTGCCCACAACAGCTTAATCACCATCAGCAAAATTTGCGAATAGCGTAACGAATTTTGAAAAAGTAGTCACTTTTCGTACAATTTGACTTTGATAGTTAGTTCACCTGAAGCCCAAGATAATGTCCTCTGCCTGTCAAGCACAAATCTAATGAACAACAATTAATTTTGTTAAGGGAGACTAAATATTTATGTGAAACCTACCTAGTATTTTATATTTTAAATTTTAAAAAGTTTCTAAAAAATTTTTCATAAATTTTCTTTACTTTAACATCAATTAGAATATTATTATTTGTTTAAGGTAGTTGTTTCGCGACAATACTAGAAAAAGTTAATGCTAGAGTATATAGAACAGACAATAAGGATTCATAATTCATAAGCCCAAAACTTTTTGCTGTTTGTGTACCACTACTAGCCAATCCCGTGTTCGTTTGACAAATCTGGCAACACTGTCCGATCTATATATTTTATCATAGAAATTTCAGATAAAGTACATTATAAAGGGAGATTTATAATACAAAAAGTTCTTAATAAGCGATTTAAAGCTGTTGGGACAATGGCTGAAGCGAAAAAACGTCAAAAAAGTACTAAATTTAAACCACTTTTTATGTTAAATACAGGCGTGATTGACAGCTTGTTTTTAGCGAAAATCTTTCATTATTTATTCACTAGTATCTCAGAAACTGTGTTGTAACTATGAATTAAAATTTTCTTAAAAAATGTATTAGTTAATGTTTAATGTTTATATTATTATAATTTTGAAAAAATCTAGCGCATGCGTCTTTCGCTGGTTAAATAAATGCGCTGTTGCCAAATTGTTTTTAATCTAATTTTTTTATACATTTTTCATTATTTATTCCTTATTATCTCAGAAACTGTGTTGTAACTATGAATCAAAATTTTCTTAAAAAATCTATTAGTTATTGTTTAATGTTGGTTTAGTTTTTTATAACAATGGTAAGGTGAGTTTCTTAATTATAATTAAATATGTATGTAAACTTTCCGATATCCCGTATAGTGCAATGTAAAAGAGTCTGAAAAACTCAATCTTTTGAATTTATTATCTCCGGAACTATATTGTTCATAAATTTCGTTTTACCACCAATCGAAGCAGAAGTATTTAAATAATAATCTGTCTATGTTTCAAAAAATTCTAAGAAAACCCATAATTAGAAATAATTCTTCCAAATGACAAAAATAAGTGTCTCCAATCCTTAGGGGTTATCTTGTTCGTTCTTCTTGTTTTAAATAGATTGTATGCCACCAATCACAAGGACATTTGAAATGTCTTAATTAATTCCCGAGAAAGATTTAACAAGCATCAAGTATAATCGATTGTCTCTTATTATTCATGAGAATTCGAAATCCAGTTAATTACTCAGTTTAAAAGAAAGTGAATGTTTTTGCAGTCATTCATTTGACAAAACAAGACCCAATCAGATGTGCGATTCTTGAAAATCAGGTCGTGGCGTTGCATAGAAATGAGCTGAGGCCCTTTCCAGTCAAGGGGTTCATTAAAGCGAAGCTTTTCTGCTATGCTTGGTATTCATAATATATTTTTTTTTAGTTATACTTCTTTATGGTCAAGTATTTGTTAGTGTCTTTTGAAATTGTCGATTTTTTAAAGAAGGCTGTTTCGGGGACAAGACAGTTCCTTTGTTTTATAGCAATATACCTAGCTACACTTAAAACTTTTCAAAAAGAAAATATAAAAAATAAATTGCAACGGATCGTTGCTAAACTTTATCCAAATTCATTTGAAATATTAATATGTTTATTCCTATATTATTAATCAGATATCACTTGCAATTTGCAGTTCATGTTGACTTTAATTCATAAATAATGATCGATTCTCATTTAATAGTCGAGGAATAACCATTCTATATTCGATTTTTGACATTTCGGTTATTATTGGTAACCATTGGTGAAGACATGGAGGAATCGTCTTAAAATCAAAAATAGCGATCTATTCACATCTAATACTTGAAGAATAACAATTTTACATTAGATTTTTGACCCTTCGATTATTATTGGTAACCATTGCTGAAGACATGGAGGAATCGACTTGAAATAAAAAATATCGATCTATTCTTATCTAATACTAGAGGAATAAACTTATTGCATTCCATTTTTGATTTTTTGACTATTAATGGAAACCTCTACTGAAAATGTGGAAGAATCGAATTAAAATCAAAAAGACTAAATTCTTTTTATTTTACCATACAGTATATACATACAGTACCATAGGGTATGGTCAAGTATTGTAATCGTGAATGAAAAAAGTGGGTTTTTTCATTCTTCTTTTTTGAAATATCTCAAAAACGACTGAAACTATTTCGATTAAAAAAATTGAGCGAAACCATGGCATTTCGGTCTACAAAAAAGCTCTAATAAGTGAAGATCAAAAAAATTATATTTTTCGAGATAATAATTGTTTTGTCAAAATGTCTGTTAGTTAGTCTGTGCGTTATCAAATTTGTGGACGAGCTAGCTCAAAAACTAGTGTGAATATAGAAACCAAATTTCACACGTAGTTTTGGTCTATTGAGATTAAGAGCTTATAAGATTTTGGTGCATATCGACCCAAATTAAGGGGGGACGAGGGGGGTCAAAAAATGAAAATCTTGGCCATTTACCAAACTCAACCAAATTTTGTATACATAATCAGTGGGTCCCAGGAGTCTAAAAATGCAAAAACTAACCCCCCCCCCCCTACATGATTATAAATAATTTTATTAAATATTAAATATAATGGAGGGGCCAGGTTGTATGGTAAAGTCAAGTGGATGGCCACATCAGAACACGTCAGCTTATTTGGTAAACAACTCAAGCATATAATTTTCAAACAAAATCCTACAAATCTATTTTTCCTAGAAGCGTTCAATATTTAAAAGGAGATATTATTAATTACTAATGTGCCTAAAATTTAGAGGGGAGGGGGTACTTTCATAAATGATTATAAATTATTTTATTAGATAATAAAAATAATCATGTGGTTGGATCAAAACAAAATAAAAAAATTACTGATCTAAGCTCGGTCTTCCAGCTACTGATTACTATACTTCTATATACTCGTATAGTAAAAAAAATTATATGCTTGAATTGTTTACCAAAAAAGAATTTAGTCTTTTTGATTTTAAGTCGATTCTTCCATGTCTTCAGCAATGGTTACTAATAAAAACCGAAACGTCAAAAATCCAATATAGAATGGTTATTCCTCAAGTACTAGGTGAGAATCAATCGCTATTTTTGATTTTAACTCGATTCCTCTATGTCTTCAGCAATGGTTACCAATAAAAACCGAAACGTCAAAAACCCAATATAGAATGGTTATTCTTCAAGTACTAGATGAGAATCAATCGCTATTTTTGATTTTAAGTCGATTCCTCTATTACTTTTTGAAGTCGGTGCCAAACATATACATTTATGAATCGCACTTGACGCATCTTACTTAATACGTTTGGTGGTTACGCTCGCTTATAGGTATAGTTTGTTTGGCACCGACTTCAAACAGTAATTTCATATTAATATTTCGTCGTTTAGTTGTAACTAAATAAGATAATTATTTTATACCTTTTAGTGGATTTTATTTTATTTTAAGTTATTATTATTTTATTTGTTGCATTTAAGTTTTTTGAAGTCGGTTTTATTTTATTTTTTATAAGAATTATTAGAGATTATAAACATGAATAAGTAAAAAAAGTCATTGATATCGCCAAGCACACATGGTATTTTTAATTTGCAATCTCTATACATATATGTAATTAATGACCCTTTAATAAAAAGTTTTAATTAATGATATTTTCATAAAGGTACTCCACTAATCATTTTTGGCAGACAATCAAATAACTATTGCCTTCCCAATTTTACTCGTTGTTTGATGTGGTCCTCATATGATATAACACAGGGTAATAATCCCCTTCCCTTCTTTCTGTCTTGCATATTTTGTAATATAACCGGAGGGGGAATCGCAAATATGATCAAATGTCAATTTGATCTGGATAACTGGCATTTTGCCTGGCTAAATTTCGGCCTCTTCTATAGTATAGTATAATATAGGAATGGTGGTGATTTATGTTTATTGAGCAGCGAATGAGAAGTAGAAGAAGAAAGTATTTGTACAGGATTAGGAATCATGCGATAAGAAAGTTGAATTAGGGTCTTAATGATGAATTTCGAAAGAATTATGTTTTATTATGATGAAAAAATAAGCTGACGTGTTCTGATATTGCCATACACTTGACTTTACCATACAACCTGGCCTCTCACTTATATTTAATATTTAATAAAATTATTTATAATCATATAGGGGAGGGGGGGGGGTTAGTTTTTGCATTTTTGGATTACTGTGTGCCCACTGATTATGTATACAAAATTTCGTTGAGTTTGGAACAAGAACATTTTTAGACTTCTGGGGTCGCACTGATTATGTATACAAAATTTGGTTGAGTCTGCTCAAATAGCCTAGATTTTAATTTTTAACCCCTCTCCACCCCCCCTTAATTTTGGGTCGATATGTACCAAAATCTAATCAGCTCTTAATCTCAATAAGCCAAAACTACGTGTGAAATTTGGTTTCGATATTCACATTACTTTTTGAGCTAGCTCGTCCACAAAAATTTGGTAACTCACAGACTATTGGACACCCAACCAGACGGACAGACTAACAGACATTTTGACAAAACAATTATTATCTCGAAAAATATAATTTTTTCGATGTTCACTTATTAGAGCTTTTTTGTAGAGCGAAATGCCATTTTTAAAGGCTGGATTATATAGAATGTATCTATTAATGCGGATCTTCTTAAGAAAAAAAACTGTATATCTGTAGCAGTGGGGTTCGGTCCATGAGTGCTGTAGATGCGGCGGATCCCTGAAATTTCAAAAAATGTAGAGTATTTTCATAACATGTCTAGAAAATTTAATATTAATTTTGAAAAATTAAGAAAAATTCTATGATGAAATTTACAAAAAAAGTGAAGAATAAAATAAAATTTTGAAAAAGGAAGGGTTGTTTTTGGACATCATCCCCAGGTTGTCTCATTCCATTTGATGGAAAATTCAAAAGAAAAAGAAAAATCTATACCTTCTGTACAATTTTCTATAATAATAAATATAATATCTTTGTCTGCTATGATGAGTTGTTTTTCTTTAGTCTTAAGATTTTTTTGTTTTACAAATCATTTTATCTATTTAATTTTAATTATAATAAATAAATGTAATTATAAATTTGTGTTGGTATTTTATATGATTATCATTCCAATAAGAGGGGGCCCCAGGAAGATATACGCACCTGGTCTCGATATCTGTAGATATGTCACTGCCCGAGTCGAAATTTAAGTCCTCCTATAACCTCTGGTCCTAAATAAAACCGATTTAGAGCACTGTAAGACGCCTTAGCTCCTACATGGAACCCCGAAGATCATACCAGTTACTCTGAGGTACTACTTTGAACCCCAAATTGGTAAAATGGGAAATTTGTACCACGTTGCAGGCCAAAGTCTGACCTAATTTAACATGGAAATAGATTCTACTTTGAGCCCCCAAGTCCCGAATAAAAACTACCTTAGAAGGCTCAATGTAGGGTTTAAATTTGGACTCGAGCATGGGCACAGATTATTAGGAAAGCATTGCCATTAAATAAGATATGGGGTAGAGCGGTCCAAAAATTTGAAGTTAATATGTTCCTAAGCAGTACAAACTTATTTTGTTAAATGAGGTAAAATAATCATTTTGTGAAAATTTCTACATTTAAATTCAACCCCTTCAGGTGCCGCAGGAGGGACTAGTTTTATTGTTAGTAATTAATGGATCGTTATAAAACCTACGATTGCTGAAGATTTTTCTCCCTTCTTCAAGGTCTATAAAGTAATCTAAGCGGTAAAGACTCTGTCATTTGTTCGCAATCATGTAGACAACACTTCCTTTTTAAATTCAAATAAGTTAAAGAAGAATTGACAATTTACTTATTTAAATGGGTCTTCGACAGAAACCACCTCACACCTTCCTTTATGATCCTGATGAAGAGGGAAGAATTCTCCTGAACAGTTTTTTATTAAAAATACCTTTCCAAAAATAAATATAAATCAAAATTTATAATTAATAATTTCAAATTGAGTTGGGCGAGTGTTTTAGACTTTTTCAAATCAATGCATTCAACGGCAAAGATTCCTCTCAAACCGGGACTTGAGTTAAACCTACTTATTGCGTGCAAATGAGGGATCAAAATAACAATACTATATATATTTGTCTAGATTAATTTGCCGCAACGCTGACGTAATGCTGCCGAGAGAAAGCGCTATCGGTATATTTGCGGCAAATTTGAAATATAATCGTAATTTGGACTCAAATTTTGAAATGAAAGACTCCAATTGATTTTAAATTAAGAAACATTAAATATATTGATAATTATTACCCCCCTCCCCTTTCATCACTCAAAAATTAAATATTAAATTCGCTTTTCTTTGGGCGCAGAAAAAGAACTCAATCCCATCTTATTTGATTTATATATTATTTGTTTATTTTTTAATAATTTGCCACTTTTTTATAATTTTTAAAAAATCTAAATTTTGTTATTCTTATTTTTTGATTTTTACAAAATTAAACGACTTAAGACACGCATGCCCATATGAGTTTCTCATTGCAATACTGGAGCAGCCTGTCATATAAACAACACCTGATCTCTTTTAAATATTTGGAGCCTTATATCTATTATTATAGATCCCAAATTTTAAAATAATGATATAATATAATTCTCCTCCTCACACGATACCACTTATTTAAATAAATCTATTTCCACACAAAAAATATCACAATGCTGTAGATTATAGAAGAAAAAAAAATACTTCCAGATTCATATCTAGAGCCTCATTTCTGTAGCTGTGTCAGGACGAAAATGAGGCGAAACTTTTAAGAGACTATGTATTTTCGGGAATTTACAGGTATACATTTTGGAGTGTGGTTTTTAGAGAGGAATACGAATTTTTGGACCGAAACGCCGCCCGCCAGGGCACCAGCTCGGAGGGCCGAGCTACGAGGGCGTGCCGAAGGCACGCACGAAAAGCTCGTTATGAAATGGTATATTAAAAAGGTTTTTAAAACCCATATTATTAGAACTCGATTCGATTAAGAATTGTCTACTAATAGGTAAAATATTGATTTATAAATAATAATAATAATAATAATAATAATAAAAAATAAGGGTACGCGCATATCGATAGAAAATAAAAAAGTTTTATTAATTGTAAATACTTATTGATATTTCTATCAAAAATAATTACACTATAAGAGTTCGATATTAAATTGTATTTCCTAAGGCTGGTTAGTCAGTCTTGACAGTTCAAGAGAACAGCACTTGGTCTAAAATCTTATTCATGTATAAAATATACTTGTTCATTGTTATAATTCTTCTTTAAGTGCCATATCAGGTCTCCCTAAAGTTTCGGGTCCATTACACATAACCTGTGCTGAGTGTGTTTAGCTGTATTTAACACAGCATATACGGGACCTAATTTTTAACGCCGCTTCAGAACGGCTATTTTGAGAGGTTACTAGGCAATTATACTCTTGGTAGGTTGCCATTGCTTTCAAAGAGGAGGCGACTGCAAATATCTGCCGAGACTCAGTCTCGAATCAGCTTACTTCAGGCCAACGGCCCGACACTCTAACCACTGCCCCATGTCGCCTCATTGTTATAATAATAATATCTATTGATATTCCATTATAAATAATTATAGTATAAAAGGCAGAGTTGGATATTAAATTGTATTTCCAAAGGCTGATCAGTTTAGTCAATTTTTACAGTGTAAACGAACAGCATATGCTCTAAAATATTAATCATGTATAGTATATACTACGTATTGTTGATTGTAATAATAATTAATATAAACAAAAATAAAGCCAAGTTTGTGAAAAGTGAAAAGAACTTTGATCTACTCGTTGACATTTCGAAGCAGCATTTCTATTCGGATCAAGAGACATATGTGATGGACAATTCAAAGCTGCGACTATATTCCTATTTTAAAGAACTGTGTAAAGACTTTAGTGAAAATTGGCCTATTATAACAGGTGATGATGAAGATGAGGTGTTTGGAGATATGCAAAGAAGAGAAATCAACATTCTGTATGTAGAATTGAATAATAAATTCTCAAATCCATCCCCAAGGAATAAGATTCTCTTTTATATTGATTTAAGAGAAGACTATTCTAATTGTTCAACTAAAAAGTATTTAAGTAAAATATCAAAAAAACATTTCTGGACGAGTTATTTTCAATCGATCATTTTATTTCATTTCCACAAGAATTGTTCTACTGAATACGAAATCTGGACTCGTGCTCCTTGGTCTGAAAAGCCTGGTGAAAAAATTGAAAATATTAAACAGGCATATTTCAATAAAAAGCCGAACTTACAAAACGCCGTAATTTCATTTTATTCGACATTTTATGAAAGAGCGAAGAACAGACAAGATGAGAAAATTTCACTAAGATTTTTTCAGAAGATTTGGTTTCAGAAATGGAATATGGTTGATCCAGATACCACGAAAAAACCGCCTATTTGGCATGCATGGATATTAGCTGAACCCTTATTTATGGAAAGGAATGCAGACGCCTATAATATGATTTCAATGTGTTTTGTAGTTCAAAAAGGAAAGGATCGACCGAAATGGCAGGCTATTATTTGGTGTTTTCACTGGAAAGTGTGGCTATTGTTGATAGTTATGTGGTTTATATCTGGACTGCTTTGGTTTTTCCTCAATAAACGAAATTCTCTGACACTATCTTTGTCACAAATGTACAGTTTATTAATTACAGAGCCAATTTTCTGGTTACCTTCGTTGAATAGCAATGCGCACAGGCTTATAACCGGAGTGTTGATGCTAATGTCAATTGTGATCATCACTGGTTTTCAGAGTAATTTATATAAGTACATGCAAGTACCTCCAGTATACCCACCTATCAATGAAATTAAATAAATAAAAGATCAAAATTTATCTATCATGTGCACATATCCTTTTTCATGCCATTTGATTTTCGGTTTGAATTATGGATATTATATGAAGGTAGATAAATTATTTAAAGAAATCTCCAGTCAGTATATTTTTAGAGACTTGGATAGAAAACATCATTTTAAATCCACTCGCATTTTAAGCGATGCTTATAGCCAGCCAGATATAGCACTGATAACGCCCTGTGAATACGCGCGTTTGATGATTAATAAAATTCCAACTTTATTAAAAAAGTTGCATGTCGTGGAAGAGACAATCACATCGTATCCTCTCTATTTTGAAAACTTTCCATTCGATCAACAATTGCATCATTTGATCTTATATTATTTTGAGACTGGAATCGGTCAGTGGGCAGAACATATTACTCAGTGGAAGAAATTGATTAAAATATTATTTAGAGAAAAAAGAGAACTTCCTCTTAAAGTTTTCAGTATGGACGATCTCCAAATTGCTTTCATTATTCTATTTATTGGTCTATCCATATCAAATTTTATATTTATTTTGGAATGTATAGCAACACAATGGCTTCATCATTCAAGTAAGAATTGACTCTCGAATCGTGAAAATAAGTGTAGAAAAAGTTTAAAGGCAAGGTTAGTGCAAAAGTCATCTTTTAACGCTGATCTTCTAAAAAAACTTCAGTATATAAGTGATTTGACATTCACAAATACATAGATAATAAAAATTAAGAATTCTTAATAAAATAATTTATTGTTTCGTCTTTTTCATTCGTTTAAAAACGGACATTTCTGAAGATATTTTTCCCTTCTTCAAAGTCTATAAATTAGTTTAATCGGTAATGGTTTTCAATAATTTTTTGCCAATCATATATTCAACTAAATTGATTAAATCAATATAATTTACAAAAGAATTAACAATTTTTTTTCTTAAATGGGTCATCGATAGATGTTGAAACCCCCTCATTTCACCTTCATTAACATTACTTTTATAGTTTGTCATATTCTATTAATATTTATTTATAGATCCTGTTGAAGAGGAGAAAACCTGCAAAACGTTGTCTTTAAAAAGAGAGAAAATCATGTTCCAATAAAATTATAAATATTTATAATTAGTAATATCGAGTGGAGATGGACGATTGATTTAGACTTTTTGATATCAATGCATGGAACCGGAAAAATTCCGGTCAAACCGGGACTTGAGTTATTACAGTGCCAGTGGGGCTCAAAAAAAAAAAAAAAAGTGAAATATCATGTTAAAAAGGTTTTTAAAAGGTATATCATCAGAAGTCCAATTCGATTTAGAATAGGTACAATATTGATTTAAAAATATTAATAAAACATAAATACCTACGCATAGGTTAGTAAAACTAAATATATTTTTTTGAAAATATAAATTCTTATTGATATTTCCATTATAAATAATTACACTATAAAAGGCAGTGTTCGATATTAAATTGTATTTCCTAAGGCTGGTTAGTCAGGCTTGAGAGTGCAAGAGAACAGCACCTGTTCCAAAATATTAATCATGTATAGTATATACTACGTATTGTTAATTGTAATAATACATCAATATAAACAAAAATGAAGCCAATTTTGTGAAAAGTGAAAAGAACTTTGATCTACTCGTTGACATTTCGAAGCAGCATTTCTATTCGGACCAAGAGACATATGTGATGGACAATTCAAAGCTGCGACCATATTCCTATTTTAAAGAACTGTGTAAAGAGTTTAGTGAAAATAGGCCGATTATAACAGGTGATGATGAAGATGAGTTGTTTGGAGACATACAAAGAAGGGAAATCAACATTCTGTATGTAGAATTGAATAATAAATTCTTAAATCCATCCCCAAGGAATAAGATTCTCTTTTATATTGATTTAAGAGAAGACTATTCTAATTGTTCAACTAAAAAGTATTTAAGTAAAATATCAAAAAAACATTTCTGGACGGGTTATTTTCAATCGATCATTTTATTTCATTTCCACAAGAATTGTTCTACTGAATACGAAATCTGGACTCGTGCTCCTTGGTCTGAAAAGCCTGGTGAAAAAATTGAAAATATCAAACAGGCATATTTCAATAAAAAGCCGAACTTACAAAACGCCGTAATTTCATTCCTATCGACAATGTATGAAAGAGCGAACTACAGACAAGATGGGAAAAGTTCATTAGAATTTTTTCAGAAGATTTGGTTTCAGAAATGGAATATGGTTGATACATATTCCACGAAAAACCCGCCTATTTGGCATGCAATGATATTAGTTGAACCAGCATATTTGGAAACGAATGCAGACGCTTATAGTATAATGACAATGTGTTTTGTAGTTGAAAATGGAAAGGATCGACCGAAATGGGAGGCCATTATTTGGTGTTTTCATTGGAAAGTGTGGGTTTTGTTGATTGTCATGTGGTTTATTTCCGGACTGGTTTGGTTTTTCCTCAATAAACAAAATTCCCTGCCTCTATGTTTGTCTCAAATGTACAGTGTAATAATTTCAGAGCCAATATTCTGGCTACCTTCATTGAACGGTAATTCTCACAGGATTATAGCCGGACTCTTGATGCTAATGTCAATTGTGATCATCACTGGGTTCCAGAGTAATCTTTACAAAAATATGCAAGTACCACCAGTATACCCATCTATCAATGAAATTAAACAAATCAAAGATTTAAATTTATCTATCATTTGTACATATCCTTTGTCATGCTATATGACTTTCAATTTGAATTATGGATTTGATAATAGTGCAGATAAATTATTTAAAGAAATGTCCAGTCAGTAATATCCATAGCGACTGGGATAGAATACATAATTTTAAATCCACTCGCACCTTAATCGATGTTTATAGCCAGCCAGATATAGCACTGATAACGCCCTGTGAATCCGCGCGTTTCATGGTTAATAAAATTCCAACTTTTTTCAAAAAAATTGCATGTCGTGGAGGAGACAATTACCATGTCTCTCTCTTTTATGAAAACTTTCCATTCCAAAAACAAATGCATCATTTGATCTTATATTATTTTGAGACTGGAATCGGTCAGTGGGCAGAACATATTATCCAGTGGAAGAAATTGATTAGAATATTATTTAGAGAAAAGATAGAACCTCCTGTCAAAGTCTTCAATATGAACGATCTTCAAATTGCTTTCATTATTCTATTTATTGGTTTATCCATATCAATTTTTATATTTATTTTAGAATGTACTACTTTTTAGTATATCAACATGCTGGCTTCATCATTCAAGTCAAAATTGACTTTCGAATCGTGAAAAAAGTTGGGAAAAGTTTAAATGCAAGATTAGTCTAGAAATTATTTTTAACACTGATCTTCACAAAAAAACTTTATACATGTAGTTTGACATTCACAAACACATTGTATCCCAAGCCACGAATAATGCATTATAATCATAAACTTTTAACCTGGGCCGATTTCTCAAAGAGATAGCAGAACCTTAGAGAAATAGAAAAACATCATTGGGAAGATGACTAAATTTTATGTTTAACAATCCTAATCTTCAGAACGAGGGGTGGACCGCGATTGGAATTAGGTGTACACCGTCTTTGGAGTTATTTGGAATTACTTTGGAATTCATTAGATAATCTATTGTTATCTATTATCTTCTACTTGGAAATGAAATTGGAAGTGGACGTAGGTGTACACGATGTTAGGTCGCGGTTCACCCCTCGGTTAAAACTAAGTCATTATATAATTTTTAGACAAATGAAAATCATTATAATTTTATCCAATGAAAAGCTTCACAATGCTCATCGAAATTATTAGAAAAATATTTATTATAAAGTGTAATGAATCATTTGTCGAGTCTTTAATTAGAACATGTTTGATGGAAATTAATAGAAATAATAATAATAACAGGGATAAAGAAAATTTAACATACAACTCTATCTCCTACATTAAAGGGTTATCCGAATATATTAAAAAAATATTATTAGCTCCCAATATTCATGCCACTTTTTAAACAAACCAGTTCGATTTTATTTATTTTTTTACAATTAAAAAATAGAGGTCCTCTCCATGAGCGTAGTTAGGGCTGGAAGGGTGTCAGTTCCACCCCTACAAAACTTATTGCTTCCCCAACCTAGAAAAATCGAAACTCCATTATTACAAGTCATCACTTATGTATTTATCATTAAATTATTTCGCTACTTCCATAATTTGTCAATTCTAGTAAAATTTAGTTGATCTGCTGACTGCCCCTTATGAAAACTCTCTAACTACGCCAATGCTCCAAAATAATTTAGTTTAGAAAGTTGATTGCTTAGATGAGTAGCAAGTTTGAGTTTTTTTTGTGCATCCCCAGATTTTTGGTCACGACCTTCCACTGAATTAAACTAATCAAATACTACACACATTTATAACTTATGTGGTCACGCGATATTTTACCGCTCTAATCTGTTTTCAGCTTAATCAGTCGGTAGGCAATGAACGCCTCCCAACATATGTCTGGTTTAATTACAGAGGTTGGATTAACTAATCTAAGGTCCTTTATTTTGGTGTCCATTGTATTCGGAGTTTGAGTTTTTCCGATTATTGCGAGTGGTTTTGTGTGTACTTATCTGCTTTTTTTGATTTTGGGAAGATTTTTCTGTTTTTTTTTGTAAGTAACTTAAAGGAAAAAATACATTAAGATCTGTTCTTTTTAATGAGTTGGGTGAAATGGCCTGAAGAGGGTGTGAAAATTTTGAACTTTTTGCTATAAGAATTGATGAATATTCTCATATTCGTTTGTTTATTAAATGTCTGAACGAATTGAATATTATTTATCGATGTTTTTATTAGAGATTCTGTGAAACTCGAATCGATAATAGTACATTTATACATGTATAGATATTTTACTGTAAAGAATAAATAAAATGAGGTCATTGCATGGGCGTTGGCAGGGGGTGCAATTGCACGCGGGAAGAGGCCCGGTAATAAGAAAATGTCTAGGGCCCCAAAGTGGGTTAATCCTGGCCCTAGATTTGAATTTGACATAAAATAAATGTCTAGTATTATATGCCTACCTATAATGACAAGGATGCTCCATTATAAATTATATTTATATTATTTAATAATATAGTCTGTAGATGCAGATGCACCCCTCTGAAAATAATCCTGCTTGAGTGCCCATGTAGTCACTGATCATAATCAATGAAACCTTAAAAATTATAATTTGCTTGCCGTCTTAATTAAACTAGTCTTATTTATTTGTACTAAATGCTTAATAATTAATATCTATACTATATATTTAAATTTTACTCAATTTATTATGATATCCATATGAAATGAAAATAAGTTTTATTATCAGAAAATTGTTATTTCTAGTTTGTATTTTTATTCATGATGATCATATTTTCTTTCTAATGTAAATGAAATGTGTATCATTATAAGTGAAATAACTTTAATATTCTGTGGTTCAAATATCGAAGGTCTATTTCAATTCATATCAATAGTAAATTTGATGGAAAATTCAAACGAAAAAGAAAAATCTATTACTGTAAAATTTTCTATAATAATAAATATGTTTATGTTTGTGTGCAATGAGCTGTTTTTGTTTGTTATATACTGTACAATTTTCTATAATAATAAATATATGTTGGTTATTCTTGAGATTTTCTGTTTTCCAAATTATTTTATCTATTTATTTTTAATTATAAAATGTAAATTTATATTTGTGTTGATATTTGGTGATCAAGAGAAAATTCAAAAGTCAATTAAAAACATACTATTTTAAAGAACTGTAGAATTTTCTTTAATAATTTTATTTCCCATTGTCACTGTTACGTGACCAGCTAATAGATCAAGAGCCCACGACGGCCAGACCTTCGTTATTTTACAAAAGCTGAAAGTTTTTCTGTGCATGTCCCCTATACAGGTAAGAACGACCAGCGACTATAGAGTTTGGGTTGTGGTTACTTTGGCAGGTAACAGTTAATAAAGGTGTATAAAATAGTACTTTAAATTCGTTAAAGTATGAAGCTCAATTTTTATATTTTCTTCGGGATAACTTTCGAAATTCGTCATCCATTGCCGGACACTTATGACAGTTGCTACCCCCTGCCAGACACCCCAAAACTTTAATAAATTATAATTATACTTTCGTTATAATATAAAAGATAAATTTTGGCGGACAGTTTTAATGATTTTTACATAGATTTTTGACATTTCTGGTTATTATTGATAACCATTGGTGAAGACATGGAGGAATCGACTTAAAATCAAAAATAACCATAGATTCTTATCTAATACTAGAGGAATAACCTTATTGCATTCCATTTTTGTTGTTTTGACTATTAATGGTAACGTCTACTGAAAACGTGGAAGAATCGACTTAAAATCAAAAAGACTAAATTATTTTATGGCAAACCACTCAAGCTTGAGTTTAGGGGTGTCTGGCAGGGGGTAGCAACTGTCATAAGTGTCCGGCAATGGATGACGAGATTTCTAAAGTTATCCTGAAGAAAATATAAAAAAATTGAGCTTCATACTTTAACGAATTTAAAGTACTATTTTATACACCTTTATTACCTGTTACCTGCCAAAGTAACCACAACTCCAAACTCTATAGTCGCTGGTCGTTGCTTACCTGTATAGGGGACATGCACAGAAAACTCTCAGCTTTATAAAATAATGAAGGTCTGGCCGTCGTGGGCTCTGGGCTATAACTATTACAACAAAACGAAACCATTTAATCGGGTATTTGAACCTATGAGAAATAACAGATAAAATATTTCCAATTGAAAAAGACTGATGATCAAGGTCTAAATCTCGAAAACTATATTAAAAGATTATTTATTAATTGGTTATAAAAATATATATATACAAAATATATAATTATATTTTTCAAACAGCCTAGAAACATATATATTATATATATATAGAAGCTTCTATAGTGATCTTTAAGTTTTTTTTTTAAGATTCCTAAATATTTTTTACCTCCTCCAAGTATTTTAATATAATCTCATTTTTGAAGTAGATATTATTGTAATTTAACTTACTTCTAATAGATGGCGATGTATTTTTCCCTAATTACTTCCTGTTTACACATTTTAGTCCCGAGTAGGTATATATAATAGATGTCGTTTTTTTTATTTTATTTTTATTATACTTTTGTAGTTTCATTAATTTTAGAGATTCCTGAGGGGTGATCCGCGATTGGAAGTAGGTGTACACCTCTTTGGAAGTATTTTGGAAGTACTTGGAAATATTTGAAAGTACTTGGAAATATTTGGAAGTACTTGGAAATATTTGGAAGTACTTGGAAATATTTGGAAGTACTTGGGAATATTTGGAAGTACTTGGAAATATTTGGAAGAACTTGGAAATATTTGGAAGAACTTGGAAATATTTGAAAGTACTAGGGAATATTTGGAATTACTTGGAAATATTTGGAAGTACAAGTGGAAGTAGGTGTACAGCATATTAGGTCGCGGTTCACCCCTCGGAGATTCCTAACAGATGGCTTTGGTTTTCCTGTTTCCGTTCAATAATAAAACGGAACTTCCAATAGAATTGAAACAATGTCCGTCTGTAAGATCAAGGTATATATTTCAATATCACTTTGAAAAAAATAAATACCATGAGTTTGCCCGCGATTAATTTGACCTGAACCGCACGCCCGGGATAAACTTGATATGTAGTAGTAGTATTTACGAACAGGCAGAGTTGGTTGCATAGCTACAGGCGGCGGCGTATCATCCGGAGCCATATGGAACGAACTAAGTTATTATTTATGAATAAATACCAATATTTTTTTATGATAGAGTGTTGGCTATCTCTTTAAAGATCTCTTTGAGTAGAATCTTGATGCAAATAAATATAAACATATATATAACGAGTATTTATTTGTATATAATTTATTTGTTAGAGACTAAAGCTTAGATCTTAGAATGTTTGACACTAGTATAAATTAGTAAATATTTTTTTCTACTTACAATTCATTACCACTAGTAACTAAATCTTCATAATTTTAAAAATTGTTTAAATCATCATTTTCAAAAATTATTTAATTTTTAAACGACTTCAAAATAGAGGTTCTCAATTTGGCTGATTTTTTTTGATCTATTTTTCGCCAATTGTGAACCCATTTTGATGATTTTTTTAATAGCCGTTTTTATACTTAACTCGGTTTAAATACTTAATCCTATATTTTTACTACCTCCTCGTTTCCTAATGAACGTGCTGTTTACATACTTACCTTGTTGATTTCATTTTTAATTAGCTGTTTTCATTCTTAACTCAACAAGTGAATACTAACTTTCAGTTTTCAGTAAACTCCTCAGCTTTCTAATTAACTTGCTGTTTACATATTTACCTTGTTGTTTTCATATTTAATTAGCTATTTTTCATACGTAACCACGGTTCAAATACTTAACCACGGTTCAAACACTTAACGACGGTTCAAATAATTAACCATGGTTCACATATCGAATAATGAACAAATAATTAACCTCAGTTTTCTGTTGATTGACAAGATTTACATGTAATTAGCTGATTTAATACTAACCTCAATGTTTAAATACTTAACTCTCAATTTTCTTAGATAACTTCGTTTTCCTAAATAATTCGTTGTTTACATACTTACCTACATTTAATGATGATTAATGTTTTCATTTAACTATGTTTTAACATATATAACTATCCATTTTCCTAATACTTCCTTTCGTTTTTCATACTTAACTTTCCATTTAAATATTTAACGTTCTCGTACTAAAAAAGGATAGGTTCTAACTAATTGATTTTTTTTTTTTTGTGTCTATATACCGATTTCTTTTTCCCCTGCCAATTGTCAACTGATTTTGATGATTTTGCATTGGGTTCAGTATAGTTTCTGATTGGTACCATATTAATTTGTCAAGTCTTTGATGATATGATCAATGACAAAATAGGAAATCTCCAATTCATATGATATAGAATTAAACTTTTTATAATAAAAATATTTTACAAAAAAAAAAATTTTAAAACGTTCATTTAAAAAACCTCATGTTTAGATTCCTATTATAAAATTGAATTTTATTATCATTTTGTGATTCATTTCATCGAATCTTTTTCTTACGAGATGCATACAATCGACTATTATTAATATCGACAAAGAGAAAAAGTAAAAATAATGGAAAAAATAAAAACCCATTTCGTACTATTATACGAATTACTTAAAGTCGGTGCTAAACATAACATTTATAATCGCATCAACGATCATACCTAGTACGTTTGGCGGTAATGAAGACAACATCGCGTAAGCTCGCTTATATTTGTTTGAAAATTAATTTCAAAAAGTGATTTCATGTAAAAATTTCGTCGTTTAGTTGTAACTAAATTAGATAATTATTTTATACCTTTTTCTGCATTTTATTTTATTTTTGAGTTCATATTATTTTATTGTTGCATTTAATTTTTTTGAAGTCAGTTTTATTTTTGTTGTCCTAACAGTAACAAATAACTTTTTACTCTTTTAGCAACTGAAAATGTGTTTTTTGACTTACATTGCTTATTGGCAAAGTTAGATGTATTCTTAAAATAATATTCAAATTTCGGAATGTCGCTATTATATTATTTTGTTGAATAAATGGATGCATTAAATATGTAGTTAAAATTTCAAAATAATTAATAATGAATTTCTGATTTACAGGCTCGGAAGTCATTGACAGTCAATTTAAGGCTTTGCATAGTGAAATAACTGGGCCTATAAGAATTGCTTTCCATTCTATTATAAGAAAAGATTGACTTTATTTTTAAATTTTTGAAAAATCAAAAATTGTCTAATTTATCTCATTTCCTAGGACTAATCAGCTTAATAGGTGATTCGCTCTAAAACCCCCAGTTTAATAATTATAATAAGTAACCAAAAGATTTGTTACATAGAGTTAAAACGTAATGCAATTTTTTCTCTCTCTTTTTTAAAAATAAATTGTGAGTGAATTTGAGGGTTGCAGAGTGGAGGTGACAACTGAAATCGATCCCGCACTGTTTGTAACTCTTATGAACAGCCCTTGAATGAAATGGATGCAATTTTTAGGGAGAAATCAGAGGGATTCTGGCTATACCAAATTTAATTACTTTCAATAGAATTCAAATCAATAGAGTTGATAGCTTTTATTTTTAATTTGAAACTGGGTACAAGTGTCGGGGAATGTTTTTTAAATTTATTAAACGGATATGTCCGATTGAATTGTAAATTATTCATTTCATTCAGGATTGATTTAGGGGGGGGGGGCAAAGGGACATGTGCCCCGGAGCAGCAATATTGAAATGGGAAATTTTTTGTATATATTTATCATTGAGGGTTAGACAGAGTTTTTTAAGCCCCCCCCCTGACAAAATACCTAAATTCGGCTCTGCCTGTATGAATATGTTTCGCATACCTGTTTATACCTATACTTATACTAATACAGGGTGTCCCGTATTATAACAATAAACCATGAACAGGGATAGGGGCAATTTACGACGGTCCAGAACGTATTTTTTTGCATGTTAGCCTGTAGTTTTCGATATTATAGGCATTTTTTGAAAATGGTGAAAATCCCTACCTGTTTTAAATATTTATGGGCTACAAATTTACATATTTCATTATTCTAATTTTGCTAGGTATCCTGAATAATCCGGTATTGACCAGAATTAAAATAAAATCATAAGTACTATACTTTTCCCGAAAGATTAGTTCAATTTGATGCGACATAATTGATTAACATATTAAATAAAAAAAAACACTATCAAAATATGTATTTTTAAATTAGCTAATTTTGTCAAAAAAGGCAAATATATTTTTTTTAATGAAATGAAAGTACGCTACAGTGTTGTACTGTTTTGAATTCCGAATAAATGGCCAATTTTTTAAATAATTTGCCATGGTAATTTACTAGACTTTTTTACATTAAAAATCATCAAATTTAGATGATCAAAGTTTTTTCAGTCCATAAAAATATTTTTTTTCTTCCAAGTTTTAGTACTTATGATTTTATTTTGAATTCTGACCAGGATTATTCAGAATTCAAAATTAAAAATTAGAATATAAATATAAATTTGTAGCTTCGTATTTCGATGTTTGGGGCAGAGTAGTGATTTTCATTATTTTCAAAAACAATTCTAAAACTGAAAACTATGAGACTGTCTGGGCCGTCATTTCAAAAGGGGAGATAAATTTAGCTTAATTTATCGTGCGGAGAATTTGCCACTTCTCGAAGCCCTTAAAAAACTTAAGTGGAGGAGGAATAGTTAATGGACAAAAGGCGGAGAATATACCACTGCTCGAAGCCCTTTAAAAACTTAGTAAATTGGATTGTATCTAACTTTCTGAGATTTGGCTCGTGATCCCGGCTTCTTTCCTTCTACTCTGTTCTTTTCACGATGGAGGGGCCATCCCATACAGGCCTTTAGGGGATGCACCTTCTGGTGTATCTCCTTCTCACATCAATATCATTAAAAAATTGCCCTATCCCCTGTTCACGGTTTATCGTTGTGATACGGGACACCCCTGTATATAGAATTCTTACGTGTTTATTGGATAAAAATACTTATTAAGATATAAAAATAAACGAATTTATTTTATAATCTTTAATCTCGATATATATATTTCGGGTGACTAACCCATCTTCAGGAGAAACAGAAAGTAACTGACCGATAATGAAATTGAATATGTCAATGGTAAAATTATGTAGAGAAAAGTAGGAGTCTAATTTTGTTTAATTTTGAATGGCCTTTTGAGAAATTCGACTTATCCAGGTCACATTGTTTCTGAAGATGGGTTAGTCACCTGAAATATATATATCGAGATTACGACTTCCAAAATAAATTCGTTTATTTTTTTATATCTTAATGTGAAACCTACCAAGTATTTTTTATCCACACGAAAAATGTTTCACCAAGTACCAACACCAAAATTCTTAAAACTATCTTACGTGTTTGATTAAAAATGTATTCTTTATATATAATACTTATGTATAACACAGGTTTTAACCAAGATAGCCTTTATTGAATTTTCATTGCAGCCAAAACATATGTAGTTATTAAACAACAGGAAGTTATATCGAGACCAAGGCGATGTTAGTCTAACATAATATATTGTAGATATATAGGCGATAAATTTTAATATCGTTGTGTATTCTATACATACATATAATATTGAAATTGAGAATATTGCGAGCATTGATTTATTTCAAAAATGTAGACGGTGCTAGCATTTTGATGAATTCATTTTCTTGTAACAGAAAGAAAGAGATCTATTTTATCAATTTTATTTATTCCAGGTTCACAATAGCTTGCTTTATAATAAAATAATAAATAATTTTATTAACGCTTTTAATTATTATTACTACTAAAATTATTTAATTAAAACTAATAATATGATAGCTTTTCTGCCTTCTGAGTCAAGGGTCCGTGGTTACAGCTTCCAAGAATTTTTAAATATAATATATCTTTTTTCTTAAATATTTTATTTATTTATTATATTATGTTAAATTATAATGTTAATTATGATATATCCATAATGTGACTGAATTGACATGTTGAATCCATAACAAATGCATAGCCTGCTGGGTGGCTTGCGACTCAGCCTCTGATAAAACAATCAGAATTATAAATGAGAAATATCTTATTTTATCGATTTTCATCTAATGTATATTCACACTATGCCTCATAAGAAAAGGTAAAGGTCAATTTTGTAGTTTAAAAGAAATTGTATGAAAGATATTTTCTTTCAGGAGTAAACAACGAAAATAAAAAAGTTTTATTTGCTTATTAGATATTTATTCAATGATGGAAATTTCATATCTGCTATTTTCATTTATCTTTAGAGACTAAATAATGATGATGAAAATGAATTTTAGTAGGTTTATTTGAAGTACAATTTTGAAAAAACGCAAAACTCCGTTGAAATTGTTTTTAAAATTTAAAATTAATAGATAATATAAAAATTGATTTGATTATTAATAATTTAATTCAATTTTGAAACGAAATCGATACAGTACTTTTTGAGAAAATTCGTCAAAACCCTGAAAACCGTCTATGAAAGGCCAGTTTAAATATTTTTAAAATTCACGTCCATGTCATAAGTCAATATTTCGTTTCATATGACTTTTTTAAATTTTTTCAAAGGTATCTCGTTCTTTTTCAAAACATCGTTTTTTAGATCGTCTAGTTGGTTTTTGGACCATTTTTCAAAAGTAATTGCATCGATTTCGTTCAAAATTAAATTAAATTATTACTAATTATTTGTTATAATATCACACTTCCCATATTTTGAAAAAAAAATTTCAACGGAGTTATTAGTGTTTTTTTAAATTGAACTTGAAATAAACTACCTTATAAAATACAAATTTCTTAATAATAATTATTTAATATAAAAGATAAATGAAACTAATACGCAGATATGAAATTTCATTATATTTGAATAAATATCTAATGAGAAAAAATAAAACTTTTGCCATTTCTAGTTGATTGTTCTAGAGAAGAAATTGAATCTTTTCATACAATTTCTTTTAAATTCAAAATTTTAATCAAAATGATATTTTTTATATAATAAATATACTGTGGACCTTCAGATAGATTAACTGATAAAATAAGAATGTTTTCTTCCTTATTTATACCTTTGGTCTATTTTATCAAGAGGTTGGGTCGCAAGTCACTGCATCAGCGAGTCATTTGTTACGGTTTTCAGCTAATTATTTAAAAACTAACTAGATTAATTTCGTTCAAAATCGATATAATTATTATTAATCGATTGTCTTATATACATTATTAATTTCATATTTTTAAAATTATCAAAGTAGTAAATTAGCGTTTTTTCAAATTGACTTCAAAGAACTAAGCTTTAAAATTTTAAATATTCTAATAAAAACTGTTTGATATAAAAAAAGATAAAATAAAATATTTAACCCACTACAAAATTTCATAATTGAAATGTTATTTTCTTATTAGAATGATTACGTGTACTTTCACATAGATAACTGATAAAATAGATTGTTTTCTTTTCCATTTATAAATTTTTAGAAATAGTTGTATCAAAAACCAGTAAGAAATAGAAAATTATACTTTGAACCCGCCTGAACCAAATTTTGAATAATTAATCTTGTAAGTTTTGTAATGGCAAGAAAATGCAAAAGCTAACCACCCAAAATGTGGGGTCAAAAGCCTAAAACATAAGAAAGGATCAACTAAAGGAAAATCTGAGAGAAATTGTAATTAATATCCAACAAATAACCAAATAAACTAATTTAATTTCCTTTTTTAATTTATTTATGTTGTGACATAATTCACTTTTCAATTTTCATGACATTATTATTTTTACGTTTGTACATTTAATGTTTTATGTTTGTATTTAAACTTACCTGCAAATTGCTATACGCTAAAATAAATAAATAAAATTAGTAATTTAATTTAAATGTTGAATTGTTTTTAAGTAGTGTTAAATGAAAGTGGTATTTTGCTCACAAGTCACACCATAAAATTTTAGATTAATTTCTTACTATATTTCTTATGATATTTCAGCAAAACAATTTAAATAAATAATTCTTGCCGTCAGGTGTTGGGTGGCGTTTATCTTTATAATGGATAAGAGAGGTGAAATATCCAGACAATTAATGGCACACCTGCCATAAGCAATGTTGTTGTTGTTATTTGCGAGTGTTCCTGTGATTGGAGGTCAGGAGGCCCCTGGGCGTGTCCCGCATGACCATGTTGTTTCGCAGGGTTTACTCGTCCATCACCGGCGACGGCTTAACAGCTAATGCCCTAATGGGGCAGATCACACACTATTTGTTCTAAGGGGCCTTAGCCAGCTTGCTTTAATCAATTAATTGCTGTGTTATTTCCCTACTAACAGTGGCTGGCAGTTATAATAAATGAACTCGGGGGAGCAGCCACGTGGCAGTAGATAAAAAAATTGAGGTATTTTCATTAAAATTCCATTAAATTCTATCAAAAAGCTTTTTACATTCACCTATTGTTTCTAAATGAGTATATAAATAAATACAAATCTACATTTCTGAAGAATTTCTCTTTTTATCAATGGAATTTTAAGAAATTTGAAAAAATAGTTGCTTTAAGAAATAAATATAAAGCAATTATAAACAAATAAATATTTTGAAAATAGACAATGATACAAATTGTCTTGGAGATGAAATTACCTTGAATAAAAATAAAAAATAAAAACACTTAAGAAAAATTATTTTAAATACACAGTAAACTTTCAACAAAATTTTACTTTACCATACAGGGTATGGTCAAGTATTGTAATCGTGCATGAAAAAAGTGTTTTTTTTCCTTCTTTTTTTCAAAATATCTCAAAAAACGGCTGAAACTATTTTGATTAAAAAAATTGAGCGAAACCATGGCATTTCGCTCTACAAAAAAGCCCTAATAAGCGAACATCGAAAAAATTAAATTTTTCGAGATAATAATTGGTTTGTCAAAATGTCTGTTAGTCTGTGAGTTAGCAAATTTTGTGGACGAGCTAGCTCAAAAACTAGTTTAAATATCGAAACCAAATTTCACACGTAGTTTTGGTCCATTGAGATTAAGAGCTGATTAGATTTTGGTGCGTATCGACGCAAAATTAAGGGGGTGGAGGGGGGGGGTTAAAAATTAAAAATCTAGGCCATTTGAGCAAACTCATCCAAATTTTGTATACACAATCAGTGGGACCCCAAAAGTCTAAAAATCCAAAAATTAAGCGCCCAAAATGGGGAGGGGGGATGTAGGGTCAAAAAATTAAAATCTAGGCCCTTGTACCAAACTCAACCAAATTTTGTATACATAATCAGTGGACCCCCAGTAATCTAAAAATGCAAAAACTAACCCCCCACCTCTACATGATTATAAATAATTTTATTAAATATTAAATATAAGTGAGGGGCAAGGTTGTATGGTAAAGTCAAGTGGATGGCCACATCAGAACACGTCAGCTTATTTAATTTGGGAATATTTAGGATTCCTTTTAAAAATATAACTGGTCTCTTTTAGTTTTCGTCTCTCCATCCATCTCTCACATCATTCATTGTAGCTCTTATACTAAATTGGATAAAATCTTGAAATATCAAGTATATCTATACTATACTTTTTTCCCATTAATAAAAGTCGAATTTCTTCTCAAAACTAGATGGTAGGTGCCTAAATTTGGAATCAATAAATCTTTAATTGAAATATATGTCATGTATGTGCATTTCACATAGGTCTAGATTGCTTTTTGGCGCTCGGGTTCGATTTCTGAGGGGAGCGAAGTAAATACAACACTTCTAACACCCAATAAAACTCATATATAACATCGCCGATTAAGTAAGGGACAATCACGGGATTTTTCCATTAAAATCAAAATTTATTAATGTTGACAAATACATTTTTTAGTCTAAAGAGTCCAAATCTTACAGATGTGAAAGTTAAAACTACAGTTAGTTATTGCCTCACAGCAATTGTAATTTGGCGGAGAGGCAGTCCAGGTTAATGAAACCCTAATTTTCAAATAATAAACATCAATTGGAATGTCATTTTAACCTTTTTTCACGTAACTTTTCATATGATCTTCTCTTCTTCTTAAGATAGTTGTTTCGAGACAATACTAGCAAAAAGTTAATGCTAGAGTATATAGAACAGACAATAAGGATTCATAGTTCATAAGCCCAAAACTTTTTGCTGTTTATGTACCAATTCTAGCCAATCCCGTGCTCGTTTGACAAATTTGGCACCATTGTAAGAGATTGAATATTTTTTTATTAAAATGACAGATAAAATACATTTTAAATTTCTATAAAAATCGTTTTGTTATTTTTTAACAAATGTAATCAAAGCCCTCGTTACACCTTATGAAAATTATAATTTTGAAAAAATCTAGCGCATGCATCTTTCGCTGGTTAAATAAATGCGCTGTTGCCAAATTGTTTTTAGTCTTATTTTTTTTATACATTTTTCATTATTTATTCCTTATTATCTCAGAAACTGTCTTGTAACTATGAATCAAAATTGTCTTAAAATATGTATTGGTTATTGTTTAATGTTGGTTTAGTTTTTTATAAAAATGCTAAGAAGGGCTTCTTAATCATAATTAAATATGTATGTAAATTTTCCGTATCCCGTATGTGCAATGTATAAAAGTCTGAAAAACTCTATTTTTGAAATTTAATATCTCCGGAACTGTATTGTTCATAAATTTCGTTTTTCCACCAATCGATGCAGAAGTATTTAAATAATAATCTGTCTAAATTTCAAAAAAATATTAAGAAAACGCATTTGGCGGAATAACTACCTTAAGGGTGTAAAAAGGTCAATGGAGGAAGCATATAACCGCATTCTTAATTGTCTTTTCAATCAGTGTTTTTCGAATTGATAGACCTTGCCAATACGTGATCAGAATTTATATCATCTATGTAAGAAAGAAAACAGGAAAAGTTTGCGATTATATACTTTTAAATTGTCCTTTTTAAGCTATGAAATAGGGGGAAAGATTTTCGGAAACGATGGCTTATTAAAAGATCAAGTTGATACAACATTCCAATTAAAGTTTATTATTTGGAAATTAGTGTTTCATTATCCTGGACTACTACCCCGAATTTCATTTATATTTATCAACTAAAATACTCCACCGCAATTTTTTTTCAAATCGACCAATCTGGCGAATTATTTTGGTGTTTTTAAGGTTTAATTTTTTTCTATAAAACTGTCCTAATTTTTTTGGATTCCGTTCAAAAGAAAAACGGAACCCTATTAGTGTCGATACAATGTCTGTCTATCCATTAAGAAACAAACTTGAAATTTACAAGTTATATGTATTCATTTTCCACAAAATCAAAAATCGTAGTAAAATGTTAATCGAATGATTATCTTGGGTATTTTCGAATTTTTTCGTTATGAAAGGAATTTTTTCATAATTTTATATGTCCAGTGGTTTGGGAATTCCATTAAGGGCAATATCTTTCGAATATGTGCATTTTTAACCGACTTCAAAAAACGAGGAGGTTCTCTATTCGTCTGATTTTTTTTTTTGTGTCTATGTTACCTCATAATTCCGCCAATTGTGAGCCGATTTTGAATTTTTTTTGCATCGGGTTCAGTCCAGCTTCCGATTGGTTCCGTTTTTTTTTCATTGGTATTAGACCTTTTTTGTTAGGTTTGTTCAGGCCTAACTTCTTTGTTTATGAACCGATTTCAATGATTCTTTTTTATTGGAAAGGGGGTATATTAATTTGGTCAAGTTCTGATGATATGATCTCTATTAATAACATCACAATAAAGAGAAAAATAAAAATAATTTTAAGAAAAAATAAAACCGACTTCAAAAAATTAAATGAAACAAATAAAATACACTAAAAGGTATAAAATAATTATTATCTTATTTAGTTACAACTAAACTACGAAATATTAACATGAAATTACTTTTTGATGTCGGTACCAAACAAACTATACTTATAAGCGAGCTTACCTTCCAAACGTACTAAGTAAGTAAGATCCGTCGAGTGCGATTCATAAAAGGTATATGTTTGGCACCGACTTCAAAAAGTAATTTCATGTTAATATTTCGTCGTTTAGTTGTAACTAAATAAGATAATAATTATTTCATACCTTTTAGTGTATTTTATTTATTGCATTTAATTTTTTGAAGTCAGTTTTATTTTTTTCTTAAAAATTATTTTTATCTTCTCTATATACGGTGATTTTAAAGTGGATTAAATTAAAAAAATAAGAATCAACTTATTCTTTTGAATAAAATCTTAACAGAGATAAAGTAAGTGACCCAAAAGTGGACATACCTCTTAAAGCGGACACCTTAAAACATTTGTGTTTAAAATAAAGGCAAATATAGGCCCCAAATTCTTTATGTTATGTTTGCCACTCTTTGCAATACTGTTCAGAAGTCAATGGAATTGCAGTCGACAGAATTTGGGGCCTATATGCCCTTATTTGAAACATAAATGTTTCAAGGGGTATGTCCACTTTTGGGTCACTTACTTTATCTCTGTTAAGATTTCATTAAAAATAATAAGTTGATTTTTTTAATTTAATTCACATTAAAATGACCGTATAAGAAGAGTCAAAGTGCCCATATTGGAAAGATATTGTCCTTAATGAAATTCCCAAACCACTGGTCATATAAAATTATGAAAAAATTCGATAGATATTTCTATTCCTTCCTTCTATTTTTGTTATTTAAATTTCAACTGCAAACTATTTGATATTTCAAGAATTTTGGAGGATATGAGTTAGGTATGGTCACTCTCACTACCCGAGTACGATTCTACATTGACCGACTTATTTTTATTAATTTCAGTTTGCTTTTTTTTAAAACTAAAATATCTTTATACAATGGTTCCAAAATCCTTAAATATTTCACATGAATATTTGAAAGCTGTGGAGAGAGGAATGAAGAATTTTATTTGTTTCTTTCATTGACTCTTTAAGGTAGTTCTTTCACAAATGCGAAAATTCAAGAAGTTTTTGAAACTTGGAATATAAGTCATTAAAAGCATAATAAACACACTGTTAAAATTTGAAGACGATTTACTACACCAAACATGAAATAATTGCAATTAAAAATGACATTTTTAACATAGAGTAGATAGGGAAAGGGTGGGGATATGATCATTATTTTATTTTTTTCATTAAAGGACTTTCACCATCTTGATGAAAAACTATTATTTGTTAGAATAATATATTCGGAGTAACTTAAAAAATAATTGAAATTATTTACCACGTAGTTTTGATAAAAAACAAAAACAAAAAAAATTGGGTGATTATTTTTAGTGGAGGGGATTTAAGAACAATCGCTTGGAAACGATCCATTCATAAAAAGGATATAGTAGTGTGAGAAGTACAGTCACGTTAAAAAACATAACCTAAAATTTTAGCACCGTTCATATGTACGGATTGGTTACGAGACCAAAACTTTTTGTGTGGATTGTCGCGAAAGAACTACCTTAAGTTTAGATCAGGGGTGTCCAACCCGCGGCCCAGCAGTGCAATGAATGTGGTTGTTTAACAAAAACTAGGGCCTCTGATTTTTATACAAAGATTGAAATTTAGTCAGTGATTCTGAATTTTGAAAAATATCAAAAATTCATGGTACCAAATACCACGATAATGGAAAAAAACTTTTTATATCATACCTCGTACATACAAATATGATTGTTAAAAAATAGAAACCCTGTCGACAACTAATTAGAGAAAAAGTCTGATGTGAAATAAGAGCAAAGTGTGCTGAAAAAAGAAAACCCTATCGAGACCTATCTGACTAACCATATCAGTGATTATTCTGTCTTCTTTCATTCATTTCTATTGTATTAAACCTATGTATATGTTATTTTTACTGAATTTTGCATTTTTCCAAATAAACTTTTTTAAAATTAAAAGTAATTAAAAAAATTCAAGTCTTCTATTAATTGTTGACTAAAGTACTATTTAATATTAAACCGCCTTTTTCAATAAAAAAATTCATAACTTTAACTTATATATGTTTTAATTTCAACCATGTATGCTCATTTCTGAAAAATACCTTCTAGATTATTAATTTTACTACCCACTGTCTCAGCGATAAAAAAACTCTCGACTACAAGGCGCTTGTTTGAAACAGAAAAAGTAATTATCATAAATAATGAAAGAAAGAATTTAAAAAAACGTAAGAAAGATTTTCTTTTTGTTTCAGAGGAATTTCTACCAACCACTTCATTCGAAAGGTAAATCTTTTGAAATTTATTATTACTATTTAAATCTATTTATTTGAAGAATCTGCATAAATAAATACTAAAAAAAAGAGAATTTAAATGGAATGAAATAATATTACATCTAAAAAAAGAGGTGAAGAGGCAAAGTATTTAATTATTACTCGGTATTCCAGACGAAGCCTGCCTGAGTGACAACTTCTGATTACTAAATTTTTTAATAAAAAAATTGTTAATAATGAGGTTAATTTCGAATAAAAATCTTTGTTTTGATAATATTAATAAAAAAATTTATAAAAAAAAAATAAAACCGACTTCAAAAGGATTAAATGCAACAAATAAAATAATAAGAACTCAAAAATCAAATAAAATACACTAAAAGGTATAAAATAATTATCTTATTTAGTTACAACTAAACGACGAAATATTAACATGAAATCACTTTTTGAAGTCGGTGCCAAACATATACATTTTATGAAACGAACTCGACGGATCTTACTTAGTACGTTTGGGGGGTAAGCTCGCTTATAGAGTTTGTTTAGCACCGACTTCAAAAAGTGATTTCATGTTAATATTTCGTCTTTTAGTTGTAATTAAATTAGATAATTATTTTATACCTTTTAGTGTATTTTATTTTATTTTTAAGTTCTTATTATTTCACAAAGAGAAACAAAGAGGTTGTCCTCTGCTTGATGCCCACCTCTTTGTTTCTTTTGCGTGAATCAACAACTCTGCTACTCTCGGCAAAACAAAAACTTTTCAATCTTATTATTTTATTTGTTGCATTTAATTTTTTTTGAAGTCGGTTTTATTTTTTTTTATAAAATTCAATTCTAAATATAGAAATTTTCTCGAAACGTTTTGAGGGTTTTAAATGAATGTTTAAAGATTTTTTTCTAAAAGATTTTATTTATTACAATATTGCTCAAAAGAATTGGAGATTTACGTTATATCATCAGAACTTGAACAAATTAATATGGGACCACCCGTAAGGTAACCCTTTCTAATAAAAAAAGAATCATCGCAATCGGTCGACGTGGCATAAAGTTCTCGCTGAACATACATAAAATAAATAAATAAATAAATAGTTAGGTATCTTGACTATCTTGGAGCTATACTGATCCAAACGCAGAAAGAATAATTAAAATCGGTTCATAAACAAAGAAGTTATGGGTGAATAAACATATCAAAAAAGGTCCAACACCAATGAAAAAAAACGGGACCAATCGGAAACTATACTGAACCCAATGCAAAAAAACTCATCAAAATCGGTTCACAATTGGCGAAGATATCAGGTAACATAGACACAAAAAAAATTCAGTTGAATTGAGAACCTCCTCCTTTTTTGAAGTCGGTTAAAAAGAATATTGAGATTTTTTTCTCATTATAAAAAAATTTAATTAACACAAAAACGATTTCAAGAAATAGAGCTGGAATTCTACAGTAGTGCTTTTGTTAAATTCTGTTGGTTCCAAATAACTTTTTATTTTTACATTTATGAATAACTAATTAACTAGACTATCAAATATATTGAAACATGTATCATTCGACTCAGAAAAGTTGAATTATTGATCTATATAATTTTGTTGAAAATTGTATAAGTTGTATAGAAGTTATAGCCCCTTTAAAAGCTCGGTCCATTTATGTTAAAAGGACAATTTTCAATCATTTATTTCTCGGTAATGGGACAGACGATCAACTTCAAATTTAGGGAATAAATGATTCGATGGTAAAAATTTGAGAATTTTCTTATAAAAATGAAAACAATCCCGAGCCCCCTTAAAATCAAATTAGTATTTTTTGAGAAATGGCAAAAAAAAAACATTTTTCAAACATGATTACAATACGGTATGGTAAAGTAATATTTATTTCGAAATCCCACTTCTGCTAATACTTGTCTACTCGTTATGTGCATTCCATATTTATTTATTTCTCGGATTATGCATGGCGCCTTAAAGACCGCTATCTAAACAAGTAACGAGTAGTATAAATATCTTTTAGATCGTGTAAACGTCGATTGGAAGACCTTGACTTTTTGTTTATAGCTACTTGAAAAAACTAAATTTATCACCATTAAGTAAAAAGAACAAAATAAATAATCATTATGTATTTTGATGATGTTTTATTTATTTATTTTTTAAATTAATTTATTTTTTATTTAATCTGGACCAATTTCAAAATCAACCAATCAAATTGGTTGATGACTAGAAGGACCTAAAAACCAAAATAAATATCCTTATTTCGAATGAATTATTTTATAAAAAATAAAAAAATTTCATTATAACATCACGAAAAAAATTTAATTTTGCTTCCTGTCTCGAGAGAGAATGTTTACAAAAGGTCCCCCCCCCCCCCTTAAGATGAATTTTTGAACTTAAACAGAACAATTTATTCTTTAGTTAATTAATTACCCAAATTTCTTTATAAGAGTAGCAAAAATATAATTTTATTAAAATATAACCAAAAAACTCCCTTTTTGCACCCTGTCACGAGAGAGAAATGCTTACAAATGGTCCCCCCTTATGATGAATTTTTCAACTTTGATAGAACAATATAAATTCTTTATTAAAATAATTATCCATATTTCTTATAGATTATTTAATAAAGGTATTAAAAAATATAATTTCCTTATAATATCCCAGAAAAATTGCCCTGTCTCGAGGGGGAAATTTTTACATAGTGTCTTACATTATGATGATATTTTTGAATTTTGATAGAAAAATTACAATAATTTTTTCTAAATAAAGAGTATCGAGAAATTTGAAAGAGTAAAATTTTAGAAATTAAAGAAAGCTACCCACTTTTAGAAATTAAAGAAAGCATACCCCCTTAGGAGTAGATTGAATCTGTTTAATATTCTATAGAGTATTTAAACAACTTTAATCTAATTCCAAAATAAATTTGAAAATGAGATTCTCGTTTTATATGAATCAGATCTCTCGATTGAGAATAGAAAAGGCGAAGAAAAGGCTTTCCCGGAGGAAATATGAAAGCCCGTGCAGAGACAGCTCTCTCTCTTTTCATTCGCCAAGAGATTTTAATCAAAATAGGAACGAGAACGAGTTCTATTTATTCAGTTCATTCGCCGTTGGTTGGAATATTTGATTTCACAATATAGGTTGAGATTTAATAGAAAAGGCGACCATTCGAGTCGCGGTTCATATCCGTCGAAATGGAAGAGTAATGAGTTCTAGTGGGTTGGAGTAGCAGGTCCTTATTGCCTAAAAAAATAACTACTCGTTGAGTGAAATGATAAATAAATAAAGTGAAACTTCGAACAGGGTCGGGGCTGGGACCGTGCCGGTTAATCAAATAGACCAGTTTCTAACCTTTTCTGTTTCATTACCCCCCATATTATAATTATCCCCTGAGTGAATTAATTTGTATATGCTAAAAAGAATAGTATTTTATTAACACTATGGTCATATAAGGTAAACGCTCCAGTAATGGGCCACCCCTTTAAAATGTTAAGAAATGAAGGGTCTTTTGTTCCTAGGACAGTGGAAGGGATTCGGGCCATTGACTACTTTCTGCTAGGATACCTTAGCACTGGAATTCAGTTCATTCCTTTTGTTGCGACCTGGGATGGTTATCCCACTGCTGCGACCAATTTTGTTGTGCGCCAACCCTTGCTTGTAAGGTGTTCTTTTAATGAATGTTTATGCAAGCTGGGAATCTTCTTTCTAGGTTGTGGATAATGGATTCTTCCGGGCCTCCACGTGATGCAAGCTAGCATTTTCAAGTTGCGAAATATTAGGCATTTGTAGAAATGAGATTGCCAGACCAGGGATTAACATTAATTAAGGGAAATTAAGGATTTGGAAAAGTACCGTGGGAATGTTAGGGTAAGCTCAAGGGCCGAACCTCAACACTTTACTTTGTGTCAAGTTTTTGGATTATTCTGCTAAAAAGACGAATATTTGTGATTGTTTTAACTTCTGATTAAGAAATCTGTTAAGGAAAGTGATTTTTTTTCAACAAATAATATTTATTTACTATAATGCCTGTTAAGTGACTTGAAGGAATATTTAGTACGATAATATGTAAATAATTCAAATTGTACAGTGCATAAATTATGAAAAACTTAAGATTTCATTGCCAAAATAGGGTGGCCCATCATGGCATCAGAATTGTTCAACTGTCCCAGTAATGGACCAGCCCTCATGAATTAAGCTTACTTTTGAGAACCTCGATCGAAACCTAACCGATCAGTACAGGAACTGCCATTGTACTATGAATGGTTCCAATAGTGGGCGGGCTGGCCCATTACTGGAGCGGGCCGGCCCATTACTAGACCATAGGTATTTTCTTTAAAGTTTTAGAAAAATATGAATAAAACAGATAAATTTTGTTTTTAGTTACACCTCTTTGTAATTATATGATGTTATAGACTTGATAGACAATAGATTTTATAGATCACCCATTATTGGGGGCCCATTACTGGTACGTCGGATAAAATACTAGCCCATTATCCCATCAGGCTAGTTTTGGTATATATATTTTTGTCAATGTGCTAAAATGCGGTTACAGGTAAAGGACAGATAATAGAATTACAGGTAAAAATTTGGACCAGTTTGCTTAATATGTAACAGTGGAAACTCAGTTTCACTTCAATTTTTCTCTTAACCGGCCCATTACTGGAGCGTTTAACTTACCTACTTAATATACATACTACATAGGAATGGTAAAAACAGATTATAAAAATCCTTACTTTAAATAATAGGTCGAGTTAAAATAATAAAAGAAGAGCATTTTAAGTGTAAAAAGGTTGCACATCACTGCGGGTAACAAAAGAACAATAAAGCATATTATATCTATTATACTTTTATTGATTTATTTTTAAAATCATATTACCTAAATTAAAGGATGAATTCCGTTTCCTTTCATATTACACATTCAAAAGATAAATCCCATCTAGTCACTTTCCTCAAAATGGTCATATGCTGGTGCCATCAGATTTCTATAATTTTATTATACATGAATAACTTATCTCCTTTTATCTATCAGTAAATTTAATGTCAAAGCAGAATTAATATACGCGTATAAGATCACATTTCATATATCATATTTGTATGCTTCTCATGTTATCTTGAAATTGAAATTATAGAATAAAAAAATTTCTTTGGCTGACACCGAGGGGTGAATCGTGACCTAATACCGTGTACACCTACTTCCACTTCCATTTTCATTTCCAAATAGAAGACAATAGATGAAGGGACATTATCTAATGAATTCTACAATAATTTCACATAATTCCAAAGACGTGTACACCTAATTCCAATCGCGCTTCACCCCTCGGCTGACACCTATAACAACATAAAATAAATAATTTAAAACAACACTAACGGAAAATTAAATTAAAAGTAAATTTATTTAGTTGTATTTTGTTTTTGAAAAACCTAGATTAATATATATATATATACTTCAGATTTGAAGACAAGTCTTGCTTGTTAAGACTGATGGTTAGTTGATAAACTAAACCTAAGGTGAAATTAGAAAAAATTGTTAAAATTAACTAAATTTTATATTACTTTTTAGTTAGTTTAGTTCTGAAGTCGTTCTTGATAGATCTTGGATTAAAGATAAAAAAAAATGAAAAACCACATAAGGGAAAACCACCTTCAAAAAAATATTTATCGATTTTAACAAAGAAAAAAATTACTTAAGCATAGATATATATCACGTGAAACAAAAATATGTTAACAAATAACTAAAAGAGATCGTTTTTTACTTTTTTGCTTCGGACCCAAAGGACATATATTAAAAAAAACTTTTATTTCAAAATAGACTAAAGATTTCAAAATAATTATTTATCTTCATTCCCTAAAAAATTATATTACATACATCATTAAATATATGGTCCTTTAATTAAATTACTAGGTTTTACTCGGTAAGCCTAGCATATAGGCAATGCCCTAGCAGGAAAATCGTATAAAAATGGCTAATTTGACGGCCTTTTATACCTTATTTTTAAAGTGAATTAAATCTTAAAAAAATCAAACTTAAATCTATTTAAAGAAATCTTTACATAGATACTCCACATCCCATGATAAAAAATAAATTTTGACCCCACCAAAAATTTGACGCTCTTGAAAATAATCATTCTATTCCAATATTAATACGACTTTTGATTTCGATAAAAATGAAAGAATTTGTAAATTTTCTGTTTCTATTTTATTTAGGTAGTTAGTAAAATAACTACAAGGATATAAAATGAAAACACTAGTAAATGTACCCCCCCCCACACACATTCAAATAATTCTTGATTTTAAAATTGAAAAATAATAATTACGAGTATATATATGTATTGACCGGGGCACTTTTTGAGCTCTGAAGAGCACAAAATGTAAATTTTTGTTGAAAGATTTCATGTACCTATAAAGACCATCCATTTAGAATAATTAATAGAGATTGTGGTGTTAGTGTAATGTTCTTTAATAAAGATAAAAGTTAATAAATATATGAAATATTCATTTACTATGAGTTAGGTTTCTAGGTCACTTGTTTAATGTGAAACAAGTGATCTAGAAAGCCTAACTCATAGTAAATGAATATTTCGTATTAATTATATAATATTAACTTTTATCTTCATCCATTTAGAATCCAAAAGAATAAAAATTGATTGATTTTATGGGAATTAGAAGATTTCAAAAAAGGTCCATTTTTGGAGATGACTTTCTAATAATTCTTTTTATTCTTTATAAGTGAAAGTAAAAAAAATCATTACCAAAGAATATAAATGGATGAATTGGTGAGTAATCGATTCCAGGTCAATAATAAATTGTAAATAAGGTCTTTTGTTCTTGGCCGGGAATTTCGTGGAATTCCAATTAAGAATGCAGGGCATCCATCCATCCATCTCGCGGCTGATGCAGCTCGATTTCGTCTTAAGCCCACCCAGCTGCTGATTTTGCAAATGTCAGACAGACAGACGATCTGGGATGTTTATTTGCTTATCTCACGATTTCTTTCAATTCACTTGCTTAGCTTTTTTAAGCAAAAACAAAACAGGCTTTTATTTTGCTTCGGCCTGCTGGAATAACAAAACCCTCCGAAATACGCGTCTTCTTTTTGCTTTTACTTTTGAGCCCCCTCCCCCAGCCCTTGTACTCACAGAAAGCGTTACAAATCTGATTGAATTAATAAACACTCTTTTCATGATTCAAATAACATTTGGCTCAGCAGAAAATTAAATTACAATTATAGGAAAAATAAATGAATCTCTTTTTCATTTAAGAATTTATTGTCAATTAAAAAAAAATGGAATTTATAAAAGAATTAGCTGACATGTTCTGATGTGGCCATCCACTTGACTTTACCAAACAACCTAGCCCCTAAAATTATTTATAATCATGTAGGGGTGTTAGATTTTTCATTTTTATACTTCTGGGGTCCCATTGATTTTGTATACAAAATTTGGTTGAGTTTGGTAAATGGCCAAGATTTTCATTTTTTTGACCCTACCCCCCCTCCATTTTGGGAGGTTAGTTTTTGCATTTTTAGACTTCTGGGGGTCCACTGATTATATATATAAAATTTGATTGAATTTGCTCAACTGGCCTAGATTTTTAATTTTTAACCCCCCTCCACCCACCTTAATTTTGGGTCGATATGCACCAAAATCTAATCAGATGTTAATCTCAATGTACCAAAGCTAAGTGTGAAATTTGGTTTCGATATTCAAACTAGTTTTTGAGCTAGCTCGTCCACAAAAATTTGGTAACGCACAGACTAACGGACAGACAACCAGACAACCAGACAGACTAACTAACAGACATTTTGACAAAACAAAAATTATCTCGAAAAATATAATTTTTTAGATGTTCACTTATTAGAGTTTTTTTGTAGATCGAAATGCCATGGTTTCGTTCGATTTTTTTAATCAAATTAGTTTCAGCCGTTTTTGAGATATTTCAAAAAAAAGGGAAAAAAAACACTTTTTTCATGCACAATTACAATACTTGACCATACCCTGTATGGTAAAGTAAAAAAGTAATGACGCTACTTTAAAAAAAGGTATTCCTGTTAATCTACTCTAGTTAACCTTACAATGTATCCTACATTGTAGGTAAAATAAATTCATGAAAAAGAAACACAATTCATTAAAGGAGTTATTTTTGGAATTTAAATTCAAAAGAAAAAGAGTCTAAATTGATCAATATGAATTCGAGAAACAGAGAAAAATATATTAATAGTAAAATTTAATTTTTTTATTTTTAAATCCATAATGAAGTGTGTATTTTGGGATATATTTCAAGAAACAACAATTAGCGGAGATTAAGATCTTAGACAAAGCCAAGCAAAAAGTGAATCAAGGAGAAAGAAGAAAAATTCGATCCGCCAATCAGAATGTCAGATGTGACCACATGATCTCAAAAGAGCACAGAGGGAGAAGGCTCGTAAAAGAGAGAGAGCTCATATTATCATAGACTATCACATTGATATCATTACTATTCTTTGCTATAGTATAAAACATACAATACTATATACTATATTATACATTACTTTTTTATGATATATTACTATTCAATAATCATTAAAACCTTATACTATGATATACATTATTATATGATAAACATCACTATTTTAGTATTGATTACCAATATATATACGCTGCTCACTATATATATTAATATATTTTATTATTAATATATTACACGCTCCATCGCGCTCGTTCTGCATACGAGCCATCCTTTCATTCACCTTGCGCCTAAGAGAGTACCATTGTGGTGAGCTACAACTGAGAGCCTGGCGTCTTCATTTTAACGGTATATTGGAAGTACAGCCGGACGTCTACGTGGCCCTTTCCTGCTTTGTCTCCAGTACCGTAAGGCTAACAAGACCCTATATCCACCGCTGATTAGATCCACGATCATTGCACACCTATTTGATTCCACTTTTAATACCGGAGCCAGTCTGATAATCTGGAATCAATTCTAAATTTATACATTTCATTTTGTTTTATTTTTATATATTAATTTTCCAATTGCTAATATAAATAAATTGTCATATATTAATCTCTGTTTTAATCATTCTTTCGAGTACAACCTTAAAGAAAAATTTAATTCCCCTCCTTTAGTAGTTAAATCCCCTTACCTACCCTTCCCAAACTCACTTCAACCCCTCTAGTATTTCAATCACCCTTTTATTTTTTATTTTTTTCTTATTTTTTTATTTTTTTTTTATAATATCCATTTATTTAAATTTAAAATCAGTAAATTCATAGGAACCAATTTAAGACAAAGAGAATCACCCTGAGTTACACCACCAAGCGAAGCAGATCCATTTATTAGAGTAATAATAAAGTAAGTATTGTTAACAATTAAAAATATACCAGTAAAATTATTTTCAAAAAATAGATTAATAGCCTACTAAACCTATTAAAACCTTTTTAATCTAAGGATCGTGCTAGCATAATCTTGCAGTTTAGGCATTTTACATATTGCCGATGATTGGGAGACTTAAAATTACTAAAGAAATCAAAAGAGATTGTTTTCTACTAAATCCGAGCTGTCATGGATACTTTTTAGGGTTCTGTTTATAAAGTAAAATGGTACACTGTCCATCCGCCAGAGCATTGAAATTCGTATATACTAAATAAAATAAAAATTTTAAATTCAAGTTATATGTATTCATTTCCCTTTAAATTAAAAATCCTGTTTACATTTTATGTGGGGTCAAAAAAATTGTTCATTATGGATTGTGAGGTATCTAAAAAAAACATTTTAAGTAGAATTATGTTTATTTTTTCAATTTATTTCATTTTAAAATGACGGTTAAGGGAGCTTCAGAATGGTCATTTTTAGATGCATTTTGTACCTGTCGGCATTTAGTTTTGGAAATGGCCTAGCTTAAAATTATTAAAAATTTCTTTTTCTCTCTCTTTATCAATATCAAATAAGAACGAATTTAATATCTCAAGTATCTAGGGAATTTTAAAGTACAGTAACCTCGGTATGCGATCCGACTAACAATTGGGCAACTTATTTTTATACATGTCAGAAGACAATATTTACTGATTTCTTTAGAAATTTGAAATCTGCTACCATCGGCAATTTGAACTTTTATATTAATTTAGGCATTTAAAAGTGTGAACAAAATTTGAGTAAACTAAATTATTTTGGTTTAAGAGAGGGTCTCTATGTTTTAATTTTGAAAAAAGAATTAGAAGGAATTGGTTTGTTTAAAAGTTGCATGAATACTGTGAACTAATAATATTTTCTTGATATATTTGGATAACCTTTTTATCTAAGAGAAATATGAGAATGTATCTTTGATTCTCTTTATCATTGTTATTATTATTATTATTTTCATTATTTTTTATCGGACTTTCTTATTAAAGAGCCGACAAATGATTCTTTATAAGCATTTTTAATAAATTTTTCTAATAACTTCGATGCTATAGTATTATGATTAGGGCATCGCACGAAACGAGACCAAGACGATATCGCCTTAACGAAAACGAGACGAGACCGAGACTTTACCACTTTAACGAAAACGAGACGAGACCGAGACGATACCGCCTTAACGAAAACGAGACGAGACGATACCGCCTTAACGAAAACGAGACGAGACCGAGACGATACCGCCTTAACGAAAACGAGACGAGACCGAGACGATACCGCCTTAACGAAAACGAGACAAGACCGAGACGATACCGCCTTAACGAAAACGAGACGAGACCGGGACGATACCGTCTTAACGAAAACGAGACGAGACCGAGACGATACCGCGAGAGTCTCTTGTCTAAACTCGTGGTCTCTTGGTCTCGTAACCATTTTTGTGTGGTTAAATAGAATATTTTTTAAGGAATTTGGTGTTGGTACTTGGTGAAACATTTTTAAAAATTATTGGATAAAAATACTTGGTAGGTTTCACATTAAGATTAATGTGAAACTTACCAAGTATTTTTATCCAATAATTTTAAATAGAATATTGTATTGAGACGATATTTTCTCAAATTTCGTCTCGACTCGTCTCGTGCGAAGCCCTAATTATGACAAGGGTAACTACAGGGGGGGGGGGGGGGTTAAGACGCGGAGTGCATCATTGAAATTTCTGGGGGGGGGGGGGTTGAAAATTGTTGAATTTTAGGATTATAAATAAAATAAATTAAAGCGGTCAAGTCTAATAACCTCAACAAAAAGTAATAAAAAGCTCTTCTAATTCTTTAGAAGTGAATAAAACGGGGGGATGAATCATGAAGTTAGGGGTTGGGGGGGCATTTCCCTGATTATTAAACTTTTCATTTGATAACTGATTTGAGAAATTCTCTCGACAAAGGTTTGAATTTTAAATAAACGTTTTAAGATTGATAAATTACTTTTAAGAGGACTACTCCACCCACATGTAACACCTCTCTGTTAGCTAGGTATTGTTTTTTTGTTTAAAAAATCTAAATTTATTTTACACTTGAGACTTGTTTTTTTATTATTTTATTTATATTGAAATTTCCCTATTATTAATCTTTTTTTAGCCCGCCTGATAAATGATATTGCTTAGGAAAAGTAACAATAAATAAATGCAAATAGAAATTTATGAGCCAATTGTGAAGTTACGATATTCCAGTAAATGGTCATGTTTTAGGTAAGCCTGGCAGCCGACAACCCACCTTCTCTCCCTAAAGCTTCGAATAATGCATCAAAAAGCAATTTATGGGACCGAGAGGCTCTTTCTTCTAGGGCCAGAACTTAAGTTCACTTGGGGGATGATTTATTATATGAAATGGCAAAAAATTAACCATCTCAAATAATAAATTCCATGTATCTATTAATAAATTACACCACGATACTATATGATATAATACTATATTAACAAACAATTTCTTACTAGTAACATTATTCTAATTCCAGAAATAGTTAAGTACTAAGTTTATTAACAATAGATTGATTTACCATCAAACGGAATATGGTGAAGTATTGAAATCGGGTATGCAAAAAGTATTTTTCCTTAAAATTTCAAAAAACTAGTTTGATAAAAAAATTGAACTAGCTCATGGCGTTTCTTCTGCATATTCAAGAAAACCTACTACTAATATACGGATTGTTAAAAAAAATTGTAAATTTACTATATGTTTACAATACAAGTAGATAGAAAAATTAGAGGATTGCGTATAGTAAAAAGAAATACTATATTAATATTTATTGGTAAAATCACATTAATAACTCATTGCAAAAATACAAAAAAATAAATTGCAACTTTACTTTTTCTTGTATTAATTAGAAACGTATTAGTAAAAAATTATGTTGTAAGATTATAATAATTAATAAAGTTGTTGTAGGGAAACAAGGACAATAGCATATGCAAATAATTTTTTATTTTTAGCCAACGTTTCGTCAACTTTGTTGACTTCTCAGTTTGATGACTGGCCTGATATGTTTGCTAAAAAGGAATATTGATAAAATGACAAATATGCAAAGAAGTTAATTTATTTGAGCCCTGAGAAAGTCAATAAAGTTGACGAAACGTCAAAAAATAAAAATTATTTGAATAAGCTATTGTCCTTATTTATTAATTTAATCGATGGACATAAATAATCAAAATCACTACAATAAATATTACTAAAAAGTTTTGAGGCCGGACTTTCCTTTTTTAATATTAAAATTATATAAGAAATTTTTAACAGTTTGAGTAGTCATTGAAAAAATATTTTAAGAGACTTTAATAGAAACGTAACGGTTATATACCATATCTAGTCTACTCTTATTAAACGAGAAAAATTGTATATTTATTTGTTTGTATATATACACTCGGGAGCAGCTAAATCGACTCAACCTCTAAGCGCGCATACAAAGTTGTTTTTCTTTTAAATGGCCAAGCCGATATTTATAAAATAAATATATCTTTAAAGCTTATTTATTTAGCTTTATATTGATATCAATTTCAAGCAAGTCGGCTCATTACTTTTTAAATTATGTGATCTGAATGACAATGAAAGGAAAAAAGGGTGTAAAGGAAAGGAAAAGTAGGGATGTTCAAAATTAAAATAAAATTGACATTTTAAACATAACAAAGAAAATTTATTTTCTTAATAATTTGTGTTGCCCCCCTAGCTTTTATAACAGCCCGCATGCGATCCTGCATCGACCCGATGAGTTTTTTTATAAAATCTTGAGGGATGCCTTCCCATTCATCTAACAAAGCTGTCTTAAGCTCATCAATGGTCGAAGGTACCGAATTTCTGGCTCGAACCCTTTGTTTGAGGTGGTCCCACATATGTTCGATGGGATTCATGTCTGGGCTGAGCGCTGGCCACTCTATGGTGTGGATAGCGACTTCGGTCATGTATTGCCGAGTGACCATCGCAGTGTGGCACCGGGCATTATCATGCATCAGTAAAAAATTTTCCCCAATAAATCCTTTATAAGGAACAACATGATGCAGGAGAATGTCAGCAATGTAACGGTCAGCTGTTAGACCCCCTCCCCGGCCTCCACCAGGCACAAAAACAATATCTGTTTTTCCCTCCAGAGAAATGCCACCCCAAATCATGCAGGAACCACCACCATGTGACACTGTTTGAGAGAAACAGCATTGAGAAAATCGCTCTCCCTGACGCCTGTAGACCCGACTTCTCCTGTCACTTCCATGAATGCAAACTCTACACTCATCTGTGAAAAGGACAGCCCGCCATTGGTCGATACTCCAATTGAGATGTTCTCGAGCAAATTGAAGTCGAGCTTGACGGTGACGTGAGGTTAATTTTGGTCCAGAGGCAGGTCTTCTGCAAGTGAGGTTGGCTTCCTTCAAGCGTCTTCTGACTGTCCACCGACTGACAGCCAGACCTCGAACTTCTCTCAGCTGCTGCTGGACATCGACACCAGTGAGGTGGCGGTTTCGGAGAGACGTCGTGACGATAAAACGGTCATCCCTCTCAGACGTGCACCGGCGGCGGCGGGTATTCGGTCTCCGAGTGAAGGCACCAGTCTCCTGAAACCTTCTGTAGACTCTTGAGACAGTAGACTGACTTAAGTTCAATTGAAGAGCGACTTCTCTTTGGCTAAGGCTCTGTTCCAACAGAGCAACAACTTGAGCGGCAACTTCTGGCTTAGTATCCATGATTTTCTAAAAACAATTGTGTCAATTTGCGTAGATGTGTTCAGGTCAATTGCTGAAAATCGATTAATAAGAATAATTGGTTACATTGGTTTTTATAAGGAAATTGTAACTAACAAGTAGCGGCAGCTAGGAACAGCAATTTTTCCAGTTCAGCCATTCGGATCACATAATTTAAAAAGTAATGAGCCGATTGGCTTGAAATTGATATCAATATAAAGATAAATAAATAAGCTTTAAAGATATATTTATTTTATAAATATCGGCTTGGCCATTTAAAAGAAAAACAACTTTGTATGCGCGCTTAGAGGTTGAGTCGATTTAGCTGCTCCCGAGTGTATTTGTTTATATATTTGTATCTTGGTTATATTTTGAAAACGACTCTACCGATTTTGATGAAAGTCATGGTTTAGGGATTTTTGGGGTGACAATTCGATCTGTCACGGTCACATCTTCGACAAAATTGTTTTTGATGGGTTTTTTCGTAATCAAATTAATTATTCTCAGATGAAAATCCCATTCTTAGGGTTTTAAAAATGTTTCCCTTTTCCTTTTATACCCAGGCAGACAATGGGTTGTATGTTTCATTGTTCAAAAAGGCTGATAAGATTTAGGATTGATAGCTTAAATTTTTTAAATTGTTTTCTCGATGGTCTCACTATTTTATGAACGTTTAATGTGTTAACTGATTGAGCACTTGATAAAGTCCGGAAACGGACGAAACGTTGTGCAATAATTAATAAAATATAAAATTGTCCAAAAAACCCATTAATTTTTTAATTTTGTGTTCTCAAAGGCCTTGAAGAAGTATTGTGATTGTGGATTTTAACATATTTTGTTCTCCCTAAACTTTAGAAATATTAATAAACGTTTTATAATTGTTTTTATAAAGAACTTTATTTATTTAATAGAATAAAAAATAATCAAGAATTTATTTAAAAATATATTTCGCATAAGCAGGTCTCAATTTTCTGAAAAAACAACACATTTTGATAGGTTTTATTTATTAACAATTGGATGAATAAAAATGAATCATATGGTTGAATCAAAACAGGTGCAGGAGGTGGGGTGCAGTGGTGGGGAATCCGGGGGTAGGGCGAGGTTTCGGGGGTGGGGGTACAGTGGACGAATACTATATATATTTGTATTTTTTTTTAATTTGAAAACGGCTCTCAAATAAAAATCGACCTTTTTATCAAATTTAAAATTTAAAATAATATTAAAATAAAGGTTTTATCTGAAGGAAGAAGTTACCGAGCATCACTCGGTTCCTCCAGGTATACTCCTTAAATTGGCATAACCTTCCTAATAACGATCGTCGCTTTGGTCTATGTGCAAACGGTGAAAGGCCATTCCTAGAATAATAGAAATTAAGAAATTAATCTCTAATAGCCTGAAACAGGTCTGAACTTGTTTTTGACATCCTTCCAATGCCTTCTAGTTCTAGTTCTAGAGGAAGAGAGATCATACTACCCTCGCCCTTTTTAGTCATTTTGCTCGATCACATTCCAAAGAAAGAATCGCTCACTCGCATATTAATAAAAAAATGAAAACTTTTCCAAGACTAGGTACGGTAGAGCTGTCCTAGTTTGTATAACTTCCCGTTCTTTAGGAATCCAAACACAGAGAACTATAGAAAAAATCAAAGTTGAAAATAATTTTTAACCACGCTGACCAAATTTTTTTTTGCATATATTTAATTACTACTAATGCCGCCTGGCAGCCAGGATTAGGCTCCCTCCTAGGGAGTAATTTACGCTTCGTTATCTACAAAGCTATTAAAAATGCTTCAAAATCTATTGATCTGTGTCTCTGTGGTCCCGAACCCTCACAACAGTCAGAGATTTGAAATTTAATAGTTGACTTATATTAATTAATAAGATATCATAGTGAGTTTAAATAATTCACCTGTATTACAATATTTTACTTTCGATTATTTTAGAATTTTTTTTTCTTCAAAAACTAATTTAATCAATTTTTTAGTTTAGTTGCCTGTATTTTTTTATAAAAATTTACATGAATTTTTTTGAAAATAATTAATTTGAAACTTAATTTACCATCCTTGTTAAGGTTTTGTCCAGGTTTCTTTAACAACTTATGGCAAATGCCGGGATGGCTAATCACTCCTCCTGATATCGGGTTTTTGCGCGGAATTTGTAAATTACTTTTTGTCTTTTGATGGAAATCTATGGTCATGTTATTTGTTAATGAGCATACATTTCTATTTTTTCTTTTTTTTTTTACTTGTTTATTATTTGTTAAATTGTTGTAGTTAATTTGTATTGATGTTTATTAATGTATTGTAGCTAGATTGGATTGATGTTTGGAGGACCTAGCCACCGAGGACTTGTGCCTCTAAGCAGGTCGAGGAATAAAGATTTATTTATTTAAAAGCATTCATCGCGAACACTTTAATATCATCTACATCTTCAAAAACAAAATATAAATAAATAAATATATTTTTAATTAGATTATTGGATTTTTTAGGAACTGGAGATGGATAATAAAATTCAAAACATATTTACCATATATAATATTTTAATTAGTTTAATAAATCTTGAATAGACAGACAGTCCATGAGTCTGTTTCCCTGACATATTTTTATAACAGCATCCTTAGTGGCCCTCTGAGAACAAAAAAGATATATATAGATAATATTTTTGGATCAAAATTGTTTCTTTAAAGAGACACATTGATTATAATTAGTCAATATTCAAACCTGTGCAGACATGTAATGATTAGGTGGAAACTGGAATTAAATTAGCATGTTGTTATTTTTACTTTCACATTTATATTCATAGAATATAATGGGGAAGTATTGCGATGGCCTGTCTGGGTCCTGACTCTTTGAGAGCTTGTATCTCAGAGATGAATAAAGTTAATTTCATTTTGTAACTTCTAGATGGAAAGGAAATAAAACCGGAAATTGTGGTTCCTAGCGGCCAAAAAGGGACTCATTGGTCAGTGCTTACGTATGTATGTATGTACACATGTACTTATGTACCCCCCCCCCCCCATAAGTCTCAGACCTACAAAATTCGAAACTTAAGCTCGATATTTAAGGCATACAGCAAGCTTTTGATTGAAATTGGAAAACCGTAAGTGGACATTTACACGAAATAAACGAAGGGGGTCTAAATTAGTGGTGTCGCGATGATTTCATATAAATGAAAATGTGAAAGTCGTATGGTGAACATCCCAGTTGATTATTTATTATTTTTATTTTAGTTTCCTATTACACTTCTTCTTCCATGTCCGGACTTTGCGGCACGGTTGCGGAAGGATTAGCCGGAGTCCTTTTTAGGGAATCCCCGTTACTAGGGGGCACCACGTAGAGGTTCCTTCCATGCCCCCCGGGTTTATATTTATACAGGGTAATTGAAACTCCCATGCTACTACTATCACTACTACTAAAGTAGCCACGATTATTTTTTGTTTTCGAAAAAAATTATTCAGTACACATCTGTAATTTTCTAGTTTACTATTACATTTACTATATTAAACTAGCTGACCACCGGGCCTTCGTCCCGGCGTCACCTACCCCTGGCGGGGCGCTTCTCGTGCATACCAATTTAATAATTGAAATTTAAAATGATACTATAAATATTGAAAGAATGTGCTAAATGAAATTGATTGAACAAAAGGAACAATATTGAAAGATTTATTTAACACATTGGCTAAACACGATCACTATCTGACCAATCAGAATCGTTCTAATAATTTAACGCTTTGCCATTGGCTATGCACTGGCCAATCAGATCGTTTGGATCATACAAACATATACATCTACTTTTCCATTTTATATATATAGATTAATTGTAATTTATTACATATTAATTTAAATTGTCATCTCTAGGGAAGATGAAAATTATGAATCCCTATTTCGTTGTGGGGTATCTAATAAGTAAGATATATTTTAAAATGTTTTTCTAACAATATTAATAAGAGATATTTCAAGACATTTACCTCAACATTCCCGCTCTTTTTAGAGCCAAATTTTTAGGGAGCGAGATTAAATTAAATTTTCATTTACTTAATATTTGCTTCCGCCTTTCGTTTATATTTATATTACGCTGCGAAATAAAACGTTCCCCAAAAAACAATATTTTTTAATCTGCGTGTGGATTTCGGCTGTTGGCTAATTATTTCATTGAATGGGACGTTTTCAGGTTACGGGCGGCAGGTGGCCACGTCGTTTCAGGCAAATGCTCAAAAGCCATAAATAATGCCAATTGGGGAGGGTGTTTATCCTGAAGACAAGGCGATTGTTTTACTCCCCCGAGGGAAGACGTGAGAGAGATAAACCTCAGGGGGATTTTTATCATCTCTCTTGTGCCTTATCATGAGCAAAAGTTTATTTAATAAAAGCCGAATTTGGACCGAGGTGGAAAACGAAGAAGCTTTTATTCGGCATTCCTCACTCAGTTGCACTCTACTTTGAACATCGAGCAAAACGTTTCCCGAATACTGAATAACGACGAAAGGGTTTTTATTGAACAGTAGAGAATTGTTCTGAAACTCACTCAAGCAATCCTTTTATTTTAGTTGATTGCGATTAGAAAATTTATTGGTTCTCTTGGAAATCTTTTCCTAGGTGAACAGACGTTTGCTGTCTTTTTAGGTTTCCGTTTAAAAGTCAAACTGGATCCTATAAGGGCCAGTTGTATGTCGGTTATTAAAGTCTTGTTCCCGGCATGATGGCCAATCAGATGAAAGTGCGTGTCATCTGATTGGCCATCCGGCTTGGCGCAAGTTGAATTCTAAGGTTTTACCCTTTGTCAACTTTTACAAAGACTTTACTAACCGACATACAACTGGCCCTTAGTGTACTACAATATCTGTGCTGATATGGCCATCTAGTTGACTTTACCATTCTCTTGGTTCAGAGCCGTGCCGTACTATGCAGAGAGGCGACTGAATGAAGTGGTACCGAGCATAAGCACTCAAAATAATAAAATTATTAAAAAATGTAAAATTAGTAGTTTGTGCAAATAAATTTTTCATTAATTTATGTTTAACACTGCCAATAAATTTAACTATGTATAAATAATTCATCTATTTTGATTTTCTCTAGAAATTTTAACCCACCTATCGGTATTCGTCTTTTATGTTTATGAAAAAATTTAATGGTTAAAAACGTTATGATATTTTGTAGCGAATTTCTAAATGTATTTATAAAATCAATAAATGTTTTTTAGATTAATATTATCAAAAAATTAATAAAAGTAGATTAAATAAAAATAGAATTAGCACCTGGAACTTATGTAACTATATGTAAAGCATTTTTTACAGTCTTTATTGTATGATCAAATTCAATTTTTATTTTCCCTTTATGTTTTATAGGAAAAAATTAAATATTATATTATAAAATAATTTAAAATTATCATATCTAAAAGATATATATTTGTACAATTTTAATTTTCTTCGAAAACATGGAAAATTTCATTTCTTAAATAAAAAAAAAATAATAATAATAAACACCCACTGAACGTATAGACACGGAAATAAATAAATTAAAAAACTTTTGGCTACTATTAAAATGAGAATAAATAGTGCGCTATATTAATATAGAAATAAATATCCATTGACATTTTCAATGATTATTAATTATTAATTGATGATAACTACTTATTTCTAAAAAAAATATGAATAATAAAAAAATATAAGTATATAAATGGTATTATATAAATCTATTTTAATTAAAATATGTCAAAAAAAAATATTTGAGAAAATGCCAATAGCCTTGTGAAATTTCTGATTTTGACAAAAAATTTGAAATATCCAAATTATAGAAATTTTAATATATTTGGGATCAGTCGGTCCTAGAAAATTGAAAAAATATATTTTATTTGAAATATTTATCTAAAAAAAAAATTGTCGAAAAACGAAAAAATGGCAAGCCTTGTGAAATTTGTGATTTTGACAAAAAAAATTGATATATACAAATTATAGAAATTTTAATATATTTGGGATCAGTCGGTCTTAAAAAATTGAAAAAATATATTTTATTTGAAATATTTATCTAAAAAAAAAATTGTCGAAAAACGAAAAAATGGCAAGCCTATAGCCTTGTGAAATTTGTGATTTTGACAAAAAAAATTTGATATATGCAAATTATAGAAATTTTGATATATTTGGGATCAGTCGGTCCTAGAAAATTGAAAAAATATATTTTATTTGAAATCAATAAAAAAAAAATTGTTGTCGAAAAACGAAAAATGTAAAGGCTATTTATTATAGCCTTGTGAAATTTCAGATTTTGAATAAAAATTTGATATATCAAAATTATAGAAATTTTAATATATTTAGGATCAAACGGTCCTAGAGAATTGAAAAAATTAATTTAATTTTCATCGACTTTAAGTGAAAAAAAATATTGTTAATCTCAAGAGTAGGTGAAATGAAAGAAATCAGTAACTAAAGATGAGAGTAAATAAATATTATATTTAATTAATATTGATTTAATATGAGTTAAGGATTCTTGGTCACTTGTTTCACATTAAAATTAAAAAATTAAAAGATATAAAAAATGTTCTTTTCAATATATATATTTCGGGCTATCAACCCATCTTCAGGAAGTACAGAAAATAACTGTTATTTTCTCTACTTCCTGAAGATGGGTTGATAGCCCGAAATATATATATTGAAAAAGAACATTTTTTTACATCTTTTAATTTTTTAATTTTAATGTGAAACAAGTGACCAAGAATCCTTAACTCATAGTAAATCAAATTAAATATAATATTTATTTACTCTCATCTTTATTAAAGATGTTTCACCTTGCACCAACACCACAATCTCTACTAATTAATCAGTAAGTAGCAGTAGAATCGAGTTTCATTTCACTTTTGTTTTTTTTGTCGTAAAAATTAATCTGAGTTAGATTACCATTATGTAACCTTGTGTGATCCAACCACTCTCATCTTATTTTTAAGCTCAGAATAGGCAAGGTTATAAGAGACCTCAAAAATACTAGTCGAACGATAGACCAAGTCCGTTTTGACCCTAATTTGGAAGCTCACTTGAAGGGCATCGAAACCCCCCGCTTCTAAATTTATTAAACACCTAACAGGGCAAGTGAGTATAAACACGACCAATTCATCTCTTGACCTTGCGTGTTCTAAACCATGGAAATTGCACGATTACGAGGTGGATTGGACGAAAATCGTGTTCAATATATACCAACTAGCACTGAGAGAGGAGGAAAAAAATGAAGCGTCCTATGTACTTCCTTCATTGACCCTTTGAACCCTGAAGAGGATGAAAGATCTTCCGAATCTTCGGTTTCAAAATAATTTTAACATAAGAATAAGAGGAAAACATTTTCAAGAAATATATTTATATTACTTTACCATACAGGGTATGGCCAAGTATTGTAATCGTGCATAAAAAAAGTGTTTTTTTTCCTTTTTTTTTCGAAATATCTCTAAAACGGCTGGAACTAATTTGATTAAAAAAATTGAGCAAAACCATGGCATTTCGGTCTACAAAAAAGCTCCAATAAGTGAACATCGAAAAAATTATATTTTTCGAGATAACAATTGTTTTGTCAAAATGTCGGTTAGTCTGTCTGTTAGTTAGTCTGTGCGTTACCAAATTTATGTGGACGAGCTAGCTCAAAAAGTAGTGTGAATATCGAAACCAAATTTCACACGTAGTTTTGGTCCATTGAGATTAAGAGCTGATTAGATTTCGGTGCATATCTACCCAAAATTAAGGGGCTGGAGGGGGGGGGGGGTTAAAATAAAATATCTAGGCCGTTTAAGCAAACTCAACCAAAATTTGTATACATAATCAGTGGACCACCAGAAGTCTAAAAATGCAAAAAATAACCGCCCAAAATTTGGGAGGGGGTGTAGGGTCAAAAAATGAAAATCTTGGCCATTTACCAAACTCAACCAAATTTTGTATAGATAATCAGCAGGACATCAGAAGTATAAAAATGCAAAAACTAACCCCCCCCCCTACATGATTATAAATAATTTTAGAGGCCAGGTTGTATAGGTAAGTCAAGTGGATGGCCACATCAGAACACGTCAGCATATTTTTGGAAGTACTGTAGTCTCCTTTCTTAGGTATGAATCTGTTTATTTTCATTGTTTTTATGTAATTTTAAAGACTTTCAACTTAGCCGTCTGATCTCTCTATGAATAGTAATAATCCATTCTGTTAATTAACTATTTTTAAATATGCTGTTAGAGAATAATGAAATAAACCAAGACTAAATAAAAATTGTTTATTGATTAGCATTTTAATATCCCTGTCTGTTTTCGACTAGCGAAGAGCCTGGCAACATAATCCTCTCATTCATTAACAGCTTCAATGATTCATTTATCCCATTATGGATGGCTACACTATTCTATTTACAAAGTTAATTAATATTAATTCATTTTGTTAATGTTTCAGTTTTTTATCCTCCTAGATGGGAGCGAAAAAATGTTAATGAAAACATTAAATAATTAAAAAGCCATCCTGTCTATTAATCTGGGAAAAAATCTAATTTTCATTATCGCGATAATTATACATATTGAGTTATAGCTTAATAGTTCTTTCGTGTTCATTTTTAAAGTGGGCGTAAATGATAAATGTCTCACGTGAAAGATATATACTTTTAATTAAATTATTTTTCAATTTTAAAATCAAGACTTTTACTTTACCATACAGGGTATGGTCAAGTATTGTAATCGTGCATGAAAAAAGTGGTTTATTTCCTTCTTTTTTTTTAAAATATCTAAAAAATGGCTGAAACTATTTTGATTAAAAAAAATTGAGCAAAACCATGGCATTCCGCTCTACAAAAAAGCTCTAATAAGTAAACATCGAAAAAATTACATTTTTTGAGATAATAATTGTTTTGTCAAAATGTCTGTTAGTTGGTCTGTCTGTCTGGTTGTCTGGCTGTTAGTCTGTGCCTTACCAAATTTTGGTGGACGAGCTAGCTCAAAAACTAGCATGAATATCGAAACCAAATTTCACAGGTAGTTTTGGTCCATTAAAATTAAGAGGTGCATATCGACCGGGGGGAGGGGAGGTGGGTGGGGGTTAAAAATTAAAAATCTAGGACATTTGAGCAAACTCAAACAAATTTTGTATACATAATCCATGGGCCACCAGAAGTCTAAAAATACAAATACTAACCGTCCACAATCGGGAGGGAGGGGGGCTGTAGGGTCAAAAAAAAATCTAGGCACTTTTAACCAAACTCAATCAAATTTTGTATACATAATCAGTGGACCCACAGTAATCTAAAAATGCATAAACTAACCCCTCAAAATGGGGGGGTGGGGTCAAAAAATGAAAATATTGGTCCTTGTACGAAACTCAACCAAATTTTGTATACATAAACAGTGGGCCCCAAGGAGTCTAAAAATGTAAAAACTAATTCCCCCTCCCTACATGATTATAAATAATTTTATTGAATATTAAATATAAGTGAGGGGCCAGATTGTTTGGTAAATTCAAGTGGATGGCCACATTAGAACACGTCAGCTTATTTACAGTTATTTTACTTACTAAATAAAATACAAACATAAATTTTTAAGTTATTTCATTTTTCTCGAAATCCAAAATTGTATTAAAATTGATTATTTTTAGGGGCGTCAAATTTTTAGTGTGGTCGAAAATTTTTATTTTTTAACATGGAGTGTGAAGTATCTATGTAAAGATTTCTTTAAATAGATTTAAGTTGATTTTCTTAAGATTTAATTCACTTTAAAAAGAAGGTATAGAAGGCCGTGTCAAATCAGCCATTTTTACACGATTTTCGTGTTAGGGCTTTGCCTATATGCCAGGCGTACCGAGTAAAACCCAGTAATTTAATTAATGGATTATATAATTAATGACGTATGTAAGATAATTTTTTATGGAATGAAGAAAATAATTATTTTGCAATTTTTAGTCTATCTTGAAATATTTTTTTTTTTTTTTTATATTATCTACTTAAGGAGGTTCTTTCGCGACAATCCACACAAAAAATGTTAGCCTCGTAACCACTCTATAAATAAGAACGGAACGAAAATTTTAGGTTATGTTTTTTTAACGTTACTGTACCACTCAAACTATGAAATCTCTATATGGATACACACATACTTGTCGGATCGTTTCCAAGCCATTGTGCTTATATCCCCTCCACTAAAAATAATCGCCCAAATATGTTGTTTTTTTGTTTTTTATCAAAATAATTTCAATTTTTTTTAAGTTACTCCGAATATATTATTCTAACAAATATTAGTTTTTCATCAAGATGCTGAAAGACCTTCAATGAAAAAAATCAAATAATGATCATTTTCCCACCCTTTCCCAATCTAATGTAAAAAGTGTCATTTTTAATTGCAATTATTTCATGTTTGTTAGGGTAAATCGTCTTCAAATTTTAACTGTATGTGTGTGTATTATACTTTTAATGACTTATATTCGAAGTTTCAAAGACTTCTTGAATTTTTGCATTTGTGAAAGAACTATATACCTTAAGGATCCGTAGCAAAAAATAGAAAAACGAACTCTTTTGATTATTTGTTAAGATATTTTTGTTTCACGTGATATATATGGTATATTATACATATGTTTAAGTTATTTTTTTTCTGTTAAAATCGATAAATATTTTTTGAAGATGGTTTTCCTTTATGTGGATTTTCATTTTTTTATCTAAAAATCAAGATTCGATTTTTAAAGTTGTTTTATTATTATTAACCCTTCAAGGCATTATTTTTTGAAAAAACATTTACCCGTTATTTTATTATTATACCAATAATCTCTGAATAAAGTGAAAGCATTTAAACTAAAGTTTCTGGAAATTTTGATGGTTTGGAAATTGTTTGTCATCAAATGGTTTTATTTGGTTAAAAAACTGAAACTTATCAAGAAAATGCAGCTTATTAATATAAAATTTTTATCTAAATTTTGGCTCATTAGGTAGGTATAATTGTTTTAAAGTTCTTTTAATAAAAGTCCGAATTTTTTCTGCATTTTTTTATTTGGACAGTCTGAAGCTAGAATCCCAGAATCTTTTTAGTTCTTAATTTTGCAAATATAAAGATTTTGGTTTTAGGACGAACTTTATATATGCTTCTATTCTTGAGTCTTTTTTAAATTATTTTCGATCATTATATTTCATTAGTTTAATTGCATTAGTTTCCATTATCCTTGCAATTCGGATGAATAAATCCAACACTGCTCTAAAACCAGATAGATTAACAAAATAAATGAACAAAATGATTAGATGGTTTATTGATAATAGGATTTAATTAGAAAATCAATCTGGGTGGTCGGAGTGGGTTTCCATTCGAGTTGAATTGATTCTTCTCTTCCTGTATTTCCTATTAAAACAGAACCTGTTTGTTCCGGTCGAGTTGGGAAATTGGATGGGCTGGCTGCTAAAGAAGAAGTACCAAAAGTGTGAGAGAGAACTCCAGTATTTGGCTTCTACTATATATTAACATGGCCATAAATATAAGCAATTTAAAACTAACTAATGTGAATAATTGTATAATTTGTGATTTAATCTTTAATCCGAAATCGATATAAAACTTAAGCTGTAATTAATAGTAAACATTTCAACATATTTATCGCTGCGTTATAATACTTGATTAAAAAATTTATCTACACTGTTAAAAATTTGTTGTTTTTGAAAATACAGATATTGATGCTGACTATGGATTGCTCTCTGGGTTGGAAGGTGTTGGCCTTGTATTGATTACAATTTGAGAGAGTGTTACTTATTTAAATGTAACTGTTTTTGTATTCTTTCTATTTCTGCTCTATGAGGTATCCACCTCAGAGCATTATTTTTTAATAAATAAATATATTAAATGCAGTGTTCGCGATTAATGCTTTTAAGATTAAAAATATTTTTAAACAAACTTATGTATGGTTTTTAAAAACATGTAATGCTCAGTCCGATAGGGGGTGCTGAGTTCGTCAGTGTGTTGGTTTTTTGACTGGACTGTACATGGAGTCTATATAAGCCTGACCGACACGTGACTGGCTCAGTTAACCTATAATCGGAGTGGGTGCTCATACTTGAGAACGATCGCAGAATAAGTCGATCGAAACGTCAGAGTTATATTGTATTATTTGTTCGTGTTCAATAAATAATTATAATTAATTATGTGTGATTTAAATAAAAATAAAAATTTCAAAAAAAAATTTAAACCTATGTAAATTTATTCCCAGATTTTTATAAAAATTACAGGTAACTACACTAAAAGATCTAAGATAACCGAAAGTAAAATATTGTACTACAGTTGAATTATTTAAACTCGCTATGATATATTAATAATTAATATAAGTCAACTATTAAATTTCAAAAATAAATAATTACATTTTTTACTTTATTTTCTTTTGAAATACTTGATATTTTACTACCGGACTTATTTATTTATTTATTTCTACTTGGAAATCTATTTATTATCTTTGAGACGAAAAGGTGAGAAATTAAAAAAGTTCCAAATCAGATGATCTATAATGTGTTGTTTGAAATTTAAGTTATCGAATAATTTACTCTTGCTTGAATGCAAAATCGTATACTTAATATTCCTAAAAGTTTGAAAAATATTCTCTTTTTTTAAGGTTCCGTTCAAACGTAAAAAGGAAAAGTATTAGTGTCGATACAAGGTCTGTTGGTCTGTAAGAGCATTATACTAGTTATAAAAGCGGGAAACCGGAGTTTAGGGGGCGTAGCCCCCCAGCCAACAAGATGCCCGTCGAAGGCGGACTTCGCAGTTGGTTCACTATATTGAAATAAAAATATAAACTAGAGTTTTTAGGACCCTAAATCCGTGAAAAATGCATATTCTTTGGTGATATAGTAGGTATCAAGGGGTGAAACGCGACCTAAAATCGTGTACACCTACTTCCACTTCCACTTTCATTTCCAAGTAGAAGGAAATAGATTATCTAATGAATTCCAAAATAATTCCACATAATTCCAAAGACTGTGTACACCTAATTCCATTCGCGGTTCACCCCTCGGTATCAACAAAATTTTCAGTATTGAAAAATTCGATATTTTAACATCTCTAAAGCCCGCTGCACACGAGTCTTTTTCCTCTACCTGTTTTTGGGATGGGAGCTCTGGATGCAATTTGGAGGCGATGTCGGGATCGAAATGACGTCACTGCTGGCTATCTTGGTTGATTTAAAAGATAGGACATATTCTATTTTCCGGCTTAGTCCTGGGATGCTTTTAATTGGGAACAAGCAGACAAAAAATTATTAAAACAAGCCTCGTGTACTGCGGCCTTAAGTGACTATTGAGGATCGTTTTATTTTTGTAAGGAACCTTAAAAAATGAAAACTTTTGAATGAATTCATTACTCCGAGCTTATTGAGTAATTAGCCATGCTTTAAAGATTTAACAACCCCCACCTATTTTTTTTAATTCAAGAAAAAAACTGATTACTCATTCAGGGCTGCTTAGAATGGTTTGAAGCCTCACAGCTAAGGGTTGTCTGACATATTTTTTTTTCATTTAATAATTCCAATTAATTCATTTGAAAAAATTCCTTGATTTCTAAACGCATTCAGGCAATACGTATTGAGGTGTCTATTGATTTTTTTCATTTTTTTATTGTGATGCCAGTGCCAAATGAATTCGTATTGTTTCGCACGAAAACAAAGTTCGTAATTAAAATCCTACAGTGAGTTCAGGTTATTCGTTAGTGACATTGAACTTTGGAAATAAGCAGTAATGACAGTGGTGGTGGTTGGCTATGGGGGCAGAGCCCACCCTTCATTTTTCAATTAGTCATGAGTTCGCGCCCACCCTTAGGATTCTCTTTTTTCAGCAATTCTACCATCATAAATTTTATTCCCGTTTCAAATGGAAAAAATTTCCATATTTTATTACAATTTTATTCTTTTTAATTATCCATCTAAATATATCATTTTAATAACTACTTTAAAACTTTTGAATAGAAATAATTCATATCGCCGCCTTAGACTCTTAGAGTGTAAACCTGCTAAATCCATTTTTTGACATATATGACATATTAATACCGTTCAAAAGAAAAAGAAATCCAGCATCTTCCAAGTAAAACTGCTACTTAAAATTACGATCGTAAGTTTTCGAAAAAAAATGTGAAAAATAGTTTCTTTCCTAAACAACAATATTAAATATTGTTTGTTTTTTGTCTGTCCTGTAAAATATCCTTGTTGTGAGTTAGCAGGTTTGCACTCTAACTGGCCCTAAGGCGACGATATGAAAAGGAAAAACGTGACAATAGTCAAGCAAATAAAAAATAAACTGCAAAAAATCGTTGGTAGACTTTATCCATAGTCCTTTGAAGAATTAAAATGATTGTTGATTTATTAGATTATAACTGGCTATTTAAAGTCAATGGTGATAAATTGCATATTTGATTCTTTGGTGGTTGAGCTGTTATTTATTATGCAAGATATATATGAACTTAAATATATAATAAATTTAACCTAATTTATCGCACGGAGAATTTACCACTGCTCGAAGCCCTTAAAAAACTTAGTAAATTGGATTGTATCTAACTTTCTGAGATTTGACGTGATTCCGGCTTCTTTTCCTTCTACTCTGTTCTTTTCACGATGGGGGGCCATCCCATAGAGGACTTTAGGGGATGCACCTTTTGGTGTATCTCCTTCTCACATCAATATCATTAAAAAAAGAATATTATTTAATGTTATAATTTATGTTATCGAAGGATTGGTCATTTTAGTTAAAAATTCGTGCTTGTAACCTTTACGTGCGGTTGACGTAAAACTACTTTGACGGTTTTGGCAGGTATTACTAAAAAGATTAAATTAATTAATTAGATAAATATGTCATATTAACCGGGCCAGGCGTGGCTCTGGGGCAGCTATTGGAAAATAATTAATTATCGATCCTGATCATGATACAAATCTTTTATAAAAACAATCTAGAACACGTGCATTTCCATAAATTTCTAAATAAGCGTGTTCTGGATTGTTTTTATGAAAGATTTTTATCTTTTTAATTTATAAATATATATATATATATATAGAAATATATGTATATAGAAAAGAAAAAAATTATTGATTGGTTATAAATTAAAAAGATACAAATCTTTTATAAAAACAATCCAGAACACGTTTATTTAGAAATTTATGGAAATACACGTGTTCTAGATTGTTTTTATAAAAGATTTGTATCTTTTTTTATATATGTATATATATTTATATACCTATATATAATTTTAATAATAAATAAATAAACATTTTTATAAATAATATTTATTATAAATATTATCATTATTATTATAATTCTTCTTCTTTTAAGTGCCATATCAGGTCTTCCTGACGTTTTTTCTCCTTTCCACATATACCTGTGCTGAGTGTGTTTAGTTGTTTTACACAGATATATGGGGGACCTACTTTTTAACGCTGGTTCGGAGAGGTTACTAGGCAATTATACTCTTGGTAGTTTGTCATTTCTTTCCAAGAGGAGCCGACTGCAAATATCTGATCTGCCGAGACTCAGTCTCGAACCAGCTTACTTCGAGTCAGCGACCCGACACTCTAGCCACTGACCCACAGTCGCCTCTATTATTATAATTAATAATTATTATTAATTTTAAATATATATGATGTATTTATGCTTATGGTATATTTATTTGAATATGCTGCCTTAAACACACTTCCGTTGATTTTTTCAATCTAAAGTTCTAAAGCGTTGAGTTACTGCCAGGAGGGGCTAAAGAAGTTCTACTTCAAAAGTAGGAAAAAATGATTTTCTAATACCTATTAAGAATCAATAACTGTTATGGAAAATTAATTGATAATGAAAATATTTGTTGAAAGAGTTTTTAACTTACAAAAATCATGAACAAATTAACTTAAATAAAAAATCATAATAATCTTTAAAAATTTATTTTTCTTATTTAAATATTTTAGATACATTTACTTTATCATACAGGGTATGGTCAAGTATTTGAATCGTGCATGAAAAAAGTGTTTTTTCCTTCTTTTTTTCGAAATATCTCAAAAACGGCTGAAACTATTTTGATTAAAAAAATTGAGCGAAACATTGAAAAAATTATATTTTTTGAGATAATAATTGTTTTGTCAAAATGTCTGTTAATTAGTCTTTTAGTCTGGGCGTTACCAAATCTTTGTGGACGAGCTAGCTCAAAAACTAGGGTGAATATCGAAACCAAACAGGTAGTTTTGGTCCATTGATTTTTCGTTTATTGGGCCACGCAGGTGGGGCCTCCACTAACAAGAAATATTTACGTAGTCTGGTGAATTTAATTATAGGAGTATTTACATAATTATAGGAACATTTACTTAATATATTTACAAATTTTTTTTTCTTTATACAATTTCTAGCGCATGGCGATTTCCCTATAAGTTCTCCTGTTGAAGCTATACAAATTCATCAAAGAACCCCTCATCGCCCTGAAGGTCATATCGCATAAAGTTCTATGAGAGCTGATTAGATTTTGGTGCATATCGACCAAAAATTAAGGGGGGTGGAGAGGGGGGGTTATAAATTAAAAATCTAGGGCATTTGAGCAAACTCAACCAAATTTTGTATATATAATTAGTGGGACCCCAGAAGTCTAAAAATGCAAAAACTAACCCTCCCCTACATGATTATAAATAATTTTATTAAATATTAAATATAAGTGAGGGACCAGGTTGTATGGTAAAGCCAAGTGGATGGGCACATCAGAACACGTCAGCTTATTTTTTAATAAACAAATGTTCTAAAAGTACCAAAGTTAAATATTAAATCCTGAAATCATAGATAGAAACACTGAAGCTTCTAAAGATCCGTAGAGGGGTGTATTTCGGAAAAGGGGAGGGTGAGGGGTGGGTGATCGAGTAAACCCATTAAGGCAAGTACCAAGTGGGGGTGCACTCCACTTAGGATGAGGCCAACCAACATATTGATTGGAAATGTTTCAAAAGGCCAGTTAGTTCATAACCCTCTTTCGTCTTTCTTTTTTTTCGCTGAAATTTATTTGAAAAAGGAACATAGAAAGGAAGGAAAGGAGGGAAATAAAGGCTTGTGTGTGTAAATTTAGCATTCACCTGTGCATACAGTAGATATACAGTAAGCAGAAACGATACATCTTCTCTACAGTTTAAATTAGAAGCATCTCTTTCAATTATACTACTGGGATAAGATTAGTATATATAAATAGAGACAAGATAAGGCCAATATTTAAATGGAGTCAATATTTTATTTATTTAAGATTCCACTTTCAGGGATTCATGTAAAAAGTAAAACGGAACCCTATTAGTTTCGCTATAATGTTTGTCTGTCTCTCCATCTGTCATTGTAGTGTAAATCACATAAGATACAAACTTGAAATTACAAAGTATATGTATTTGTTTACCAAAATTAAAAATTATGTTTAAATATTAATCAATTCAATATTTTGTAGAAGGTCGAATTTTATGGTGGGTCAAAAAAAATATCTTTGAGTTCGAGGCGAGGGGTGAACCGCGATTGGAATTAGGTGTACACCGAATTTGGAATTACTTTGGAATTCATTAGATAATCTATTGTCATCTATTGTCTTCTACTTGGAAATGAAAGTGGAAGTGGAAGTAGGTGTACACTATTTTAGATCTCGGTTCACCCCTCGGTGCGAGGTATATCTGTAAAGATCTCTAAATCTTTTATAAAAAACAATCCAAAACACGTTTATTTAAAAGCCAAACGTTTCGGGAAAATTTCTAAAAACTATTTTTTTCTTTTTTTGAAATTCTCCCGAAACGTTTGGCTTTTAAATAAACTTGTTTTGGATTGTTTTTTATAAAAGATTTGTATTTTTTTTCTAGAAGAATTATATATATATATATATATATATATTAGTTTTTAAATGTATTTTGGTTCAAAATGATGGCGTCTGAGTGTTCCAAATTAGCTATTTTTAGGTGATTTTTGTACCTCACGGCGTTTAGAAATGCCTAACTTAAAACTATGAAAAAAAATCCACCAAATTCATTAATTCTCTCTTTAACAATGACAAATAAAAACGGATTTGTTATCTCACGTATATCTAGAGTAATAGAGTACGGAATTTTCGATATGCGGCCCAACTCGCAAATGGCCGACTTATTTATACGTAAATATGTACCAAGAAAAAATAAAAAATAATCTTTAACGAGAATTCCATCTAAACCGACTAAGACAGCTGATATAATGAAAATATGGACACCCGAGCTAATGGGTACACTGTTAAATAAACTGCAACGGATCGTTGCTAAACTTCATCCAAAGTCATTTGAAATATTAATATGTTTATTCCTTTATTACTAATCAGATGTCACTGGCTATTTGCAGTCTATGTTAATTTAAATTCAAAAATAGTGATCGATTCTCATCTAATACTTGAGGAATAACAATTCTACATTGGATTTTTGAAATGTACAAGATTGAGATTATAGTAAAAAAAATACTATATTATTGCATATTGCTAAAATCACGACAACTAATTGCAAAAATACTAAAATAAATTGTTTAAAATACTTTACTTTTTTCTTGTATTAAATATATAGATAAGTATTACTAAAATTATGTTGTAAGATTACAAAATGGTATGTAATATCACTAAAAAGTTTTAACGCCGGACATTTGTTATACTAAAATTATTTAAGAAATTGTTAACAGGGTAGTTTGAATATGTCACTTAAAATAGAGCCAACATATTAAAATCTATTCAAAAAAAAGTTAATATCCCCCCACCCCCCATTCTCACTTTTTTCAGTTTTCATTTTTTATTTATTTATTTATTTATTTTTACTGAAATTTATTTGAAAAAGAAATAAACTAGAGAGTGGTTTTTGTAAACTGCAAATTGTAAACTTAGCGTTTGCTTGTGCATACGGCAGGTAAATATACTAGAGTAAGCAAAAGCGATATATCACTACAATATAGATGCATTTGCCCGGAAGTGAAATAAAAGAATGGAAGAGAAAGAGATACAAGCCTCTATTTATTGGTATTTTTTGAAATTTATATTTTCACTTGAAAAAAACAAACAACAAATCAGTGGACTTGAAACCGGAATTCAACTTGAGTTATAGATTGTACATTCAAAAATCATTGATTAACACGCAGAGAGAAGTCTAAAAATATACTCTGCTATTTATTTTCGAAATATAAATAGGGATTCATTCTAATATATCAAAACAAATTACGACATAAAAAAAAAAGGATATTAACATTCTTTACGGTCAATTAAATACGTATACTACGACTGAGAGAGCAATTGATAATAAAAATAAATATTACAGAAATTATATTTGTATTACTTTCACTAATAGTGAAGAACTAGCTGAATGATCCGGCACTTCGCCTCAGCTGTTCTTCCTTTGGTCCAAGAGAATAACATTAATTATTATATAAAGATTTTTAAATAAATAGCAGGCCTAGTACGTGATGGACTCAGATACCGAGGATTGCGTACCAGAGTATTGTAGATCATCCTATTCTTCTAAAGGACCGTTGTACCTGCCTCTGTATGTACCTATGTACCTATGTCCGTCCCACAGGGGGTGGGAGGTGAGGTCCAGAGGGGATCCAGGGGTGGGGGTTGGCTTGTACTAAAGGATATTTCTTTCTGTGTCTGTACCTATATCCAGGGGGCTACTAAAGGGCATTTGTGCCTGTATAAGTATATACCTATGTTTGTCCGTCCCCCAGGGGGTTGGGGTTCAGGGGCGGGGGTTTGAAGGTGGAGTCCAGTGCGAGGGGAGTCAAGGGGGTAGGTTTACTGGATTGGAGGGTGATCAGAGGAGGGGGAGAAGCTCCGGGGTTGCAGAGAGGGTCGGTGGAATGGAGAGTGGTTGGAGATGGAGGAGAGAGAGTGTTCAAGTGACGGGGGGTCCAGGGGGCGAAGCCCCTTGGCTAACAAGATGCCCACCGAAGGCGGGCCTTGTAGCAAGTAAAGTAAATAAGATGTAAGCTTGAAATACAAGTCTTATGTATCCATTTCCCCTCAAATCAAAAATAGTATTAAAATTTTAATTGAATGATGATTTTTACGAGGGGCAGAAAAAAATATTAGCTCATTCACCTTTAACAAATACTATAGTCTGCGGGTCATTCCATTCAATCGGATACTTGTAACCATGAGTTTAGGAAGAGATAAAATATTTTTAATAAAAAAGTCTTAAAAGGAAAAGACTCAGCATTTGAAACTATAGTCTCATCATCATCATTGAGTATACAGTCCTAAGACTGGTTTGATGCAACAATCCGTCTCCACTCGACTCTGTTCCCCGCCAGCTGTTTGACCTCTCTAAATGTCTGGCATCCCATATCCCCAATTATTTGGTTGAAATATTCTAATCTGGGTCTTCCCCTTCCCCTTTTCTTTCCCACCTCCCCCTCCAAGATATCCCTAAGCAGTCCCCCATGTCTTAGTGTGTGCCCCATCATCTGACCTCTTCTCTTCTTCAGACTCTTCCACAAGGTTCTTCTTTATCCGATTCTTCCAAGAACTTCTTCATTTGTAATTTTATCCATCCATTTGATATTCATCATTCTTCTGTAGCACCACATTTCGAAAGCCTCTAATCTCTTTCTCTCCGCTTTTCTAATTGTCCAGGTTTCACACCCGTACATGGCTATGCTCCATACATATGTCTTCAATAGCAACTTCCTGTTTTCTAAGCTGATTGAGGAGGAGCATAGTAGTTTTTGTTTTGAATTAAACCCCATTTTTGCTTGGGCAATTCTTGATTTAATTTCGTTTTCGCTTCTCCCATCCCATGTTATTTTACTTCCTAGGTAGCGGAATTCCTTAACTCCTTCTAGGTTTTCTTGGTTAATTTTGATGCATTCCTGTTTCGTTTGTTCTTTTTTTGTACATACTAGGACCTTCGTTTTATTCTTGTTTATTTTCATTGATTCATTTCATCATTATTTACAACAAACATAGGATATCCGCATTGGTTTCATATTGAAAATAAACTGATCCTCTAGACCAGGGGTCCCCAAACTACGGTCCGCGGGCCAAATCCGGCCCTTGAAACTAGGAGAGGTTAGCAAGAGACCCGCTGAAAACGGTAGTTGCAGCGAGTATGTAATAAAAATATCATAGCGTGAAAAATGTTTATAAAATCCTTTTTATGCAAATATCTCGTAATCTATTGATTTTAGATAAAGATTCTTCAAACAAAATTTATAGAGCATAAACTTTTCTACAAAAATTCTCATGTATGTTTTTTTGATTGGAGCTATCGTTCAGGAGATAATACGACTTGAACAAATTCAATCGTTTTGATGAATGCGTGGCTTTGTTTTTTTATTTTTATTTTTATTCTTTTCTTGGAATTTGTTAATTTCCCCGAAATATTTGTAAACAGTGTGTAATTTGTCTCTTCTCTAGGTCCCTATGTTAATTTATGATTTATGCTTATTCATTCATTTCTATCTAGAAAATAATTTTAATGACGGCAATAAAACTTAAAAAAATAAAATATTAAAATCTATACTAAAGTTAACGAAGAAAAGTTTGGACATTTTGTGACGGCATAACTTCAAAACTTCTCCTCCGATTGAGATGAAAAAACTACGGCGGACCAAATGCGGCCCACGGCTACTACAGAATTAATTCACAAATACTCACTATATTAAATGGATTTTAATGAGGTAGTTCAAGTTCAAAAAAACGAGAGAATATAATATCTATCTTTTCATTCAAAGCCGATGTTTCGGATGTCTCTTTTTTTTTTTAATGCAATCGAATGCAAGAAGGGGTGCACCAGTAAAGATGTAGCCCCTATGGATCTCGAAAGACCCTTGCATTACCGAAGAGAAGGGAAAGTTGATTAAGTGAGAGGGTGTAGACGTAGGTGTCTATGCACCCTGGTTTTGAAGGTTTGAAGATCATAGGTGCTGGGAAAGATAGAGGCTGGGAGAGAGTTCCAGTTACTTGAAGTCATGGGGATATATGTATTCGCGAATGAAGTGGTCCGGCACTTTTCCAATTTGACCGCGAAATAGTGTTGGGAGTTGGCAAAACGTGTGCTGCGTGCAAAGCATGCTTTTGGGGGAATTATTGATTTTATCTCATCAGAGCACCTGCCAGTGATAGTATCTATAGAAAAGGGAAAGGGCAGAGACATCTCTTCGATGAGCCAGCGAGTCGAGGGAGTCGGTGAGGGTAGAATCGTCAATTAGTCTGACGGCTCGTTTCTGAATTGCATCAAGGGTAGCAAGAGAATATTTTGAGGCTCCTCTCCACAGATGAGAGCCGTATTCGAGACAGGGGAGGATTTGGGCAATGTAGATGGTGAGAAGTTGTGGGGGTTTGTAAAATCGCTTGGACCTGAATAAGAAGCCAATCTTCCTTGCTGCAGATTTCGCCACAGAGGAGATGTGTTCATTCCAAGACAGGTCAGATGCGACAGAGACGCCCAACATGGATAGGCTGTCACACATTTTCAGGATATTCGAATCGAAGTGAATTTCATCCATCTTCAGGGTTTTGAAAGGTCCCTGAAGAAGGAGGGAAGAAACCTCCTAAACGTCGGCTTTGAATAAAAATATAGATATCATTTTCTTATTTTGATCCTTGGACTGCCTCATCAAAATCCATTCAATATACTTACCAGTCCGTCTCCAAAAACTACTTCAATCCTATTCACTAATAATTAATGCAATAAAAAGGGCATATAATATATTATATCCGACCCACCCATAGTTTTCAATGTTCACATGTGGCCCTATCTCTAAAAAGTTTGGGGACCCCTGCTTTAGACCTAAAAAATAATTTCAATAGTATTTATCATCTTCAAAAAAAGAAAATACTCCTATTTAAATTATATCGTATAACCCTTTGATTTTTTTTTTTTTTTGAAAACGGCTCAGTTTTGCTCATTATCCAAATCTTTGCTATAATTCCCTTGGATTTTTCTCATTATTAAGTTAAAAAAAGGACTTTAATTAGGCTTTCATTTTTCTCTGGGCATTTTAATCGCTTGCGAGCCTTTAATTCCGGAAAAGGATTTTTTCCCCCAATATCTATAAAACGAGATGAGTATGTTTACAAAGTAAAGAGATTATATAGCGAGCATTCTCAATCAATCTCCTATATCGAAATCTCATACCGAATTTGAAAACATAAAGAGGCCTTTCAAAAATAAAAGGTTAATTCAAATATGTTATTAAATCGGAAAAATCGATATTATTTAATATTAGTAATTCCGTAGTGACTGTTTTCAGATGAAAGGGGTTTTAGGCATACCTTTATGTAAATATTTAACAAGGATTAAAATATTTAATTAAAAAGATTTTGTTTTACCGAGAGTATAGTTATTGATTCATTCATTTTGTTGTTATAGCAAAAGCTAATCAGAATAAACCTATGTTATGTGGATAGCTTGCTATTATAATTAACGCGTTCACTGTACTTGTATCATATATGATTCATAATGGTTTTCATTTTCACGTTCATGAAGCTGGCCTCACTTCGCGTTCTTTGTCGCTGGTGTCAAAATTGGCACTTTTAAAACGCCAGAACCAGTACACGTATGTTTTTATTGATGGAGCATGTTCCCCATATGCTTCATACAGCAATCGATGTCCATCAGCTGCACTTTTTTCCAATGAAAACAAAAAAGCAGCGCTTCCCGCAAATTGAGTTTTGATGGCAGAAAGGTTTTACATGGTTAGAGCACAAAGAAAGTATGTTGCTCACACTTCAGCGAAATGATAGATAATGATTTTTATAGGGAAATGATGAAGCTTTAAGCATGAATATAGTTACAAGATGATCCGATGCGATTTAATGCTAGTTACGCCATCTTTTGTAAATCCCTCAAAACCTATTTGTACAGCTAATATTACAAATTATATGTATAATTCACCTATTAACAGACTTCATCGACTAGGAACCAAAGTTAGTTGCCAGGTTGAATTCTTCAGTGATAGTTTGAGAACGTTTAGAGCCAAGCTCCCTAGTATATTATAGTGTAGATACTTTATTTACAAACCAAATCAAATCTTAATTATTTGCTGTTATTTGTGTTTTCGCCATGGATGATTTAAAAAATTCATATGGACTATTTTGAGCTATAAATTGTAAATAATTATATATACTGCTTATGTTTTATATTTATCTTAAGTTTTGTTTTATGAGTAGAGACCGGATTCCTATGCAATTGCATATTTTGTTTGCCGCCACATACGACCCAGGCGATCAATTATCTATCCGAATCATCCATCTAGGATACTATGGGTTAAATTTTATACTGAATATTTTTGCATATTAGAGTAATATTGCATAAAATTGCATATTTGAAGAATATTGCATAAAATTCCATATTTTAAGGATTTTTTGTCAAAAATTCCCTATTTCGCGCCAAATACGGATTTTTAAAAAGAAAATTTTCGGAGAAAGGATGAAAAAAATGAAGAAATATATATATATAAAGTTCCTTTAAATTTGGCCCTATTACATCTGAGGATGTGGAGCGCTCCTTTTCATTGTATAAATCAATTTTAAGTGACCGTAGACATAATAATCTGAAGATAATTTAGAAAAATACTTGTAAACATAAATTATTCATAATTACAATCAAATTTTAATTATTTTTGAGATCTTTTGTTAATTATTTCTTTATTATTATTGTTATTTTTTTAATGGCCTTCGTTAACTATAGCCAATTTTGGCCATTGAATGTTCGTGTGTGTGTTTGAAAGTGTGTGTAAACTAGTGTAGTGACCAGATGATAGCCGGACAAATATTTGAATTATTTTATTAATTTATTATTTGTACGTCAATAAGAAAAGCTTGTTAATATAAAAAATAAAAGCAATACAATACAATCGTGTCTGTTAAATGGAACTCTCCCCCCCCCGCCCTCCCGTATTTTTTCGATTACATTTTTTGAAACATTATTATATTTTTTGTGTTGATTTTATTCAAGAGCACCTATTATTTCTTTGAGTTTAAAGATTTTTTTAATATATTAAATACGTATAATGAGAATTTTGTGAAATTTTTTACTCAACAAAAGTATATATTTGACACATATCATTTAATTTCTTTCATAGCACTCTTTCAAATATATAGTCTTTTTGTCTTCAATTTTAATTTTATAACGAGACTATAGTTTCGAGAGCTTTGCCCTCTTCATCAGTCTATTACAATTGATTCACGGGAATTAATGTTTGAATGGAATTTATAATTCCAGCAGAAGACACGCTCTTTTATTGTCTCCTTCAATACCGATAGTTATAATACCTGGATTGAATTCACTGAAATTAGTAGAGTTTCATGATTTGGATGATTTTTTTAATACATTTTTTTTTTATTTCTCAAGCCCTTATTTTATCTATCGTTTCTCTTCATGGGTAAACAAAAAAATGGCGATCCTGCCCGCATGGGGATCAAACGAATAAAAGAACTGCGCCCGATGAATACCATATGATGAATACATCTCCCCCATCCTTAGAAAATGTTGAAAAGAAACGAGAAAAAATCCATTTTCAACTTCCTCCTTTAAATATAATTCTTTTCTGAATTTGTATTTTAATTAAAATATCGATTTTAAATATTTCTATTCTAAGACTAGAATTTTTTCAATAATATTATGTTCTTGGAAAAGGAAATATTGTGATAAATTAATAATAGACTATTGTGGGTTTTTTCAGGGGTTGCTATTTATAAAATATCTACTTGCTTTTTACTTATAAAAATACTAAATTAAAATATCTAAAAAGTTATTTCAGGATTTTTTGAAATTCGACTCCCAACTATTCAAAATATGAGTGGGGGCAAAAATTAAAACTCTCCTATCTTGATCAAATTTTGTAGAGTTATTCTTTATTACTTTAAGAAACTATTCCTGTAAAAATCAACTATCAAAATTGACTGCATGGGGGCGAGGGGGGGGGGACAAATTATAGAAATTTTTAGCTTTTAAGTACATTTACTCTTTAGAAAACTGTGGATTATTTATTTGCAAATATCTAAAAAATAATTTCAACCTCCCAAAATGTGAATGGGGGCAAAAAATTAATACTCTCTCCGATATAGGTCAAATTTTGTAATGTTAGTTTTTAGGACTATATAAAATGTATGCTGTAAAAATCAATAGCCAAAATGAGTGCGTGGGAGCTAAAGAGGGGGCAAAATATTACAAATATATATCACAGACCTAATAATCACAATCAGACGCTGCCCGCCAGGGCTTCCTGCCCGGAGGGCCGAGCTGTAGAGAGCGTGCCGAAGGCTCGTAATTATATATAAATAAAAGTTCATCATATTTTCTTCCAATATTCGATATTCAATAAATATTTTTCTATATTATCTATTTATTTTTATTTGAAATACACGTTAGAGACAGTGGAAAATCAAATTTACTCCGAACACGAAAAGAATCCAATTTATTTTATGATATTGGAACAAACACCCAATACAATTCCATTTAATAATAAGTTGTTTCACCGATTTATTTATTTTTTTATTTTTTAATAAAAATATCATCTCAAAGCTGATATTATCTTCAAGTAAGACAATCGCTTTGAATACTTTTGTCTATCAGCAATGCTTGGGTGGAACAGAAGAAAACTATGACGTTGCAAAACAATGTTTTAAAGTTGTTCTCTGTTGGAAACAAATATTCGACAAGTAGGCCATCTGCAGACGGATGCAAAAACATCTCTGCATGATGATAGCGAATAGAAGGAACGGAAACAAAACGTGACGACAACATCTTGTATTAGATTGAAAACGATAACAAAGTGTGCGATTCAACTTTGTTGTTGTTGCTGATTGGGCTCGGATAAACAGGAAATGGGTTTCAATCAACCAGAAGACTTTATCATCAAGTGGTTTTGATTAGTGATGGTTCATTTTTAATTTATCATACATAGTATGTGCATTGGCGTAGTTAGGGAGTTTTCGGCCAGCTGATGACACCATAAAGTTTCAATTTGTCGGCCTCCTTGGTGTAATTGTCAGTATATCTGGCTGGCAACCCGGAGGTCTCGGGTTCGATTCCCGGCTATACCCAGACATTTTTACTTTACCATACTGGGTATGTTCAAGTATTGTAATCGTGCATGAAAAAGTGTTTTTTCCTTATTTATTTCGAAATATCTCAAAGCGAAACCATAGCATTTTCTTATACAAAAAAGCTCTAATAAATGAACATCGAAAAAATTATATTTTTTGAGATAATAATTGTTTTGTCAAAATGTCTGTTAGTTAGTTGGTCTGTGCGTTACCAAATTTGTGGACGAGCTAGCTCAAAAACTAGTGTGAATATCGAAACCAAATTTCACACGTAGTTTTGGTCCATTGAGATTAAGAGCTGATTAGATTTTGGTGCATATCGACCAAAAATTAATGGGGTCGGGGGGGGGGGGGGGGTTAAAAATTAAAAATCTAGGTCGTTTGAGCAATTTTGTATACATAATGAGTGGACCCCCAGAAGTCTAAAAATGCAAAATATAACCGCCCAAAATGGGGCGGAGGGGGGTCAAAAAATAAAAATCTTGGCCATTTAACAAACTCAACCAAATTTTGTATACATAATCAGTGGGTCCCCAGAAGTCTAAAAATGCAAAAACTAACCGCCCAAAATGGGGTGGGGGGTCAAAAAAAAATGAAAATCTTGGCCATTTACCAAACTCTCCCAAATTTTGTATACATAATCAGTGTGCCCCTAGGAGTCTAAAAATGCAAAAACTAACCCCCCCTACATGATTATAAATAATTTTTTTTAATATTAATGTAAGTGAGGGGCCAGGTTGTATGGTAAAGTCAAGTGGATGGCCATATCAGAACACGTCAGCTTATTTTCTGTAAGTATAGGGTCTGGAAAAAAAATTAAGTGGGAGATAATTTAATCTAATTTATCGAACGGAGAATTTATCACTGCTCGAAGCCCCTAAAATCTTAGTAAATTGGATATTGGATTGTATCTAGCATTGTTAACTTTCTGAGATTTGGCCCGTGATCCCGGCTTCTTTCCTTTTACTCTGTTCTTTTCTCGATGGAGTGGCCATCCCATACAGGCCTTTAGGGGATGGACCTTCTGGTGTATCTCCTTCTCACATCAATATACACATCATTATACACGTATTTGACATTTTTGTAAGTGGACTACTAGTAGTAAAATTATCTAAATAAATAAATAAATAAAATATCATTAAAAAAAATTCGATAATCCTATAAGAGATCAACTGACTTTTTAGTGGAATTGACAAATTTTGGAAATAACAAAAAAATTTAATGAGAAATAAGTGATGCCTCATAATAATGGAGTTTCGATTTTTCTAAAGGCGCAATGAGTTTTGTAGGAGGGGTACTGCCCCCCTTGCCCCACCCCTAACTACGCCAATGAGTAAGTGGTAATATTATTGTAAATATGCAGGTTTGTGTTTCTTTTTCTGAATTATTCTTAACTTTCCAAATTTCACCCTAACGTCTTAGTATTTAACGTATTCTACTTATCGAATGTGCCCCAGGATTGCCGGACAAAATTTTTGTATGTTTGTCTATCTTGTGTTTTCTGTATTTTCCTCAAATACTAATAAAAATATCATATTTAAATTTCATACTCCTATTTAGGTATTTGTTTTAAGGTCTGATTAAATCGAAATATACACACCAGTGACTTTTCAAGCAGGAGATGCTTTTAAAAAAAACCTTTCATTTTTTTTTTAAATTTTATTTTATTCTTCGAACCTTTTTACAAATTTCTTCAAACTACAGGATCATAGAATTTTACAATATTTTTCAAATTGAACAGTAGATTTTTTATGACAAACGGTATGAAAATACTTTGAATGTTTTGAAATTTCAGGGAGCGCCGTATCCACAGCATCCATGGACACCACGCCACTGATACAAACCTGTTTGACGTTTAAAACTCTTGAAATTTTTTTAAAATTTATGTTTTTTTTTAGAATATTTTTATTCCACAAAGCATTTTTTGCAGACCTACCTTTTATTTTATATTTATTGTCTTTTTTGGTTTTTGTTTTTGTATTGAATTGTTATAATGACTCATCTTGTTTGTATGCCACACGCTAAGTAAATAAATTTAGACCTAAACATCGTTATTTTGTTTAACGTTTTAAATACCCTTCATAACTATTTTTTCGTCGAATTATTTAAAACAGTTTATGAGATATTTGAGAAAAAAATAACCAAAAAAAGCAATATTTTTTGCACTATTACATTTATATATTTCCTCAGAGAAGCAAATAAGCTTCTAGCATTTAGGGGGCACAAGAGTTTGCAGTAGCGAAGTGAGAATTATCCCCCCCCCCCACAAAAAAGGCGAGAGGTGAAAATTAAATCTATATTTCTTTCAAATTGAAAGAAATTTTCGTAAGGGAGGAGGGACCCTTAAGGGTGCAAAAATAGATTTTTTCAAATATTGTAACGAAATTACATATTCATACTCATTTAAATACAATTTTAAATTTTCAAAATATCGGGGTTAAAGGGAGGTGGACCCAAGCTTTAGTCTGGGATGGGTTCACAGGTGATCCTATTTATACCAGTACTATTTATTTTTTGTTTTAAATCAAAAATCAACAATATTTCTGTTTTAAATATTAAAATAAATAAATAAAAATAAATATAATATGTATAGAAGAGGTGGATGAGAGGTCAGGGGTAGATTCATGTGGATGGCCACACCACCTTATTTGACTCTGGGATCAAAACCGATCAATCCTTTTCTCTTGTCAGCCCCCTCCAAAAAAAATCAGATAAGAGCATGACATTTGAAGAAATGTGTTCCTGTTTGGCAGGCGTAGATCTCTTGGGTGGCTCGTTTTGGTGGTAAGATAGCAGCTAGAAAATCGGATTTCGATTGCTAGGGGGATGTTGTCGATGGTCCTTTAACTCATTTTTATAGTACCCACTTTTCCTCGAAATCCGACTTATAAAACTCAAAAGGGCCATCTGATCTACTACAAGATATTTTTATTTCGTATTAGGAGTAATACAAATTTATTGGAATGGCTATTTTTAAATATTTATTAGCGGAGAAATTTTTTTTTTTTTTTTTTTCTTCCTTTGGCCTTGGTGGACACCATTTGGCCATCATTTGTACTTAATATAGGAGTCACTCATAAAATTTATTCATTCAAAATGTTCAATTTATATAAATAATTTAAGTGAAATTATGAATTTTACTATTTCTTTAGTCATTTCATTTTCATTGAATAAGTGATATAAAATTGTTTCTACGCTCATTGGAAATGAAATACATCGCGAAATCTCAGAATAAAATTTATCAATTTTATGCTTTGTGTTTATACAATTTAGTACCAGGTGGTTAATATCGCCAATTTCGCCACAGTTACATAAAGGATTGTCCTTTATTTTCATTTGGAATAGGTGTTTAGGAGTTGTTGTATGTCCCAATCTTAATCGTATTAGAAGAGATATAATTTTTCTATTAAGTGTTATATCATTATACCACGGTTTTTTGGGTATTGTTGGCATAATTTTGTATAAATGTGAGCCTTTGATTTTGCTCGATTCTCTCCATTCTTGTTGAAATGTTGACAATATGTTTCCTTTAATTCTAGAAACAACATCTGGTTTGGGGATTTCTATTTCCAATATTTCTCCTATTTGTATCGCATCCTTTGCTAGTTTATCGACTGCTTCATTTCCCTTGATTCCCACATGACTTGGAATCCATAAAAATCTTATATCCTTTTTAGTTTCTATTAATTTGTTTATTATTTGATATATTAAATAATTCTCTGATTTTTTTTCCAAAATTTTCCATATCTAAAAGTACACTTTTGGAATCGGAAATAATCAGGAATTTTTCATTCTTTTTACAAGAATTGATATAATCCAAAGTCTTGAGAATAGCCATCGCTTCGACTGTAAATATAGATACATCTTTCCTCAATTTGAACTGTTTGTAAAAACCTGTGTTTTCGTGATAAAATGCACCCCCTGTGTGGGATTCGAGTTCTTTCTTTGATCCATCCGTATAAATATATTCAAAATCTTGGTAGTTCTCTCTTAGTATACTACAAAGTTCTATTTTTATAAAATTATTAGTATTGTTATTATTCCAGTTCTTAATATTAATATTAGGTTCATATAAAATTAACCTGTATGGAAAGTTATATATTAGTGGCTTATTACTTTTATAAATAGGTAGGTCATTATCAGTTATATTTTCAAAATTTTTAACAATAAATAATTGATTATATAAAATGCTATTCTGCATTTTGTTTTGAAGGTCACTTATAGAAACTAAAACCTGATTATCTTTAGTACATATTTTAGTGATTAGGTATTTTCTCGCTAGCTTAGTTCTTCTAAGGTTAAGTGACATTTCTCCAGCTTCTGCTAATAGTGCATTTGTAGGAGATGTTTTCATAGCTCCGAGGCTGATTCTAAGAGCTTTATATTGCAAGATATCAAGTTTTTTTAATAGATATTTCCCTGCATTAGCAAAAATTGGACTTCCATAGTCCATTATTGATCTAATCATTGATCTGTAAATTAAAATACAATTTGAAGGGTGAGCACCCCACCAAACTTTTGCAATACTTCTTAGAATATTGATAATTTTTTCACATTTAGCACATATGTATTCAATATGATCTTTCCACTTTAATTTAGTATCCAATATTAGACCTAAAAATTTTATTTTTTCAACTTTTTCAATAAGGATATTATTTATATTAATATGAGATATATCTGGTAATTTATATTTTTTTGTAAAAATCATGGCTTTTGTTTTTCGTGGTTCTAGTTTAAAATTTTTTTTATCTAACCAAGTTGATACATTACTCATAGTTATTTCAAGCCTATAATTATTTTCATCTATTGAATTTGATTTTGTATACAAACACAAGTCATCGGCGAACTGTATAATATTAACTTCCGGTGATAATACCGTATCTATATCGCTGGTATAAAGTAAGAATAGAAGTGGAGAGAGTACACCTCCTTGCATCAATCCCTTTGAGACAATTCTTGGTCCAAAAATTTGTTATTGCCCTTTATATATAGGGACCTTTGACAATATAAGCAAATAATGTTATTAATTAGTTGATTGGGTAATTTCAATTCAACTAGTTTTTCCATTAATATTTTCATCATCACATTGTCATATGCAGATTGTATATCAATAAATATAGCTGTCAGATATTCTTTTTCTATAAAGGATAAATAAATGTCATTTGTTAATATAGTTAAGTTGTCCAGAGTACTTTTATTTTTTCTAAAACCATATTGGGAATTACTATATAAATTATTGTTTTCAATAAACCACTCTAGACGGTTTTTAATTAATAGTTCGAAAAGTTTTTCAATACAGGATGACAAGGCTATTGGTCTATATGATTTTGCAGGATTTGGATCGTTATTCGATTTTGGTATCGGGACTATGATTTGGGTGGTCCACGAATGTGGGAATACGTTTTTTTACTAAATTCATTAAACATCTCTACTAAGATTTGTTTTGCTGAAGTAGGTAAAAATTTTATCATCGAGTAAGTTATGTTATCATAACCTGGCGAGCTGTCCTTCTTAGAATTAATCGCGATTTGTAATTCCCTTAATGAGAAAGGCTCAATAAGCCATTTATATTTCTCCTCTTCTTTATTCGGAAGGTATTCGATTTCATTCATTACATCAGGAGGTGAAATCATATCCGCAAATACTTCTAAGGTCTCTTCATTAATTGGGTTGGCCGAAGGGATTGTCATATTTTTTAAGCATTTAATTTTTTTCCAAATTTTTGAAATGGGTGTATTTTTATCCAATGAAGAGCAAAATGTTTTCCAATTTGTACGTTTTTTATTTTTTAAAATTAGTTTAACTTCTGCATCAGATTTTTTATATTCAATATAATTTTCGTAATTCATAGTATGCATATACTTTTTGAACATTATTTTCCTTTTTTTAATTATAGTGGTGCACTCTTCATCCCACCAGTCTGGGGAATCTCTATTTTTTCCTTTATTGTCTTTTTTATTATTAAATATATTGGTTGTATTTTCAATTGTTTCAATAAATTTGTTATATTTATTTATAGGCGTTTCATCATTACTTGATGTTGAAAAATTACTTCTTATATTATTGTCCATAATATCCATATATAGCATCCAATCGATTTTATTTATATTAGTTTTATTTTTAAAATTTACATTAGACGATTGTCTATTGGTTGTTAATTTGATAATAATTGGAAAATGATTTGAACCATATGGGTCGTCCAAAACAGTCCATTCTGTCATTGGTGCGATTTCGGGAGAAACTATTGTTAGATCTAGAGGTGATGTCGTTCTATTTAGTTGTGGAACCATTGTTGGTTCTCCATTGTTGAGTAATATCAATCCATCCTGGTCGATGTTTTCTACTAATTTTCGTCCGGCAGCATCTTCGCGGTTTGCCCCAAACAATCTTGACTTTGCGTTAAAATCTCCACTTAAAAAAATAGTTCCTTTAATTTGATTCATTAGGGATCTCCATTGGTTATTATCAATAATTGTGTTTGGAGTAGCATATATAGACATAAAGTTTATTATTAAATTTTTTGATAGATATGCCCTTATTGCACATACTTCAAAACTTAAATTAGTATTATCTATAACAATTTCGTTAAAACTTATATTTTTTTATAAGAATTGCTACTCCCCTTTTCCATCATCACGATCTTTTTTAATTAAATTATATCCTTTAAAACGATAGTTAAATTTCTTCTTAAACCATGTCTCACATATTAACGCTATATCAATGTCTTTAGATATCATTATTTTTTCGAAAGCCTCTTTCTTGGCATGCAATGACCTTGCATTCCATTGTATAACAGAGAAATATTTTTTTTGATTCTGATTAGTAGTATCCATAGTAGATAAGAAATTAAAAAAGAATAAATTATATTTATTTACTTTTTTTCTTGATAAATAATTAATTTTTATTATTTTATAAATTGATATCTTGACCTTGATTCTTATTATTCGATGTGTGTGATAATGTATTATCATCTATTAAATTCACATTTACGTTAGGTTTATTTATATTTAGTGGATTTCCAGTAGTATTTATTATAAATGAAGTTGAGTTCATTATATTAATATTTTCAGAAGTGTCCATTCTAGGATTATCCTCTTCTTGATTAGTACTACACGTAGTATAAGGATTTCGTGTAATAGGAGATGTTGCAATATTTATGTTATTATTAGGCAACTTGAAATTTGGTTTCGGCCTAGGGGGATGTGGTTTCCTTTCATTTTGGGTTTTTATTTTAAAATGTTTTTTATTATTTTGTTCACTTTCATTATCAAATCTTATTCTTTTTTGAGGAATAGTTTTGTTATTTGAAGAGCTATTATTCAAACTAGGAAAATTCTTCGAGTCAAACACAATTGGAGGAGAGGGGATGATTGACACTGCATCAAGATAGGGTTTATAGTTTACAATACTCAGAGCTTCTTTAAAAGAATAACTTTTAAGAGTCATGAGCTCTTTAATTTTCATTTGCTTTTGGTATTCTGGGCAGATTCTTGTGTTGGTCGCAATATGCTCACCACCGCAATGTACACATTTTGGGGGATCTGAGCTTGTACAAACTGTAATATCATGTTCTAACATACAGGAAGAGCATCTCCTTTTAGATCGGCAACCCGCCATCTTGTGTCCGTATCTTAGGCAACCTAGACAAATAATAGGCCTAGGAATATAAGGAATCACTTCAGTTTTTACTGAATGTATGATTATATAATTTGGCAGTGTTTGTGACGCAACAGTTATTTTAATTGAGTTAGTTGGCTGCAGAGAGGTGGTCCCTTCATTTGTTTTGACAACTCTTTTTAGTCTTTCCGCCTTAATAATTTTAAATTCTGATATGCATACTTCATTATTTAAAATTTCACATTCATCAATTTCTATTGGGAAGTCTCTAATTATTCCAAATTTTGTATTTATAAACAGTGGAATATAAGCTTCGTAACCCAAGTCATGTAACTGCTTATCATTAACAAATCTGTTGGCCTCAGGTCCAGATTGGAATTCAACCCTATTTTTGTATTTGTTAAGTCTAGTGATTCCCAGAATATTGTGTTTGTAATTATGTAGTTTTTCGAAAAGTATTTTTCCGAGGAGCATCGGATGCATAGGTAGATTGGTGGATTTGGTTATAATTTCACCTGCATCTATTATTTGTGAAAGGGGAGATTCATCATTAAATTGAACTTCCTTGCCATCAGAATCTACATAATATCTTGTGATTGTTTTTTTCAACAAACACAAAGAAAGGTCCTGTATCGGTTAATGAATAAATATTTTTTTGAATAGTGTCTATTTTGTTTGAATCCGGGGGGTTTGACACCCCCTTAACATTTAACATTATAAGGGCTCAGCCCCCCAGTGGGGGCTTGCTTTTCAAATAAATAAATTCAATTCAATACTTATTTGAGTATTTATATAGAAAAAATATAATTATAAATAAAAAAGATAAGAATAAAATCGCTTATCTGAGAGAGGCCAAAGAGTAGACGTCTGCTCGCCAGGAGTGCTCACTCACGAATGTATGGAGAAATATTCAAAGTAAAACGTACTGATAAGAATTTAAAATTTTATTTACCATAAATACAGTGTAATATTTTCTAGAAAATATATTAAAGAAAAAATAGTAAATTGTAAGAGCTAAATTTATTAGATATATGGCTGTTAGAGCTTGTATTTTTGTGATTAAATATATTGAAGGTTGAAATTTTGTTTAAGTCAGGGATGTCCATCCCCGTATTGGACACTCCTGTTTTAAGGAAATTATTAAAAATTGCTCTAATCAAAGCCTGAGAATGCAACTCGAGTGCTATTCTTCACTGTTCGTTGTCTAAATTCAGGCGTTGACATAAAGTGCTGCCCTCTTCTGGATTCTTTTTTGGTAAGAAGATGACTGATCAGAAGATTTGGAAAGAAAAAAGCATAGAGTAATATAGAGTGGAAGGCTCCATAAGGAGCTAATGTATTTTAGCGTATACGAGTTACAGAGATCTCTGGTGGATCGGAATGGGCAATAAAATGGCGGGAACCGCCCTCTTTAGCTCTATAATTAAATTATTAAAAAATTAACATATACAAATCAAAGAAATAAATTACTTACATTTCAGGATTTTTAGGTCGTTTAAAAATGTATGTTCTTTATCTGATTTTGTGTCGCGAAAGCAACCTTTCACAAAACATTGACGTTGGGAACTAGGCATATTTAATAATATTTTAATCTATAAATTTGTACGTTGGAAAATTTTCTAAATGAACTTTAAGCACAAAGCCTGTATGAATCTTTTATCTATGACAAAGGCTTTGAATGTCCTATGACTATGATCTTTGAATAGCAGCTCTTAAGGACCAAGAATAATGTTCTCCGAGCCGCTAGAGAGCGCTTTTCGATATTCGCTAGCCTTCCACTCTATATTACTCTATGTAAAGAAGTACCTCCCTGCATTTCGCAACCATAAGTTTCAGAGCTACGAAATTGAAACTTAAGTTCAATATAGTCTAGAAGGCGTCCAGCAAGCTTTTGGTTGAAATCGGAAATTGGAATTTACATGAAAGATTTTTCGTTTTTTGGGATTTTCTCAAAAACTGCTCTAACCTTTTTTTTTTTAAATTGATATGATAATCAACTGTCATAAATTATTGTGTATAAATTTTAATCCGATTGAAATAAATAAAGAGGGCGTAAATTAGGAGTGTCGCAAAATATATATTTTAATTTTTCTTATCTCGTTTAGGGCAAGTTTCAGAGATTCGGGATTTGAAACTTAAGCTATTCAGAGGCTAGAAGAAGTACTTCAAGATTTTGGCTAAAATCGAAGAACCGGATATACATGATTATTTGAAGGATTTTGATATTTTGCATTTCATAAAAATATCTGCCAGATACGCAAGGTTCATTCATCATGAAGATATCAAAAATACAATAAAATTGTGGGCAAAACTATTCTGTGACTTCAAGAATAACCAAGGACCAATAACTCAATTTATTTTCTACATTGTTAAAAATTTATTATATAATTTTATTATAAAAAATGGGAAGTCCGGCCTTAAAACTTTTTACCAGTATTGTAATCTTACAACATATTTTTTACATATCTAATTAATACAAGAAAAAAAGTAAAGTTAGAATTTATTTTTCTATTTTTACAATAAGTTAATGTGATTTTACTAATATAATATATAAAAGAATTTTTTTTACTATACGCAATCTTGTAAATTACCTATCTATTTGTATTCTAAACATATAGTAAATTTATATTTTGTTTAACAGTGTAGAAGAGAACGACAACTGTACAAGAAGCAAATATTGTTCGATTCACAGCAATTTAAGCTTAATTAATTTTTGAAAAGATTTTTTTTTTTTTTTTTTTTTTTATAAATTTTATTAAACCAATTATTTTACATTAATTAATGTATACATTGTATTTTTTGCTTCGATTCCGAAGATTACTTCTCCACCATCGAGTGTCCTTATTCATCTTAAGTCCTTGTTTTCAATAAGAGGAAAAATCTAATTAGATAAAAAAACCTTTTTTCCGATAATTATTTCAATTCCATTATTCCCCAATCAAGTCGATTGGTATATTCTCCCCTCATCTCCACCCCACCGAAAAGATTTGTTATTAATATTTATTTTTCAATGCAAATTTGATATAAAACGTAAGCGGTAAACATAATTATACATTTTAACATATTTCCATTTCAAATATAATTAATAATCACGATTTTTTCTTCTAAACTTAAAATACTTGGTATTTTATTAGCGGGCTTTTCTTGTTCCTTATTTTTTTCTCAGCGAGAGGGTGTAAAATTAAAAAAGTTTCAAATCCTATGATCTAAAAGGTGTTGTTTGAAATTTAACTTTTCAGATAATTTATTCTAGCTTGAATGCAAAATCGTAAACAAAGAACAAAAATTATTATTTTTCCAAGTTTGAAAAATACTCCTCTTTTCTTAATACTTTTTTTAAATATTAATTTAGTTCAAGGGGGTCAGATAAGCTAGGCGGTAGCGTGTCTTCCTGCTAACCAAGTGGACCTGGGTTCGAATCCGACTCGAGGCATCCGGCTAAAATCTGACCCCCGGGGTAGGGACAAATTTGAAAATAATAAATAGTATCGTAAATGGCTTATGGCTAGAAAGGCCGAAAAGCCAAAAAAATAAAATAAATAAAAAATAATAAAAATAAAAATAATTTAATTCAAGGCAGCCATTTTTGTTTATCAATTTATTTAGCTATTTATTATAAAAAATTTACTACTATTAATTATTTATTTGTACTTTCGCTTATATCAATATCATTTTATATTATATTTATATAAAATAACGTTCCTGTTTGACCGTTTAATAAGAAAATCTGCTGCCTAAATCTCTAAAAATCCTCTGCCCCCTATGATTAAATCAATTATAAATTTTTGTCAAGTCCTAATGTCCTAGAGTTGTGCAAAATTTTATTTAGTTCTCACAAGCAGAGATTAGGTGAGGTAGAGAGAGGTCATACCATCCTTGTTAAAGTTTTGACCAGGTTTCCTTAACAGCTTATGGCAAATGTCGGGATGGCTAATGCGTCGCTTGCTCCTGGTATCGGGTTTTTGCGCGGAATTTTTAAATTACTTTTTGTCTTTTGATGGAAATCTATGGTCATGTTATTTGTTAATAAGCATACATTTCTATTTTTTTTCTTCTTTTTTTTTTACTTGTTTATTATTTGTTAAATTGTTGTAATTAATTTGTATTGATGTTTATTAATGTATTGTAGCTAGATTGTATTGATGTTTGGAGGACCTAGCCACCGAGGACTTGTGCCTCTAAGCAGGTCGAGAAATAAAGATTTATTTATTTATTTATTTATTTATTTATTAAAATAATTTAATTGATAGCGTTTTTCTTTAGGAGACGGACTGGTATAAATATGCAATCGGATGTTGATGAAGGCAGTCCACGGTGGTTGTAAAAAAATAAGACTATAATGGTTTTATTATTTTACATTTATTCGTTAAACCGACGTTTCGGAGATTTATTCTCTCCTTCTTCATAATAATTTAATATTTTCTTTTATTTAAATTCACTTTTAAAAAATTAAACTTAAAATATATTAAATCCCTTTAGTTGAGAGAAATTTATAAAAATAATCTACAATTATTAAATTATAGGCTATAAAGGTGATCACAGGAGTTTCTCAACGGATTATAGTGGTGTTTCAAAAGTAAACTTTACTTGTGAAACACCACTATTACCCATTAAATAACTCCTGTGTTTAATATGTTTCACTAAAAACCAACACCGCTTTCCCTAAATGTTATAAAAGGGATAGTTTGACGTCACAATACAGGGAAGGTCTCAAGGAAAATGTGACAGAATGTAACACAGAGGGTGGGGAGTATAAAAATCTTGAAATTTGTGTGACGTAATTTATGGACGGCCCCTATTAGGGAGTAGCAGTAAATCATTTGAGGTGCACTGGACACGGCCCAATTTTTGTGAAATATAGCCGACATTCTATTGAGTCTTAAAAGAAGTTATAATATTCACATTTTAAATAATTAATCAGCTTCTGGGTCCATAATGTGCCTATGGTTCCATATTTCATTTGTCTTATATACGCTGATTTTAAGACTTGACGTGGGATAAACCAGGACATATTACTCTTTGAAGGAGCCTGAGATTTAATTGAGCGTCGCATTCATATTAGTGCCCTCAATCTAATGAATATTGATCTCCCTATAACAAAGCCGCTTTTAATCTCTATATTAATGCGTAGGCTACGCATGATTGTCTAGTCCAGTATCAGTTAAAGACTAAGTCAGCTTAATGAAAACTTTAAAGAGATACTAACGATAAAAAAATATTTTATATTTTTGACCCTACGAAAAATTTGACCCTCCTCAAAATAATCAACCGCTTCAAAGCTTAATACAACTTTTAATTATGGGGAACATAAATACATATAGGCACTTACATACATACATCGGCGAGTCCGGGTTCCCGGTTACAGCTCATTGGGCCGTTTCTCGCAGGCTATACAGCATTTTTCTCGGTCCTCGTAGCTTAGACCTCTTTTGTCCATCTGAAAACATAGAAATACATGTAATTAGTAAATTAATTCATTTAATGGTTTCAAAACATGTAATGCTCAATCCAACATACAAATATTGTGCTGGGCTGGTTAGTCTGTTAAGATTTTTAGTAGAGTGTATTCCCAGCCTAATTGAGCTCGACAATAACGTGGCCAAATCAGTTAGTCACAAATCAGAGTGGGTGCACAAACTTGAGAACTATCACAGAATAAGTCGATCGAAACGTCGTAACTATTTTGTATTATTTATTGTTTGTGTTCAATAAATAGTTATAATGTCTGATTTAAACAAAATTTCAACCTTAGGTAAATTTAAAGTTTTTATTTTATTAGCTACAATACTCTAAAAAGACAGAGAGACTTTGTAGCGACTAATAAGCTTCCGTTTCACTTATGTAAATCTATAACAACTGTCCAGACTCTAGTTTTGTCCACTACTTCTGTTCAAACCGCACGAAACCTTTGAACATGGGCATTCTCAGGAGGGGGAGGGCAAGAGGGTGCACCTGCCCCTTGGAATTAAATAAAAAATTCTGTAACAGCCCGGACTTCAGGCCCGGCCTCACTAATCTATGTTTAATGTACCGCATCGGTTTTTGTATTTAAGCACTACTGTATTAGTGTATTATACTTGTGAAGAAATAAAAAAAATTAAATTTTAAAAACAAATTTAATAATGTAAAGAAAAATTTTTTTTTTTTTTTTTTTTAAATTTGTCTCTTACCCCCGGGGTCAGATTTTAGCTGGATGCCTCGAGTCGGATTCGAACCCGGGTCGCCTGGTTAGCTCGCTGTCATGCTACCGCCTAGCCTATCTGACCCCCCAAAAAATATTTTTATTGCTTGTTTATAAATTAAAAAAATACAAATCTTTTATAAAACAATCTTGAATACGTTTATTTTAAAACCAAACGTTTCGGAAGAATTTCTCCCTTTTTCAATAGTGAAAATTTTCAACAAATAAAAGTTACTTCCTCTAAAATTAATATCTTAGTGTTGCTTTCTAAATTTTAGAGGAAGCAACTTTTTTTTTAAATTTGAATTTTCATTTAAATCAATTAATTATAATTATTTATTGACCACGAACAAACCAGCGATTGTTCTCAAGTATGAGCACCCAGAATAAGTCGATCGAAACGTCGTAGTTATAATATATTATTGGTTCGTATTCAATAAATAATTATAATTAACTATGTGTGATTTAAATAAAAATTCAAATTTTAATCAAATTAATCACAAAAATAAAAGCTTCAACAGCTTCAATACTAACTTTTTTTTCTTTTTTTGAAAATTTTCCCCAATGAAAAAGTAGACATTCTCTCGAAACGTTTGGTTTTAAAATAAACGTGTTCAAGATTGTTTTATAAAAGATTTGTATTTTTTTAATTATGTAATTATTTATCTTCAAGATTTGCCCCCCCCCCCCCCCCCACGGAACATTTTTCTGAAGACGACTCTTTCCATGAATGGTAGCTAATTAAGCTAACCGTTGCATATGTGTGCATGTGCAACCAGGTAGTATCACAAATGGCCGCAATATGAAATATAAAATGATAAAAAATAATAATTTTCCTATTAAATACGCATCTTTTGTCTCCTAGAATCGATTTCATTTTCTAATTGTGCAATATATATCCCAGAGAATGTAGAGGAACACATCTCTTTTATTTATTGACAACAGAACAAAACTGTATCACAGAATTACTTCCGATACTATACTATAAATTGCAGTCTGTTGATACCCTCCCTCGGATAGAAAAGACCTCTGATATTCCAGGCCATGGTCAATGGTCATTCTTACTGACTGCATCCAAGTACCCAACGATAATCTCTGATCCTTTTTCTCCGCCAGAACCTTTTCTTCTTTCTTATCTTTTCTTAGAGCTTAAGTTTAAGAAAGCGATATTTATTTCCCCTCATTACATGACTTAAGGATCGATTTAGAGAGAATTAAGTCAAGTACTTTAACTACCCAATTGCCTTAAGCAAAGAAAGTGATTTTGTGGACCAAGTTGATATTTTTGTCAATGTTCACATTTATTCGAAAAAGTTTATTACAGCATGTTCCGAGAAATACTTTTCAGAGTAGAGTCCAATTTTTTCTTTATTTTTAATTATAATTTTCTTGCAACGAAATTTTCTCTGGAGAGAGACGGACTGGTAGAAATTTTAATTGAATGTAATGGAAGGCAGCCCAGAGGTAGTGAGGAAAGAAAAAATTAACACATATAAAATAAGGTGTAATTTATTGGAATCCTTCCTCCTTTCCTTTCAAACCGACGTTTCGGAGGATTTTTCCCTCCTTCTTCAGGGTTTCAAAGGGTCAATGAATGAAACAAATAAAATGTTTCCTTCTTCTCTCCACAGTAGTGTTCAAAAACTTTTTTCATTTTTAACAAAGGCATAGAAAAACAAATTTTTTTCCTTCTTTTCTTAATTAGAAACCCTGAAGAAGGAGGGAAAAATCCTCCGAAACGTCGGTTTGAAAGGAAAGGAGGAAGGATTCCAATAAATTACACCTTATTTTATATGTGTTAATTTTTTCTTTCCTCACTACCTCTGGGCTGCCTTCCATTACATTCACTTTTAATTATAATTTTTCGCAAATAATTAAGGTATTTTATACTATAAAAATATTGCAATTTTAAAGTTATGTTAAAGTAAAATAAAATTTAAACATCTATGAGAATTACATAAAATTATTCACCTAAATTTTTCATTAAATTCCTATCTAATAACTATAGCTATGTATTGATCATTCAAAAATTGGAGGAAAAAGTGAAACTTTTTCAAGACTTAGTAAGTTGTTTGCAGTTTTGGTGAATAATTAATAGAGATTGTGGTGTTGGTGCAAAGTGAAACATCTTTAATAAAGATAAGAGTAAATAAATATTATATTTAATATTATTTTCTGTACTTCCTGAAGATGGGTTGATAACCCGAAATATATATATTGAAAAATTTTTTACATCTTTTAATTTTTTAATTTTAATGTGAAACAAGTGACTAAGAATCCTTAACTCATAGTAAATGAATATTAAATATAATATTTATTTACTCTTATCTTTAGTTTTGGGGAATTTGAAAAAACACACCTGTTCGATTGTTTATTATTTTTTTACGATTGAAGTCTCTAATAAATTATTTAAAAAATTAATTTTTTTACTTTATCCAATGCAAAGCATGGGTAAAGTATTGTAATCGCTCTCGGGGCAAGCGTGGCTTCAAAGGGTCCTCAGGTAAAGACTACGGAACCCATGGACTCAATTAAAGTCACAAATTGTAGTATTCAATTAGGTTGAATATTAGCACGTGGCGGTTTTGCCAAAAATTACATGGGGTCTCGTCGAGAGGCCAAAAAGTGCCATTTTTTCATTTAGTGCGTGCGTATGGATGTATGGATGTTATCGTTTTTTTGGCCCACGATTTTTTCCACACCGTTGCACCGATTGAAATGAAATTGAAAACCTACCATTAGTTTAACAAAATGAAGCGCTGATTAGTTTTTGGTACATATCGGCCCACAAACATTAGTACTTTATTTCAGTACTTTTTTAGTTTTTTCTAAATAACTTGAAAATGACTTAACCAATTTTGATGAAATGTAATATCCTAATTAAGTACCTTGGGGACCACAAAAAAGGTTAAATAAAGTTTTTAGTAAAATTATATTTTAAAGTACTTTACTCTAGAGTAAGATGGTACTTTTTTAATTTTTTAAATTCTTTAAAATTTATTCATTTGAAAGTTTTAATATAGCTCATTTAGCCTTGCTTAAGTAAGAATGGATAGGCTTCTCTCTGTGAAATGCTAAAAATTTGGGAGGAATTTTTATAAGTAACCATAGCAACTGCGTTGTTTTCTTATCCGTTACCTTTGCTGAACACATAGAGAAATCGATTTTAAACCAAAAATAGCGATTGATTCTCATCTAGTACTTGAGGAATAATCATTCTATATTGGATTTTTGACGTTTCGGTTTTTATTAGTAACCATTGCTGAAGACATGGAGGAATCGATATTAAACCAAAAATAGCGATTGATTCTCATCTAGTACTTGAGGAATAATCATTCTATATTGGATTTTTGACGTTTCGGTTTTTATTAGTAACCATTGCTGAAGACATAGAGAAATCGATTTTAAACCAAAAATAGCGATTGATTCTCATCTAGTACTTGAGGAATAATCATTCTATATTGGATTTTTGACGTTTCGGTTTTTATTAGTAACCATTGCTGAAGACATAGAGAAATCGATTTTAAACCAAAAATAGCGATTTATTCTCATCTAGTACTTGAGGAATAATCATTCTATATTGGATTTTTGACGTTTCGGTTTTTATTAGTAACTATTGCTGAAGACATAGAGAAATCGATTTTAAACCAAAAATAGCGATTGATTCTCATCTAGTACTTGAGGAATAATCATTCTATATTGGATTTTTGACGTTTCGGTTTTTATTAGTAACCATTGCTGAAGACATAGAGAAATCGATTTTAAACCAAAAATAGCGATTTATTCTCATCTAGTACTTGAGGAATAATCATTCTATATTGGATTTTTGACGTTTCGATTATTATTGGTAACCATTGCTGAAGACATGGAGGAATCGACTTAAAATCAAAAATAACGATCGATTCTTATCTAATACTAGAGGAATAACCTTATTGCATTCCATTTTTGATGTTTTGACTATTAATGGAAACCTCTACTGAAAATGTGGAAGAATCGACTTAAAATCAAAAAGACTAAATTCTTTTATGGCAAACAACTCAAGAATAATCGAAAAGTCAAAAACCTAATGTAGAATTGTTATTCCTCAAGTATTAGATGAGAATCGATGGCTATTTTTGATTTTAAGTCGATTCCTCCATGTCTTCAGCAATGGTTACAATAATAACCGAAATGCCAAAAATCCAATGTAGAATGGTTATTCCTCGACTATTAAATGAGAATTATTTTTGAATTAATATCAATATGAGCTACAAATTGCAAGTGATATCTGATTAATAATAAAGGAACAAACATATTAATATTTCAAATGAATTTGGATAAAGTTTAGCAACGATCCGTTGCAGTTTATTTGAATAATTTTCAATTTTTAACTAGATGATCTAGAGCAAGAATAAGCAAAAACTTTGATCAGTTCTTCGTATTGGAAATAGAAATATTTTTGAACAAGTTGGAAATTTCTCCGATTTTTTGTTCTTAAGTTATCGTGAGTAAATGAATCTAGAGACAGGTAGAAAAAAATCATGGTTGAAAATAATTTTTCTCCAGGTTTCACACATTTTTCAGAACAATGAGGAAAAAAAAAATTTTTTACGTTAATTCATTACTAGGCTTCCGGGCATACTGAGTAATAACAAATTAATACTATAATGTTTCGATTGGCTTATTCTGTGATCATTCTCAAGTATAACCATTCAATTAATAGGATTCCGGCTTTACTTTTGTATGGGGCACTAAAAAATGAGTATGGAAAATAACATATTAAAGATAGTAACAGGAATAGTAGGGAATTGGATACAATTAAAAACACAAGTTTTATATTAAATGGGCCAGAAGTTTCGTCAGTTTATTCTGACCGAGGGGTGAACCGCGATTGGAATTAGGTGTACACCGTCTTTGGAATTATTTGGAATTACTTTGGAATTCATTAGATAATCTATTGTCTTCTACTTGGAAATGAAAGTGGAAGTGGAAGTAGGTGTTTACGATTTTAGGTCGCGGTTCACCCCTCGAATCTGACTATATGTTTTGTCTTATAGTGAAATTGTTTTTTGACAAAAGTGATAAAATGGGCCACTGAGGAAGTCAGAATAAACTGACGAAACTTCTGGCCCATTTAATAAAAAACTCTGTTTTTAATTTTAACCAATTCACTACTATTCCTGTTACTAATTTACTATGAATACGAATGAAGCAACATATTAAAGAGATATTTTTTGAAAATGAAAAATTGTTATCGTTTCATTATGGATAAAAATTTTTACTTAAAGGGTTGAAGTGAAAAACGATTAATTTAATTCCACTAATCAATCGACTTGGATTGGTTTAAATGGAGCAATCGTTTTTGTAGAATCGTAGCAATTTTTCAGACGAACGCACAGCTATTTAATAAAATTAATATGGTGTGAAAAGAGAGCCCCGCACACCCCAAACAACGCCCCCGGTTTAATTATTAAATCAATAATCTTCGAGAACAGAGGGGGTGGTTTCGTAGAAAAAAAGGGCTGGTCTACCTTTCCACAAATGACTCGACTTGGGATAAAAAAGGAATTCTCGTCTTTTTTATTATTATTATCTTTTGCAGAGTTTGAAAATCGACATTCTTACGCGATTGTTTGTTAGCTTTGATGACCCTTTGTTCCCTTCTACTTCTGCCAGCCCTTTATAAAGGGGTTTCCTTTATGGGAGGGTGTTTTGAAATTAATTCGTCCCTCAATTAGAGGATTCGCTTTTTGATACAGACACAAATTAATAGCTGTGGGGTTCTGCTTTTGCATATTTCGCCTCATAATATGCAAATACACCAGGCCTAATCTATCAAATTTCTTTTTTGTACCAAAAGGGGGAAATTTTGTGTCTTTTTATCAAGTCATGCCACTCGAGTAGTTGCTGAGTGGATTTGAAAAAAAAAATCCGGGATATAAAAGGAATCTCTCATTTGAGTTGTTATTTCGACATTTCGGGAGTGTGACAAAAGAGGAGATCCATCATAGCTGCTGGGATTTTCTCTTCTTCCCTACGGAAGAAACATCCAAAAGGTGCAATCATCCTGTATTAAAGCCCCTGTAGCGTTTCTGCTAATGGATTCTGAAAATGGCTCCAGACACGAAATCAACGAATGTAGATAATTTATTGGCCTTCTCTCATACGAGAACTAGCAACAAAAAAATCGAAATACTCTTTTTCTCGTTTCGTATTTTATTCAATTGTTCACTTAGAGAATTGAGATATATTCTAATTGAATGTAAATTGAATGCTGATGAGATTCTGCTACATTTTAAAATAGAAATGTTCTATTTAGAGACCTTTTGTAACACTTCACCATTTTTAGAGTGGTTCATAAATTTAATTTTTAGGAGAGATATAAAAATAAATATTATATTCGAGCTCTGTATATAATATAATATTAGAATAAATTAAAATTTCTTTAAAAATAATTTTTTTTTTTTTTTTAAAATTCAAAAATGAGAGGTAAGGGGGACCATTTGTATCAATCCACCATTTTTAAAGTGGTTCATAAATTTAAGAGATATAAAAATAAATATTATATTCGAGCTCTGAATATAATAAAATATGATAATAAATTAAAATTTCTTTAAAAGTCAAACTCTATTTTCTTGAAAAAATTGGAATATGAGAGGTAAGGGGGGACCCTTTGTATCACTTTTCCATTTTTGGAGTGGTTCAAAAATTAAATTTTTAGGTGAGATATAAAAATAAATATTATATTCGATCTCTGTATATAATATACTATTAGAATATATTAAAATTTCTTGAAAAAAAATTGGAATATGAGAGGTAAGGGGGGACCCTTTGTATCACTCCACAATTTTTGGAGTGGTTCAAAAAATTTTTTTTATGAGAAATATAAAAATAAATATTATATTCGATCTCTGTATTTAATAAATTATTAAAATAAAATAAAATTTATTGAAAAGAAAAACTTTATTTTCTTAAAAATCCGAAAATGAGATATAAGGGGGGACCCTTTGTATCACTTCACCATTTTTGGAGTGGTTCATAAATTTAATTTTTGGGTGAGATATAAAAATAAATATTATATTCGAGCTCTTTATATAATATAATATTAGAATAAATTAAAATTTCTTTAAAAGTAAAACTTTATTTTCCTAAAAAAATCCTAAAATGAGAGGTAAGGGAGGAACCCTCTATATCACTTCACCATTTTTGGAGTTGTTCTTAAATTTAATTTTTAGGAGAGATATTAAAATAAATATTATATTCCAGCTCTGTATATTATAGTATACTATTAGAATATATTTCTTTAAAAGTAAAACTTTATTTTCTTAAGCAGAGGGTCTACCCAAAACAGAAAAACATGGCAAGGGGTCTACCAGACTAAACAGTTTGGGAATCTCTCATTTAGACAATTGCCTAGGGACCGAAATATATAGTATAGGGGCTGTAAATTATTAAGGCCTGTGAATTAAAATGAATAATAACAATTATTTTGAAATTTTATCAAGACAAGAATTGATGCATGCGTTTATTCAATACAAAATTATTTAAAACTAACATTCCCAAATTTGGATATTATTTTAACAATACATCTAAATTTGCCAATAAGCTATGCAGATGAAGAGAGGTATCATTTTAAGTTCCCAAAAGAATAAAAAATAATTTAAGAAGTAATTTAGGAACAACTATTAAAAATTTATCTATGTTCTACATAAGAACCATATATAGAAAATTTTAAATTATGAATATTTTATTACTCAATTCAGTCAATTATGTACGAAAAAAATATATGGTAATTTTTATTATTGTTTAAATCGTAATAGAACTTATTTTTTATATAGTTTATTTTACTTCTAATTTTCTAATTTATGTTGTAATGTTATGTACCTTCTGTTTTTATTTTATTGTTCAAATATTATTTTTTATTATTTTAATTTTGTATGTGCATGATAATATATAATCATAATTTCAATCATTTTAAATGTCTTGAAATTATCATACATATTGGGGTGGTTTTTGCCACCCCTTTGATACTGAGCTATTGTTCTGTCTTTCATACAAAATACTACAATAACCTTAAGATTGTCACAAAATTAAATTTAATCATTTTGAAATGACTTTATTTTACAGTATTTTTGACAACTTTCGGAGTTGATTTCCCATAAAGAATCAGCGACCATCTTTAGGAGTACTGATCATACTACAGTATGAGATATGTTATTTCCATTCTGAAATCATTTTCCAAAAAATTCACTAGTTCTTAATTACTAAATGGGGCGATGCGAATCTCTTCTTTTGTATGTTTTAATAAAATTAATAATTTCTATTGAATAATTTTATTTTTTCCCTTATCGAATTTCCATTATTCCAATTTCAATTCTAAATCTGCTTGTTGAATAGGAGATTATTATTATTATTATTATTATAGTGTTTAATTCCTTTCTGAAAAGAATGAGGCAGTTAATGTTTCACTATTATTGGATGTAGAAATCCCAATTGAACCATAATGGTGGCTAGAGTAGTTTCAATTGACAACAGGATTAAACTTGCTGGATAAGGGCGGGAAATGAGGCCCAAATAGGGGGTGGGGGGTCACAAAAAGCCAATCTCGATCTGAATGGACAATGCAGCCCGGAATTAATCACATGGCTCTCACAGCCATCAACTAAACATGTCAAGATTGATCAAATGGTTCATATTGTGGTATCATGAAAAGATTCCAAGCCTGAGAGGAAATTGATTAATTTTGAAAAATAAAAGAGAAGATACATTAATATAAAAAAAGTAATAAATAAAATTTAAAATAAGTGAAATGGTTATCCAGATCATAAATATAAAAATTCTGGCTTGTCCTACACTCACGTGACGCGACCATACCACTTCCCCCTTTAGGGTGAAGACAATGGCAAACATTTTTATACACCAAAAAATATATTTTCAAATATACTAATAATTATAATAATTAAATATTTCACTGTATTTACATAATTAATTTAATAAGGTTAAATTTTTAGCCCCTCCTTCTCCCTCCCTATTTTGGGTAGCATATTATTTTTGTATCATTTTAACCGCAAGAATCAAATAAACCAATTGTGCAAAATATTATATATGGTAAATCAGCTAAATATTTAATTATCCTGATTCCCTCCCTTAGTCCAATTTTTTATGCCGTTGAGCCATCCTCTCATTTAGAACATTTAATTTTTATTCCATTTAGTCCGTATGGTACTAAAGAATAGCTGGACAAAATTCGGCTCAAATCTATTAATTTTATTAATTTTTTAACGTCCACTTCCCATTTCGAGTAAATTATTTTCGCTCAATTTATTTTATATATGGTGGGCCATTTAACTTTTGGAATTTGAATGGGCTATAAAAAAACTAATGAATATTTTTTCAAAATTATGAGTTTATTAGAAAGATTGGACATTTTCATTTATGAATGAAACACAAATTCATTATTCGATTTCCAAAAACAGTGCGCAAAAGTTCGATTGTTACGTTGGCTGTGTGGCAAGTGGTCCGTCCTGTTGAAACTAAATGTCACCCATGTCATCCTTTTCAATTTTTGGAAACAAAAATGTTGTTTTTCATTCTTAAATGAAAATGTCCAAACTTATAATTTTTGAAAAATTATTCATTAGTTTTTTTATAGCCGATTCAAATTCCAAACGTTAGATGGCCCACCCTATAGGATCATTAAGAGCCACTGTGCAAAATTTGGTCCATATTGTCCACAGATTTAATATTTTAATTGTTTTTCTTTCAATTACGATTTATCATCAAGTTTGCATGATCTATATCAAACAAAATCAAATGGGGTTCTCATATCAGTATAATAAATATAGTTTTTTTTTTTTTTAATTATTATTAATTTTTGAAATAGAGCGCATACAAAATTATAACCACAGAGCCACAAACATCACATTTTCAAAAACTATATTTCCGAAAATATTACTTTTACGTATTATAAAATACATTTATGTAGGCCGTATATTTACTGATTTCTTTTTTATCCATGTTGAATAAACATTTTTTTTTAAATTTTCAAAAAACCATTCAAAAACACCACTTATTCATGCATGATTATAATACTTCGCCATACTTCGTTGAAATGATAAAGTAAAAATGAAAATATATTATTTATGGGCAAATTTAATAGAATAAAACCAATCTGTATAATATTTCGGATGTGTTTGGATTCTTGATAAAAAAAATATATACCTATAAATAAGAAATAATTCAGAAAATGTGAAGATAAAGGAAACGAGAAATATGTTATCCGGTTGGTGATGATAATTTCGGTATATAAGTTAGTCCATAATAAATTTTTCTATTGTATTCGATCAAAGGCATGCAAATGTAATGGAACGAAAGCAAAACTAGAAATGGGATTGTTAGTAACCCCGAAGGGGAGGGCGGAAAAGTTTTCAAGTGTCGTTAAATAGAATCATATTTCTAAGTTGAATAGTTAGTGAGATGAAAATGAATGAAGGGCTGAAGGGTCGAATACTGGAGGGAATTCTCCGGCAAAAAAATCCTTCGTCAGGGCAGCATTCAGGGAGGCAGACTCTCGAAAAACAACGAGATCTGTTGAATGACTCGTGAGCTTAATTATTTCAAATATAACGTGTTGAAAGTTGAGAATGACATCACCCGTTGAAAAGATAATTAAAAAAAAAAAAATTGCTAAACAACTTAGCATTAAATTTTGATTACTTTTTCAGAAAAATAATACTGAATATTTTTTTTACTTTGGACAAGAATGTTCAATTTTAAAAGTATACTCTGTACTATGAATCAGGCGGTATTATTTATTTATTTGGCCACGCAGGAGGGGGCCTCCTCTTACAACAGATAAGAAGTTTACAAAATTGGGTCTGTACAATTGGTGGTAATATTTACATTTTCTCTCTCTCCCTCTCTATTTACAGTACTCGCATTGTTAAAATTTTATACAGATCTATGTCAAATAAATAAAAACAAAAATGAAAAAGATAAATAGAAAAAAAAATAAATAAATAAAAAATAAAAATAAAATATCAACAAAAAGATGAATAAAATTGCAAAAACATAAATAAAAACAATAAACATTAATAAATTTGAATAAAAATAGAAAAAAATAAAAAAATAATAAACAAAACAAAATAAAAAATAAAAAAATAATAAACAAAACAAAATAAAAAATAAAAAATAATAAACAAAACAAAATAAAAAATAAAAGAAATGTATAAGCCAAGATTTCATAGAGCGGGTCATTGAGTGACTTCGGATAAATCATAGGTCACTTCATTATTATTATTATTTTTGTTTTATATACAATTAAGATTGGTTATGATCCGCTCTATATGTTCACTGTAGAAGTTCAAAAGAGAGCCCCTCATCGTCCTATAAGGGAGCGGCATAATTAAGTAAAATTAGTAAAAAAAGTAAAATTAGTAGTTTGTGAAAATAAATTTTTCATTGATTTATATTTAGCAAATTTACACGATAAATTTAACTATGTATAAATAATTCATCTATCTTGATTTTTCTCTAGAAATTTTAACTCGGCTATTGTATTCGTCTTTTATATGAAAAAATTTAATGGTTAAAAACGTTATGATATTATGTATCGGATTTCTAAATGTATTTATAAAATCAATAAATATTTTCTAGATTAATACTATCAAAAAATTAATAATAGTAGAAGTTAAATAAAAATAAAATAGTGCCTGGAACTTATGCAACTAAGTGTAAAGCTCTTGGTGCCTTTCACCTATCTAACAGGCTGATCAAGAAATTTAAAATCCATGAATATTTGAATTGTTTTGTTAATATTCGTTACTCATATAAACTATCAAATAATACCTCGATAGCTTTTAAATAATAATAAACCAAATATTTTTTTTTTTACAAATTAGAATGATTCAATAGAAAAAATGAAAATTGCCATCTTTTATATAAAGACTTAATTTTTATTTAATCACAATTTTCGCAGATAATTTTGTGAACCATTTTCAAAGATTATTTATTAATTAATTCATAATTGATGATTGATTAATTATTTATAAAAAATAATAAATAAAAAATATACATATATAATAAATATATTTTTGAAACGTTCAGAGAGCGGTAACCGATTCGGAGTTGGTCTCTGAACTGATTAAGATTCCTTAACTTTTTTGATTGATCTAGGAGTGGCCTAATGCAATTAGCCAAGGAAGGCATTCGCCGGTGCCTGAAATTAGCCTATTGGAATGTCGCTTTCCAGGCCTTCGCTGTGCTATGATACAGAGAGACGGCTGAATCAAGCGGCCCCTGTAATGGAGCGACATAAGCATGAAATCAAAATACAATTTGACCCATTCAATAATTAAAATTTTTAACGTCTTTCTTCATATTGGTCTATGTTTTATATTTCAATATTGATGTATACAATTTATGATTTATCGCACGCACATGCCTAAGCGCTTTCAGTACTCTTTGATTTCGGTTGTGTATAAATATAATTGAATTGAAATTTTTATTCAAAATTCAGTTCAAATAAGATAAAATGAAATTCAAACATGTCCATTGTTGAAATGTAAACTTTAAAATTCACATGTATTGTTTAATTGCTATGTTTATTAGTTGATGATTTGTTTAAACGAATTTAATGAAAAATTTTTTCTCTATTTTAGAATCAATTCCGATTCTATTTTATTTAAAATTTGCAAAAAATTCTATTGTATAAAATGCTGATTGGAATTTTAATGTAGTTTCCGAATAAATTTTTATGAACTGATGAAAAATTGCATCAGATGATGGCTGCATCCCATGCATGAATGGAATATATATATGAGTTCCAAATTTTTATTAGTAAGAAGTCAAAGAACTTACTTAGGGAGAGGCGACTCCCAATGAAAACCAGAAGCGGTTTTGCTACTCTCAGAACTAACGTACGTGGTTATATGTATACAGGCTGCGAAGCAGCCTGTATACATATAATATAAGACTCTTATAGGTGAATCTTCTCAAAGAAGGAATAGTGCTTCTTTTTTTTCTTTAGAATCTTAATGATATTATTTTTTGTTTAATCTACCATAGGTGTCTTAATATTCTTCCCTGTTGAATGGAAGCAAATGCTTGCTTCCATGACTGGGCAGTTTTTTACCATTACTTTGTTAACTTCACGTCCAACCCCCTTTAGTCGCCTTTACGACAAGAGGATACTATGGACCTATTCTACCCCGTCCATAGGGGTCTCAGGAATGCAGTACTTTTTTACAATTAGCTTTCCAGCCGGTAAACATATAATATTATAAAAACTTCAGACAAATAAGATTTATTGGAAATATTTTCCTCTTATAATAATATTTATAAACTGAGGATCTTCCCTCCTTCTTAAGGGAACACCAAAATGGTCAATGAAGGACATATTAATTTTCCTTCTTGACTCCTCTCTCAGTCGTTGTTAGAATATATAATGATCATTAAACTCTGTCTGATGATGGAAAGTCTTAAAATATTCTTAAATACCAACAAAATTCGAGAGAGCAGGCAAGAAGGAAGATATACTATGTGCTTTTGACGGACAACGTCTTATAATTCGATGGAGCCTGCTGCACGCACGAAAAAACATGACTCATGCGGCGTTACCTCGCCTGAGGCGTTCCATTTAAGGCTTGAAGCGTACAAGCGAGAGCACGGAACGAGCGACAAAGGCTTTTTAAAAGCTACAGTTACAAAAATTTTAATGATGTTTCCAAATTTTAAATTAAGATTTATGAAACGTCAGAATTTAATCACAATTTATTCAACAATAAAATTATTCAAAATTATTACTTTTTTACAACAAATTACAATTAAATTTGCAAAAATAATTAAGTAACTAATTGAACAACAACTTTTTTATTCATTTCACTTGCTGAACAGTCAATGTCAATACAAAATTTATTATTATAAAATAATAAAAATCAAAAATTAAATTTTAACAGTCGAGTAGAAATTTAAACAATAAATTTTATTCAAGTATTTTGTAAATTTAAAATGATTTTTCTGAACGAAGTTATTCTAAATGGTTGTAAATGGGTTTATCTGACGATATTGAATAGACAACGTCATAAGAAAATACCATTCCATCAGTATTTTCTCATGACGTCGTCACGTTCAACCACGCTTCTTCAGTAAACCGACTTTTTACAGACAACCGATTTTTTTTCATTGACCAAATTATTCATGATTGTGTATAAAAATTCAGGAATCATAAAATATGTAAACTTGAAAAAAGCTCACATCATCTTATTATTTAAGACAGAGAAGCGATTTTCACAATTTTCAAAAAATGTCTATAACTCGCAAACTACTATTATTAGTTGAATAAAGATTCACTCGTCGATGGTAACAGAATTGTTTTTATATTTTAGGTTGCACAAAAATAAAAAAATGAGAGTCTTCTGTTTTTTAAATAAAATAATTTTTAATTATTTCTAGAGACTATAGTTTCGAAGGCATTGCCTTCATCATCAGTCTATCACAAATATTTTCAAATTAGTTACAAATTAAGATCTATACATAGAAAATTTTTCATGTTCTTGAGCTAGAGTATATATTCTAAACTCCCAAGAGGAAACATGAAGAAAAAGACATTATATATTTTTCAAAATTCTCTATGTATAATCAATTTGTAACTAATTTGAAATATTTGTGATAGACTGATGATGAAGGCAATGCCTTCGAAACTATAGTCTCTAGAAATAATTAAAAGTTATTTTATTTAAAAAAACAGAAGACTCTCTCATTTTATTTTATTTTTAACCTAAAATATGATACTATTATTAAAACATTTCATTGATATCTCTCTTTGAATCAACAACTCTGTTATTCTCGGCAAAACAAAATCTATTCAATTGAACAGTATATATTTTAAAACCATAAGGTAGTTGTTTCACCATATGGGTTTTCTTAGGATTTTTTTGAAATTTATACACATTATTATTTAAATACTTCTGCATCGATTGATGGCAAAACGAAATTTATGACCAATATAGTTCCGGTGATATTAAATTCCAAATATAGAATTATTCAGACTCTTATACATTGCACTATACGGGAAATCGGAAAGTTTACATACATATTTAATTATAATTAAGAAACTCTTCTTACTATTGTTATAAAAAACTAAACCAACATTAAACAATAACTAATACATTTTTAAGAAAATTTTAATTCATAGTTACAACAAAGTTTCTGAGATAATAATGAATAAATAATGAAAAATGTATAATGAAAAATTTACACTAAAAACAAGCTGGCAACAACGTATATATTTAACTTAAAAAGTGGATAAACTTTAGTACTTTTTTACGTTTTTTCGCTTCATCTATTGTCGCAACAGCTTTCAATCGTTTATTAAGAACTTTTCGTTTTATAAAACTCCTTTTATAATGTACTATATCCTAAATTTCTATGATAAAATATAGACAAGCTCGGGAAGTGTTGCCAGATTTGTCTTACGAGCACGGGATTGGCTAGTAGAAGTACATAATCAGCAAAAAGTTTTGGGCTTATGAATTATGAATCCTTATTGTCTGTTCTATATACTCTAAAATTTACTTTTTGCTAGTATTGTCGCGAAACAACTACCTTAATCGTCATTTATCTGCAGTATACTAATAATACAGGGATTAGAATATGTTTTCTTTTTTTAATATTTTCACCCTACTTAGTTTCTCTCAAAATAATTTTTCTTTAATAAATAAAAATTACATATTAGAATAATCACCCTATGATGGCGGCTGGTGAGTTTCGAATTAACAGATTAAAACGGGGAGGCTGTAAGAGAGTATTCCCTGAATCTGCTCTGGTGTCCAATATCACGTTCAACGAGGGGTGTGGCGTTACATTTAACCTGATGTTATGAAAAAGGCTTCATCGCTTCAGAAAGGGTCAAACAGCAAACGAGCAAGGTTTAGGAAAAGCGCAGCACCGTTTTTATCCACTCCTATGTACAATGCGATTATCAAACGTGGAATTAAAAACCCTGAAATATGTCTAAATAAATAAATAATAGCAGAATATTGCCTACTTCAAATGTAAGTAATTCTTATCCAAATAGAAACGAGAAGTTACGATTATTACACCTAATGGCAAAAAAACCGATTAATTTCATTTTTAAACATTAAATATTTGGATAAGGTAATTATAGGCTGAAAATCTTTTTTTTTTTTTTTTTAATTCTGTAAATTATTCACATTTTAGTCGAAAATCTATATTTGTTTTTTTACTTATATGAATTATAATCATTTTTTATTTAATTTTAATTTTTTTTTATTTTTCACTTCTAAAAAATAAGAGAAGTCTTCTGAAGCTTCTCTACTAGTCTTTAATTAAGTTATTTTTTCATTTTAAGATTCTCAAATATGTGGATTTTGATGAGGCAGTCAAAAAAGAAGATAATTTATAGTATCTTTTTATTTTTATTCAAAAAAACGACGTTTCGGAGGCTATTCGCTCCTTCTTCAGGGTTTTGAAAAGTCAGTGAAGGAAATCCAATGCGACATTCCTCTGTCTCCTTTTTCAGTGGGGAATGTCACATTGGATTCCTTCGGACGTTTCAGAGGCTATTCCCTCCTTCTTCAGGGTTTTGAACAGTCGGTAAGGAAATCCAATGCGACATTTCTCTGTCTCCTTTTTCAGTGGGGAATGTCGCATTGGATTTCCTTCGACGTTTCAGAGGCTATTCCCTCCTTCTTCAGGGTTTTGAACAGTCAGTGAAGGAAATCCAATGCGACATTTCTCTGTCTCCTTTTTCAGTGGGGAATGTCGCATTGGATTTCTTCGGACGTTCATGAGGCTATTCCCTCCTTCCTGGCGTTTGAACAGTCAGTGAAGGAAATCCAATGCGACATTTCTCTGTCTCCTTTTTCAGTGGGGAATGTCGCATTGGATTTCCTTCACTGACGTTTCAAAACCCCGCAGAGGGGAGGGAATAGCCCTGAAACGTCGGTTTTTTGAATAAAAACAAAAAGATAGTATAAATTATCTTCTTCTTTTGGACTGCCTCCTCAATATCACCACATTATAATTCTGCTGAGAATGAAATACAACGTATATTATTGAAGGAGACAATAAAAGAGTGTGTCTTCTGCTGGAATTATAAATTTTATTTATTTATAACGAGACTATAGTTTCAGGGCTTCGCCCTCTTCATCAGTCTATTATAATGGATTCACAGGAATTAATTTATGAATGAAAGGTTAAAATATTTCATGTAGAAGGCGGAATTTCATTCTACTGGATGATTGGAAGTACCCTATAGGTTTTGATGACCTGTCAGTGAGTGAGTGAGTGAAATTAGCTATTTTCTCAAGTCCATATCTCAGAATCTATTTAAGCTATATTATTGAAATTTGGTAGTCTCCTCAAGATGGATTACATAATTACATGTGTATAATTTCAGCTTTGTATCTCAAATGGATTCTGAGCTATAGGGGGGTCGAAATTGGCTCTAAATCGTGTAAATAGCGTAAACAGCGTCTACGGCCAAGCTAATGCTCGAACTTGGCCTGCGCACGCTGTGCGCTTTGATAGAGAAAAATCTATCGCCCAAACAAAATTTTAATATTGGATTTGCTATTATAACAGATAACTATAGTTAAATACAACCCTATCATTTATATGTATTCACATGGTGTAACAATTTCTGTCATAACTCGGTCTTTTGATATGAGATTTGACAGAATGTGATATCGTTTATTTCACAATAAAATGCTTAAATTTTATCTAAGAAAACATAAATTAATATAACTAATATTTACCTAGATATTAATGTTTAAAAAATTAAAATGTCCACCATTTTGAAATTTGATAAATCGAAATTTCCACAATTATTATTACTAATAATTTTTTTGACAGAGAATTTTTATATACTAAAATTTAATTAAAAAAAAAATGTTAATCACTTCATGAGATATTTTTTTAAAAGATACACAAACTGACAGACAGATGAACAACGAAGCAAGATAGTATAATTATTAACGACGGGTGAACCGCGACCTAATATGTTCTACACCTACTTCCACTTGTACTTCCAAATATTTCCAAGTACTTCCAAATATTTCCTAGTAATTCCAAATATTTCCAAGCACGTCCAAGTACGTTCCAAGTACTTCCAAACATTTCCAAGTACTTCCCAAGATTCCAAAGTACTTCCAAATATTTCCAAGTACTTTCAAATATTTCCAAGCGCTTCCAAGTATTTCCAAGTACTTCCAAATATTTCCAAGTACTTCCAAACATTTCCACGTACTTCCAAAATACTTCTAAAGAGGGGTCACCTACTTCCAATCGCGGATCACCCCTCGGTATAGTTATTGATATAAACTTTTAAGCTCATTTCGATAAGTAGATTACGCTCCTGAAGTAGAGACCTACATTTTTATTATATCATGTAGATGTACAGTATATATCCTCTTTGATTTCCTCTTAAAAATAAACACTATTTGAAATGCACATATGTAGTTTTTTTTTTTTTTTTTTTTTTTTTGGCTTTTCGGCCCTTCTAGCCATAAGCCTAATTACGATACTAGATATATTTTTAAAATTTGTCTCTACCCCCGGGGGTCAGATTTTGGCTGGCTGCCTCGAGTCGGATTCGAACCCGGGTCTCCTGGTTAGCTCGCTGTCACGCTACCGACTAGCCTATCGACCCCCCCCACATATGTAGTTCAGAATACAATTAATACAAAAATACATTACCTATCTGACGTTTAGTTAATTGGTTAATGGTCATATATAGTAATTTAGTGTGTGTGCATTAATATTCTACAACTTTGTAATTTCTATAATTTGTAGAGAGAATACCGAATTTTAAAAAAAGTTTTTCTCCAATTTACTAATTAAGTTTTTTTCTCCAATTTAGAAATTTTTTTTTCTTCAATTTACTAATTAAGTTTTTTTTCTTTCTGTTCACAGTTTGTTTCAAAAAAAGAAGCAAAGTAAACAGTCAAGATGAAATAACAAGGTAAGAATAATTAGTTGCTGAATAGGTGGATGATCTATATACAGTAGGCCAATAAATATCTTAATAGAGTTTGTCATGCATAACCCAGGGTTACATATGATAGGCGGAGGTTGCAGGCATTTATTACTGAAACGAGTATACCGAGTTTGATAAGCACCCCCCTCCCCCACCTCACCGCCACCAGCACCTTCCGGATGATTAATTTAATTCAATTTGCATAGGAAATTTCAATTAACATGTTATATATGCTGGATGAAAAAAAAGATAAACTTTGCTGTTTCTTGTTATTTAAAGTTTTTTTTCTCTTTATTTTCAACAGGAATACGTATTAAAAAAGTTCACTAATGGAATTAATTAATTTACACACAGACAAAAAAAAAGAAATGCAGGAAAGAAGATGCCAACAACAAGGGAATAAAATAAAAAAGAACAACAAAGTTTTTTTTACAGTTTTAAATTTTAATTTCTTCTTTCTTGAATAAACACGTCCGTTTGGATTAGAAAATCCATTTGAATCGTCTACTGAAAAAAAAAACTTACGTGGAAACCTATAAGAGGAACATATATTAGTGTCATCATAGAGTAATATAGAGTAGAAGGCTACCGTATATCTTAAAAGCGCTCTCTGGCGAGTGCGGGACGAAAACTCTTAGTTCTTAAGAGCTATTCAAAGATCATAGAACATTCAAAGCCTTTGTCAGAGATAAAAGTTACATACCCTTAATGTTATATGTATAGTACCTGGCCACCGAGCGATGCTCGGTAACTTTTTGCTTCAGTTAAAAACTATATATTATTCCCCTCGCCCCCCGTACCCATCCACCACTGCAACCCCCACATTTCCCCTACAATCACCTCCACCCTCGCCCGCGCCACCTCACCCAGTTTTTGCATTTCAAGCCTTGTAGTGGCCCACAGATTATGTGTATATATGTATAGGTATATAAATAAATAGCGTATAATAATTTTTTTTAATTAAATAACAATTTTTGTCTTCATCAATTAAATTGCCAAATTCTAAGATAGAAAAAATAGGTTTGTGGGATTTAAAACTCGATTTTTAATCAATTATTATTTTTTTTTATTACCATTTATTGAACCATGTATCCTTATGGATCCTTCCACTCTATATTATTCTATGAATCTGTCATAGCCACTGTAGCTGGTAAACTGAATAGGATACAAGAGAAAATTGATGAGGGTGACCTTTGTTTGATAAATTATTTTATTTATTAAAAATAATTTATTTTATTTAGGGACGAATCTGAGATTTTAGTAGAAATATTTTTACATTGCATACCAGAGGGTTTCATCCCCTCAGGAATCGAACCCAAGCGCTAACTTGCTTGCCGGGCAGTTGGCCAAACCCTTAAGACAAATCTCTCTCGGATATGCAACATATTTATATAAGAAAAAAAGCTAAAGTTTTTTCACCCCTTTCAACTAGAACGGAAAGGCAAAAAATCAGGCTAAACTGAAAAACATTTTCAGTGTCGGACCCTTCATTCAAGTAATTAATGTTAAGATTTAACATCCTTTTTTGAAAAAAGATGGAATTTTTCAAAACCACAATTATATTAAAAATATTATTTTATTTAGGGACGAATCTAAGATTTTAGTAGAAATATTTTTACATTCCATATCAGAGGGTTTCTTATATATGTTGCATAGTTGGCGCTTGAGTTGGATTCCTGAGTGGACGAAACCCTCTGATATGCAATATAAAAATATTTCTACTAAAATCTTAGATTCATCTCTAAATAAAATAAATTATTTTTAATATAATTGTGGTTAATTTTCCTGGCTTAATTTTTGGAAAATTCCATCTTTTTTCAATAAAAGAAACTCAAAAATAGATATAAGATATATATCTATATTATAGATTTTTTGTGAGGACATATTGATTGATTTCCTCTTGAAAATCGACAACTCTGGCAAGAAAATATTTTCAAATGAATTAGAATTAATCTGTACTAAGGCATGCCGAAGCCTTCTTGCATAACTATATGAATTAAATTCACTAAAAAATTATTTATTTCGATATGTATTGAAGGGTGGCTCCAGCTATTTTTATGACGAAAAATAAACCAAGAGAGATTTGTATGCAATTATTCTTTGGTGGATTAACGATCAAAATCTGTTCTGTTTCGATATATTCAATTTGGCTTGGTCCTCCGGTTAGAATATATCCAGTTCCGGACGAACTGGATCTAGTTGAAAACATTTATTTTGCCGAGTGTAGCAAATTGTTGATTCATAAGGAGAAATCAATGATGTTGTCCTATTGGTCACCTCACAAACGAATGTGGCGACAGTAATAGGGCTCCCTTTTACTATTGTATTGTACCCTAAAATGAAAAAACATATTAGAATGAGACAATATACATGTACGCCGTCTCAATATCAGTTGTGTAGTTTGCTTTACCACATCCAATTTGAATTGATTAATGAGTTAACAGGATGTTGCCAGTTTCTAACTCGACTAAAAGAACCTAACCCTGCGGGTGGCCTAGCTTCACCTGAATAGTTGTCAGAAAAAAGGCCTTTTGGGGCCTCCGTGGTCGGAGCGCACTGCTTTGAGTGACGGATTGGATAAACGGTGCTGGCCGCCTGCTTGGTTGAGTGCTCGCAAGCAGGCAGGCACCCCGTTTCCTAAACGTTTCGAGTTTTTTTTTTCAGTATTAAGGCGGGAATCAATGAAAAATGGAGCCAGTGAACACACAAAAAGTACCATTTTAAACTCTCGGGAGGAAATACAAATTGCTCTGATCTTAACAACTAGATAAATGTTATTTATTTTTATTTGATTATTTATAAAATTAAAAATGTATATTTCTGGCAAAGTGTCCCCTTAACTTCAAAAGCTTTAGGGTTCTTAATATTTTCAAATAAAGTGATGTGACAATCCACAAGATTTTACCACCCCCTCCCCTCATTGACTTGGAAGAATTTCATTTCCATTTCTAGTAGGTTTGCAACCCAGACTATAAGGTATAGGTAGTACATATTTTAGTCCCCCACAAGCCTATCAAATGAGTGAGATTCTAACTTACCTACCTATTAGATTTTATAATTAATACGATTTTTTTTAAATTTCTGAATTTTTTTGTCTTTAAAATCTTTAAACGTCTCTATATCCGTAAATAATAGTCTGAGAGCCTTAAAACAATCGAATTTATAAGATTTTTTTTTGAAATTTTTTGTCTTTAAAATCTTTAAACATCTCCATCTCCGTAAATAATGGTCTGAGAGCCTTAAAACAATTTAAAATAGAGTTTAAAAAGATACATTTTGTTTTTACTTACACCTCTTTCTAATTCTATGATGTTATAGACTTGATTATTGTCACACAATAGATTTAATAAATAGCCCATTACTGATACGTCGGATAAAATAGTGGCTCATTATCGGTGCATCAGGTTAGGTATGGTAAATATTTTTTTTATTTTTGTAAATGCACTCAAAGTGTTAAAACTGCTGTTACAGGTGCAGGACAGATAATAGAATGACAGGTAAAAATTTTGACCAGTTTGCTTAATTTCACAGCAGTGGAAACTCAGTTTTACTTTAATTTTTCTCTTAGATGGCCCATTACTGGTTCGTTTACCTTAATTGACTTATTTTAAATTAATCAACAAATTTTAGTAGAATTTAGATTAACATATGAAATGGTTTAATGAGCGTCATATAAATATGCATTATTTATTAAACTCGCAGAATGAACATATAATAAAACATCGCTAGCGGTTCGAATAATTGAATTAATAAATTTTTTATTAATATTAAATATAATTATAAAAATAGTTAAAATATTCATTACAAAAAATTTAATTTTTATTGTGGTTAAGTAAAAATTTAATGTAAAAATATTATTAAAATAGCTTCTGTTAATATGATGGAATTTTATTGCTATGTTCTAAAAATGGTATTATAATATTTTATCAAGTCCATTATATATATGCGAAATACGACTAGCAACAAAAAGGACATGGACAAGTTTTATAGATCACAAATAAGCAGTAAAGATATATTAGAAATTTCATTCTTTCTCTTGAGACTGGTTTTATTTTTCTAAGCTCAGAATTTATTTAAATTAAAGGGGATAAATATAATAAAAATGAGGGTCTCAACAAGAGATATAATTCCAGTTAGAAAATGCATTTTGGAAGATTTGTCATTTTAAAATATGATAAATTTAATTAATATCTTGAGAAAATATCATTTTTATGACATTAATAAGTTTTTTTAGAACTTTTTGATGTGTGTTCACACTAATTCTTTACCAATGTGATGGTGGCGGTTTCGCTGGATCTTTGGCGTGCATTTGAGACGGTGAATCGGGATCTACTTCTTGAGAAATTGCGAAGATATGGTTTTGGTGATAGTGCAGTGAAGTGGTTTAAATGTTATTTGTCTAGTCGCACTCATGTTACAAAAATTAATAATGTGATTTCCGATCCTCAAGCTGAAAGTGTTGGGGTCCCCCAGGGAAGTATTCTTGGGCTTGTGTTGTTTGTTTTATATATTAATGACATTTGTAACTGTATTAATGATGGTGTTTTTATAAATCTGTTCGCCGATGATACACTAATATCTGTGGAGGATTGTGGTGTTGAGAAGGCTTGTCAGAAAATGACAAGTAACCCTTATGAAGTTGGAAGACTCGCTAAATATGAATAAATTGTACGAAATCTAAATTAATGCAATTGGGGGTGGGTGGAGAAAGCTTAAGTCGAATCTATCTGAATGGTGTAAATTTGGAATATGTGGATTCATTTAAATACCTCAGAGTAGTGGTTGACTCGAAGTTGAACTTTAAGTCATCATAGTGAGCTCTTGAAGAATGTAAACAGAAAATTGCAATACTTTGGTAGAGCTAGTATTAATTTGAATATGAACACTAGAATTAAGGTGTATAAAACTATAATTAGTCTTAGTTTCTCTTACTGTCCTACAATATTATATTTTGACACTCAGGAGAATATTGATAAGCTGCAACTCTTACAAAATAGATGCATGAGATTTATTTTAAAATGTGACAGATATACATCAATAAGTAGTATGCTGGAATGTTTAGGACTTATGAATGTGAAGCAATTCTTATTTTTACAAACAATGTGTTTTGTATATAAATTATATCATAGGCAGCTGCCAGCCTAACTGAATTTCACATTGGTCAATGAGATCCATGACCATGAGACGCAAATTAGTGACGATATATTTATTGAGAGGGCGAGGAAACAAGGAACAAGAAATTCATTATATTTTAGAGGACTTGAGGAATTTAATTCTTTACCAGCTGAAGTGAGAAATCAATCAAGTTTGATTCAATTTAAGAACCAAGTGAGGATATATCTTAAGAGGGACAGTTGAACACATTTCTATTGAGAAATATTGAGAAATATTATAACTTTAGTATTATATATGAATGAAAAATACATTTAAATATAAATAAATAAATATATTAAAGGTATTTTCTTGGAAGCAGTGTGGTTTATTTTAACAGAGATTTGATAGAGAGGTTGGCAGCCCCAAAATAATGAAATATAAAATCCGAATAAATTAATATTTTGAAAGTCATTTTAAATCTTATAAAAATCGACTTTTCGGAAGATTTGAAGTCCTTTTTCATGGTTTGAAAGAGTCAATGTAGGAAACTTGTAATCATTTCTTTATTGTCTTCTTTAACACTGATTGTTCGGAGTTATATTTTTCCATTAATAACAATAAATAAATGTTTATCAAAATCGTTAAGAGTCATTTTAATCGTAAATTTTATACAGAGTTAAAAGAGTATATTTTCGCTTGAATATCTCGAAAAAAATTACTTTTTTAACAATCGCTTGGAAGGATAGTTGATGGGACCCTTATCAACTTGATTGAGAATTTATAAAAAAATTAAATAAGAATTTTTATAAAATTAAACGCATTTTTAATAGAAAATTTTATACAGAGTTAAAAGAGTATTCCTTTGAATATCTCGAAAAAAAAAACTTTTTTAACAATCGTATGAAAAGGGTGTTTGATGGGACCCTTATCATCTTGATTGAGAATTTATAAAAAAAATTAAATAAGAATTTTCATAAAACTAAACGCATTTTTAATAGTAAATTTTATACAAAGTTAAAAGAGTATCTTTTTTGTTTGAATATCTCGAAAAAAAACTTTTTTAACAATCGTATGGAAGGGTGGTTGATGGAACCCTTATCAACTTGATTGAGAATTTATAGAAAAAATTAAATAAGAATTTTCATAAAACTAAACGCATTTTTAATAGTACATTTTATACAGAGTTAAACGAGTATAATTTCGCTTGAATATCTCGAAAAAAATTATTTTTTTAACAATCGCTTGGAAGGGTAGTTGCGATGATAAGGGTCCCCCTTATCAACTTAATTCAGAATTTCAAGAAAAAATAAAATATTAATTTTCAAAAAAAGAAACGAATTTTTAATAGTATATTTCATATAGAGTAAAAGGAGTATATTTTCTTTTGAATATCTCGAAAAAATTACTTTTTTAAGCTTCTCTTGGTCGTTGATGATAAGTTTTTCGACAATTTTTTTTTTTCGAGATATTTCAAATAAAATATATTTTTTCAATTCTCTAGGACCGTCTGATCGCAAATATATTAATATTTCTATAATCTGGATATTTCAAATTTTTTATAAAAATCTGATATTTCAGAAAGCTATAATTGATTCTATTGTTTTAAGGCTCTCCGACCATTATTTACGGATATAGAGATGTTTAAAGATTTTAAAGACAAAATTTTTTTTTCGGAAATTTTTAAAAAAAATTATGATTTTAATTCTTTTAAGGCTCTCAGACCATTTTTTACGGAGATAGAGACGATCAAAGATTTTAAAAGACAAAAAATAGTAAATTACATATAGAGTAAAAAGAGTATATTTTCGTTTGGATATCTCGAAAAAATTACTTTTTTAGGCCTCCTCTAGGAGGGGTACTTGATGATAAGGGTCCCCCTTATCAACTTAATTCTGAATTTCAAGAAAAAATAAAATATTAATTTTCAAAAAAGAAACGCATTTTTAATAGTATATTTCATTCAGAGTAAAAAGAGTATATTTTCGTTTGAATATCTTGACAAAAAATCCTTTTTTAATCTTCTCTTAGAAAGGTGGTTGATGATAAGGGTCCCCCCTTATCAACTTGATTGAGAATTTTTAGAAAAAATAAAATATTAATATTCAAAAAACGAAACTCATTTTTAATAGTATATTTCATATAGAGTAAAAAGAGTATATTTTCGTTTGAATATCTCGAAAAAATACTTTTTTAGGCCTCTAGAAGTGGTAGTTGATGATAAGGTCCTCCTCCTTATCAACTTGATTGAGAATTTTTAGAAAAAATAGAATATTAATTTTCATAAAACTAAACGCATTATCCTTTTTGAGAATTTTTGATAAGCTAAGATGTACCCTAAGAAGATAATCGAAAATAAATCAATAAATATTTTATTTAATTTTAATATAAGAGAAAAGTAGGTGTATGCCATGTAGAATGCCGATTCACATAATATTTTATGCAAGAATATTCTCTAACTACTAACAAATAATGAACAACAAATTAAAAAAATTAAAATTATTAAATATTCTCTTCTTTGCTTTGTCTGTACCCTTGAAATGAATCTAATGTAAAAGATATGAATGGCCTTCTGAATGGATTTTCTATTCAATTCATGAACTTGATTATACTCCTCCACCTTTTCGGTGACCATCTTTGGAGCCCTTTCCTATCCTGTTTACCTTCACTAAGTTCTTATCCGACTAGGTAGTGAAAAACATTTTTTAATTATATATTATTATGTTTTAAGTTATTTAGGCCTGAATAAATAACAAAACGCCTCCTCTAAGACAGTGTTTTACAACCTTTTTCATGACACGACCCCCTTAGTATGTGATAAATTAATGGATCTTGGCGAAAGATGGACCACTGGACAAAAACTGTTTATTTCTGGTTCTTCTTTTTTAATAACTGAAATCGTCTTGATTGTGGACTGTATTTCTATTATAGGTTCTTAATATTAAATTTAATAAGGAAGGTTTATTTTAATTCTTGAAGAAATGATTAAGCAGTTAGATTAGTGTTTAAATAAATATATAATTATTTTTATTTTTCTCTTTTTAGTGATGTTAATAATAGTGACTTATGATAATACCTTGCATGCATCTCGTAAGAGAAAGATTAGCGCGAAGGAATACAGTAATTGATAATAAAATTCAATTCATAGATAGATAAATTATCTCGAAACGTTAGCGGGTTTTAAATGAACGTTTTAAGTTTTTTTTTTAATTTTTTTATTTATTATAGTTTCGATTATTTGCACATAAGAATTGGAGATTTCCATTATTTTGTCATTGATCATATTATCAGAACTTGAGCAAATTAATATGGTGTCACCCCTAAGGTACCCCCTTTCTAATAAAAAAAGAATCATTGAAATCGGTCAATAAACGAAGAAGTTATACGTGTACATACATAACAAAAAACACTACACATATTTGTGTATTTTTAGACTTCTGGGGTCCCACTGGTTATTTATACAAAATTTGGTTGAGTTTGCTCAAATGACCTAGATTTTTAATTTTTAACCCCCTCCCCCTCCACCCCACTTAATTTTGGGTCGATATGCACTAAAATCTTATCAGCTCTTGATCTCAATGGACCAAAACTACGTGTGAAATTTGGTTTTGATATTGGCAGTAGTTTTTGAGCTAGCTCGTCCAGAAAAATTTGGTAACGCACAGACTAACAACCAGACAGACTAACTAACAGACATTTTGACAAAACAATTATTATCTCAAAAAATATAATTTTTTCGATGTTCACTTATTTGGGCTTTTTTGTAGTGCGAAATGCCATGGTTTCGCTCAATTTTTTTAATCAAAATAGTTTCAGCCGTTCTTGAGATATTTTGAAAAAAAGAAGGATAAAACCACTTTATTCATGCACGATTACAATACTTGACCATACCCTGTATGGTTAAGTAAAAATGGTAAAGAGAAATAAATGAACAAACATAAAAAAAAAACAGACATTCCGTCGAATTGATAACCTCCTTCTTTTTTTCAAAGTCGGTTAAAAAGAATGACTCCTGTATTCTTAAGACGCGGTGAGAAAAAATTAGATTTCATCAACACACGTCGACATATTTTGATAGAATGTTTTAATATATAATTTAATAATAAATGTTTGATGTAATATTTACAAATGTTTCTGATGAGCGATCCCCGCTGTTTGTAACATGTATTTTATGATATGACAAATATCAAATCTGTACAACATTTTTTTTAATTTTTATAATTAGGAATCGGCTAAATACACAATTAAGTACCTATAACAGACATATTTTTACATCGATTACATCGCCAAACGCCTCCATGGAAAAGCGATACGACAATAGTAGATTAATAACGCGAGAGTTTTCAAACTTCGAGCTGAACTTTTGGTATATTTACAGCAGATCAAGTCAGAATATTCCAAATTCGTTTGTGACCCAGAATTCCTTTTAAAACTGGCCTTTCTTTCCGACTTATTCGAGTATTTAAATACCTTGAATAAAAGCCTTCAAGCACGGAATAAAAATGTCATTACTACTAATGACAAAATCCATGGCTTCACAAAATAACGAACGGATCGTTGCTAAACTTTATCCAAAGTCATTTGAAATATTAATATCTTATTTCCTTTATTATTAATCAGATATCACATGCTATTTGCAGTCCATGTCGACTTAAATTCAAAAATAGTGATCGATTCTCATCTAATACTTGAGGAACAACCATTCTACATTGGATTTTAAATGTTTCGGTTATTATTGGTAACTATTGCTGAAGACATGGAGGAATCGACTTAAAATCAAAAATAGTAATCGATTCTTATCAAATACTAGAGGAATAACCTTATTGCATTCCATTTTTGGTGTTTTGACTATTAATGGGAACCTCTACTGAAAACGTGGAAGAATCGACTTAAAATTAAAAAGACTAAATTCTTTTATGGTAAACAAGTAAATATAATATTTTATCCCCGGCCTGAAATATTTGTTTTTTCTTCAAATGTGACCCGTGTAAGCCAAAATGTTGGACACCCCTGTTCTATAAATATCGTAAGGTATTTTTCTCTCTTGATTGAGGCTAATAGGATTGCAGGGTGCAACTTGCTCTTGTCTCTCTGAATTCCCTCCCAATCCCTAATACTTCCAGTTCATTATTTTTTAATCTGTGTCCGTCCGATTCGATTGTCTAATCCCAATCCAATACTCTCTCTGATCTTTCTTTTCTTTGTGAATCCAAGTTAGCTTGGCTAGGTCTCCCACGTCTTTTGATACATTTACTCTCATCTTGACCTTTTCCACTCTTGAGTTCGATTCGAGTTGTCGTTCTTGTCCAAAGTCATGCTTAATCAAGCCAACAAATCGATTCTCTTCGAGGCCTTAAATACGATTAATATTTCCCTCTCTATACTAGCAAATATCTCCATTGATACGAATTCATTTTTATTATTTCAGAATTAATCAATTTTTCAGCAATTTTTACTTATAATAGTAATAATCAATATACAGTAGAGTGTCGATAATCCGAACGTCAAAAATCCGGGCCGTCGATAATCTGGGTTCAATTCCGGTGAAAAAAAAATTGAAGTGAATACATACTATATTATAATATATATAAGAGCCTAGATTAATTTGTAACAACGCTGAGAGAATTTTCTTTAAAAAAATTACCCTCTTGCCTAGAATCTAACCGACGAGCTCTTAAACTAAGGGCATCAGCTCTAGCCATTACACCAATGCAACATTAATATTTTTATCTTGATTTCTCTTACTAAAACTATATATTTTTGATTTAGACTTTGTGTCGAGATAATATTGAATTCATTTGAACTCGAATGAAAATGAAAAAACACCAATAGATTTTAAATTAAGAAACATTAAATATATATTAATTAACGAGGCACATTTGAAATATAATTGTCAGCTCGGATTTTAAACTGATAGCTCCAATCGATTTTCATTAACCAGGCAAATTTGAAATATAATTGTAAATTGGACTCGAATTTTGAAATGAAAGACTCCAAATCATTTTAAATTAAGAAACATTAAATATATTGATAATTATTCCCCCCCCCCCCTCGCCACTCAAAAATTAAAGAGGCGAAACTTTTAAGAGACGATGTATTTTCGGTAGTTTACGGGTATACATTTGGAGTGTGGTTTTTTAAGAGGAATACAATTTTTTGACCGAGACACTGCCCGCCAGGGCACCAGCCCGGAGGGCTGAGCTTCGAGGGCGAGCCAAAGGCACGCCCTCGAAGCTCGTACATACAAAAAATGATCCAAATTTTTTCAATAAAATTGTTAATCAGTGATAAATGATGAAATGACACCTGGAACTGATTGAAATAAAATGGACCAAGTTTTCTATTTTATTGAAATACTGAATTTAATTTCTCAAGTGAATAAAATTGGCTCTCTAAAGTAATATATTCTCTTCAAAGATTAATTAAATGATTAATCAATAAAGCTACTTTCCGCGTTTTTTTTATAGTCTCCAAGCGAATATTTCAGAAAGAAATCCATTATCATATAAAAAACTTCTATATAAGTGACTAAATGAAAGAGGAACAGAGAAAAAAGAAAGTGAAGGATTTTAAGTAAAGTCCCTTTGGAGGTTTAAAAATGTTCAGAAAACGCTTTTTTTATGGGCAAAGCAATTTCATGCTAAAAGACTTCTTTTATATTCCGCTACTTTATCAAATACAATTAATTTACGAAATTCGAAAACACTCTTGAAATTATAATTAATTGGTTTTAATGTTTTAGTTTTTCATATAAATGAGATTTATAATCATCAAAAGTCAAAGGAATTAAAGGGAATCCCAGAGACTTAAGTTTGCGGGAAAATTTAATTATTTGAAATATAATTAACAAATGAAAATCTAAATAAGGAGATTTTTCGCTTTTGATAACCCAAAAGAGAGGGTTATTAATTCTAAACCAAGCGAGAAAGTAGTAGTAGTATTATTAGTTGAGTAAATTATATATCATATAACGTATGAAGCTTAGTGATATTATATACATATTCGTAATCCTTTAATCTTTAATGTAAATGACATTTCGATTTCGAATCGTATATATGGCTAAAATCGAGTTTAAGCTTTGCGCGAAATTATTAATGTTAGGTCTTAAAATTAAAATATTTTGTCCGAAAGGAATAAATTGCTTAATTTATAACAAGTAAATTAAAAAGTATCTCATCTGCTTGATTTTCATTGGAATGTTTAAACCATAGAGTAATATAGAGTGGAAGGCTCCAATGTATTTTAGCGTATATGAGTTACAGAGCTCTCTGACGAGACCAGGGCGAAACCGCTCTCTTCAGGGCAAATTTTGGTGACATTATCAAGAATAAAAAATACGCTTATTTACTTATAACATAAAGGGTATGTATCTTTTATCAATGACAAAGGCTTTGAATGTTCTATGATCTTTGGATAGCTCTTAAGAACTAAGACTTTTCGCCCTGCAGTCGCTAGAGAGCGCTTTTCCTATATATGGTATGATAGCCTTCTACTCTATATTACTCTATGGTTTAAACATTTTCAAAACTGGGTACGCTTTTTATGCTAATTTTCGAGATTTTCGAGTGGATCTTATTAATACAACTACTACAGTACAAAAAGTATTTATTTTTTATGATATTGATGCGAGAATGAATTATACCTGGAAGAACCAACCTCTAGAGGCCTAGAATGCTTCGAGAAAAGAAGGAGAGGAAGAATATTTAAGGGATGGCTTGGAGTCGTTACCTTTGGATGCGAGTTTTGAACAACTAGACGATGTAGGCCGCAGGAAAGACGATGACAGAAAACATGTTCCACAGTCTCTGAAAGTCATAGTAAAATAAAGGTATTAGTTAGATTCTTATCTAAATTGACAGTGAATGGCTGTTGAGTGTCAAAATCGCGTGTTTCTTACAAATGAGGCATTAGAGGGGATTATTGACTTAAACCTGTCTGAATGAACAGTATGGTACACTGTTAAAAACTTCTTATATAATTTTACTATAAGTAATGGGAAGTCTGGCTTCAACTCTTTTTAGTAATATTACATATCAGTATTGTAATCTTAAACATATTTTTTAGTTATACGTATCTAATTAATACAAGAAAAAGTAAAGTTACAATTATTTTTGTATTTTTACAATAAGTTAATGTGATTTTACCAATATAATATAGTTTTTCTTTTTTTACTATACACAATCTTGTAAATTTCCTATCTATTTGTATTTTAAATATAGAGTAAGTTTACATGCAGCAATTAATTGCATTTAGGTTTGGAAAATAATTTTGCAGTCTTTCTTCATTTGAGGTAGGGGTGAATTTGAGGTATGTATAGATTAAGAAATTGAGCAGGTGTAAAATAGCGTCTGGATCTGATGAGAAATCCTATAAAAATTTGTATACGAGAACAAATATTCTACGATCTTTGTATCTTGGGTTATTGTGGGTCGAGGGTGAACCGCGACCTAATATCTTGTACACCTACTTCGACTTCCAATTTCATTTCCGCGAAGAAGACAATAGATGAATTATCTAATGAACACCTAATTCCAATCGCGGTTGACCCCTCGTTGTGGGTATAAGAATTTAGATAAACCAACATAGAGAGAGAAAAATCATGATTGAAAATGATTTTTTTCTCCATCTTTCAGTGATTTCTAATTGAAAATAAGCAAAAAATACATTAACTTTTTTTTTAGGATTTTGACCCATGTGATCTATATATAGAATCTATAACACACATTTTATAAGATTCCTAATTTTTATGTTTAATTAAAACTAAATAAATTGAGGAAACAATGTCTACGCGATTGTTTTGCATTTAAGGGGCGTTGTGGAATGTATGGAGATCCAGACTCACAGAGAGAAAAAGTCATGCCTTTTTCTCCATAAGCTCGGATAAACAAAAATAAAGTATAAAATAAAAATTTTTGTGTGAACACTGCGATCCGCTTCGTATGATAAGCATGCCAAGTGAATTATATGTACAAGCTAAAACTGACATTAAAGATTACTTTTGATATTGTTACTTGTGTTTTTATTTATCTTCGATTTCCTTGCTACTTGATATTTGTAAAAACTGTGATTGATAGACTCAGATCGTGAGAGCAGGGTGTGAGTGATCCAAAAGGCCGGGGAAAGAAACATTGTCTGTCCCTGATGATCAATCAGTTGGGATGGCTGACATCTATTAACATCACTTCTGTTTGGACAGTGAAAAGACAAATAGAATCACACATCAACTATACTAAATGAAATTATAATCCAAACTAATTTGGGAAAATTTCTCCTTCGATGGCCCTATTTACTAGTCAAGAGGCTTTCTTAACAAGCATTTATTATCATCTTAAAAGTAACCTAACATTTAGGGAAATCGGTGTTGTTTTATAGTGAAACATATTAAACACAGAAGTTTTTAATGGGTTATAGTGGTGTTTCACAAATAAAAATAAAAATTAAAAAAATTAAAAAATTCTTTTAATTATATTTTTGGAGTTTTATTTTAAATACTCTATACATATTTCTGGTTTTTAGCCCATCATCAGGAGTTTGAATTTACAAAAGACATAATTGAAAAGTTTTTGTTTTGCCGAGAGTAGCAGAGTTGTTGATTCACAAAGAGAAACAAAGAGGTTGTCCTCTGCTTGATGCAAATAAACATACACACATATATATCATCTCGATATATATATGTGTGTATGTTTATTTGCATCAAGCAGAGGACAACTCTTTGTTTCTTTGTGTTACAAAAGACAGTCTTTTGTAAACTGAAATTCCTGATGATGGGCTAAAAACCAGAAATATTTATAGAGTATTTAAAATAAAGCTCCAAAAATATAATTAAAAGAATTTTTTAATTTTTTAATTTTTTTTTTACTTGTGAAACACCACTATAACCCGTTAAAAACTCCTGTGCTAAAAGTAACCTTTATATGAAATTTATTGAAGCGTATAGGTTCAGGAGTTGGTAAGAAATCGTGATTATTTTTCACCCCTTTAAAATTTTATTTTTATTTTTAAAAAGGTTTTACATTCGAGTCAGTCCATAAAATTCCTTTCTTTTCTCTTTCTCTTCACGATGCAGAGGTCAATTGTATGGTAAAAGTCATGTGGATGCCCACATCAGTTTATCTATTTTGTGAAACCTTACTTGAGATTTTACTTTTTATTAAAAATGTTTCACCTTGAACCAACACCTAACTCTTTAAAAATTATTACCGTATGTACCTAATTACTTAATAGAGATACCTAGACTACTATAATAATTTCATCTACGTAATTTTGACATTTATAAAACAAAATTTTTGCAAAAATAAAAAGTCCACATTCACTCTTATTCATAAAAAAATATGCAAATCACTGTTTTTTGAACCTACTATAATCAAATAAGAGGCGACTGTGGGTCAGTGGTCTGAGTGTCGGGCCCCTGTCTTGAAGTATGCCTCTTGAGTTTCGGCAGATATTTGTAGTTGCCTACTCTTGAAAAGCAATGGCCAACTACCAAGAATATAATTGCCTAGTCAACCTCTCCAAACCAGACGTTCGGAACCGGCGTTAAAAAGTAGGTCCCGTATATCTGTGTAAAAACAGTTAAACACACTCAGCACAGGTATATGTGGAGAGTTGCCGAGACGCCAGAGAGACCTAATATGGCACTTAAAAGAAGAGGATAATCAAATAAGCTACTGTAACAATTGTTCAGTTCTAGATTTTCAAGTTATTGGCCAGATTCAAAGTCCTAACATTCAACGATCCTACTCATAGAATGTCTTATTTACTCTTTTTGAGGAGTAGCCCCACCCGGAGATCCGAACGGAAGGTTAGGTTATCTCTGGAAAATTATGCCCGCAATCAACATCATGTTGTTTATTCTAGCAAAGGGAATGTGGTGGTTTTCTAATCCCTTACGCATATAACAAGATGCTGAAAGCCCCCACATTCAGGGAAAATTAGAAGGAATAGAGTTTGGGACATAACTCTCTCTCTGTTTATTTAGTAGGTCTCTCCTTACCAGGGATTCTAAAAGATTTCCGATCTGCACTAAGATAGGGAAAGAAAAGAAATTGAAATAGACAATTAATTAGAAGAGGGTTAAAAATGTTAAAAATGAAAAGAGAAAGAATCCATGGAATAGGGCCCCACGTAGGATTACCACGTAGTTTCTAGTTTGAGAAATTAGTATTCCCGGCTAAAAGAAATAATATCAATAAAAAAAATTGTTTAAGTAATTTTCAAGATATTTAGAAAAAACTAAAAATGTACTAGAATAAAGTACTAAAGTTTGTGGGCCGATATGCACCTAAAACTAATCAGCGCTTCATTTTGTTAAAATAATGGTAGGTTTTCAATTTCATTTGAATCGGTTCAACGGTGTGGAACAAATTGTGGACGAAAATATGGAACATACATACATACATACATTCGCACGAATGAAAAAATTGCACTTTTTCGCCTCTGGACAAGATCACATGTAATTTTTGGAAAAACCATCACGTGCTAAAATTCAACCTAATTGAAAACTACAACTCGTGACTTTAATTGAGACCATGGGTTCCGTAGTCTTTCCCTGAGGACACTTTGAAGTCGCGCTTGCCGCAGGACCGATTACAATACTTTACCCATGCATTGCATTGGATAAAGTAAAAAAAAAAAATTGAAAGCTACAATCTTTGTAGTCTCCCATATTTTCCCCAGTAATCTGATGTTTAATTTATTGAAATTTTATCACTGTTAAACTGTAAGCTGATTATTCTATATTATAATTAATAAACCGATAAAATAAACTCAATTCCTACTAATGATTAAAAAATCCTAATTGTGCACGCATGTTCTCTGATTAATATATATATATATATATATATATATATATATATATATATATATATATTGACTATATAATTTGGTCTTGATTAATAATTAAAAGCTGACATTTTCTATAGATTTAATCTGGTAATCGAATTAACAATTATTATCCATTTTAGATAATATATTATGTATTTCTAAATAATTCATTTAATAATTTAATTCATATTCAATATGCATTGAATGTTTAAATTCAGTTTTTTTAATGGGGTTAATTTTTTAAAAAGATAAAAACACCGGTTTTTATGAGGTACAAGCTCTGATAGTGAATTCAAAAAGAAAACAGGTTGTTTGCTGTCACTTTTTTTTTAATTTTGCTTCAAAACAATTTTTTTCTATGTTTCAAACATTTCTAAGCATAATAAACAAATAAGAAATTCGATTGAAGTTCTCAATCTTCTGTAATGTAAATCCAGGGAAATCAAGTAAAAATAATCTTTCAAAATTTTATTTAATATAACTTGTATTCCAGGGGAGTCGGGTTGTCCGAGCTGGCTAAGGGGCTGGGCTCGCTTCAGCATCGTTGATGACGATGTTCAAGCGGGAAACCCGGGTTCGAGCCTGGCTGGTTTATAAAAATTTCTACCTACTAAAACTCTCTCTTAAACCCTCTTAAACCCTACTAACACTTTACTGATGTGCTGTCTAAATGGGCTTTGTTCCCTGTGACAATAAATAAATAAAAAACTTTTATTCTAATTTTAATTTATTTCTCCTAAATGGCTATACTTACCATTTTTTATGCTATTCTGAATTATACGTTAGATTTTTTTTTGGAGAAGAACTGATAGATTTATATAACTGAAGATTGAATGCAGGGCAGTCCAGGAATAAATAAAAATTGAAAGTAATCGAAATTGTTCAGTTGAAATAGCTTTTTTACCAGTGTAATGGTTCCAAATGTAAAACGTCTGCTGGAGATGAATTTTTCATGCTTTTGTTACTTGGTTGACGTCCCCTGATGAAGAGCAGCGGTGTAGCGCTCGAAACGTTGTAAAATATCGATTACGTCTGCCCAAAATAAAGTGTTAAATATAAGTTGGCTTTTATTTCAAATTTTTATTCCCCAATAACTGGACCCTTAGCCAATTCATTAAAATAAAATAGGGCCACCAAACACGGTTCTTTTTAAATAAATAAAAAGATTATTTCTAATAAAACAGTATTTATTGGAGGGTTTTTGGAAACATATATTATTCTGATTTTTGTTTCTTTCCCCTGAAAAATGATGATATGAATTTCTTAATGCTTAGATAAACTTTAACGCATCTATCGGTATTCGTCTTTTATATGAAAAAATTTAATGGTTAAAAAAGTTATGATATTATGTATCGGATTTCTAAATATATTTATAAAATCAATATATATTTTTTGACATTAATACTATCAAAAAATTAAATAATAATTGTTGAATAAATAAAAATAAAATAGCACCAGAACAAACGTGGTCCTCAGTAGGCCCATCCGAAAGAAGAAGAAGAAGAAGAAAATAACACCTGGAACGTATGCAACTAATTGTAAAGCTCTTGGTGCCTTTCGCCTATCTAACAGGCTGAATCAGAAATTTGAAATCCATGGATATTTGAATTGTTTTGTTTTAGAGGACGAAATAGAAAAGAAAAAAAGATGGATAATTCCAGAGATTGGACGATTGGTGTATATTCCCCAGTTAATGAAAGATATGGAATGTAGGACTTTTAAAAAAGTGCAAGATTTGGTATGAGTGTTTAGTAGAGTTGGTTGCGTTAAACCGGTCTTAGAAATTTATATTTTATGATGATGATGATGATAAATAAACTATAATTTTACCTACTAATGGAATGAGATTGAAAAGAATACTACTAATATTATTAATTAACTTATTCAAAGATTTTTTATATACTAGTATTACTAATTAATAATTATTCATATATATTTATTTTCATTCTGGTTGTAGCTAGAAGTGTAATTATTTATTCATTTTTACTGTCTTTATTGTATGATCAAATTTAATTTTTTATTTTCTTATAAATGTAATTAGAAAAAATTAAATAACATAATTTAAAATTACAATATCTAAAATATAAATATTTATACAATTTTAATTTTTTTCGAAAACATGAAAAATTTCATTTCTTAAATCAAATAAATTAACACCCACCGAACGCATAGACAATTGGACATAAATAAAATTTTGGTTACTAGTAATAAATATCCATTGCCATTTTCAAAGAATATTTATTAATTAATTGATTATTAAATTGAAAGTTTTTGTGCCGAGGGTAGCAGAATTTTTATATATTGAAGGAGACTATAAGAGTGTCTTCTGCTGGAATTATAAATTTTATTTATAACGAGACTATAGTTTCGAGGGCTTTGCCCTTTCATCAGTCTATTACAATTGATTCAGAGGAATTCTAGTGTACGTTTATTCATGTGAATCAATTGTAATAGACTGATGAAGAGGGCAAAGCCCTCGAAACTATAGTCTCGTTATAAATAAAATTTATAATTCCAGCAGAAGACACACTCTTTTATTGTCTCCTTCAATAATTGATTATTGATGATTGAGTAATTATTTATAAAAATAATTTAAAAAAAAATTAATATATATATTTTTCGAAACTTTCCAGAGAGGGGTAACCGATTAGGAGTTGGTCTCTGAACGGATTAGGATTGCTTAACTTTTTTGATTGATCTAGAAGTGGCCTAATGCAATTAGCCAAGGAAGGGACGCTAACTGCGCCCGAAAATTAGCCTATATGAATGTCATTTCCCAGGGCCTTCTCGTGCTATAATACTGAGGCGGCTGACAAGTCTGGACAGGCACAACGGAGATTAAGCGTAGGCTTATTAGGAAAGCATTGCAATGGGATACATGTACTGTTAAATAGGAATGAAAATAGTTAGTAATTTTAAATTTCCTTATAAAAAAATAAAGAAATATTATTAAAATTCTATTCTAGAGAACATTAGAGCCATCTGAAGTAAAATAATTAACATTTAGATGTGTAATTAATAAATTAATCACTTGACATTTCAAGACGAATATTTTTAGAAATTTTTTCTCAATTATTCGAACGTCAAATTGAATTTGGTTTTATTCAAAATATGCAGAAAATTGTATTGTTTAATCGTGTTAATTAAATTTTAGTCTAATTCTTGAATAAATTTTTACGAAGGGCTGAAAAATCGATTCCCTAGTGGCGATTTCGGAATTTGAATGAATGGTATATATATAGAAGTTCCAAATTTCTATAAGTAAGACGAAAGTCTGGGGAGTCAGGGACAGGCTCTCTCGGGAAGAAAATAAGGCGTTTTGCTCAACATTGATCGAACGGACGTGGATATATGTTTCTAGGCTGCTTCGCAGCCTAGAAACATATATAGAAGCTTCTTGAAGAAGCTTCTATAAGGATCTTTAATTAAGTTTTTTTTCTTTTAAGATTCTTAAATATTTTTACCTCCTCCAAGTATTTTAATATAATCTTTTATTTTTGAAGTAGATATTATTGTAGTTTAACTTACTTCTATTAGATGGCGATGTATTTTTTCCCTAATTCCTTCTGTTATTACACATTTTAGTTCCGAGTATATATAATAGATGGCGTTTTTTATTATTCTTTTCTTGTTTTGTTAATCTTAGAGATTCCTAATAGATGGCGTTGGTTTTCCTGGTTCCGTTCAATAATAAAACGGAACTCCCAATAGGTTTGAAACAATGTACCATTGTCAGAGTAAGGTATATATTTCAAAATAACTTACGATGAATTTGTCCACGATGAATTCAACTTAAGCTGCACACCCGGGATAAACTTGATGTGTATTGGCGAACAGGCAGATTCAGTTGCATAGCTACAGCCCGCCATAAGGAACGAACCAAATTATTATTTATGAATAAATAAAAATATTTTTTTTATCATAGAGTGTTGGCCAAGGGGTGAACCGCGACCTAATATCGTACACACCTACTTCCACTTCCACATTCATTTCCAAGTAGAAGACAATTGATGAAGGGCATTATTAACTAATGAATTCCAAAATAATCCCAAAGAGCTTGATGCAAATAAACATATAAATATATAATTTATTTGTTACAGACTAAATCTTATAAGGTTTGACCTTGATCATAAGTCTTTTTAATTATAAATATTTAATCTATTATTTATTTCTCTTCAAATACTCGAAAGATGTAGGTAAATTAGGAAACGAATCCCAAATAATTCTAATTAAAAAAGACTAATGATGAACTAATGGAAACTATTTTCTTTAACAAAAAATTATCGATATACATATTTATACTCGTTATATACATTTAAATGTTTATTTCGATATATCAGAAGACAGCCTCATTGATTTATCTATATGAATCAACAACTTTGCTACTCTCGGCAAAACAAATATATTTTCATTTAAATGGACTTAACGACTTTCAAAATAAAGAAATGCCTTTACCTATACAATTATTTATACTGTACGGCGGCGACTTTTCGTCGTCCTGCGCTCGCCAAGCGTATCGAGTAAAAGGAAAAGAATGCTAGATTTGAAAATGATGTTTTTTATTCTTCATGGAAATGATATTTTTCTTTCCTTTTTTTTTGAAGGGTAGATATATTACTTGGCCGGGTCATTTGTTGAAATGTTTGCAAGTCAACTCGCGTATTTATATATATATGTATATCTATCTATATTATTGTATATACTCTCGTATATCCAAAGAGAACCTCGTGGGTACAGTGTATGTAACTTAATCGGCGCAATACGAGAAGACTGAACAACATATCGTATTCGTGCGAAGTACCAATTAAACGTTTCCCAGTAAATAATCCTTTAGGTCAGCTTCTGTAGTTAAACGGGGGGCTCCCCGTTTGGCAAAGAGGGCGATGCTGTCTGTCGAAGGGGGGATCCTGGAGCCGAGGGGTGTTCTGGAGCCGAGGGCGCATGTCCTCCCCTCAAATATATATACACGACGCCCCCGCCAAGGGGTTCAAAAGCGCCCCGGCTATCCATAGGGTCTGATCATGTGCTCGAAACGTCTCTATCCGTGAAACAAATTTACGTGGTATCCGGATTGTTATCCTCGACATCATCGCTTGTGTTGTTTCGATGGTCACTCGACTTTATCGCCTCTGTTCTTCAAGGTGAGTGTGCGTTTGTGTATGCATTGCATGTTTCACGTCCATTTATTTACTATTGACAACGGTCATTGAATTAAATTTATTCTGAAATCGTTTACAAGAAGATTAAAACAAATATGTCATGATTAACAATTAAAGGAATCGTAGGGAGTTAGACATGTCTTTAAATTAAATACAAGTATTAATTAAATACGCCAAACGTTTCGTTGCTGTTTTTCAACTTCTTCAGTGGCTGAAATAGCCAAACAAAGCCATTAGACATCTTTTTATTGATCAATTGTTTCATTTTTACAAACGTACAATGGTATGTAAGGTTAGTTTTTCTCAGCTCATTTATTAAACTTATTTGTCTGGAGTTTTTACAGAGAGAAATTCTTGAACAATCTAAATTTGATTTCGTATCTTCTCTCATTTGTTTTTTTACAATTTTCATAGTCAATTGTGGACATAGTTGTTAGTAACTTCCTGTCAGATTCATGAATTTGTCCCTGCAAGTCATTCAACTTCCATAGTGTGATCTTTATTTCCAGATTCAAAACTTCTCTTCTAAAATTCTCTATAATGGTGTCTGTTTGTTTTATAAATGGATGTTTCTCAGTTTGCAGACTGTATATACATTTCATATTATTGACTATATGCTTTGGGTAGACTTTTCATTCGACATTGTAATAGAAAGATTCGTCTGTTTTTCAGCGCTGCTAGTTTAACGTGATTCTTTTTATCGGTTTTCTCGAAATGACATTTAATTATTAAATATGGAAATGAGAATTAGTGTAAATTTATTTATATTCTTGTTAAATTTATTCACCACTAGAGAGATGATAGAAACACGCGAATTAGATATATATATATATTATACTTCTATTCAATTCCCGAGGGACATAATTTAATTTACTAATTTTTTTCCCTTTTCAGAATTCCATTTAAAAAGACAAAGAGACCACATTACTTTCCCTACCATGTCTGTATGTCTGTCAGAGCATTGCAGCTAAATAAGATACAAATTAATTTGAAAGTTTATAATAGGAAAATAAGGACAAGTTTTTATGTGTGACTTTTTCATTTATCAGCCAACGTTTTGTCGACTTTGCCGACTTCTGATGGTCTTCAATGGTAACAAAGATAACAAGAAAATTTAGACGAATGGGTCATGACTATTTGAAGAAGTCGGCATAGTCGACGAAACGTTGGTTGATAAATAAAAAAAGTCACACATAAAAACTTGTCCTTATTTTCCTATTATAAACTTTCAAATTAATACAAATTATGGATGGAAATGATAATAATAAGATACAAACTTGAAATTGACAAAAGTTATGTGTATTTATTTTCCCAGACATCAAAAATCGTATTAAAATTTTAATGGAATGATTATTTTGTGGAGGTAGAATTTTATCGGAGTTTTAAACTATTTGAACCCATTAAATAACAGATAAAAAATAAACGATATTGTATATATTCATCAAGCAGAGAACAACTTCATTGATTTCTCTTTAGGAAACAACAACTCTGCTACACTCCGCAAAACATAATCTTCTTAATTAAAAAATAAATAAATATTTTTTATCATAGAGATTGAGGTATCTCTTTAGCTAGAATTAGGTTTAATATTTTGAAATTTATTTCACTTCAAAATAACTGTATGAGAGAGTTCTAATTTGATATCTTAAGTATTTTGGAAGTTATAAAAGATATGGAACACTGGGTATGTGGTCCGACTCGTACTTGGCCGGCTTATTGCTTATGTGTTTATAAATATTTGAAACGTGGTAAAAAAAAAAATTCACACAGGATTCTTTTTTTTAAATACTACAAGCACTTAAATCACATAATTAATGAAAATAATTAATAACATTTAGGGAAAGCGGTGTTGGTTTATAGTGAAACATATTAAACACAGGAGTTGTGAAAATAATTGAGATAGTTGATTCTAAATATGTTAAGAATTTTGTTATTATTCTGAAAAATATGACAATTTGGGATTGTCTGTGTGAGTTCCCGGTGTTCAAACATTTATTTTTTTATTTTTTTCAAAATGTTACCGGTTATTAAATTAAAAAATTTTAAGAAATGAATTTAAAGTTTTATAGAAATATTTTTACATATTTCTTATATATATTGCATATCGGAGAGAAATTTGTCTTAAGGGTTTGGCTAACGGCCCGGAAAGCTAGTCAGCGCTTAGGTTCGATTCCTGAGGGGACGAAGACCTCTGATATGCAATGTAAAAATATTTAAATTAAAATCTTAGATTAGTTCCTAAATAAAATTTAAATTCATTTCTTAATATTATACTGGCTATGTACCTAACCTGGGTTGATTTTTGAAAAAAATTCCATCTTTTTTTCAAAAAAAGATACTAAACAAGATGCTTAAATCTTGACGCTAATTATTTTAAAAAAATTTATTAAAAACATATGTATAGTTAAATATTCTCTTCCTCTTGTATCTTATTCATGTTCGAATCTTGATATTCTCATTATACAGTTCTCTATTTCAGGCAATTCTGATGAGTTCTGATCAGTCTCTGGTGTTACAAAGCAATTTTTTTTGGCGAATTATCTTGCCCCATATCTTGCTTTGCAGTATGATTCGCGACAATATGTTTATATTTGGGTCCCCATAATTTACGTCCAAAGTACTCCAGTTTACCCTTATATAGCCACAAATGACGATGTCATTTTTTTCATGTTCAGTCTATGATATTCGAACTTTAGGTGTCCACGAATCGCAACCATAGAATAAATTGGACCATAGATAACATTGAAGAACATTAAGTTTATTAATGCCATCACGTTATTATTCGTAGTTAAGTTACAACAGCAGTATATTAAATGTAGTACTTTTAAGAGAATTTAATAACAGCTTGTATTTTAAAAAAAGTTTTTATTTGATTTATATATTTTTTTTGGATATATTAATCGTCAGTTCAGTCAGTACTTATTGTAGTCCCCATAAACAGAGTCTAATAGTATTTAAAGGTTTTCAATACTTTCTGCTAAAAGATTCACGTATGAAAGATCTCAAACATCATCTATGTATTCAACTTGTAACCTCTCTTACATATATAGTATATAATATATGGGTGATTTTATTATTTAAAGAGTTGGAATGTTTATGAAAATCCCTGATGATCGATGCACTGACAGTTTTTGCGCTTCGCTCCATTAAAATTCATTAGAAAGCTGAACATGAATTATCTAGTAGGATAGTATATGTATCAATTGATCCATCCTATAGAGGAGCAAGCAGATGTCTAATGGGCGTGCAAGAAATATAAATGAAATTAGTTATCCACTATGAAACCCTGCCTTGGCACGTGACCAGCCCAGCCCAAGGGTTATATTTTATGGTAGATTGAGTTAGCATATAGGTCAGATGACAGGGTGATTCGAAATTATTATTATTATTATTATCTGGATCTCACGGTGGTTTATATTTTTTTTAATCACATACAACAAAATAAAAATCTTATTATATTAACTGAGCAATTCTTGTATATATATAGAATCGGTTTTCTCGAAACGGCACTAACGATTTGGATGAAATTCAAGGGTTAGGGGTTTTTTTGGTTGACAATTCGATCTGTCACGGTCTCATCTTCGGCTAAGTTGTTTTTGATGGATTTTTCGCTAATTGAAATAATTATTCACAGGTGGTTGTTTGAATAAAAATCTATAATTACATTTTTTTCAATTTTCTTTTAATAAAATTAATTGTTTTTTTTTATTTTAAATTCCACTAATAGATCATTATAAATATTATTATACTATATATTATTTGTCTAGATTAATTTGTAACAACGCCTAGAGAAATTTCTCTAAAAAAATTACCCTCTTGCCTAGAATCGAACCGACGAACTCTTGAACTAAGGGCATGAGCTCTAGCCATTAGACCAATGTAACATTAATATTTAATACTTGATTTCTGTTACTAAAACTATATATTTTTGATTTAGACTTTATGTCGAGATAATATTGTATTAATTTGAACTCGAATGAAAATGAAAAAACACCAATAGATTTTAAATTAAGAAACATTAAACATATATTAATTAAAGAGGCAAATTTAAAATATAATTGTCAGCTCGGATTTTAAACTGATGGCTCCAATCGATTTTCATTAACCAGGCAAATTTGAAATATAATTCTATTTTGTACTCGAATTTTGAAATGAAAGACTCCAATTCATTTTAAATTAAGAAACATTAAATATATTGATAATTGTTCCTCCCCCTCCCTCGCCACTCAAAAATTAAAGAGGCGAAACTTTTAAGAGACGATGTATTTTCGGTAGTTTACGGGTATACATTTGGAGTTCGAGGGCGTGCCGAAGGCACGCACGAAAAGCTCGTATATATTAGAAATAGCCAATTTAATTAATTAAATTATTTTTCTATAAAATAATTTATTAGAATATCAATTTCATTCTCTTAAAAAATCCGACAATTCAAAGGATCGGTACGTACCTCCTTCTTCAGGATTTAAAAGGGTCAACGAAAAGAATCTCGCTCGTATATTATTTTAATATTATTTTCAATTCCAATTACATTCAAAAGCTTTTGTGGCCAGTGATACGTCTTGATGATATGCCAAAGTGGGTGTAAACTTTGGTAAAAATATAAATTAAAGGCTTTATTCCAATTGCCATTTTATTTTGGCTGCGATTAAAGATCGTACCTTTTTATCTAGAATTTAAGATTAAAGATAATATTAATATATCGCTTTTAGCTGAAGCAAAAAATTACCGAGCATCGATCGGTGTTCCAGGTACTATATAATACAATACGTATTTACACTTATATGATTTTCACTTCACCTTGCATCAATAACAAACCAATTTAAAAATAATTAAGTAATAAATTTATTTTTGAATGACGAAGATTAAAAAAAATAGTAACTTGAATAGTAGGGGCAAAACTAAAAACACAAGAGTTATTATTAAATGGGCCAGACGTTTCGTCAGTTTATTCTGATTTCCTCAGTGGCCCATTTTAACACATTTGTCAAAAAATGATTTCACTATAAGACAAAACATTAATCTTTCTTTAACATATTCTTGGCTCAAAATAATCAACAATTTTGGAAGTGACTTTTAGCAAAGATTAATGATGTTTTGTATTATAGAGAAATTGTTTTTTGACAAAGAGTGATAAAATGGGCCACTGAGGAATTCAGATATAAGCTGACGAAACGTCTGGCTTATTTAATAAAAACTCTGTCTTTTTAATTTATGTCATAGTCCCTGTTAGTAATTTACTATGAATGCAAATGATGCAACATTAAAAAAATCATTGACAGGTTCCTGAATCTTTTTCGAACAAACATATATAACTTTTGTTACAGACAGTTGATCTTTAGGGTTTCATTGAAACGTAAAAAAGTTTCATATTATTGTCGAATTAATAAAGTAAAAGGGAGTGTAGTTTCACAATGAATGAAATAAAACTCAAAGAGTTTTATACAGACTAAATATATTTCGGGTTATTAGTCCATCTTCAGGAGTTTACAGATTAAAAACTGTTTTTAATCTGTAAACTCCTGAAGATGAACTAATAACCCGAAATATATTGAGTCTATTTAAACCTCTTTGAGTTTTATTTAATTCATTGTGAAGCTACACCCCTTTTACTTTATTAATTAATATTATGTTTCATCTAAAACCTACACCAATTTCCCTAAGTAAAAAAATATTATTGTCGGTTTAATATATGGTAAATTTTTGTAATTTATATTTATTTTTGCTTTAAAATGCTGTATAAGAGAGTCTTAAACTAGCCATTTTTACGGGTATCTCTCGGTATTTGAGAATAGATTAAATTAAAATTATAAAAGATAACTCTAGGAATTCGCTAATTTTCTTTTCATGGCTGATAAATAAAAACTTATTTGATATCTCTACAATTCTGTAAGGTATGATCATTTATCTGCTGCATGTCGACCTATGGACAGTCCGAAGAATACGATAGAATTCACTAAGGGCCAGTTGTATGTCAGCTGGTGATCTTTGTAAAAGTTGACAAAGGGTAAAACATTATAATTCATCTTGTACCCGGCGGGATGGCCAATCAGATGAAAGTGCGTGTCATCTGATTACTACCCGGCCGGGCATTCAAGGTGAATTCTAAGTTTTTACCCTTTGTCAACTTTTACAAAGACTTTACCAATCGGCATACAACTGGCCCTAAGCTACAGATTATTGAGCTAGTAATTTTATAGTAAGTAGTAGATATTAGTTTTGGAACCTTTGGTGTGAGTTGGACACATATTTCGAGGGTTCCGTTCCCTATTTTTCCCAAAATACTTGAGATATCAAATTAATTTCTATTTAGCGGTGGTAAAGGAATTTGTGAAATTTTTTCATAATTTTATGTTAAGACAATTATGAACTCAGATAGATACTTAGTATTTTACAAGGAAAAGAATTATTGTCAATAAGTGTTACTAGAATTCACGCTAAAATAATAAGATTTCTAAGGTCCCAAGTAAAAGGCTAGAACAAGGTCTAATACTACTGGGATTTCGGGTTCCCAGGAGAGAAACCCTAATTCACGTCATTCGTCATTCGATTTCCCCTCAAGTGTTCTCCAATATTTGGTGCAACAATTCTGAATTCCATTTAATTTAGAGAGGTCTCCGGGGTTTTGTAAAACATGTTCTTAGCGTATTCCCTGAGGAAGAAATCAAATGGCGTGATAGCAGCAGGTGAGCCTGGAGGATACAGATTCGGTCCATTAACAAATCAGTACTCAGGAAATTGGATGTCAAGAAATATTTATACAATATCCAAAAACGAAATGTATTATGTTATTTGAGTTACATCATTTTCAAATTCTCTAATCGAATTTATTTTGGTAATTCTGGTCTTGGAATTATAAGCCCTGAAAATCCAGAAATTATATAGAATCACCCTTTTCGATTTGTACAAATAGGGTGAGTGAATGAGCTCCCCAAAGTCAGCCATTTGCAGTACTTTTAGTTAATAATTAGTAGAGATTGTGGTGTTGGTGCAAGGGGAAACATCTTTAATAAAGATAAGAGTAAATAAATATTATATTTAATATTAATTTACTATGAGTTAAGGATTCTAGGTCACTTATTTCACATTAAAATTAAAAAATTAAAAGATATAAAATAATATTTTTTTCTTTTTCAATATATATATTTCGGGCTATCAACCCATCTTCAGGAAGTACAGAAAGTAACTGTTACTCGTATATTTAGGGCTATCAACCCATCTTCAGGAAGTACAGAAAGTAACTGTTACTTTCTGTACTTCCTGAAGATGGGTTGATAGCCCGAAGCTCTATATATTGAAAGAGAAAAAAATGTGTTTTCATATCTTTTAATTTTTTTAAATTTTAGTGTGAAATAATTGACCCAGAGTGGTCGATCAAGCAAGTATGGCGGAAGGTCGTCTCATTTTTCTTTCGTGACATGTCCGAGAATCCCGGTTCGTCCGTGGTTTGAAAAACTTCGATCTTCTTCGAAAACTGAAAAGTTCACATTATACGACATAGAACTAGGACATGCAATAACACCTGCATACCTACACAAAATCGGCCAGAGAAATAAATCCATACTGCTCACATGTGAATTCCATTTCTATTGGCGATCTATTAACCACGCGCTACTGGGCCGATGTGACACACAGTCAAAAAATTGATCGTTTACTTACCTGAATATGAAAGGGAAGAAATGATTTACACCGCATGTGCAGAGATCCTAATGGCATCTCTAGACCGAGGAGGGCCGCTTCTGCAACTCCTTTTATTAAACCATTTGAGTTTCCATTGGTTTCCAACTATAAATCCAACGACTTTATTTATATTTGTTTTTGTTGAGTATTTTGTTTTAAATTAGTTTTGTTTTATTTAGTTTCGCTTTGTTTGTTTATACACCTATTCGACGTGGAATCTCCGTTGACGACTGGCTAAATGGTACGCAAAGTAATCCCGAGGCCAAGGGGTAGAAAAAAAAAGTGACACTAGAATCCTTAACTTCCATAATAAAATTAATATTAAAGCATATAATATTTTATTTTACTCAATATAACTGTACTTCTTAGTTGCCAATTCTTAATACATGTATATTTAGGAATAATAAATTATAAATTATAATATGGCTATTATAATATTAATTTATAACACATGCATCAAATTTACAAAGATGTATTAATAAACTGGACCTTCTTCTATGCCAAGTTTTAGTTTTCTAACTCAAAATGCCATTAAGCTAAAATTTTGTTTCAAGTGAACCTAGTCTTGAAAAAAAATTAGTTTTTTTCTCGAATTTTTCATTGAAATTTTATTTCGATCACTCAAAGAATTATTTACATCCCTTGATGGAGAAGATGCAGCCGGCCATGACAAAAAATATCTCTACGTTTTAATAAAGTGACAAAACTTTTGAGGAGGCTAAGTGCGAGACGGACTCGCGTACTGAGGATTACCATAAATCTTAAAAAGTACTTGAGCTATCAAATTTGTTCTTATTTGTCGAAGATAAGAAGGAATTTATTGATTCCTTCATAATTTTAAGTTAAGCTATTTCTGAACGACAACAGGTATAAAAATTATTGACACTTTGGAGTCCTTTCATATTCATTTTAATTAAAGTGTAATAAATTAAAAAAATAAACTATTTTCACTTTAGAAGAACATTGATTGATATGTCAGAACACATGGAAAAATATTCTTTATTTAGGGCCCCACGAAAATTCAAAATTTTAGAAATTAAACTTTCGATTAAAATTTTAGTACAATTTTTGATTTTCCGGAAAAACATACATATAACTATTAAAATTTCAGCTTTGTATCCCATTTATAATACGAACTTCAATGCTTGATATACGATCCTATAATAGGGTCCCGAATTAGTTCTAATAGAAAAAATAAACAAAAAAAAAATGATTTTGTAATTTATATTTTGTGGCCTAGTCGGGCAATATGAACCTACAAAGTTGTCTTGCAGTGTTTCAGTCCCCTTTTCGTAAACCAGCCAGTTTCGAATTTGATACTATTTTTTGTAATAAAATACATTTGAATGATGTACCTACTATTTATATATGATGCAGTAAAAACCCGTTTTTAGTAAGAACGGAACTTACTAGTTCAAACACGTTTTACTTGAATACCTTGTGCGGCAACTAGAATTTACTGATATTGGTTGAGTGTGGTCGAGAGGCAGAATCTCTCTTTTGACCTTTTCACAAAAAATTTTAAACGAAAATGTCACATTAGAAGCAAAGTTGTAGAGATGTAATTTTTGACATTTTCGTTTAAAAAATTTTGAAAATAAACACCCAAAATGAGGCGGAAGGTCAAAAATAAGATTCCTACCTTTGGACCAAACTCAACCAACATTAGTAAATTCTAGTTGTCTGGAAGATATCTGGTGAAACGCGTTTTAACTAGTAAGAACACGTTCTTACTAAAAAGCGGGTTTTAACTGCAACATACATAGAAATTCCAATTTAGAAAAAAATAAGACAAGTTGAAGCATCTCTAATTACTTTCTCCGGCTCTAAATCTTTACCCATCTATTTATCATTAAAAAAAAAAAATGCAGAATAGGCATCAAAATTTAATTTTTAAGAAGAATGAGAAATCATTTCCCTTTTAAAATGGAACACGGTTATCGTGAATATCTAAATTGAAAATTTTCATATATCTATATATAAAATAAAATGAAAAATTAGCATAAATAAATATGATGACGCGATTTGGTGGTGTTAGTGAGGCAGGCGCTTTGGGCTCGTCTCTAAACACGACCCACCTAGCCCGAAAGCCCTCCATATTTCATCCGTTAAGCCCCCATTCCTTCTTTTTTGGAGCTTCCACAAAATCTGATAAACAAACAAATATTGAAACATCATTATTTATTATAAAACTGAAAATTTCCGCTCAAATAATCAGAACAGACAGTTATTCAATTATTATTATTTAATTTTTGACACTTTCAGCTGCCTGGACTATTAAATTAAATGAGTTTTATTTAAATAAGGTTAGAGTTTTATAATTTTTTTAAATTATATTATATTGCCAAAATTATCGTCATGTTTAATGTTTAATTGGGGAGTCGGGCAGTCCCACAGAACTGGCGCAAGGCGATGAGAGACCCGCAAATAAGGTTGGAGACTCATAATTTTAAAATTATAACCTATTGCCAAAATTATCGTCATAGTTTAGTGTTTGACTGAAGATAAGAGTTTCGGTCGGCTCGAGCTGATAGGCGATGGAGCCCATCGCGCTTAGCCCGCTCGGACAACCCGACTCCCCAATTAAACATTTTCAGCATCGTTGATGACGATGCGGGAAACCCGGGTTCGAGCCTGGCTGGTATATAACAATTTATACTGGCTAAAACTCGGCTCCCTCACTAACCCTATTAACACTTTAGTGATGTTCTATCTAAATGGGCTTTGTCCCAGTGACAATAAATAAATAAATGTTAAAATTGGCGGTCGGGTTAGTCAAGCGGTTAGCGAACCAGCCTGCTAATCAAGTGGACCCGGGCTCGAAACCGACTCGAGGCAACCGGCTCAAAATCTGATCCCTACATAGAAGATATAATTTAATAATAATATCGTAAATTGGCTGATGGCTAGAAAGCCTGAAAAGCCAAAAAAAATGTTTAAAATTTTCTTTATATTGGGTTTTAGGTTGTTTAGGGTTTTTGCAATATAGGGGGCACTCGACAAGAACACGAGCAACGGTAATTGCTTCGTCATATGTTTTGTACTAAGGGGGTTCACCCTTTAATTGATCCCTATGGCTGAAAAGTAGTGCCCTATTCGCAGCTGTATCAATATTGTTGGTTTTTTCTTGAAATCATTAGATTTAAGGGTTCGGTATTATTTATTTTAATTTGATGTTGTGTAAGTGAATCAATTCATCTCTCTATTTCTTTAAGATTTCTCCTTTAATATATATTTTGTTATTATTATAGACATTGATATCAAAAGTTATTCATTTAAAATATAGTACCTGGAGGCACTGAGCGATGCTCGGTAACTTCTTCCTTCAGTTAAAATCTTTATTTTAATATTATTTTTAATTTAAAATTCTGATAAAAAGGTCGATTTTTATTTGAGAGCCGTTTTCAAATTAAAAAAATACAAATATATCTATATAGTATTCGACCACTGTACCCCCCACCTCCACCCTGCTCGACCCCACCCCCGAAACCTCGCCCTACCCCCGGATCCCCCACCACTGCCCCCACCTTCTGCACCCCCACATCCCACCCCCCGCTCCGCACCAAGATCGCTTTCTCATCCTCAAAACTTGTTAATAGAGTTTGTTTCATCAAAATCGTTAGAGCCGTTTTTAAAATAAAAAAAAAAAATACAAATACTTATATATATATATATATATATACCTGGAAGACCGAGCTTTGTTCGGGTTTAGTTAATGCTTGACAACAACACACCACAATCACAAAGTTCTTCAAGGCCTTTGAGAACAAAGATTTAAACCAACCCATTGTCTGCCTGGGTACAAAAGAAAAGAGGAACCCTTTTTAAATCCCTAAGATAAGATTGGCATTTGTCTACCTGAGAATAATTAATTTGATTACGAAAAAAACCCATCAAAAACAATTTTGTCGAAGATGAGACCGTGACAGATCGAATTGTCAACCCAAAAACCCCTAACCCGTGAATTTCATCAAAATCGGTAGAGTCGTTTTCAAAATAGAACCAAGATACAAATATATATATAAATAAATATACAATTTTTGCTCGTTTAATAAGAGTAGATAAATAAATTAGATGATCTGTGAAATTCAATAAAAATTTAAAATATATCACTTGCATCCATAATGAAATATTAATTAAAACAGGAATAGTAGGGAATTGGACAATAAGTAAAAAAACAGAGTTTTTTATTAAATGGGGCAGAGGTTTCGTCGATTTATTTCGACTTGCTCAGTAGCCCATCTTATCACTCTTTGTCAATTCCACTGTGCGACGAAATATTTTTAATCTTTTTTATTAATTCTACAATACATTATTGGCCTCAATTACTCAACAATCTTGAACTTTTTTTTACCCCTTTTCAATAAATAAAAAATAAAATACTTATAAAAAAAGATTTTATGTTGTTTTTATAAAATTTTATGTGAAACCTACCTAGTATTTTATATTTTAAATTTTAAAAAAGTTTCTATTTTTTTTTTCAATTTCTTTACTTTATTTAAAATGTTTCACCAAGAACCTACACCATTCTCCCTTTACAAAATAGTACCTGGAGACACCGAGCGATGCTCGGAAACTTCTTCCTTCAGTTAAAATCTTTATTTTAATATTATTATTTAATTAATTTAAAATTCTGATAAAAAGGTCAATTTTTATTTGAGAGCCGTTTTCAAATTAAAAAAAATACAAAAATATATAATATTCGCCCACTGTCCCCCCCCCCCCACCTCCACTCTGCTCGACCCCACCCCCGAAACCACGTCCTACCCCCGGATCACCCACCACTGCACCCCACCTCCTGCACCTGTTTTGATTCAACCATATGATTCATTTTTATTCATCCAATTGTTAATAAATAAAACCTATCAAAATGTGTTGTTTTTTCAGAAAATTGAGACCCGCTTATGCGAAATATATTTTTAAATAAATTCTTGATTATTTTTTATTCTATTAAATAAATAAAGTTCTTTATAAAAACAATTATAAAACGTTTATTAATATTTCTTAGGGACAACAAAATATGTTAAAAACCACAATCACAATACTTCTTCAAGGCCTTTGAGAAAAAAGGATTTACCCGACCCATTGTCTGCCTGAGCACAAAAGGAAAAGGGAAACCTTTTTTTTAACCCTAAGAATGGGATTTGTCTACCTAAGAATAATTAATTTGATTACAAAAAACCCATCAAAAACAATTTTCTCGAAGATGAGACCGTGACAAATAGAATTGTCACCCCAAAAACCCCATAACTCGTGAATTTCATCAAAATCGGTAGAGTCGTTTTCAAAATAGAACCAAGATACAAACAAATACATATACAAACAAATAAATATACAATTTTTGCTCGTTTAATAAGAGTAGATAATATTATTATTCTCTTTGCTATTTTTCAATCCCCATTGCCCCACCAAAACAACCTAAATCCGTTTTCGCTGGGGCACAGCCAGGCAAGCATGTATGCATCCTTACCTATTTATTCCATTATGCCAGGATTCAGGTTGCCCCGAAAGAGCCTCTAGGGACACAAATATGATTAGGTTTCTATCTTGATTTCCGACTATGACCTAAAGAAGTCGAGTTTTATGGCATTATAGATCGAGATCACAGTATAATATAAAAATGATAGTGCCTACCACAGATAATAAAATATGGGAAACATCACAGATAACAAAACTATTACAGCTAAAATAGATTAGGTATAATAAAATAAACTATATATAGTATATGGGCAATACTAACAATAAATAAATAACGGGAAGAATAAATTATAGTAGAGTAATAAAGTAATTCATAAATATAAATACTAGTATATTGAGGACTTTTATGAGAGATGAGACCTAATCGCAGAAAACACTCAAATCATTCTTATTGCCTTCGATCTGATTATAAAGCCTTCATCATACATTTTTTTATAGGAAATACAATATAGTACATAGTAAAATTTTCATTTGACGATAGATTTTTTTCTTGCTCGATTGTGATAAGCTCTTAGACCTAAAAAGGTATATTACCAAAAATACTAATTTTATATTAATATTCTTTTAAAAATTGATTAAAGTTTAAGATGGTTCAATAATTTATTAGAACATATTTACATAAATCTTATTATACATTATTAAATATATTATTATATTATAAATTATTAAAATTAATTACTAATTTAACTATTAATTATTAATATTAATAAACTAACAAAAACACGCGACCGTTGTGATCAATTCATCTGTGATCGTTTTCAAGTGGTGTGAGATACTCTGGAGAGATGTATATATATTTATATATTTGTTTCTATTTTGAAAACAGCTCTACCGATTTTGATGAAACCAACTCTATTAACAAGTTTTGAGGATGTGAAAACGATCTGACTAGGTCTGGACCTTGACAAATTTAATCTTAATTGATATTTTCTTAAATAAAGTAATTATTGATAGATGAAAATCTCAATAAAAAAGTTTGTTTACATTTTTTTCTATTATCTTTTATTTATTAATTGGTTTTTTAATTATAAAACCCACGAATACTTTATACCAAATATTGTTATATATTAGAATTTGCCAATTTAATTGATTGGCATGGAAATGATAGGAACTTTGGAATAATTTTCGGAAAAGAGGTTTTTTTATTTAATTAGTTTTTCCACTTATTAAAAACAAGGACTGAAAAGATGATCAAGGACAGTCGATGGTGGAGAAGTAATCTCCGGAGTCGAAGCTCAAATACAATATATACATTAATTCATGTAAAATAATTGGTTCAATTTAATTGATTAAAATTCCTCTTATTAAAGAACACGGACTAAAAATATTATCGCAAGCTAGAAGATCAAGTACAGTCAATGGTGGGGAAGTAATCTCCGAAATCGAAGCCTCAAATACAATGTATACATTATTTCATGTAAAAAATTGCTACAATAAAATTATTATTTTATTTAATTGATTAAAAAACACAATAAATTGTTATTTAATTAAAAAAAGATGATACGGAATTTATTTATATACCTATATACACATAATATGTGGACCATTATTTTTATTTTTAATGATATTGGTGTGAGAAGGAGATACACCAGAAGGAACATGCCCTAAAGACCTGTATGGAATGGCCCCTCCATCGTGAAAAGAACAGAGTAGAAGGAAAGAAGCCGGGATCACGAGCCAAATCTCAGAAAGTTTGATACAATCCAATATCCAATTTACTTAGTTTTTAGGGGCTTCGAGCAGTGGTAAATTCTCCGTTCGATAAATTAGGTTAAATTTATCTCCCACTAGAAATGTAGAAATGCAAAAACTGGGTGCGGGGTGGGGATGGATGAGGGAGTGCAGGTGTGGTGAAGTGTTGGGGATCCGGGTGTGGGGCGGAGTGGGGTACAGTGGTGGGGCGAGGTGCGTGGTTTCGGAAGGGGGGTCCAGGGGGCGTGTACTATAAAAATATTTGTATTTTTTATTATTTGGTTACCGTGCATCGCTCTGTGGCTCCAGGTACTATATTTAATAGTGCATAATATGATTTTATCAAAATTTTCTAATTATTATTTTTAATTTTATATTAGTTTCAGAGCCTTTATAAAATATTAATAACGTTTTCACTACAAGTATAAAAACCCTTTGTAAAAAAATACACCTATATGTATGGAGGGTTAAGTATAAGCGAAACATTTTATTCCTAATTATTACTAAATAGTAAAAACAAAGAGCTAATCAATTATTTTTATTTGTAAAATGTTTACTCACGAAAGCTTTTAAAGGATAATTGAATGTACGGTAAAAAGGTTTGCTTTGTTAAGCTTTACTTTTCTCTTTAATACGTTACATTTACTTGAAAAAAAAGTTGGTTTATATTTGTAAAATCACTTATGTAAACGGGGCTTTTTAAAAGTAAGATTAAAGTTAAGAATGAAAAAAAAAGAAAACTTACATTTTTTTGATGATTTTAAAAATATCTCATTTTGATATATAAATAGCAGTGGCGTGCGGTCCATGGATGCTGATTTTGATGCTATTCGATGAAATCTGCAAAAAAAAACGAAGATTAAAATAAAATTTCAAAAAATGAAGGCTATTTTTTGGACCTCTGATAAAAAGTCACCAAGTGCCACTGATATAGGTATAGAGATATTATTAAAATCATCAAAAAAAAAGCTGACGTGTTCTGATGTGGCCATCCACTTGACTTTACCATACAACCTGACCCCTCACTTATATTTAATATTTAATAAAATTATTTATAATCATGTAGGAGTTAGTTTTTGCATTTTTAGACTCCTAAGGGCCCACTGATTATGTATACAAAATGTGGTTGAGTTTGGTACAAGAGCCTAGATTTTCATTTTTTGACCATACACCTCCCCCCACCCATTTTTGGCGGTTAGTTTTTGCATTTTTAGACTTCTGGGGTCCCACTGATTATGTATACAAAATTTGGTTGAGTTTGCTCAAATGGCCTAGATTATTAATTCTTAAGGCCCCCTCCACCCCCCTTAATTTTGGGTCGATATGCACCAAAATATAATCAGCTCTTAATCTCAATGGACCAAAACTACTTGTGAAATTTAGTTTCGATATTCACACCAGTTTTTGAGCTAGCTCGTCCACAAAAATGGTAACGCACAGACTAACTAACAAACTAACAGACATTTTGACAAAACAATTATTATCTCAAAAAATATAATTTTTTCGATGTTTACTGCCTAGGGTTTTTTTGTAGAGTGAAATGTCATGGTTTCGCTCAATTTTTTTAATAAAAATAGTATCAGCCGTTTTTGAGATATTTCGAAAAAAAGGAAAAATCCCACTTTTTTCATGCACGACTACAATACTTGACCATACCCTGTATGTTTTATTTTTGGGAAACCTACCTAGTATTTTATATTTTAAAATTTTAAAAAGTTTCAAAAATTTTTCCAAATGTTTTTTACTTTAAAATGTAAGAAGTTTTTTTTTCATTTCTTAAAAATAAATAAGTACTAAAAAATATGATTTTTACTAAGTTTCCATATACGTGTTTCTGTTTATTTTTTGTTATATAGAAAATTCAATATTAAAATATTCATTTGTCTCTAGATTTTTCCCTATTAATTTTAGAAAAAAATTATTGGGAGAAAAGAGTACCTAATATGTACTATAATCACTCAGAAATTAGTAAGCTTAACCCCCACTAAACTTATCTCGAAATTCGGACTTTCGCAACTGGTATTAAAAAAACTATTTTCTACCATGATTTTTTTAAACCAAATGAGCAAAAAAATAAATAAAAATGTTTGAGATAATTTACTATTACTAGGACCATAGTGTAGAAAGGATTCACACTAGCTACATAATTCTGGATCTCCTTAATTTGATATCTCGTCTCCGAATTATACCATGGTGGCAAATTTGGTTCCAAAGAAATTATCTACATTTTCTGCCAAGTTTCAGCTTTCTATCGTAAGCCCCGCGAGGAAAAAATGAACAAATCACCAAAGTTTGTATAAAGCGTTTCTAGTCTTGAAAAAGTTTTCATCCCTTTTCATACAATTATATTTTTACTTTACCATACAGGGTATGGTCAAGTATTGTAATCGTGCATGAATAAAGTGGGGTTGAAAATTAAAAATCTAGGTCGTTTGAGCAAATTCAACCAAATTTTGTAGACATAATCAGTGGGACCCCAGAAGTCTAAAAATGCAAAAACTAACCTCCCAGGGGGGGGGGTCAAAAAATGAAAATCTTGGCCATTTACCAAACTCAATCATATTTTGTATACATAATCAGTGGGTCCCCAGAAGTCTAAAAATGCAAAAACTAACCGCCCAAAATGGGGAGGAGGGGGTGGAGGGTCAAAAAATGAAAATGTTGGCCATTTACCAAACTCAACCAAATTTTGTATACATAATAAGTGTGCTCCGAAGAGTTTAAAAATGAAAAAACTAATCCCCCCTCCCCTACAGGATTATAAATAATTTTATTAAATATTAAATATAGGTGAGGGGCCGGGTTGTATGGTAGAAGTCAAGTGGATGGCCACATCAGAACACGTCAGCTTATTTAATTTTAAGCAATTTGTTAAAAATGTTATTTCGAAAATGTAAATGTTATGAATTGATTGATATATGCTAATTTTATGGATTTCAATAGTAATCTACGCATATATCCATAATAATAATAAGGGTTCGCTCTGGTCCCCGTTTAATGAGGTGGGAATGAATATCACCGCCCTTGCTTGCTTGCTGCAGGTCATTGATTCAATTAGCAACCCTGGACCCAAATATACGATATCTTTAGAACACAATCAACCTTAATCTCGCCTCCGGCTTTTCGATCTATTCGATATAAAATCCCTCTCTTCGTATTTGATCAAGTAATTAGTGAGCAAAAATTAATTGGACTTATTTGATTAAAATGGTTAGGTATTCTTAATGAGTTTCAAAATGGCACCTTTAAGCTCGCGTGCAGCATCCCTTTCATTCTAATTAGGATTCGCTTTGATTCTCCAGTAAATAAAATTTATTCTGACTAATTTTTTTTTTCTAATCACGTTGAAACGTAAAAAGTTCATGTCTTTTTATTTATTTTTTCCTTTTACGGTCATGCTTCTTATATTTATTTTTATAGCAGTTTCATTTAAAAAGAATTTGCTGTGAAATCCACTTTGATGCCCAGAGGAGCTAAAGATCCCTTCTCACTGGAAAAACTGTTTCTAGCAAGGATTTACGTCTTAAAAATAATAAATCCAAGCCTAATTTCAAGTTAAAGGAGACAATAAAAGAGCGGGTCTTCTGCTGGAATAATAAAAATTTTAATTTATTTATAAAGACTATAGTTTCGAGGGCTTTGCCTTCTTCATCAGACTATTACAATTCCTGTGAATCAATTGTTTCTGCTGAAATAATAATTTCTTAAATTTATTTATAACGAGACTATAGTTTTGAGACTTTCTTCTTCATCAAGTCTATTACAATTCCTGAGAATCAATTGTAATAGACTGATGAAGAGGGTAAAACCCTCGAAACTATAGTCTCGTTATAAATAAATTTAAAAAATTATTATTCCAGCAGAAGACACACTCTTTTAATTTATAAAAATTATGCTACTCTCGGCAAAAAGAAACTTTCAATTTTATTCAAATTTCAAGATATTAGCTACAATATTTCGAGAAAAATCTTGGTAATCAGGGCTTTATTTCATTTTTCCATATTTCCCCATATTAAAATTTGTGTTTTTAAAAATAGTTGTTGCTGATTATATATCAATCTTGCTACATTGTATTGTTATTATTGGGGGTTTAAAGGCGCATCGACTGTAGGTCATTTGCGCCTGGAATTTCTGATTACATTTTAGTTATCATTTATATATATTTTTTTAACCTAATCTTTTATATTTTTATACTTATGCCCTATTTTTTTAACTATATACTCGTATATATAGAAGTATCAATAAATAAAGTAATAATATTCAACGAGAGACAAACTATATAAGAAAAACAATAACAATAATGAAGTTTTAGAAGGGCTTCTAATAAATATATAATAAATAGAATAATATACAAAATAAATATTATCACTTATAATTAGACTGTTAGAGTATGAATAGAAAATAAAATATATGTTAAATTATATTAAAAAGTTGGATTCGATGTAAAAACAAGAACAAATTATCAAAAGTTTCTTGACTTCCTAATAGATTTAGGATAGTCTTGTTTTTAATTTTGATCCACTGTGTCTTTCTACATAAATTCAAGTTTCTAGTCCCAGTAATTACTTAGAAATCATGATAAAATCGGAAAAAAATGGGATTTTTATAGTTTTTTCTTATTTCAACCCTTAATAATGTGAATTTTTTAAAACCATAATTTCATTTATGTCTTAACAGTAACCTCATATAAAATTTCAAGTCTCTAGATAGAGTAGAAATCCTGATATTTTACAATAAAGTAGTGTTTTCTGAGATATCTTCCTATAATGCAAGCTGTTTGCATTCGTTTGTCATGTGAACAAAATCGAATTTACCTACATCCATTAGGGTATTTGAACCCATGAGAAATAACAGATAGAATAATTCTAATTAAAAAAATTGATGTTGAAGGATAAATTATATATTATTATTTATATCTCAGGATTTAGATGGATGCTGTCCGGAAATAAACGAGAGAACTATATCCTCTATATATATAAAATGGAAAAGTATGTATATATTAAAGCAATTTGAACCGCGAAAGTTAAATAATATGATAAATAATTTCTTATGTTAATTCTACATTAAGTAAATTATTTTATTATTTTTAGATTTTATTTGAAAAGGAAAAATAAATAGAGCATCCGACGGGTTTCGTTATGTATATATGTTTGTATGATCCAAACGATCTGATTGGCCAGTGCATAGCCAATGGCAAAGCGTTAAATTATTAGAACGATTCTGATTGGTCAGATAGTGATCATGCTTAGCCAATGTGTTAAATAAATCTTTCCTTATTGTTGAATCAATTTCATTCAGCAAATTCTTTCAATACTTACAGTATCATTTTAAATTTCAATTATTAAATTGGTATGAACGAGACGCTAGTATCTATATATTAGAAAAGATTTTCCTTTTAGTTTTGTTTCGAAACTGATGTTTCGGAGGATTTTCCCTCCTTCTTTAGGGTTCAAAAAGGTCAATTAAGGAAGTAGGTACATAGCTTTTTTAACCCTGAGGAAGGGGGAAAATCCTCCCAAACATCGGTTTCCAAACAACACTAAAAGGGAAATATTTTCTAATAAATAATATTTTGTTGGATATAGTTCTCTTGTTTATTTCCTGACTTCCTCTATATCTAAATCCTGAGATATTAGTATATCAATCCGTCTTCAAAAGAAAAACTTCAAACGTAGTATTATTTACATTCGTTAGATATATGTTTATTTGCATCAAGCAGAAGACAACCCCAATTGATTTCTCTTTATTATCTATAAATAAGTATTTGGCTCATTGGTGGTGTCCCACTATGAACCCTAAAAAAAGAGAAAAAATATCAATTTTTAATAATTGACAAAAAAAATTAATCTCTTTAGTTCTTATAAGGGGAAGATATTTGAAAACAATATCATTTTCAGAAGAGAACCAAGGGGTGCAAAGTGGAGGAAAAAATATTATGACAGGCCTTTCAATAGATATGATTGATTTCATCCAAGAATATATATCCGGAAAATTTCAAGGTTCACAGTGAAACTCTATGTTTACTAAAAAACAAGATGGGGTAAGTAATTGAAATGAAATGATTATAAATGAATTATATGAGGTCAAGCTCGGCGGAACGATCCTATGCCAGGGGGTCAAAACTTGGAAAGTGTGGCTATGGAATACGTTGACAAATTCCCAGGAGGGTCAGCTGACCTCCCTGACCCCACGGTTCCGCCGTCCCTGTATAAGGTTAGTTACCCTTATCAGTGTTGATGAATTCCTAACTAGAGCAAATAACTAAAAGAGAATTTTGTCGCTTCAAAGTTTTGCAATATAACTTTGTTAGTTAATGAACTTATACAAACTACCAGAGAATTTCTTATCATTAATATTTTAAACCAGTATATTTTAGAGTTTAATAAAACATTTTCAATGTCGTGCGGTCTATGGGTGCTATAGATATGGTGCATCCCTAAAATTTCAAAATATTTAGAGTATTTTCATACCGTTTCATAAAAATCTAATGTTAAATTTGAAAAATAACGAAAAATTCTAAGATGCCCCTATGCGATGAAATTTGGAAAAAAAGTGAATAAAATAAAATTTCAAAAAAATGAAGTGCACTTTTTGGACAGCATCCCCTGGTTGAAAAGTCACCAACGGCCAATGATATTTAACTATATATATATATATATATATTTTCCTATTACCATACAGGTATTGTAATTTACTATATTACCATACCGATATTGTATCAAAGTATTGTAATCGTGCAAAGTGCTTCTTTTTTCGAAATATCTCAAAAACTGCTCAAAGTATTTTGATTAAAAAATTGAGCGAACCCATGGGATTTCGCTCTACAAAAAAAGCTCTAATAAGTGAACATCGAAAAAATTATATTTTTCGAGATAATAGTTATCAGAATGTCATAGTTAGTTTGTTAGTTAGTCTGTCCAAATTTTTGTGGACGTGCTAGTTCAAAAACTAGTGTGAATATAGAAACCAAATTTCACACGTAGTTTTGGTCCATTGAGCTTAAGAGCTGATTAGATTTTGGTGCATATCGACTGAAATTTAAGGGGTGGAGGGGGTTAAAAATTAAAAATCTAGGCCATTTGAGCAAAGTCAACCAAATTTTGTATACATAATCAGTGGGACGCCAGAAGTGTAAAAATGCAATAACTAATCGCCCAAAATGGGGGGGGGGTTAAAAAATGAAAATCTTGGCCATTTACCAAACTCAACCAAATTTTGTATACATAATCAGTGGGCCCCCAGGAGTCTAAAAATGCAAAAACTAACCCCTCCCCTCCCTTAAATAATTTTATTAAATATTAAATATAAGTGAGGGGCCAGGCTATGTGGTAAAGTCAAGTGGATGGCCACATCAGAACACGTCAGCTTATTTTAAATTATTCTAATTATTAAAAATGAAAAACTTCATGGTATATGGTATATTTATCTACTCATGGTAATCACTATCAGTAAAATTTCCTAATTAGTTAGTCAAATATGTGAATTCCAAAAATTAAAGGATGGAATGTTAAACATTAAATAAAGTATTTTATTAAAATGTCCTTTATCCCATTGATTAATTTAATTTATGTGGGTATTTATTTATTCTGAATCAATTAAATCACATTTAACATATTTTTCATTTTTTTTAAGTTAATACATAGTAATAAGATTTTTAAAAATACTATGAATTTTTAACTACATGATATACTGTATATCTAATCGAATATTCTCTAAGGCGTCCTTATTGGGTTACACGTAACTTAATGTGGCCTTCCAACATGAAAAAGTTCTTCACCCCTGTTCAAGAACAGAACATTAGAGAGAGAAAATAAACTCAATAGCAACCACCATCATAAGAACAAGATTATAGCACGTGAAGAAGAAGAAGACGATAATGTAATATAAAATCGTGAATTTCAATTTTAACGCCCCTATCATGTTATTCAATTGACGTTTTCTAAAATTATAAACTTTTGATGAGAATCTCAACCCTTATATAGAATGATAATAGCATATAATAATAATAATAATAATAAAATATACTCGCCTGTTGTCTGGCATAAAATCTCGTAAAAAAACTTTTGATATCACTTTTATAGGGGCATAATTTATTTAATACCAAATTGCAATGGTTTGAAATTAAAAGCGAGTTTTTCGTTTTAATATTTATTTTTTATCTATTAAAAATAAAATATTAATTTTCAAAAAACTATACTCATTTTAAATAGAAATTTTACATAGATTTAAATGAGTATAACTTCAATGGAATATCTCGAAAAAAAATCACTTTTTTAACTCTCCTAAAAAGCGACATTGATTCAAGGGGAGACCCTTATCAACCTCATTGAGAATTTATAGAAAAAATAAAATATTAATATTTAAAAAAACGAAACTCATTTTAAATAGTAGATTTTATATAGATATAAAATAGGTATAATTTCGATGGAATATCTCGAAAAAAATCACCTTTTTAACCCTCTCTAAAAAGCGACATTGATGAAAGGACCCTTATCAATCTGGTTGAGAATTTATAGAAAAAATAAAATATTAATTTTCAAAAAACTAAACTCATTTTAAATAGTAGATTTTATATAGATTTAACTGAGTATAATTTCTTAACTTTTAAGGAGTTCGGAGTTGGTTCTAGCTGAAACATTTTAATATAATAATAAAACTTGAGTAAGATACGAGGTAGGTTTTCGTATAATTTCGTTGGAATATCTCGAAAAAAATCACCTTTTTAACTCTCTCTAAAAAGCGACATTGATACAAAGGGTGGACCCTTATCAACTTGATTGATAATTTATGGAAAAAATATAATATCAATTTTCAAAAAACAAAACTCATTTTAAATAGTAGATTTTATATAGATTTAAATGAATATAATTTCGATGGAAAATCTCGTTGTCTGACTTGTCCCCAGATAGATTTCATTTAAGTGTATTATATAGTCTCTTATTATAATCTATTTTTCTAGGATCATAAATAAATAAATAACATATCCATAAAAACAATTCAAAAGATGGCTAAGACAAAAAGGCTTTGATTTGAACTTTTATTCTTATTGCTAGAAGTAAAAAGAAATCCAAGTCGTTTCCTCTTCATCAAGTTTTAGCCCCATCAGTCAGATTCAAGATTGTTCGTTCTTCAAACTAAGCCTTGGAGTAAAAAGCAAGAAGGGCTCCCTTTCTTAAGCACAAGACAAAAAGCTTTCAATGATTTACCCTTATTGAAAAAGGAAAAGTATAATGTGTCTATATTGCTCTTTACAAAAACATCACCGCTTTAAATGAAATCAGCTTCAAAACTTATGGACTTATTGATTTTTATAATTCCTTTGATGATTTCAATCGAAACGTTGACTAAGAGGCGATCAATTCTAATCATTCAAAAAATTTTATTTTTTTATTTTGCGTGTTAAAAAATATTTGAAACGTAATTTTCCAGCTTTGTTTTTTGTCCTGTGTAATTCTCATATCCAGGAAAGGTAAAAAACGGATGTTTATAGAATGTTCATTCTAAGCCAAAATGTTTGTATGTCAAAAACAAAGAAATGGTTAGAATTTTCGTTTTCTAATATAGAAAATAAAATGTAAACTCGAATTGTTAAATGATTGATAAGTTTCAACTTTCTAACTTAAGCCGTTTGATAACAAAATAAGCTGATGTACCGGCTACATTACTTCACCATACCTCTTTTATTGAAATATATTTATACAAGCTGCGAAGCCCGGCTTCGGCGGGTATCTGTTTTCCAGGGGGTGTAGCTTGGAAAAGGTGTAGTATACACCGAAAACATGTTTATTATACTTCAAATTAATACTATGATTAAAAACTGCCTATCCACTTTGAAATGATCTAACGCCCGAGTGTTGGAAAATCAGTACCTGCATATAGAGTTAACAGCCTGCAGGTTGCGAGGTGCCTTCTGGACTGCTAGCACTCATCAAAGCGGGATGCCTAACTCTTCTCCTGAATCGTTGACCTTCAAGAACGGCTCGTTAGACAGATCTTACACAAGATATTTTTTTTGTATGCCTTAACGGCGTTCAAATGTTTAATCCATTTTGAGATATTTTTGAAAAGAACCACACACTTTTATCTTTAGTCTTGTGAGTAAGCAAATAGTATTTAGAGTGGGTACTAAAGAAAAATATATTTTATGCTTTTTAGAGAACTTTGAATTGAATACTTTTTTTAAAAGATCTTTAATTTTTATTTTATTTCCCCCGAAGTTTCGGACCCTAAGTGGTATATTTCTTCCTCATGACCTATTCATTGTTCTTTTATTTTTTCCAAACTAAAATCGTGTTGTCACTATCTATTAGTATAAACATGAAGAATTCTGTTTAGGATCTGAAACATCGACCGAAGTCTAAATAAATATATTATACTGAAATATTGACGGCATTTTTATTGAACTTCCACAAAAAAAATCATTAAGGTGTCTCCATTTTCACATATAATAAAGATAACAATTTATAATCCCATTAATTAATTTTAGAAAAATTATCAATCGCAAATCCATCTATTTGGATCGCTCAGAGGATATTACATCTTCTACAAGCGGAAAGAACCTTCAATCTCTCTAATTAGACCAGCTTGTCTCATTATACTAATGGAGATTAAAAAAGAAATATTAATATTAATAATCTTCTTTTTCAAAGAAAACAAAAACGAGAATATTAATTTAATCAGTATGGTTTAAATCAGAATGGCAATATCTTATTTCTTCATTTCAACATAGCCTCGACAGGGCCATCTCGGCCCCTACAAGCAAAGGTACTGGAAATTTCAGACCAAATATTTACAAGCAAAAAAAAAAATTAACTAAACAATACAAGAAAAAACAAAAAAATCAGAAAGAAGAAAAATACATACTTAATATATGAAACAAAATAAAAAAGGCTATAAAGAGATATGAGAGAGGAGGGAGAAAAAGAAAAAATAAATTACAATATATGAGATACAAAAAAAAAAAATTACAATATGTGGATGATGAAACAAACAGTACAATGGCAAGGATAGATAAAAACAAACAAAAAAAAAAAAAGCAATATGAAGGTAGGATATAAAAACAACAAAATAACAACATATGGAATGTAAAACAAGACAGAGAGAGTTATTCAAGCTTAGGTGTACCTGCATGCTCGCCTTACTAGGGCTGAAGTGTATGATCTGGTCATATGATTTAAACCCTCGCTAGGGCTACATGGAATGTTGCGAGGCTAAATGCCGGTGGAGCTTCGGTCTCAAAACGATCAGCGCACTATCCTCCTCTAATCCGGCAAACGCGCGTTCGGCACCTTTCGCCAGCCGACATGCTCGAAAGAATCCCTATACCATCTTTGCTCCTGTGGGGTGGACAGACCAGTGCACGCGCCCGCTCCGAGGGCCCGCCAGATCAGCGCATCGAGCCAGGCGAATCAGCGCAGTTCCATGAGGGACCCCATGCACAAACTTCGCATATTCTACATACGCGGCGTACCGCAGATCATCCCCAGCAATCCCGGTCGTTACACCGACACAATACCTAATTTCAGGCTCAAGATCGCAGAGCATGTACCGGTACTAGTGTAAACTCAGCGCAACCGACAAACGTCGACGCTGCGTACTACTGTCCAGCGAAATAATGCACTCCATCGCCGCGAAGTGAGGTGGAAGAACAGCAGCTACAATGATTCCTCTTCCGCCGGATCTCGATTGGCGCGAATGCGCCTTGGTCGACGCAGGGGAATCCGGGGCCCGGCGCGACTCCACGGGCAGATCGCAAGTCACGTGGTCGCCCGGAAGAGCGCTCGTCCAGATCGACCGACTCCCAGATCTCTTTACAGTGTCAGAATACGGGATGGCCGATCACTGAGCCTCAATCTGGAGGAGGTGTCATCAGTGCCCATCTTCATGCTCGCAATCCACAGGTGCTTTGGATGCCTGTGAGGGGTATTCGGCGCTGACGGCCAATCGGCAACCTTCACCGGCCATCTCCGCAATAGCCTCAAGATCGCGATGGATCTTGATCTACAGGTTGATGCAATGCACCCCTAACGCAAGCTCCATGGCAGATTTGCCGATCGCCACGCACGGTGACGTGTACACGGCAAGTCAAGGCCTCGGGAGATCATGTAATAAAGAGAGACAGAAACAGATGGGACAGCACTACGTTCCTGCGGACTCCCTAGTCAACGCACGAAGTGAGGATGCCACAACGGCTCAACCCGCTAACCCGCTGATCCTCTAGCCCAGATCAAATAAAGAATATCCTCAGTTCCATGCAGACCCCGAAAACCCGCCAGCCCTGTGCAGGCGGCAGAACCAGAATGGCATGGTCCGCCAGAGCCAAGGCCAATCTTGCGTCAAACGGTGAAACGCAGAAAAGCCGTTCCACCATCCTCAACCAGAGACCGACAGTCGTCAGCTCACTTTCAGAGCCGTGCGCGTGCCACCATGGCGGCCTGAAGCTGCATTCAGAGCCCTTGCAAGAAGGCCCCGAACTAGCCAAGTAGCACCTGATCTGGGAGACAGCACAAGGCGTCTTCGGGCTTTGGATCAGCAGCGACCGTAGTACACTGACGGGCCACAACTCAGAGGGATCTTGGCGGCGCAGAACGCCAGGAACCGGCGTCACTTCCTGCACGCCCACCCACCCGGTAGGAAGAGGACGTGAGCGAAGCGGAAGGAACATATGCAGCACACAACGGGAAGAATTTAAAGGCAATAGCAGGCCTAAATTGGAATCTGCAGGATGTCATGCAGAACGACCTGCCGTAGAGATGCTATCTTGTTGATACGCGCCAAAGCATCAGACCCAGCTTGCCGCTGAAAGTGAAACGCATCCCGGCCCCATGACTCCAGGCCAAGCAGGCAAATCGAGGCGTGCTCGACGGATCATCCCCAGCAAAGAAGACGCCAGAGCTCTCAGGGTCAATCCCCAGCGCAGCGCGCCGCCTTCGCAGCCTGCGCTACAGCCATTGCCTGCATACGCCAAGGCCGTCGGAGGTAGGACGCGGTCCTGGAACTCCCCGGATATGCATTGTGCGCTCGCTTCTTACCCCCACTAGATCCCTTGAGCGAGCCGACGTTCGAAGTCTCTCTAAAGCTCAGGGGATGCTACAGCCGCTCGCCCTCAGGCAACGATAGCGCACCATCCCCTCAGCCCACAATGGTGACGCGATCCGTTAATCAAACCACGAGCACCCAGAAATACAGGACTTTGCGCCAAACAAGACGAGGCTAGCGACTCGTTCTCAGCGCACACAGAAGCGAGCTATTAAACTCATCCAGCATAGGATCAGCATTCCACATGGTAAGAAACGTGATGCCACGGAAGCTCCAGACGCCTGAGATCAGAAGCGGCTCCAGGGATTGCACCAACGCCACGACCAGGAACCCCGGCCGGACCAACAGCTCGGGTCGGGGGGACCAGCTGCTGCACACCAACATCACACGTGCTGGGAACGCGGTGGAACCTCAACAATGGTACTGTGTCGCCAACACCCTGGCAGTCTCGGACAAGGAGCCTGGAAGGCATATGATCGGGCGATGACCATCCACGGGCAATGTGTCGGGCCAGAATCGAAGATAGACAGATTCGAGGGAGCGGCAAAGCGGTTCTGACATTATACGCAGAGCTGAGATAAAAGATCCACAGTTAAAGTCCCCCAGAACCGAGCCCATGATTAGAGAGAAGTAAAGAATCAGCCAAAAACACTCCAAGATCTGCAGACATTCAGAGAAGGGAGCAGGGAGGGCAGTAAAGTCACACACCCACAACAATGGATGAGCTCCCAAACTTGAGATCAATAATTAGACGTTCAGCAATGACCGCTTACCGGATGAGGAGCGAGAGCGACCCTGTATTTCCAGCCAGATTCAAGATAGAACCCCACACCTCCACCCCCTTACCCACGCCCCCTGTCACACCCGGTAATCCAGCCACATAACCCGGCACCCCCAACCAATCAGGAACTGTACATCCCAGGGCCAACGTCCTGAAACAGCCATGGCATGCAGAAAGAAACCTATCGGCCAGATAATATCCGATACGCATCAACGCCGCCAGAGGCAGAGCCTCCGAGCGTTTAAGCCAGCATGCCTGCCCAAGAAGGGCTTAGCAAAACCAGGGCCCGGGAGCGCCGAGGGACCGTAGGGTGTCCAGGACGTAGCAGCTGCCCATGCTACCAGCCGTGTTAATGACATCTGTCCTGGCCCAGCAGAGCGTCCTCCGAACAGGACATCTCACGCCATCAAACAGGCAATGATCAACGCCCATTAATCCAGCACCAACACAGTTGAAGCACTTTGGCTAGCGACTTATCCCCGCGGTTCAAGGCCAGTCGCATGGCCTGCTTCGATGCCACAGTGGGCGGAGCCCAGCCATAGGCTAGGGGCGAGCATGAAGGTCCCGACGTACGAATGGCGGTCATAGCCATTGCAATGCGCTCCACGATCACCGGTCAGGCATAGCCTCACTGACAATCCATAAAGCCTCTTGCTTGGCTTAAAGCAATCGCCCCTAACCTCCGGAGAAACTTCTATAACATGCGTAGGTGACTAGGCCCATCTGCCACTCAGGAAACCCAGACCATCTTCTACACGGCCGGATTTACCCACCTGTCAAGGTTCCCGGCAGTACGAGTCCATCGCGAACCTCCTCATGCAGACAAACCAGCGGGCGCCCCCTGCAAATGCGATTAAGTACTGAGGCAGTTATGGGGCCTTCATGACTCGAAATGGGCCAGACTCCGCCAAACGCCCCAATACTGCTTCAAGAAAAATATCTCGTGAAAGTTTAAACCGCAATCATCAAAAGCACTTGTAATAAATGCATTTAAATGAGCTATAAGATTTTATAACTCAAGTTAAATGTTTATAAGTTTAGTTAGTGGAGAATATTATAATATCTATTGGTACACTAATGAGGCTCTCATCATAGGGGAAAGATAGTAAAGATCATAATTATCGTAGTCATTAAATTTCGACAAGCCTGAAAGATGATTTCTCTTTGCTCCTCGTTTTAACTAAAATATAAGTATATAATTCTGAAAAAAGTAGATTAATAATTCTATTATATTAAATTATAGAAAAATTTAAACACAATTTTTATTTCAGTGTCTATAACCGAAGTCAGAAAACGCGAAATCAGGCTAGTTATATTTATATTAGAAATATAAAGATTTTGATAAAAGATTACAAAAAAGATTCATTACCAAGAGAATGTGTACGAGACCAATCGGAAACTATACTGAACCCAATGCAAAAAAAATCATCGAAATCGGTCCATTTGGTAGGAGAGAAATAAACGAACAAATACAAAAAAAGACATTCCGTTGAATTGATAACCTCCTCTTTTTTTAAAGTCGATTAAAAAGTAAAAATATTTTTTGGAAAATTATTATTTACTATGAGTTATTTACTAGGTCACTTGTTTCACGTGTAAGAAATAAAAGAGAGATAGTTTTCTCAATATACGATACATATTTCGGGCTGTCAACCCACCATCAAGAGATACAGAAAATAAAATAATAATACATAATAATAAAAAATAAAAAATCAGTTATTTTCTTTCAACAGGAGATCCAGGAAATAAAATAATAATAAAAAAACAAAAAAAAAGACAGTTATTTTCTTTATCTCCTAATGATGGGTTGACAGCCAAAAATATATATATTGAGAAAACTCTCTCTTTTTGACCCATCATCGGGAGATAAAGAAAATAACTGATTTTTTATTTTTTTATTATTATTCTTTTATTTTCTGTATCTCCTGATGAAAGAAAATAACTGATTTTTTATTTTATTATTATTATTATTATTTTATTTTCTGTATCTCCTGATGGGTTGACAGCCCGAAATATGTACCGTATATTGAGAAAAGTATCTCTCTTTTATTTCTTACACATGAAACAAGTGACCTAGTGAATAACTCATAGTAAATAATAATTTTCAAAAATATTTTTACTTTTCTTTTATTAAAATATGTTTCACCTCGCATCAATACTAGACTCTAGAAATTACTAAAGATTTTGGTACCATGTGCGAACTTCTTATAATAATTTTTAAAGGGATAGGTGTCGATTCAAGGTGAAACGTTTTTAAATAATCAGTAAGTAAAATTTCTAGATAGGTTTCACAAATTAAACTTCTTTTAAGCTTTCATATTTGAGTTGTATTTTGTATTCCAGATATGCAGATATTACTCACATATAGACATATCTTTGCAGACCTTAGGAGTAATATTCATTTCACCATATTATGGAATAGAAAAATAATAAAATTATGTGTAAAATTTTATTAAATGAATACAATTCTTTTATAAAAACAAAACGTTCATTGGATTTTCAAAGAAGAAAACATTTCTTTATCAATGGAAAATGTGAAAGTTTGAAAGCAACTATCCTTTATAATTAACTATAGTTACTTTATAATTAATTCTTCATAAAGCAACTATTTTTCATTTAATTCAATAAAAAATTTCATACAAATCAGTAAAACGATCAATATTTATACCATACACCTGGCCTCTTTTAAATTTAATATTTAATAAAATAATTTATAATTATATACGAAACACACCCTCCCCTAATTTTGGGCCAATTAGCAATTAATAATATCTCATTTTAATTATGAAACTATTTTATTAAAAATATCAGCTTTTTCGATTTTTGTTTGAAAATTTTATTTTTATATTATATTTGACCCCCCCCCCCCCCCCGCCCCCTCCGATCTTTTTAGTCACTATTAATTTAACATAGTGAGATATTTTCATAATGTCATGCCTGGTACAATATGCGAAATTTCGTACGAATCAATCATAGGGTCTAGGAATTATATTGATACTCTTTTTTGAACCCCACCCCAATTTTGGCCCCTGAAAAAAATAACTCCCTTTTTATCACAGGTTGATTTTATAGTACCTATATTTCATTTTTATTTATTTTTAATTTGAAAATTTTATAATTTTAATTTATTTAAAATGAATTCAATTTCTACATAAGTATATTTATAATAAAATATTTGTGAGTTTTAAATTGATTGAAAATTTAAAATTTAAGAACCACCTGTTTGTTAAGGGCCTTAACGTGAAATGTATGAAAATCTTAAACCGACGTTTTGAAGTTAGGGAACCAAAATTCGAATTCCTACTCCAGATTGGAGATACAAACATTTTAGAATCTAGAGACTTTTTGTTCTTGAATTATCGTATCGGAATCCAGACAAACAGACATACAGAAAAATGTATGATTTTCGTTTCAGATAATTTTAAACACAATTAGGAGAATAAAATCAATTTTGTTAAGGGATAATGGTGTAGGGTGGAACATATTTAAACAAAGTAAAGAAAATTTAAAAATATAAAATTCTAGGTACCTAGGTTTCACAAAAATAAAAGACAAGTTGACAAGTCGAAACTGTTTACTCTGAGAACTTAGTAAATTGGATTGTATCTAACTTTCTGAGATTTGGCTCGTGATCCCGGCTTCTTTCCTTCTACTCTGTTCTTTTCACGATGGAGGGGCCATCCCATACAGGCCTTTAGGGGATGCACCTTCTGGTGTATCTCCTTCTCACATCAATATCATTAAAAAAAAGAACTCCTGAAGATGGGTTCATACTCTGAAATATGATCATAGAGTCATGCTAAACAAGCAACTTGTATTTTATTTTTATGAAACCTACCTAGAAATTTAATTTTTTTTTTAATTTTTAAAATATAAAAATTAAGTGAATTTAATACTAAATCCTCCCGGCAAGCAGGTTTGATCTCGTCTGCTGGATATGCTGAGTAATAATATGAAAGAGCCATAAAAGGAAATATGGAGCTCGTATTACTATGAACTCTCCAATGTATGCCTACTAAAAATATAAGCCATATAAATCTCATATTCTCAATGCCTGTTTACTTTGCTTCTAAAGCCAAAGAAGATTACAAAAGCGCGGCTCAGAAGATTAAATTTGAAGGAAGCGTATCGACAGAGCCTTATGGAAAATTTAATAGATTTTCATATAAAAGAAAAAAGAAGCATGAAGGGATCACTTAGGAAATAAAAACATATTTTCTTAAAATAAATCTTTAAAAAAAAATTCCTTTTTTTATGGATTTATTTAACTTATTTCCTCTGTTTGTTTGTCTGGTTGGTATCTTGTAATCCAATTTTGACCCACTTCTCTATACTTTGATTATACTAAATTTCTGCATTACTATTTGCAATGTTTGTTCGATAATATTAGTGAAATTGTACTCAACTGGTTTATGATAAGGCTTTTTAAATTATTCTATAAACTATTATTATTTTAAACAGTGATTAAAGCTTAGCTGGTTGAATAATTTATTAAAACTTTTGATATGAAATATTATTCATAAATATATCTGTTATTTCTCATGGGTTCAAATACCCGATTAGATGTAGATAAATTCGTTATAATAAGCTAGTCACTCAACAAATGAATCTTTGAGGGACTTTTTCAAATTTATTCAAATTCCATTGATAAAGGAGAAAAATTCTCCCGAAAAGTTTGATATTTTAATAAACGTTTCAAGAATATTTTTTATTAAAGATTTGAATTTATCTATATAATCAAAACAATCAATCAATTTTTTCGATATATACCTATATATATATTTGCTATAAAGCCCATCTGTCTGATTCTTTGGGGAATCGAAACAGATGAATTTTGTTAGAATATTCAATAATAAATTTTATTTAGAATGTTTAATGTTAACGTTAGATGAACGCGAAAGTTAAAACTTTTTATCAGGTCACTGCCCTATTTTGGTGCAATTGGGACCTGATTCGTTTTGATACTGAACCAAGAGTTGAAAAAAGATAGGACCCAGCCGAGTACGATCCGGCATCCTCTGCGTTAAGCCCGCAAATGCCTTTTCCATTTAAGCGATGGATTCCCAACTAGGTCATATAAGCAAATTTTATATATATTCAACTCCTTATTTCAAGCGCGTTTTCAAATATTTTCCTATAGTATGATTCTTATAAATTTGCTATAAAGTCCATCTGTCTGATTCTTTGGGGAATCGAAACAGATGAATTTTGTTCGATATGCAAGTAAATGAAGGAAATATTAGAATGTTGATTGAGTGCAAAAGCAAAGCTTGCACGATGTGTTGTTAATCTGCCTATCTGTGGTACGATATTTATATTTATGGTGTTCTGGTACATTGATATGCTATTGAAAGTAAGTAGCTTTAATGAGATTGCTGAGTTCTTACTAAAATGATCGTAATATTGGCGCCGAACAATGTGAAAATGAGGCAAGAAAACCTATATGCAGATCAGCCTAGCAAGAGGAATGAGAAAACCGATTTTGAGTATGAGGAAAGAACAGGGAGGAGATATGAAGATCAAGGATCACTACAAAAAGACGAGCACTACAGAGTAATGGATTTGGAAGAGGTGAATAAATTAAAAATATGAATTGAATAAGAAAAAAATTAAAGATGATTTGGAAGAGGAAAAAAACAAGAGAGGATAGAGTTGGAAGAAATAATAAAAAGGAAGTGAAAGTGTGCAAAGGGAAGTGATTTCATTTCACAGGTGATGAATATCTTCACTAGCACGATGGGAAAATTCCTTCCGGAGTTTAGAGCCCTGGAGGAAGATCCAGAAGTTATTTTTAAAAAAGGTCGAGAACAATCTCATTAAAATATAAAGTGCCGGAAGATGTTTGGCTCGGCTGGTGGTTTCGGATCAAGTTGAAAGGTATGACACAAGACAGCATGGTGGCGGGTGGCAATTCAGTCAATTTCCAGCGTTTGGATTGGAAAGATTTTAAAGTGAAATTTCTCCGAGAATACGAACTAGCTGAAATCTGGCAGTCTCAAGAGATGCGAAGAAGTAGCAGTGGTGCTGGAAGTAAATGCGAAAGGAACGAACCTATCTGAGGTTATTTGTTTGCCAGAATGAAGATGGGCGAGACGTGAGAGTTTTTTCCGGAAGAAAGCTGGTTGTTCAATCCTTCCAAGTCTTGCGTGGAGATGATTGCCTCCACGTGTTAGATCGTCCATCAGGGAATGGGAATTCACCCCTAGATATTGAAGGGTTTATGCGGTACTAGTAGAAGAAATAGAGAGGTTTCAGTAGGATATGGACAAAGAAGAAGTACAAGTCCACTCAGGTTGTGACAGCTGCATTCAGCATAGACATTGCTGTGGATTCTAGTAAGGGCAGGAAGGACAGGGGAAGAACACCTTGTCACGAGAACGAGACTGGATGGAGGCAAGGAAAAAGGAACCTGGTCCAAAAAGCAGGCAGATCTCAGAAAGCCAGAAGCAGAAAGTGAGATCAGCAGCTCCATATGTTTGACAAACAGTCTAGAATACGTTTCGAAATTGACAATCCATCCTCCACATGGAATTACAGAATGAGGAAAGTGAAGGGCATTAACCGATTAGAAGATGGACTCTAATTCCATTGGATTGGGCGGAAGGAAGCTCAAGGAGTGATGAGCTGAATATAATGGAAGAGGAGAAACTGATGCACAGAGTCAGTAGAAATTCAATCACAACAAGAGAAGATTCGCTTCATCAACCAAATACTGAGGACAGAAAAACTGATGGATGGGGCAAAATTGATATTGAAAAGCAGTCAAGAAAGGGAAGGTTGGTTAAATACCATTAGCGTTATTTAGACATCATCTGAAAGTCATGCTAAAACCCAGAAGAAAGAAGAATGATCCTAGTGAGGCCACGACCGGGTTCCTAGGAGGAAAATTGATGCAGTAAAGGCCACTTGATGCTGTATGAAGAATCTGTTCATGTGTTTGCATTTATATTCACATTTACATGGTTGATACAGGCGAAATAATCTTTACTGGAGATTTCACGAGTTCTTGCGTCAAATAGATCAGCAAGAGAAGGTTAACACGCTAGATGAACACATGCAAAGTCAAAACTCCTTTGCGGTGTGTATGGTCAGGACGAGCTGAGAAGTCCTTGCAAAAGTTGACAAAGTGCAGAAATCCTTAGAATTCTGCCATTGCCGGGCGGGATGACTCAATCAGATGAAAGTGCGGCCTCATCTGACTGACGCCAAGGCACAGGAGATATTCGAAAATTTCCACCGCTTATGTCAACTTTTACAAAGATGACTGGCAACCGACATACAACTGGCCCTTAAAGGTAAAGTTCTCGAGCTTCTGCTCGGTGCTCCAGGCACTCTTATAAAACAATTGATTTTCACAAATTGAAACGTTTCAGGAAATTTCTCCCTCTTTCAATGGTAAAATTTTCAAAGAGAGAAAAAAGTTGCTTCCTCTAAAATTCAGAAACAACACTAAGGATTAAATATTTTCATATACTTAGAAAATGGTAGAAATTTTTAATATTTTAAAATATAAATCAATAAATATTTTTTTCTTTTCTGTATATATATACTCGTATATTGTTTTGATTAAATATAAATTTTATTTGCATCAACCAGAGGACAACTTTGTTAGATTTCTCTTATGAATCTGCTACACTCGGCAAAACGAAATCTTTTCATTTAAAATGTTTACTCACAAAAGCTTTTAAAGGATAATTGAATGTAGGTACGTTAAAAAGGTTTGCTTTGTTAAGCTTTACTTCTCTCTTTAATACGTCACATTCACTTGAAAATACTAAAAAAAGGGTGGTTTATTTTTATTTTTGTAAAACCATTCATCCGGGTAAAACATAAACAGAAGCTTTTTAAAAGTAAGATTAAAGTTAATATTTATCAAGGGGATATTTTTTAAATTATAAGAAAAAGTTTTTTTTAAGCAGTCTGAATGCAGGGCCCATCAAAGTTCTCCTAGACCGATCTTGGACACTGCTTGGAAAGAGGATATTGGGAGTCGCTTTGCTACGTACAAATCAGGCTTTTTGGGAAATGCAATGATCTTTAAATCATTGGAGAACATGAACACCGTTAGAAAGTATCTTTTACATGTTGACAATAGGATTGTTCTCTACTGATTTTTGCCAAATTCTTACTGATAGCTAATCCGTATCATTAACTCTTGCTATTTTTCGGATGTGTACGAAAGTAAGTCATTACTTTTAGAAATTTTAGTTCATTCTGCTAGTATATTTTATAGAGAGCTCGAATATAATATTTTATTTTTATATCTCTCCTAAAAAATTAAATTTTTGAACCACTCTCAAAAATCCTGAAGTGAAACAAATGGGTCGACCCCTTTACCTCTCATTTTCAGATTTTTTTAAGAAAATAAAGTTTTACTTTTTAAGAGATCTTAATTTATTCTAATATTATATTATATTGAGAGCTCAAATATAATATTTATTTTTATATCTCTTCTAAAAATTAAATTTATTGAACCACTCCAAAAATTCTGAATGACACAAGGGTCCCCCTTACCTCTCATTTTCGGATTTTTTAAGAAAATAAAGTTTTACTTTTTAAGAAATTTTAATTTATTCTAATATTATATTATATTGAGAGCTCAAATATAATATTTATTTTTATATCTCTTCTAAAAATTAAATTTTTGAACCACTCCAAAAATTCTGAATACAAAGGGTCCCCTTACCTCTCATTTTCGGATTTTTTTAAAGAAAATAAAGTTTTACTTTTAAGAAATTTTAATTTATTCTAATATTATATTATATAGCAGAGCTCAAATATAATATTTATTTTTATATCTCTTCTAAAAATTAAATTTTTGAACCACTCCAAAAATTCTGAAGTGACAAAGGGTCCCCCTTACCTCTCATTTTCGGATTTTTTTAAAGAAAATAAAGTTTTACTTTTTAAGAAATTTTAATTTATTCTAATATTATATTATATTCAGAGCTCAAATATAATATTTATTTTTATATTTCTCCTAAAAATTAAATTTTTGAACCACTCCAAAAATTCTGAAGTGATACAAAGGGTCCCCCCTTACCTCTCATTTTCGGATTTTTTTAAAGAAAATAATTTTCTTTTTAAAAAATTTTAATTTATTCTAATAGTATATTTTATAGATAGCTAGAATATAATATTTATTTTTAAATTTCTTTTAAAAATTAAATTTGTGATCACTTTCAAAAATTCTGAATTGATACAAAGGAGATCCCCTTACCTCTCATTTTCAGATTTTTTTAAGAAAATAAAGATGAAGAAACGGGAACAAGACAAGAAACCAAAAACCTATAAGGGTTATGGTCATAAACAAATTTTCTATTCATATTTATAGATTGTGTAGTTAATGTTTTTTTATTTTTGTATTTTTTGTATTAATGAATAAATAATTTCTAATTAAAAAAATTATTTTAAAATGGAATTCCTACTTTTCATTATCCATGGGTTACCACTCTATCAATTCTCCATTGAGTTCTACCATTCTCTCTCCAAAAAATATTTTTCTATTATACCTTAAAAAAGATTTATAAATAAATATAATTAATCCTTTTCTCCACATCGATCTGAAAAGGTTTCATTAACTTTCTGAAGCTGTATCTTCCTGAATGCAGACAACCTTCTGCATCACTGATTTCTCTTAATTTATTCCGTGTGATAAAGTTATATACAAGTAAATGGATGGGATCTACTAGAATATTAGCATGGCAAAAATTAATGTAAACTTGGGTCGCTTAGCGAGACATGAACAAAAACAAAAGCGCCTCTTGAGAGGAAACTTGGTACGTGGCTTATGTTATGTATGAGCAACGGCAAGTGCTTTTCAGGAAAACTATAGCTCATGTGCTTGCACATCTTCCAGAGAGAAACTTGGATGAATTCCGTAAATAATAGAGAGCACCTTGGACTCCCAAAAGGGTTTACGAGGTTGCTCTTTTTCGGAGTCCCGGAGGATTCATTTTTAATGAGTTTTAAAAACATCAAAGTAGTCATTAATTAAAGTTGAAATTACTTATCTGAGGGATTATTTTGAAAGACACCATAAAGGGAAATAAAACATTTTTTGAAAATGTTAATTTATACTTATGTGGCTGATTAGAATTTGGACTTGAAATAAATTGAGTTAAATTTACGAACATGAATTTGGATCTTTATCAAAGATTTTAATAAATATGTTTATATTGCATGTAGAGGGTCTCGTCGGACCCAAGCACTAGTATTGCTTTGGGTTGCTTGGGTTCGAATCCCGAGGGGACAAGACCCTCCTATATGCAATATAAACATATTTATTAAAATCTTTGATAATCCAAATTCATGTTCGTAAAAATTTAACTTCCAATTTATTTCAAGTCCAAGTTTCCACTAATCAGCCATTCAGCCAAATTCATGTTCGTAAAATTAATTGATTATATATCACAAGTTTATTTTGAGAAAAAATCTATCTTTCTTCCTCAAATACTATAGATACCTACACATATTTACTACACATATTTACATTAAATTTTTAAAATGTTGCTTCGTTTCGCAGTATATTTTTCTGTTTCCTCAGGGAATTTTTAAGCTTAACCTTCTCGTAATAAGTAATATATAGTTCATTAGACCATATGTGGATCACAGCTCAAATTATCACATTGAAATGACACATCTTTCAAAATCTAAATCCTCCACGAAGTCTTAGTAAATAATATCATTTAATATATAGCTATATGATGGTCAATTTCACGCAACGATGACGTAATGCTGCCAGAGAGAGTGCCCTTATCCGTAGCAATAGTGGCATGCATTTGAAATATACTCGTAATTTGGACTCAAATTTTCGAAATGAAAGACGCCAATTGATAGTTTAAATTGCAGAAACATTAAATATATTGATAATTACTACCCCCCCCCCCTAACCTAACCAAAAATTAAATATTCAAATTGCTTTTCTTACAGAAAAAAGAAATCAATCACATCTTATCTGATTTATATGTTCGCTTGTTTATTTTTAGACTCTAATTTTCCAGTTTTGCTATAATTTTTAAAAATTCCAAATTTATACAGTTCATATTATTTTTATTTTTAGAAATTGAGCTGACTCAAGTACACGCATGCCCAAAAGAGCTTCTCATGGCTTAATACGGAGGAGCATGCCTCCGTCCATATCAATACACCAACTGATCTCTCTTTAAATATTTTCTGGGGCTATATATGATTGATGCATGATCCCAAATTTTAAAAAATGTATATCATCATATAATTCTCCTCCTCACACGATCCCACTGGCTTAAATAAATCTATTCTCCACACAAAAAATATCACAATGCTGTGGATTGTAGAAAAAAAAATACTTCCAGATTCATATCTAGAAGCCTTCATTTCTGTAGCTGTCTGCATGTGAACGAAAATGAGGCGGAAACTTAGGAGACTGTGCATTTTCGGGAGTTTACAGGTATATATTTGGAGTGTGGTTTTTAAGAGGAATAAAATTTTTGGACCGACACGCCGCCCGCCAGGGTAGCTCAAGCTCGTTATTGTATTATTAGAGTTTATCATTAATATTATTTAACATATATTGTGTATATTAGGTATTATTCATAAATATTATTTTCTCGTTAAGCCTTTGTGGAGGATTTAGTTTTTGAAAATAGGATGTCATTGTTCTGCTGTGATAATTGTTGTAATTGTAATCGACATATGGTCTAATGAACAGAATATTAGTTGAAAGAAATTTACTGTTGATGGTAACAGAAATTTGTTTTTGTATTCTTGTGTTAGAAAACATGAATCTAGAAATAATTAAAATTATTTTATTTAAAAAACAGACAGCTCTCTTCTCATTTTATTTTGCAACCTAAAACTATATACAATTTTACGAGGAAGTTAGACCTAAAAGTGGCCTGAGGAAGTAGAAAAATATACTGCAAAACGTAGCAACAATTTTAAAAATTTAAGTTCCAATTTATTTCAAGTCCAAGTTCCCAATAATCATCCAAAAATTGTCAACATGAACGATAACAGTTAATTTATACAAAAGAATTGAAAAGTCTATGTCTCCTATAACATTATTACTTACAATCGTTCAACAGTTTTTCTATCTAACGATTTTTTTAAGTTCTGAAGCTAAAAAGCCGCAACATTAATAAGTTTTTAGTTTTTGAAATAAAACAAAAAACTTGCGTAATCCAAATAGGCATATTAGCCATGTATTATACAAACAAACAATCATAATTGAAAATGATTTCTCCCAAGTTTCAGCATTCGAATTCGAAAGACCTTTGATTAGATGAAATTTTGCGCAATTACTTTTTAGGACACTGCAAAAGTATTAAGGTAAAAATCAAAATGAGAAAAGGGGGATTCAAAGGTGGACATGTTTAAGATAAAGGCATGACAGGCCACATCACATATTTTTTTAATAATTTATTTCGCTTTAAAATGATGATATGAGGGAACCCCAAAGTAGGCTATTTTTCGGTGTACCTGTTGACGTTTAGAAATGGCTTAACTTAAAATTATGAAAAAATAACAAATCGTTTATTCTCTCCTTATTATTGACAGATAAGAACGCATTTGATATCTCAAGTATTTCAAAAACTAATTTTTTCCCTTACCAAAATAAGGAGTGAGAAAAATATGAAATAAATTAAAAATAATGGACTCGATGGTGAGGCTTTCGGGCCTCGGGGTCGAAGTTTTTTTTTGTAATTGTAAAACATTTGTTGTATTTTTGTATTGGATAATAAAGGTCATTATTTATTATTATTTATGCTATTCAAAAACTAAGAACTTATTAAAGTTCTGATTTTTTAGTCTCTAGAACTAAAGAAAATCGTTATATAGAAAAACTGCTGAACGATTTAAAGATAGTGCTGTTCCGCCGAAAATCATAGATCAAAGATGGCCGTCATCTGTTAATTCCGATGGAGGGAATGTTTTGGTACTCGACAGCTGAGGGGTGTTATTTCGCCCCACTCTAGAATCGAACCCGAGTGCTAGTAACAGCAATCCGGGCCACCTGGGCTCACCTGCGGGATACGAACCTCTCTGACATATGCAAACGCGTAAAATATTTTACTTCAAAAGATTGCCATATTAATTTGTGCCCAAAATGTCGCGATAGTCGTGATTCTAAATTCAAGTATACATGTGCCACAGAATTTCACATACAGGTGGCTGAGGTGTCGATTTCGAAGAAATGAACAAAATTCGAAGGGCAATGGAATGACTTTTCCTAACTTAATATGAAAGAGTATTAATTTGCCGATGGCCTTGATTCAGATTCTGCTAACATCATGGAACCGACTAAGATGTGCTCATATGTAATTCCGGACTGAGTGGGAGTTCTTGCAAAATTACCATGTCAGAGGGGCCGTTTTCTCACCCCCTCGGGAATCGAACCCGAGTGCCAGTAACAGCAACCCGCTCAACACTCCTAGGTAGCCGAGGTGCCGGACGGCGTTACCGTGGCACTCCGGGGTTCGATTCCGAGGGGTGAAAAACGCCCCTCTGACAGCATATTAAAAATATTCATCTAGTCCAATTGGTAGATGATGTCTCTCTGATCTATGATTTTCTAGTAAATTAATCACAATTGTCGATAAATACATCTTTCTATACAAAGAATGTAGTTATTTATTTCTTCCAATTTTACAGCGAGTTTTGGCTTTATACACAATATCTTATACATAATTATTTAGAGTTTTTTTTTATCGCAAACCAGTGCCTTTGACGGTATGCTAGACGAAAACTTGTGTCGTGCACAAATACCTACTACATCAAGAAATTGCAGAATTTGCACCAAGAAAAAGAAGCCAAAGTGTATTAAAATATTTTATTTATTATTAAAATCAATATACATGCGAAAAGATGTAATGCGGAAACGTGAGCCCGCTAACTGGAAACACAGGAGATCAGCACGGGAGCAATCATTACAGGCCGTTTCATCTCTGTCTCTTGCCACTGCTCGTTTGGCTCTCAGCTGCGTGCAGGTGACATTATCGGCCTAGGTGACATTTTCCGTAGCACCAACTCATGACCAACGGTGCACCCAGTGCGCCAGCTGGCACACCTTTGCGTAACCTATCATGCGCTTATATGGCACTCTCCGAATCGGCCGCCTCTTTCCACCAGATAGGTAGGAGCATAAGTGTTACCGCAGCAGTGCAGACATGTTTAAATGTGGTCCTTGACATTTACCAAGACTTTTCAATTCTTATGAATGGATACCTATTGGCTGTCCAAGTGAGATAAGGTACCTTATGTGGTCCGAGTTGCAATTAACTATCTTATTAATTTTAATGGCCAATTATTTGTAAGGCCGAGTAAATGATAGTCAGATGGTCTGCCCATGCAATTTTTATTTGCAAAAACGAACAATGGGAAAACAATGAGAGCAATTCTTCAAACACCTGTAGAACAATACAGAATATTGTCAAACTACAGATGTATATGTTTAAGATTTTTTCATATCTATTAATGGAAAATTTTCGGGGTTGAATTTGATATCATAGTACGCTAATATGTTTTTATCTATCTTCTCATGTATGTATGTATGGTATGTGTGTTTACGAGAGTATGTAGAGTGAGTATTCCGTCAGTCATGAATAAACGATTGTGGGCCTTTTTAATGAAAAAGGGGTTTCAAAAAAAAAAATTGTAAGAGCGGATAAAAAAACATAGCAACGTTGTTGAATCGATTCTGAAAAGAATGAAAGCAAGAGAGAGAAAAAAAATGAAGTGGTATGAGGGCCGATGGGCATCGAATGAGTTATGAGGCTGAAATGCTAAGGGGGTGGTGAGAGGGACTGGGAAGGAGATATGAACAAGGACATAGATGATTTTATTGGCATACAGCCAACAGAGCCAAAAAAGAAGGTTTTACTCAAATTCTATCAACAAAAAATAGACTTCATTTATGTTATTGATGATTGTTGTTGGCTGCTGGTTTAATCCACTGCATTTAAATATTTTTCAATAAATCCGCTCAATGGAGTATAGTGGGGCGGGGAATATTTCTAACATGCTCTCTAAACACTTTATGGATTTACAAATTTTAGCAATTATCAGAAAGTGCAATTGGGTTTTTACTTTACCACAGTAGAGTGCATGGTCAGAATGATTGTAATCGTGCATGAAAAAATTGTTTTTTTTGCTGTCTCTTTTTTCCGCATCTAATATCCGCTTGGCTGAAACTATTTTGATTAAAAGAACTATGACCTAAAACCACGGCATTTCCTTCACAAAAAAGCTTTAAAAAGTGGAACATCGGAAAAAATTATATTTTTCGAGATAATAATTGTTTTGTCAAAATGTCTATGAATGTTGAGTTGGTCTGAAGCGTTACCAAATTTAGTGAACGAAACTAGTGTGAATATCGAAACCAAAATTTCACACGTAGTTTTAGGTCCATTGGACTACATATTGATTGATTTTGGTAGACATATTCAGACCCAAGTGTTGAGTCGGGGGGGTTAAAAATTAAAAATCTAGGTCGTTTGAGCAAGCTCAACCAAATTTTGCATAGGGCATATAATCGTGATGGACTTTCCAGAGAGTACAAAAATGCAAAATCAATAGCCCCAAATGGGGGGGGGTCAAAAGATGAAACTCAGTCTGGCCATTTACCAAAACTCAATAGCTAATTTTTAGTAGACATAATCAGTGGACCCCAGAAGTACAAAAATGCAAGTCCAACAGCCCAAAGGGGCGAAATGGAAATAATTGGCCATTTTCCAAACTCTCCCAAATTTGTGCCACATAATCAGTAGGGCACTCCGGAGGTCTAAAAATGCAAACAAATCCTGCATCCTACATGATCATAAACCAGTTTACTAAACAATAATAAAGTGAGGGGCCAGGTTGTATGGTAGAGTGAAATGGATGTGCCACATCAGAACGACGTCGTCTATGTTACTGCGTATCAAATAGGTGACAATGAGGGGCCAGGCTGCTGTGGCAAAAGTAGAAGTGGATGGCCACATCAGAACACGTCAGCTTGATACTTTACTACCAGGGCAGGGCCTGATAATGTGATCACGAAAAATCCTGATTTTTGCGGCTTTTTTGCAAGCTCAAAAACTCGCTGAAACTATTTTGAATTAAAAAATATGAGGAAACTCATCGCATTCTTTGGGTCTACAAAAAGCCCAATAAGGGTAACAAATTAAAAAATTCTTCTTTTTTGAGATAATAACTGTTATGGTCAAAATGTCAGTTGGTCTGGTCAGGCAATGATTGTCTGTTGCATTACCAAATTTCAGTGGAGTGAAACTGACTCAAAAACTAGAAGTGTGAGATATCAAAACCAAATTACGAAATTGGTTTTGGTGCGTGGATGAGTTAAGAGTTGAGATTTTGGTTCAGCAAAGGTAGGGGAGGAAGGTATAATTGCGAATGTAATATTCTTTCAAACTAAAAAGAAACAAGAAAATGAAATATGTTATAAAAATGAACTTATAATAACGAAAATATTTTTTTTCATGGCTCCAAAAATTGGGGCTGGGGGGTCAAAAAATAAATTCACAGTCGTTGTTGAGCAACCTAACCGAATTTTATACAGAATCAAGTGGGCCTCCAGAGCCGCCGAAATGCAACACGAACCCTTCAAAACTAAGGGGAGGTTAAAATTTAAAATTGTAATATTTTCAAACTAAAAAAAGGACAAAGAATGAAATATCATAGAAATGAACTTATAATAACGGGCACTATTTTTTCATGGCTCCAAAATTAGTGCTGGGGGTCCAGAAAATAAAATTCTAAGGCCATTTGGGCAAACTGCAACCAGTTTAGTATACAAATCAGTGTGGCCTCCAGAGCACGGCTAAAATGCAAAATAAACCGCTAGTAATTAGGGGGGAGGTTAAATTTAAAATTATAATAGATTTCAAACCAAAAAAAAAACAAGAAAAATCAACATATTCTAAAATGAACTTATAACAGCCCAGAAAAGAAAAAATTTCTTGGCATCCAACAATATGGGCGGAGACTAAAAATGAAATTCTGGGCGCATTTGAGCAAACTCAACCGAATTATATGCTGACAATCAGAGGGCCTCCAGAACAGCTCGTAAATGCAAAATAAACCTGCCCAAAATTAAAGGGGGAGGTTAAAAATTAAAAATTATCGTATTTCAAAACAAACCAAAAAAACAAGCAGAAAAACAGATATATTATAAAATGAACTTATAATAACGAAAATATTTTTTCATGGCTCCAAAATTAGGTGAGCTGCGGGTCAAAGAAATTGTGGCCATTGAGCAACCAAACCGAATTCTATATGTCGCAATCAGTGGATGCCTCAGCACACTCAAAATGCAAAAATAAACCGCCTAAAATTAAGGGGGAGCGATATTTAAAAATTATAATATTTTTCAAACGAAAAAAAAACAAGAGAAAAATGAAATATATTATAAAATGAACTTATATAAGAACGAAATATATTTTTTTCATGCGCCAAAATTAGGGCTGGGGAAGTAAAAATAAAATCTGCTGACCATTTGAGCAAACTCAACCGAATTTTATCGTACATAATCAGTAAACAGACCTCAGATACACCCAAAGATGCAAAAATAAACCGCCTAAAAATTGCTGGGAGGTTCAAAATTTAAAATTATAATAATTTTCAGCTAAAAAAAAAACAAAGGAAAAATGAAATATATTCTAAAATGAACTTATAATAGCGAAAATACTTTTTTCATGACCAAAATTAGTAGCTGGGGGGTCAAAAAATAAAATTCTAGGGCAAACTTGGAGCAAACTCATACCGAATTTTCATATACATAATCAGTGGGCCCACAGAACACTGCACAAAATGCAAAAATAAACCGCCCAGTCATGGAAGTGTCAAAATTTAAGAATGCCAGACATTTTCGGAACTAAAAAAAAAAACAAGACAAATGAAAAGGCACAGAATATGTCTAAACTGGTTTCTACAACAGATATTTTTTTCAAACTCAAAATTGGGCGGGGGTCAAAAGCAAAGAAATCAGTCATTTATTGAACAGCCAAAACTGGGCCGGAGACAGAATCAGTGGGCCTCAGAAGAACAACTGAAATGCAAAAATCAATACCGCCTAGAAATGGGGGGCGGGATCAAAAATGAAAATCTAGGCCTTTGGATCCTCAAACTCAAACGAAAGTGTGCAGTGGTCAAGTTTGCGGGATGCGCCAGGACAGACCGTGCCAATTATTCTTGAAAAAGATCGGAAGGTTTTCCGAAAAATGCAGCGAAGGCCACATGACGATGCAAGGCCATGAGAGAGAAAGAATTCGACCTTCAGGACAAAATCCAGGATTTCAGGAAGAAATATTTCATTAGACGCGACATCAGAGAGATTTCCATCCTCAGGAGTTGAGACCTGATATACCAAGCATTAGCCGAAGATCAGTTTGCGTTTCGAACTTATCCGTAACCTTACTTCATATGCCAGAAGCTCTAAGGCAGTCCTTCTTCTTCTTGCACCCAGACACAAAATAGTGCAAAAATCGTTGATCAACTTGCCTGGATCTGTTTTCTATCCAAGAATCGTTTTTTTTTTATAATATATTTTGATACGGTGAAATTTACCCAATTGCTGAGTTCACAACCCTCTTAACCAGACGGTGGATTTAGAACTTGCACTAGCTCCGACCGGACCTTCATGACCCCAACAAATAGCAATTCGAAGCTTCATTTGAAAATGTGGTCATAAATTAGAAAGTACCTGTGACTATCTAGCCAAAGTGTATCGGCAAACGTCAAAAAGTTTAAGAGACGATCAGAATACACCGAGCACGCTCAAGCACACAGAGCGATAGCTTTTGACACCTTAAAAATGAATGATCTGGCGTGTCATGCAGAAAATTTTACTTAATGTGAGGGGCCCTGTGACGCACATCATAATCACAGTATTTACCTTTCATTGTAAATATTAATTTTTTGAGTTTTCTAGTCACAAGTGAATGATACAATACAAAACACTAAATACTGTACATTATAGCTCATCGTTTGGTGAGGCCGAGACTAGAAGTCAGGGGTGCTCAAGTGTTGTCAATTCGACTTTCGGCGGTAACCTAAGACCCCCCCACAGGACGCCGATGACCATTGCAACAGGGTTTTAGCTCAGGATCTTGAAAAATCGTTAAATATATAAATTCGAAGAAAAATGTTTTTTAACAAACTTGCTTAAAAAACCGGCTTCTTCTCGATACTCAAATATACATGCAAATTCATTTATCACTGTGTCATAATTTAGTAATAAAAGCATATAGCAACAAAAAATTCATTAACAAAGAAATATGTAGCGAAAGTATTATTAATATTAGAGTGCCTGGATTCAAATAAACATGGACATTTCTCCATTAAAAATTTAATTTTTAATTCCCAACACTGAAATTCGAAAACACCTTTTAATCGATTTTTAGACAATCACCAAGCAATTTTTGACAGGATTACACGAATTTTACATTATCTCGATGGAAAAATAATTGAGTTAGAATGCCCCATGGATTTGGAAAAGCAACAGCTCGTAGAGAAAAAATTGCTCTTATTATAAATGGATTAAATGTGTAAAACTACTTTTTTTGTTCAGTTGCCTAACAAAGCTTCAATTCTCAGTATTTATGCGACTTCATAAAACGTGCAATGGTATGAAGTAAAATCGATCCTCTTGAGTCATTTAAGGATGGACATTTTTTAAATACTACAGAAAAAGATTAATTTTCTATTCCCCATAAAAACATACTTTTTAATAAATTTTACTCGGCATGCCCGGGCAACAAGCCGTATTTTTTTCATGAGTATCTAAAAACGACCGAAACGTGTATACCAATTTATTTTCAAACATGCTTTTATTCTCGGCTGATTGAATTAGTATACATCCATTATAGAGTACCGGATAGTCCTAGCAATTGCAAATTTCGTTTTACGCCACATAACAGACCTAGAAGGGATCAATTATCTAATCCAGAATCATGCATCTAGATTACTTGGGGTTAAATTTTGACACTTAAGCACTGCATATATTTTCTTCGCTAGTCTTGCACGTCCAGTATTTAGCGATTTTTTATCACATATTTGCCTGCTTGACAAATGACAGATTTTCATTCCAGTATCTTAGCGTCTAAATTGTATTCTTCTTTGTTTTGGCTGTCCTTTTGTATGACTCAAATTCAATTTTATTTTCTCATATATTATAGTAGAAAGATTAAATAACTACAATTCTGAGATTTGCCATATCTATAAGTACGTAGAGATTACACGATTTGTAATTTTTTTCGAAAACAGAAAATTTCATTTCTTAAATCAAATATGACATATATACCAACACCAGCCAATCTATTAAGCCAGGTAGAGAATTACGAAGCAAATAAATAATTATTATTGGCTACACGGAAATCGAGATAAATGGGACGTCAAACGTAGAAATAAATATCCAGTGACGTTTTAAAAGATTATTATTAATTAATTAGGTACGTTTGATGCGTTAATGAACCATTTATAAAAAATAATAATAAAAAATATATACTACCGATACATAGATGCCGAAATTTTCAGAGGCAGCAACCGATTAGAAGGAGTCTGCAAGAACTCGATTCGATTGCTGAGCTTTTTCTAGATTGATCTTAGGTGGCACTTAATGTCACAGTATATCCAAGGAAGGGACCTTCAACCGCGGCCCGTACCAGAAAAGTAGGCCTATAGGAAATGGCATCATTTCCGTGTGCTACCAGAGCTAGAATGCGAGCTGAGAGCGTCAAAAGGCTAGTGCCGACAAGTCTGGACAGGTCACAACGGATGTTAAGCATGGGCTAAGGAATCGTAGAATAGCAATTGCAGAAGGGAAGAAGCTATGTACCAGCCCAACAGGAATTAAAGTAGGTCAAGATTTTAAATTTCACCAAAGAAGTAAAGAAATGTCATTAAAATTAAATTCTAGAGACATTAGGATCATCCGAAGTGCAGGAATTGCGGTCATTAGATATGTGTATTAATAAATGAATCAGTTGACATTTGCTAGAATTAGTTACTTGGAAAATTTTTCTCACTCATTTCGGACGTCAAATTGAATTTGGTTTTGACTGAAATGTGTTGAAAATTTTATTGGTTAATCCCGTTGTGCAAATTTGTAGTCTAGTATCTTGGAGAAAATTTTTGAGGAAGCTGAAAATCGGATTCCCAATTTAGGCGATTTGACCGGAATTTGAAGTCGAACGTCGAGTCTCGCTTAAGCTTCCAAATTTCTGCAAGTCGAGACGAAAGTCAAGAGTCAGGACACGCCTCTCAGGAAGAAACCAAGGCGTTTCTGGCTCAACAACTGATTGAACGGATCGTGGATATATGTTTCAGGCACCTTCAGCCTGAAACTTCGCTCAATATACATGCTAAACTTCTGGGACGTTGGATATAAAGGTATCTCCAACTTCTTGAAGAAGCTTCTGGCAGATCTCAATTAAAGTTTTTCTTTACCGATTGCTTAAATTTTTTACCTCCTCTAGATGTTGCAGTATAACTACTTATTTTTTTAAAGTAGAATATTACTGTAAGTTTAGTCGCATTCTTGTAGATGGTGTTTTTCCTAATTTCTTCTGGTATTATTAGACATTTTGGTTCCGAGTTGTATATAATAGATGGTGTACGCTTTTTTTAATTCTTATACTTTTTGGTGTTTTGTTTAATCTTAGAGAAGTTCCTAACAGATGGCGTTGGTTTGTACCTGGTTCCGTTCAATACAAATAAAACGAGACTTTCAATAGGTTTGAAGCAATGTCCGTCTCGTCAGAGGCAGGTGAAATTTATTTAAAAATCGCTTTAAAACAAATACGACGAATTTGCCAGCGATGAATTTCCATCTAAACCGCACGCCCAGGATAAATCTGATGTGTATTTGCGAAGAGGCAGATTGGTTGCATGACTGCAGGCGGCGAGGCACCATCCGGAGTTCATGTGGGACGAACAAAATTATTATTTATTTATATAATTTGAAACTAATCCAATTCACATACCAAATTTTTCCGTTAAGAAGCCCACCTTGCTTCGTTTGTTATCTGGCCAGCCCGCTGAACGCATGAAAAATAACGTTAAAAAGACTGAAATTGAAGGAGACAATAAAGAGTGGTGTCTTCTGCTGGAATTATAAATTTGTAAATTATTTATAACAGAGACCGCTTTAAAGCGTTGAAATTAAACGAAAGTATAAATGGTGAGATCATAGTTTACACTAATGCAATGTGAAAATCTCACACATACTTACATTAATTCCTCTGAATAATTTCATGATAGACTAGCGGAAGAAGGCAAAGCTCTCGAAACTGCTAGTCTCTAAGTTATGTAATGATTAAAAATTTATAATTCCATCAGAATACAGACCTCATGCCATATCTAACAAGATAGATAAATTAACTAAGTAGTTGTTGGCGGAGTCAAGGACAAGAAAGCTTATCCAAATATTTTTATTTTTTGCCAACGTTTGGTCGACTTTTTTGACTTCTAGAGCTTCAAAGCAAATGAAGCATGTTTATGTGTCCTATACCCCTCACAGCTGTGACACGAATAAATCGTATGATATAGGCACCAAAATATCGCAATTATATAATGCGTTGAATCGACAAGAGACTTTCGAATTTAAACTGAAATTGAATTGAATATTAGAAAGTCTACTTGTATGCTGAGAAAATAAACATGTATAAACTAAGCACATTTATATTTTCTGAAATTAATTGAGGTTTTCTGAAATACATTCGAGATTTTCTAATATCCACATTTGAATTCTAAATACAATTTGTGTTTTCTGAAATACACATGCTAAAGGTGTCGATGTATTATTAAGTTGATTGTTAAGGACGTTCTCGGGTATAATTTCAGAAAAGGAATTGCTGTCCCTATTTGGGGTGAGCGGGCCTACTCGCTAAGGGTGTGCGATGCCTCAGGGTGTCTGTCTGTCCTGCATGGAACTAACGCCTCACTTGAAGGATCAGTAAGGCTGTCGCTGAGGTGTTTATCGTTATCAAGACATCCGAGCAAATCTACCGATAACAGACGTGACCAGAATTCGTCGCCGACAGCACTCAGTGCCTTTGGATGACGAGTGCTGCAAACAAGGTGCAGGTACTACTGATTTCCCTAGTGTTTCAGTTTTCGCAAGCAGAGAAGGAAAAAGAATCGATTACTAGAACTCAGATTAGGCTAGACGGAAGTTGTAACCATTCGGCTCGAATGAAAAAGACAAAAGAGCATCCTTCTGCACAGAAAAGTTCTTGAAGTGGGCAAATAGTGTGATCTTTAAATGAATGAAGGTAATATGCGACAAGTAAAAGCTCATATATAATCAAGAAAACTCAGAGAAGCAAAAGCTTTTAATATTCAATTTTAAAACGCAATCGATCATATATTAACTGAATTGAGAACTTGGTCAAGAAAAAGAGCTATTGAAATATTATTTTTTTAGTAAAAAAGATTTGTCTTTGACATTATTGCAGAGCTCGATTGATTTATAAGAAGAAATCGGTGATGTTGCAGGTCGGACAAATTCATCGCATGCAAATTTATTACATGGAAAATTCATTCAGATGTGATGGATTTGCGATTTTGTAATATATTTTCAAAAGGTGGAACATTTTACAATATATTTAAAGAATAAAAATCAAACCAATTTTAATTTAATTTAATATACATTATATTTTATTCCCCGTCATGAATGTGCCCCCGATGGATCTTGTCCAATGAATGTTACCTCGTCCAGGTGATGAAAATCAACACTCAATTGAAATCTAACTCGAGAATCGTTCTCAATTCACAACAAATAGAAAGTAGAAAACCTTAATTAAATGCACATATTCATACTAACACTAAGGTTGCGATGTTTCACCAAACCGAGTTTTCTTAGGATTTTTTCGAGAATTTGAATAGATTGTTATTTCTAATGCTTCTGCATCAGTTCAGGTGATAAACGAAATTGTGCATCAATATGGTTCCATGGATATTAACCTCGTGATAAAGTTTTCGACTTCTTCTGCATTGCACATACGGAATCAGGTGTGGAAAGTTTACATATATGTTGGTTGTAATTAATAGACTCTTCTTACCATTCGTTATAAAAACCAAACCAACATTAGGCAACAACAACTAGTACATGATGCAGAGAATTTTTGATTCATGAGTTCACACACTGCTTCTGAGATGCTCAATGATCCCAATACAATGAAAAATGGTATGTAATGAAAAGATTCTACACTTAAAACAAGCTGGCAAAGAAATGCGTGTTATGTGTAGGCTTCAAAGAAGCAGGTACCTTTCAGTGAATTTTTTGACGTTTTGTCAAGCCTAGCCATTGTCTGTAAACAGCTGTGAATCGCTGTATTAAGAATTCTTTTGTTTTATAAATCTTAATTATATAAAGAAGCAATGATCTCGTTCCTATGGTAAAGCTCAGTATGCAAGCTTAGACACAGTGTTGTAGATTTTCAAACGAGCACGGGATTGGGGTAGTAGCAGTGTTAAGAAATATAAGACAGTTTTGGGGTTTTGAAATGTGAACTCCTATTGTTCTGTTCTCTTATGTACTCTGTGCATTAGCTTATTTGTTGTATTAGTGTCGCGATACAAATAAATCTGCCACAAAAATCTGAAGTGATTGAACGGCAATATGTATATTTAGGGTCCATTGCAGAAATAAAAGTTTTGTTGGTGAATAATTTGAGTCTATGTTTAGCCAAATTAACTATGGCATGTTAAAAGCTTGTGTAGGTATTAGTAAACCAAGTAGTGCAGTCTTTTCTGAGAATTTTATGACGTAAATATTTCAATTTTTCAAATAAAATTGAACTATCAAATAGTTGAAATGTTAAATATAAATATTATTGAATTTTGATCTTATTAAAAAAAAATTGCACCCCTTCTTTCTAAACATATTTTCTAGGTCAGTAAGTCAGATATAAATTTAGCTAAAATTAATAACACTGCTTTTGTATTTGTATTATTGCATAGATAGTATAGATACTTTAGTTTTACCATCTTATGGGTTGACGGTTTAGGAGTGAATCTAGAGAAATATTTTGCACAAACAAGAATTAAATCGAAGAGTTTCATCATGATTTATGGAGGAATTCAAAAAAAATTTCTTTAAAAGCAAGGGCAAATTTAATTATTCCCGAGTTTTCATGAATTGACCATGCCAGGCACCATGGAATGGCCCTTGACACTGACACTCCATCCAAGTCCTCACGCCCCAACATGCAGACCTAAAGAAATGAATTAAAACCAGAGATGATATTAATAAGTTCTCAACATATTGAAATACAGCCATTTCATTGTGAGGTACAATGTCTCGACTAATAATATATGTGAAATTATATTATATACATGCACATAATATTCTCATAAAACCCATCATCTGGAAAATCGACATGAGTATGTTAAATTATTCTATTTGCTTAGTTATTAGCAACTAGCTAATATTAGAAATGATCCAGAAAGCTGGATAAGCCTAGCATTATGAGGCCTGTAGGAATGGACCTTATAAATGGAACTCCAAATATTTGCACAGCCAAGCAGCCAGTTCAATAGAACTACCACAACGGAAGGCCCAACTTAAATTTTCAGAAGCATACTGAAGAGATAATTGACATTCCTTATTGGGAGAGGAGGAGAATGAAGGGTACATATTTTTACTTATTCACCGCCGACAAGGTATAAAAACCACACAGGCTCAATTACAGTTGGGGCTCTCTCGCCAACTCTGTATCGTCAGTGTTCAAACGTGCCAAAATAAAAAAAGCTTAGTTCTACGTAAAGAATTCATAGCCCAATAATATCTCGACCTTGGGATGTACATCATACTTCTATCTACATTTATTTTTTATTTGTGACGCCAAAAATTGGGGTACTTAGCTAAAATAATCATTCGGTTACATTTTGTTAGAATTTTTGATTTTCAAAAACTCGGAGTAAAAAGAGCCTGGTGCCTTAATTTTGAACGGAATCTTTAAAATATAATTTAACGATGCGCATAGTAATGGTTGCATGCATGGAACAGTTTGAGTACAGAAAATCTGAAATTTGCCATGAAATGTGCTGCTAATGAGGTAAATGGTTGACTAAAGTTCAGATTTATTGGTTAGATAATACCGTAAGACTCTCGTAATAATAAATTATTACATTGAATATTAGTAATACTTATTTATTTTTAAAATTTGATTTTAAGCATTATTCTGGAGGAAAGCCAAAATCTGATGTTTACTGCAGTAACAATTTTTCCAAGGGCCCAGATTACACCCGTTTGACCCCTTTGCAAACTGATAAAGTTTTTTTTAATAGGTGTTCCAATTGCATTTTTGCTTTTGGTAGTAACTCGAGTATTGTAGGCATTTAAAATAAGTTTAGTTTTTTTGAAAATTCAGTATTTTATTTGTTCTCTCAAATTCTCAATCAAGTTGACAAGGGTCCTTATCATCAACAACTACCCTACTCAAGAGGTTAAAAAGTAATTTTTGGAGATGTTCAAACGACATATATTCCTTTAACTAAGTAATTTCGTCAATTATTTACTAAAATGCCTTTCAGTTTATGAAAGTCAATACTTGATTTTTCAACAAATCTCAATCAAGTTAGATATAGTCACATCCTTAACAACTACTCTTCCAAGAGAGGATTCTAATTGTACACGCAGAATGTTATCGGTATTCCATTCGAATTTATATAATTCCGTCTAATAGTAAATCTACTATTTGTTTAGTTTTTGAAAATTAAAATTTTATTTTTACTAAAAATTCATAACAAGCTGATAAAATCTCCCCCACCATCATAACTAGTCTTCCGAAGTATTAAAAGGTAATTTTTCATATATTCAAACTGAAAATATATTTTTATACTCATATAACCTATATGATTTGAAATGCGTCTCAGTTTTTTGAAAATTAATCGCTGATTTTAATCGACAGATCTTCAAATCAAATTGATGAGGTCCTGCTTGTATCAATCAACTCTTCCGAGAGGGTTAAAAAAGTGATTTTTTCTCGATGTTCAGGACGAAAATATGTTCTTTTTAACTCTGTATAGAATTTTACTATTTAAAGTGCCTTTCAGTTTTTAGAAAAGTTCACATATTGACTTTTTCAGCAAATTCTCAACGTCAGTTGATAAGGAATCCCCTTGTACCTAAATGCTCAACCATGTATGCAAGAGGCTAATTATTTTCAGAGATATTCCAGCACACCGCGAGTATTTCATTTAAGTATCTACCTTGAAATCTACTGTATTTGTTTAGTTTTTTTGAAAATTAACAATTTATTTTTACTAAAAATTCTCAAACAAGCTGATAAGTGTCCCCACCATCTAATCAAATCTAGTCTCTCCAACAGGGGTTAAAAATGCAATTTTTTCAATGTATATCTCAAACGAAAATCCTGTTTTTAACTCTTATATATAGTTATGACTATCGCAAAGTGCGTTCAGTTTTTTGAAAAATTAATATTTGATTTTATAACAAATTCTCAATCAAATTGATAGGGTCCCCGCTTTGTATCAACTACCTTTCCAAGAGAGGGTTAAAAGAGTGATTTTTTTCTAGATATTCAACAGAAATATATTCTTTTAACTCTGCATAAATTTTACTATTTAAAAGTGCCTTTAGTTTTTAGAAAATTAATATTTGATTTTTTCAACAAATTCTCAATCAAGTTGATAAGGGTCCTTTGCTGTATCAACTACTCTTCCAGAGAGAGTTAAAAAATCAATTTTTTTCGAGAGATCTCGAATCATACTATTTAATATGCCTTTATAAAATATACTATTAATAGCAACATTCCCGAATTTGGATATTATTTATCAATTAGATAGAGTACTATGATGTTTTTGATGTTGAAAATTATTAATGTTGTATATCTTGTTTTGTATGAATTTTTTGATTTTGAAGACTGTCGCTAATTTAATTGAGTGGCAGCTGGCAATACAGTATACACTATTTTTATTTTTTATTAAAATATGGAAAAGTTTTATATAGATGAAATTGAATTGATCAAAGAGTGAAAAATTATCAATTTGTCCTAAAATTTTGATACGGAGGAATATTGTGAATGCAATAATGTGAATGTTACAATTGTATTTAAAAAAAAAATTGTGCTATAATAGAAACGTGATGTGATTGGTAATCAGGTGAGAGAGCATTTCAAATAATGAACCTAATTTTAAATAATATGACAAAGAAAAAGAAAAAATGTCTTTATATTTTTCAATTTTATAGAATTGCATTTATTTCCTCTATCTATAGCCAACAGAGGTTGAATTTTGTTCAATTGCAAGAAATAAAATAAAGAATATTAACAGCGAACTAGTTGGAAAACTGAGGTGATTGCACTCATTGATCTTTATATATATTTATTCTTCACGGTATTTGTTCAATAAAGTTTTGTCGTATTGGCACTTTTGGACTGATGATGGCAGGTATCTCGAGCCAAGGAAGCAGTCGTCCCAGTTTTTAAAATAAAAATATTGATAAGGACAGAAAAGATTTTGTTTTCTTGAGAGTCTTTTTATCTTACGAGAGAACATCTGACCTGTTCTTCAACAGTTTGTAATGCCTCCATTGGGGATCAAATAATAAATTATTTAATCCAATCCGTATCTTGTATCAATTATGCTTTTAGAGAGCTACAAGTGATTTTTTGAGATCTTCCACATCATTAAAACTAATATAAAAATCTACTGTTTAAAGTGAGTTTATTTTTTTGAAAATCACCTTTTATTTTTTCTGGAAATTCTCAATCAAGTTGATAGGTATCCCTTCTATCAACTACCTTCCAAGAAAAACAAGAATGTTTTAGAGATATTCAAACGAAAAGTATCTCTTTTACTCTCTATAAAATATACTATTTAAGTCGGAAAAAATTAAAATACATTTTAGATTTAAAATAATTTTTTAATTACCCTTTATAGTCAAAATATGAAATATTTTTTTAATATTGTATTTATTCGTTTATCTAAAAGTTATGAATTGTCCATTTTTGCTGTTGAATGTATATTCACTTATTGATAGATATATATACCATTTAATGTTTATTTGATTTAAGCAGAGGACAACCTCATTGATTTTCATTATGTAATATATACTTGAATAATGCTAGCCCTCTGGAGTTTCCCTTTAAGAAAACGAAGTTAGGGTGTTGTGAATACTTAGATAGAAAAGTAGCTCAGTGATAGACTGCAAGGTTAGAAACTACTGGGATGGGCCATTCCCATCTACCATATTATATCGATAAGATGAATGAATATACATAAATATGTGAACATATATATAAAGAAGTAATTTATGCAATGTGGATGCAGAAATCATCTTGGGTTATGGGTTCATCTTAAAAAGTGCATGAAAATTTGATTGAATATACTAGGACAAAGCCATAAAGAAGTCTATCAACGTGTCACGTATACAAAAAAGAGGGGAACCCCCGCCGCACCGCAATCACATTATCTAGGGCATGGCAAAGTATTTTTACTTCCCTCGGTTCTCTACAAAAGCCAAAAGTTGTCGGCATATGTAGAATAAAAATGATCTAAAGTGGAAGTTTATGTGTTCGTGATCAGGATACTTGCCCAGGAGGGGAGAAAATAGCGTAAACGAGTGGGGGGGCTACTGCCTATACATACAGAGTGAAGAGAATTAAATTTATAGTCACATCGAATTATCAGAAGCACAGTGTGCCCCGAATTTTCATATTTCCAAAAAATGTAATAATATAATTTTTAGGGCCCAATTACATTAGAGTCACGATAAACGACAAAAGCGACGTTAATAAGAAAAGTGAAAGTGAGTTTGTGGAATTTTTTCATAATTTTAATACCGACAACAGTACAAAAATCAACTAAAAATTGACATTTGGGGCGTTTCTAACAGTGATTTTTTTTTAATTTCACATAGTTCTACTTAAGAATTACTTTTTAATGATATTAATGAGAGACTGAGTTAACCCAGTTTTCCACTAGAGATTGTCAAATGTGCTTCGAGGGTTTTTGACAAATAATTAAAATTGCATGGGTTTTGTAACTTTGAAATAGTATTTGTAATTACCCCAACGCCTACTAAAAAAAATATTTTTAAATTTAGTTTGTCTGCCGCAAATAATTCCAGATATTTTTAGTGTGTCGTCAACCAAAAAAGGGTGAAACATCATCCAGATATTCATGGGCCGGTTGTATATGTTGCAAATTAAATGCTTTTACCACTAACACGGGTAGATGGTAAATGGACATTTATCATCTACCTGTGTCAGTGTAAAAAGCATTTACTTTGCGACTATACAAACCGGCTCTGAACATCTTAAGGATAAACGATTTGGAGAAAGCGTTGGTTCGATTCTTACTTAATTTGACATCGAATGGGATCTGGCTCCTACCAGTAGGGCTTTACAGGGATACCGGATCCCTCGGATTGAAAAATTAGGGGGCCAAAAATTTGAACCATTTGTCCGTTTTGGGCCAAATTTCCCATAGTTTGATTTTTAAGGAAATTAAAAAAAAATCAGTTTTCTTAAATGGTCCTTCCTTGATATGGCTACAGGCCACATTTTTTACTTTTTTGAATAAATCTTTAGTCGCTAATCGTTATTCATTATTTCATTGTCAAAAATCCAAAATTCTATCAGGGGCCGTCCATAAATTACGCCACACACTTATGAATGAGGAGGCATCTCTGAGTGTATGATATAATGAGACCGGGGATCTTTAATATTTTGATCTCAAAAAAGTCAAATTAAATTTTTTAAATATATCTTTAAAATTTTTTATAATGCAATAATAATAGTAATAGTTAATAATGTGTTAAATGATATGAATAAAAATAAAGTTAAACTTAACTTATATTAAATCTCTTTATTGAGTTTAATTTATAAAAAAAATTCTACAATTATTAAATTATAGGGTATAAATAAAGTTTGACGTCACAATACAGGGGTGCTCAATAAAAATGTGACAGAATGTGACAAAGGGGGAGGGTGTGGTCTAAAAATCTTGAAATTCGTGTGACGTAATTTATGGACGGCCCCTTAGGCAAAATTGGGCCGTGACCCATAGTTTATTTAAGAAGAACTTTTAAGAGATTAATTTATATATGTTGGCGAAACAACCAGATTTGTCTATTAAGAACAAGACAAAACTTTCTACATACTAATACAACCTTGAGGTATCTGAATCCAGACATATAAACAGTCAGGAAAAATAATTCTGTGATTGTTCTCCACGTTTCAAAAATTTAGCAAAAATATTTTTCTTGATGCCTTCTAATCTGGTTGTTTTAAGCTATCAGTTCGAGTATACCAGGTGTATGCATATGAAATGACCCTTTTAAGATAGATGGCAGTATCGATTATTTTTATATTGAACGAACCATAACCTTATTATTTTTTCATTGCTTTGGCATCTGTTAACAAAGTTCACCGTTGAAAATTTGATTTGCACTATTACAACATAAAAAAAATTTCGTGTTAAAAATGTCGAATTTTGTGCCTACAGCATACGTTATGCCGATAGCATTAAATTTTTTGTGATCATTTAAAGAAAAACGCGGCAAAATCTCAACGAATGTTTGAAGAAGCTTATTGTAGTCATTCTCTATTATTAGCAACATGCAAAAGATGGTTTAAACGATGACGATGGGATGACGATAAAGATGACTTTTGAAACCTGCTGAAACTGTAAATGCTAAACGCACCAACAACAATTAATTGATTTGAACCGAGCATTGCAGAAAAAACGGCCAGAATATCAAAAAAGGCAACATAAAGTAATTTTCCTTCATGACAATGCTCCTTCTAATAAAGCGTTCAGGATATGCTGGAAGCACTCAACTGGGAGCTACTATCGCATGCGGCTTACTCACCAGACCTGGCTCCTTCCGACTACCACCTGTTTTCGTCGATGGGCCAAGCACTTGAAGAGCTGCGCTTCAAAACTAATGAAGAAGTTGAAAAATGGGTCAATGAATGGTTTTCTTCAAAAGACCAGAAGTTTTTTTGGAAGGGGGTCCACCAATTGCCAGAAAGGTGGTCAAAATGTGTAGAAAGTGATGGAGAGTACTTTGAATAAAATATATATATTTTTTTAAGAGGCGCATCGACTGCCAGAGCCATTAAGCGCCAATAAAATATTTTTTCTTTTCTATTTAAAAAAAGTGTTTTTATTTTCATACAAAAAGCGCTCATTTCATATGCTTACACTGGTATATTAATCACAAGAATCGAAAGATTTAATCAAATTACATACTCTCTTTTCGATTTTTTTATTTTACTTGAAAGACAAAAATTCCAATTCTATTTTCTTTTCTTTACAAAGTTTTAAATAAACATTAAGTGTAAAGTTTAAAGAAGGCCAATCCTATATAAAAAATGCGCAATGTTTATGAGGATTACACTTTGCACAACCAAATCTTCATTCAACTTTTGTTTTCGGGGAAATCTTTTAGCATTGAATATTTTATTTATCCGATTTCACTTGACGCGAAACAAATACGATTACGAAAGAATATATAAAACAACAACAGCAACAACAACTTTAAAGTACACGAATAATCAGAATATAAAAAAACTTTTCTCCCCTTAAATCCATGTTTTTTTCTTTTTGCATCTTAAAGTACTTTATTTTATTATAATATAACTATGATCTGATTGAATAAAGTGAGAACATATACATATATGATTTTTTTCCAGAAAAAATGTATATATTTTAGTGAAGTAATAATATTTATTTATTGATACCCTTTACATTGAGAAAATACTATTAATTTTCTCAATGTAAAGGAGACTATCTATTATAATTCACTAATTATGATCTTTAAAATAATAAAAAAATTCATCTGAATATCTAAATCAACTGGTGTGGTCACCACTCAGACTTTCACATTCTCACTTATTTGAAATCATTGCGACACTCCTCCTTTATTTCAATCGGATTAAAATTTATACACAACTAATAACTCGTGACACTTTTTAAGTAATCTCTTATTTACCAGATATTAGAAAAGTGTCTTTTTAGCTCTTAATTTAAAAATTATTCTCTGATGAAACCAGAATAAAGTTGGCGAAACGTCGTAAAAATCAATGACAATTTTTTGATTTACCTACACCTTCTGTCCAAATACCTGCAAACGCACTTAATTAATTAAATAATATGGATGCTATGGAGTTTATTAAATATATTAATATTTTAATTTTTTTTTTTACTTTATTTTTAATAAAAATATTTAATATCTTACTGTTGCTGTCTAAATTTTAGTGGAAGCAACTTTTTTTCTTTTTTCTTTTTCTTTTGCAAATTTGACATTGAAAAAGGGAGAAATTCTCCCGAAACGTAGGGCTAAGAATAAACGTGTTTTTAATTGTTTTTTTTTAGGATTTAAAGTAATTTTTTAATTTTTTATATTCATGCAAACAGAGCATAGAAACTTGGCCTTATCTCTACCAAGCCATTAAAACAAAACATGTTTAATAATATGAGAACCTCTTAGCTGTCGAAACGCATTGATGTAGTATTATCCTAGATTTTCTGTCTACCAGATTTACTTACTGTGTGTTCAAGCATTCAACTGGAATTGAAATGCCTTGGAGAAATGTATGGTATATGTGTTCGGATTAAATTAGGAAAGTTTGTTGGAGGATTTTATATTTATTAACTGATCATTGAGAGTCCTAAACGCCGACAAAAGTCTGAATAAATATATTATATCGAAATCAAGGCAGAAATTTATTTTCTTTTTTACATAAATAATATAAGATACTAGCTGCAAGGCCCGCCTTCGGTGGCCCTCTTTCTACCCAGGGGGGTTCGGCCTCTAGACCCCCACCCCACGAACCCCACCCTCACAGCCCAATCCCATCCACCCCACTCCAGAAACCCACCCAGCACCCACACCCCCTACCATGCACCCGTGCCCATCCCACGCCCCTAGACCACCACTCCAACACTTCACCCATCTCGGACCCCCACCCCACTATGCCTTTGGGGCCTCATCTGAAGCCCCTACTCACCAACCCTGCCGCCACCCCCCCCGCCTAGCCCCATTAACCCCACACCCGTATCACCCCCCGATAAGCCCCCTGGACTCCACCACACACCATCCCCTGCACCCTCCCCTTAATCCGCCTCACTCCCTCACACCACCCCCATTCCACCCGCGGACCCTCATACTACCCCTCGCACCCCATACCCTAACCCACCCCCACCCCCGCACCCAGTTTTTGCATTTCTAGCCTTCTAGTGACCCACAGATTATGTATACAAAATTTGGTTGGGTTTGGTCCAAGAGCAAGAATTTTCATTTTTTGACCCTGCCCCCCTTTTTAGGGGAATTCTTTTAAACGAAAGTTGTCAGAAATAACATCCCCTACAACATTGCTTATTATAAAATTTTCCGTAGGGTTAATCGTTTAGGAGTTATTTGATAATTTTTATTCGAGCGCCCCCCCCCCCAAAAAAAAACCCCACCTTTTGGGGTCAAAATATCTAAACGTTATATAGCTATAAACGTAAGTTAGAAGATTTTTGATCCAAATATGAAATTTCATAATAATCCTTTCAGCCGTTTTTACGTGAAACGTGAGCAACTTTCATGGACACCACGGAAACAGACAGACATTAATTTCGTTGAGTCTGTTTTCGTTCATAACTTTGACTTGAAACCTGAAAATTTGGACCAAAGTTCAGACAAAACCTTAATTTATATATATATAGATAACCATCTTCACATCAAATTTTAATATTGTTACAAAAGAAAGATAAATGGATGTCGTGTGTTGTGCACACCTTTTTTTTAACCAAATATTAAATAACATTAAACTTGCTGGCATGTTTTACTACAATGTAAACCGAGAAGAGTCATATGCTCTAATTAATGAGATTACTATTCCCATTGAAGCGGTTATTCGCAGCCCTTCTCTTAATATATATGTCTAACTCCTACATACTATGTGCTTCCCTTGTAATAAAATAAACCCATTGAGCCCCATAGACTAATATCTGGTTTCCCTCCCGGGATATTTCCACAGTACAATCACGATCCTTAAATTTAATCAACAACTTCTCCTCGTAATGGAAGAAAATTGATATCAAGTCCAAATATAGATGCTATACCAAGAATCTGAGGTATTATTAAGGAAACGGAGAGAAAATTTGTTCATTATCTGAAATGTACAAATCTCCCCGAATGGCTTCAGAACATCTTAATTTATAGGGATATAATTGGACAAGTATTGGACCTATCAAATTCACTCAAAAATTAGAAGTAAAAGTACCTAGAAACTTTTCTGAGGCGAGGTATTATGGGAATATATATGCTAATGGATAAAGCAATGAAAGATGACACAATTTGTTTATATATAACTAGTATGATATGGTTCGAAATAAATAAAAAAAAAATATCAAACAAGTTTCAAATCTCAATTTTAACCTGTGCTCCAATTGAGAGACTTGAAAATTGGAGATATTTTTGAATCCATTTTGAATCCATATAAACCTCTGGGAGCATAAAAATTTGAAAATACTCAAAATAAAGACCACCCTATACCTCACGTAGATATATAATTAATTCAAATTTTTATATAATTAATTCAATCGAAATGAATAATTAAAATAAATATTTATATAATTCATTTGAATATAGATTCTACATCAAATGAATATACTCATCTTTTAGTCAAAAATACATAATATATTTATTATAAATAAAAAATGTTTTATTTCAAGTTTATATCATCTCTTGCTGTCATTTGAACATATTTTGTGTAAAATGCCTTAAACCAGTATTATTATATGTGTATTTTATGTTATATGATTTATAATATTCTACGTTGTACTCAAACATGTTAGGCTATATTTTAAGTTGTACTCTAAATATGTCCTATAATAAGTATACTTTTGTTATTTGCTCTATGAGCCTAATCGCTCTCAAAGCATCATTTAAATAAATAAATTACTTATTATTCTATTTAAATATCCAACTATTAAATTTAACTATTCCACTATTTTACTCAAATAACAATATTTTCCATAATTTACTTATTGGTGCTTGGTTCAAATAGTGACATCTTAACTATTAATATATCTAGAGATGCTCCAAAAATATGAGAATACTTAAAATACGTATATCATTTTTTCATATTGAAAAAGATCGATTTCGCCATAATCAATTTCACCATCTATTCATATCAAACATGTATAATTTCTTAACTATATAAATATATCTTTTTTTCACTGTAAGAGGTTTCAAACCAAAATTCAGCTTATTAACTACAACCTAAATAAATTCTTAAATAACGATTTAAATTGTTCAAACGAAAGTTAGAAAACCGAAAATCTAAATAATTACTTGTTTTGAGAATAAAAATATTTTGGCACATAAACAGACAAAACATCATCATGACTGTAGAAACTTGTTTTGGGCATGCCATGGGAAGAATTAGCGTAAGCGTAGATATAACAACGTTTACCTCGTCTTTTTGCACAAACCAGTTCATACAGGTAAGTTGGAGTTTGTGCTTAATGGTTAGAGAAAATAAAATAGAAACTCACATTGGAAGAACAGCGAGTTGGGGGTGACTAGTAGACTCTCTTTTGGAATCAGGATTGTTCATTGCATCCAACTGAAATTAGAAATAATTAATTGATTTTAGAATTATAAGGTTTGAGAGAGAGAAAGGGTTAATAAAAGTAAAAAATAAAAAATTCAAGTTTGTGAAACCATTACAATATAGAATTAATAATTTTTAAGGAATTAGGTATTGGTTCTAGATGAAACATTTAAAGTACACCAATACCTCACTTTGCGTCAGGGTTACGTTCCAAAAACACGACGCAAATTGAAACGACGCAAAGTGAATTAAGATTTTCTGTAGCAAACCATGTAAAGATCGAAGATAGGTTCCAGGGTTACGAAAATACTACATTTTTAAAGAAGAAATTGAACAAAGTAAAAGCATTTAAAAAACAAAAATAATATAAAATTTTATTACATACATACAGAAAAACAAAAAAAGTATTCAATTAAAACAAAATAAACTATTCTATTCAATTAATTTATGAAAAACAAAATTAAAATTAATCACTGTCTGATGAGTCCATAATGGCTGTTGTCGCAAGTCGGCTTTCTTTCACAGATAATTGGTCCAATGTTTTCTGAACCGCTTTTTTTTTTAAATAAATTTCATTTGCATTACCACCAAGAAGAAGAGTCAATCTATCCTTGCTAGCTTTAAATCCTGGCGCAGATTTTTTCTGTTTTAGATATGAAAGTTCTGTTGTAGACGTTTCCAAAAATAACCCAGTCTTCGTCAACATTAAAGATTTGTTTCGGATCATAGCCACCAATCATGAATTAAGTAGGTGCCATCTTTTTAGAAAAAAGAAAATGTCAAACAAAAAATTCGAGACTCCAGAACCAAAAACGGCACAACCTCGAAAGTTGTGACGACTAACGGTATTAATTAGCTTTCATGTCAAAAAACGGCAACGCAACCTCTGAAAAAAACGCAAAACGAAGAACGACGCAAAGCGAGGTATTGGTAACACTAGGTAGATTTCTTATAAATAAACAAATATATTTTATTAGTTTTTCTCTCGATATACTTGTTATTAACCCTTATCTTGGGAAGAAGATACAATAATCAGGCCAACAATGTTGAAAATTTTCGTGCAAATTGTACGTAACTCACTTACGCCGAATTTTGTTCGCTTTAACATTATCTTTCCACTTTACTTTTTTTGGCAAATTTGCTGTCTTGGCGAAATTGAGTTATATTATTTTACGTTTGTGCTTAATCGCTCGTGCAACATTATCAGATTTATTTTCCATGAATAGTCAAATTACTTTTTTTGAGTTCTAATTATTGAGTTATTAAAAAATGTTATAATAAGTATTCTATCGTTTAACTAAATTAAGATAATTATCTTACATAATATTTCAAGTGGTTTTTTTATATGATTTTTATCGGAAATGACCACGCAGTCGAGGCGCCCTTTTAAATTGAAATAATAATAATAAGATTTTTATACAGGTACTTATTTGACTAATACTGTTGCGATCAAACTATCGACTAGTCATTTTGCTTATTTGATCTTTTACGACTTTTAAAAAACGCACTTGAGACATAAAAGCAAATAAATCAAAAGGAAAACCAATAAATTTGCGAAAATGTATGAGCGGGTTGCATAGCTGCAGGCGGCGCATGTTCGGAGTCAATAATAAATCTCGGTGCCTATACCAGCGTTTCATGAACATTGATATCAAAATATTTATTTGTGTACTATATAGTTGCTTTTATATTTATTTTTTTCAGAATTTTTCAAATTTCCATTAATAAAGGCCGGATTCCCCCCTTGGATTTTTAATAAACGTTTCTAGATTTTAAAAATAAAAAATTTATGTTGTATTATTCGCATCCATAGTAAATTTATAACAGGAATAACAGGAAATTGGACAAAATTAAACACATAGAGTTTTTATTAAATGGGCCAGACGTTTCGTCAATTTATTTTGACTTGCTCAGTGGCTAGAATGATAAAACAGAAAAATCAGAAAAACTTATAAATACACTCGATTACAAATAAATTTAAATTAGGTAAGGTTATAAAATACCCCATTTTATCACTCTTTGTCAAAAAACAATTTCATTATAAGACATTAATTAAAAAAGATTAATGATGTTTTGTCGAATAGTGAAATTGTTTTTTGACAAAGAATGATAAAATGCCGTATTTATAACCTTACCATAATTTAAATTGATTTGTAATCAATGTATTTATAAGTTATTCTGATTTTCCTGTTCATCATTCTAGCCACTGAGCAAGTCAAAATAAATTGACGAAACGTCTACCCATTTAATAAAAACTATATGTATTTAATTATGCCAATTCCTTGCTATTCCTGTTATAAAAGATTTATAATTATTCATAATTAATTGAGCGGCCTAAATCAAGAGATTATAGAATAAAGATCGAAATTAATGATTTGATGAAAATTAACATGTATTAAATTCATAGGGGTAGCCACGAGGGGTTTCGTGGGGGTTAGAACCCCCCCACCCCCATGTCAAACTAACCGTAATTAAATATATTTCATATGTTTAATCAAGAATTATGTTCTTTTTAATTTCTTGAAGTACCTTTTTAGTCTAATAGTTTTCTAGGATGAGTGGTTTTGAAAAAAATTGCAGTTTTTCAAAAATTCAACCTCTTTGCGGCACTGGGTTACCATTATCCAATTAAGATGAAACTTTGTTTGAATTGTTTCAAAATTAATCTATTTTAAAAATGAATAGAGTAGTCTTTGTCAAAAAAGTGTCTCTTTCATGGTTAAAATGGGAAAAAATCGAAAAAAGTGTGAATTTTTGGGATTTGCGGAAACAGAAAAAATATGCCAATTTTCATCTAGCACTTGAGCCCGAACGGTTGGTTAGAAAACCCTAAATGATGAGATTTGTAGAAAATTTTTGAATTTTCATTTTGAATAGGAACTTATTTGCGAAAAGTTGATAGTTTTCAAGTCATAAGCAAAAAAAACCGCCAAAAATGAGATTTTTTACCTTTTGTTCCGTCACGAAATTTTGTTAACAAACCTCAGATTCGGACTAAGCACACCCAAAAAACACAAAGGGTCGAAGAAATTACACTACTCCAAAACTTTCCGGGTAAAAACACAATTTAACTGAACTATTTGTTTTAATAAAAAAAATTCCCACTAAATATTTTGCTTTGTGTTTGACCACCCCCCCCCCCCCCCAACACCTATGAAAATTTTCTTGCTACGCCACTGATTGAATATTCATTGTTCCTGCATAAACCAATTCTTTTTTAACTATAAAATTGTTATATTGTGATAGATGCCCTTAAAAAATAAAATAAAAAATCATGTCCATAAAGATGTCATCTATATATCTACATTCACATATCGTATATTTTTATGATAAATGCGATCCAGGAAATCGCTTAGTAGTTTGAGAAAAATTATGGCTACTAGTATCTCCTAGTCATAAAAAGTATATTTTGTTGTTTTTCTAGAAACAAAAACAAACAATAAAGTTCATTCCTGACTCTTGTTTCTAGTAGTTTATTTTTGTTCGAATGTTTGTGATATTCTTTTAGATAAAATTTCTCCTATTTCCACCATAACAACAACAACAACTTGTATTTGAACAATCCGGATACATTTGTGATAGATAAAGAATAGAATAAAGGGAGATAGATGGTGGGACGTTTGAGGGGAGAGAAACTTCAGAAAGCCTTTGTAAATATTAGAGATGGCAATCGGAGAAATTCTGGCCTGAAGAACAAATGACCGAGGACTTAAAGCGATGAATTGCTGATTCAAGTGAACACGCGAAGCTTTGTTTTCATAGGACTGGCGAAAAAAGGGGTTAGAGAGAGTCAAAAAAGGCAACCCACTCAGCTCATGCTGTCCTCTGATATTATATGGAATTTATATTCAGCTGGGATAAAAACAAAGCCATTAGAGATTGAATAAAATCAACAAAACGATAACAGACTAGAATTAATAATAACATAAATTTAACTGAAAATAGAGATTTGTATATATACATATATATATATATATATATATATATATATATATATATATATATATATATATATTTTAATTGAAATTTTATCCATTCGACCTCAATGTAGGTAGGTAATAAATAAATATATCTCGCTTAAAGCATTCTTTGAAAAAATATACTAGATGAAGCCATCTTACTAGCTAGAGGCTAGCTTGAAAAAGGTGTAGTATACTTTGAAAAACATGTTTATTATACACTCAAAATTTATACTATGATTAAAAACTGCACTTTTGAAATGTTCTAACTTCCCAGTGCTGGAAAATCAATGCCTGCCTATGGAATTAACAGCCACCAAGTTGCGAGGTGCCTTTTGGACTGCTAGCACTCATCTAAAGCGAGATGCCTAACTCTCCGCCTGAATCGTTGGCATTCAAGAACGGCCTGCTCGGATCGTGCAAGCCGATTATTATAATAAATTAATAAGTATATAAATATATAGATTATTTTCAAATAAAAATTATTATAATTATTTTTTATTAATATGATGGTAAACTTTTATACTAAAAGTGCTGGATAGTTTTTTCCTTAAATTCTTTTTGGTGTTGAGATTTTTGGGGTTAATTGATGCGAGGGTACCTATAGGGTACTTCCAAACATTCCAGTATCATGAAATTTGTCATTCTAGCATAGTTTAGGACACAACCAAAGGAAAAATTCCAAAAACCCAGACTTTCCCTCTTTCAACCCCTAAAATGGAGGGGTTAAGTTTGTAGCGTAAATTTCCATCTATTATATATGGAATGATCCTAGAATGCTAAAATTTGGTATCTTGGTAGAGTTTCGGGCATTAATTAATGTGAAAATATGTGCACAAAAATTTTACTACCATTAACCCCTAAAATATAGGGGTGAAGAATGTAATATAAATTTGCATCTACTAAATATGAAATAAATCTAGGATGCTAAAATTTGGCATAATAGTTGAGTTTGGAATAATAATAAAGGAAAAATAGAAAAACTCAGACTTTCCTTCTTTCAATCCCTAAAATGAAGGGATGGAGATTGTAGGATAAATCTGCATCTAATATATATGAAATGACTCAAGGATCTAAATTTATGGATTCTAAATGTGTAATTTTTTAAACTTGGCTGGTCACAATTTTAGTTCATTTACCCTAACTACATAATTCGTAACAGCCAACTTTCATGAAAATAATTTAAATTAAAAAATTTAGAATCCATAAATTTAGAATGTCATTAAAAATGGAAATGCATTATAATTGAAAGTACTATTTTCTCAAATTAATTATTCTTGAGGAATTCAAATTGACTGCAGCAGTAGATTTCACTTTTTTCGAACTTGGCCTGTTTTTTCACAGAATGTTTTGGGTGAGATTTCCTTCTTTTTTGTAAGCTAATATATGTAGCTTTTATTTTTGTTTTAAGGGGAGTTAATTTACCATACAAATTTCATTCCTTTAGTTTTAGAGGCTTCTGAGATATTATTTTAGCATCCTAGAGTCATTTCATATAAATTAGATGCAGATTTATCCTACAATCTCCATCCCTTCATTTTAGGGATTGAAAGAGGAAAGTCTGGATTTTTCGTATTTTTCCTTTATTATTACTCCAAACTCTACTATTATGCCAAATTTTAGCATCCTAGATTCATTTGATATTTAATAGATGGAAATTTACATTACATTCTTCACCCCTACATTTTAGGGGTTAATGGTAGTAAAATTTTTGTGCAAATATTTTCACCTTAATTAATTCCCGAAACTCTACCAAGATACCAAATTTTAGCATCCTAGGACTATTTCATATATAATAGATGCAAATTTACACTACAAATTTCACCCCTCCATTTTAGTGGTTGAAAGAGGGAAAGTCTGGGTTTTTGGAATTTTTTCTTTGGTTGTGTCCCAAAGTATACTGGCATGGCAGGTTTCATGATGCTGGAATGATTGGAAGTACCCTATAGGTACTCCGCATCAATTAACCCTCAAAATCTCAACACCAAAAAGAATTTAAGGAAAAACTATCCAGCACTTTTTATAAAGTTTACCATCATATTAATAAGAAATAATTATAATAATTTTTATTTGAAAATAATCTATATATCTATATATTGTACTTATTAACTTATTATAATAATCGGCTTGCGCGACCCAAGCAGACCGTTCTTGAAGGCCAACGATTCAGGCGAAGAGTTAGGCATCTCGCTTTGATGAGTGCTAGCAGTCCAGAAGGCACCTCGCAACTTGGCGGCTGTTAATTCCATAGGCAGGCACTGATTTTCCAACACTGGGAAGTTAGAACATTTCAAAGTGCAGTTTTTAATCATAGTATAAATTTTCAGTATAATAAACATGTTTTCGATGTATACTACACCCTTTTCAAGCTAGCCCCTAGCTATAAGATGGCCGCCGAAGGTGGGCTTTGCATCTACTATATTTATACTATGTCATTCGATTTCAACTGAATGCAAGCAATATTACTATTAATAACTATAATAGCGCTCTGTGAGATATATGAGTTTAGAGTTTTCGAAATGTCGAGCTCGTTGAAAAATAAATAATAGTTAATAAAATCACCTTCAGTTCTATTAAAATTTAATGAATTTAGATATATGTCCCTAACATTCACTTGAATTTATATGTTGTCTTTTTTTGTATAAGATAAGTGAATATATTACTTTAATTTTCTCTTGTGCAAGATCCTGTTGGAACAAAATCTGTCCAACTCAATCGATATCTCCGTGACATGTTATTCATTTTAAAAATGAAATGGAAAATGAAAGGGTATCAGTTTGCAATCTTTAAAATGCATAAATCCTAAAATACTTTCTATACCTATAGGTAAATTTGATTATATATTGACGCAATGGAATCGGGTTAGCGGATTAATGCCCCCGGGAGACATTCCTTGAACTTTACTATGAAAGAGCGACATTAGAGAGAATCTCCGACCAAGAAAATACTTTGGAATTGAAACTTTTCTAGTAATCAGTTATCAACAAAGAAAGGGTTTGTTCTAAATCCTCAAGTCTCTTGTTTATTCAGCCATCACTGTGTGATTGGATTGTAAAATTCAATAAACAATTTTCAAAAATTCCTGCTTCAAAATATTTTTTTTAAAGTTTCATACATAAAAGCAAAGTATTATAAATAAAAAAAATTCGAATGAGCCAAGCTTAGAGTAATGTAATTTGCAGGAAAATTTAAAATGTTCATTTATAAAAAACGAATTGGCATACATATATATAATTTAAACGTTTTTTCTTAAAAGTATGATTGTAATTATATATATTATGTTGGATAATAAAATAAAACTCCACAATTAAATATAGGCCTTTCATCAGTCGTCATGTAATTATTAATATCTAAATAAATTTAATGCTATTAAAAAAAATTAATTTAATATTAAATTAAATTTAATATTTTCACCAGATTCCAAAAAAAGACTATTCATTGAAATAATTTCAAATATGTATTTCAAAATGAATTTCTGGAAATATTAGATAACATGCAAGCATAAAATATATTGAAAAGTTTTTGTTTTGCCGAGAGTAGCAGAGTTGTTGATTCACAAAGAGAAACAAAGAGGTTGTCCTCTGCTTGATGCAAATAAACATATACACATATATATCAAGATGTATATCTGTATATATATTATTTATCATAAAATATATATCTTTCAAAATTTTATTTAAAATCATTTTTATTCCAAATTTATTTTATTTCAACTAAATACTTACATTATTTTTTATAAAATCCTGATTTTTATTTCTTTCCCCGTAAATGATATGCAATTTTTACTACAATGTTTAGATTAACTGTAACTTTTTCCGATTATTGAAGGAGACAATAAAAGAGTTGAATTAATTCCAGCAGAAGACACTCTTTTATTGTCTCCTTCAATATATAAAAATTCTGCTACCCCCGGCCCGGCCCAAAAACTTTCAATTTAATATTATTTCATCATTCGCGTTCATATTTTATTAAATATCTTAAAATCGCATGAAAGTTGACAGAAAATTAAACAACAGAGTTAGTTATTCAATTTACCAGACGTTTCGTCACTTTATTGAGACTTCATCAGTGGCTCATTCAATATAACTCTTTGACAAAAATCTCTCAACTATAAGACAGCCAGCAACGAACATTTTGCATTAAAACACAATTAAAACATTTTAAAAAACAATATTAGATTGTCTTGTCTTCACATAAAATAATTAAGACAAGGCAATCTAATATAGTTTTTTTTAATGTTTTAATTGTGTTTTAATGGAAAATGTTCGCTACTGGGTGTCTTATAGTTGAGAGATTTTTGACAAAGACTTATATTGAATGAGCCACTGATGAAGTCTCAATAAAGTGACGAAACGTCTGGTAAATTGAAAACTAACTCTGTTGTTTAATCTTTGTCAACTTCCTGCGATTTTAAAATATTTCAATTTAATTTTTCCGATTATGTTTATTGATTAATTTTTAATTGATTATTAATTAAGTATTTATAGAAATAATATATAATAAAAAATACATGTTTATATATTTTTCGAAACTTTCCAGAGAGCGGTAACCGATTAGTCTCTGAACGGATTAAGATTGCTTAACTTTTTTGATTAATCTAGAAGTGGCCTAATCCAATTAGCTAAGGAAGGAACGCTGGATGCCTTCGAGAAATTAGCCTATATGAATGTCATTTACCCGGTCCGGCCCGTGCTATGATATAGAGACTGGCTGCGTCAGGCGGCTGACAAGTCTGGACAGGCACAACGGATATTAAGCATGGGCTAATCAGGAAAGGATTGCAATGGAATACATGTATTGTTAAATAGGAATGAAAATACTTATGAATTTTAAATTTCCTTATAAAAAAAAAGAAATACTATTAAAATTCAATTCTAAAGAACATTAGGACCATTTGAAGTATAATAATTAACATTTTGATGTAAAATTAATAAATTAATCAGTTGACATTTTACGGCGAATGTTTTTATAAATTTTTTTCTCAGTTATTCGGACGTCAAATTAAATTTGGTTTTATTCAATATATGCCGAAAATTTTATTGTTTAACCCCGTTAATTGAATTTTAGTCTAATTCTTGAATAAATTTTTACGAAGGGCTGAAAAATCGATTCCCTAGTGGCGATTTCGGAATTTGATTGAATGGTATATATATAGAAGTTCCAAATTTCTATAAGTAAGACGAAAGTCTAGTGAGTCAGGGACAGGCTCTCTCAGGAAGAAACCAAGGCGTTTTGCTCAATTCCGATCGAACGGACGTGGATATATGTTTCTAGGCTGCGAAGCAGCCTAGAAACATATATAGAAGCTTCTCAATAGAAGCTTCTATAGGGATCTTTAATTAAGTTTTTTTTTCTTTTAAGATTCTTAAATATTTTTTTATACCTCCTCCAAGCATTTTAATATAATCTTTTATTTTTGAAGTAGATATTATTGTAGTTTAACTTACTTCTAATAGATGGCGTGTGTATTTTCCCTAATTACTTCTGGTATTACACATTTTAGTTCCGAGTATATATAATAGATGGCGTTTATTTATTTTATTATACTTTTGTTGTTTTGTTAATTTTAGAGATTCCTAACAGATGGCGTTGGTTTTCCTGGTTCCGTTCAATAATAAAACGGAACTCCCAATAGAGTTGAAACAATGTCTGCCAGTCTGTCAGAGTATTGAAATTCATAAACTAAATAGGTAGGGCACAAACTTGAAATTTGCAAGTGATGTGTATTCATTTTTTCCAAAAATCAAAAAACCTATTAAAATTTCAATTGAATTATTATTTTCTTTAGGGTCGAATTTTTATGTTATCGAAATTTTTTTATCACGGAAACTGAAGTGTCTCTGCAAAGATATCCTTAAGGATAATTAAGCTAATTCTTTTAAATTTAATTCATTTTAAGGTAGTTTTTTTCGCGATAATCCACACAAAAAGTTTTAGCCTCGAAATCACTCCATATATATGAACGTTGCTAAAATTTTAGGTTATGTTTTTTAACGTGACTCTACTTCTCACACTACTATATTCTCTTTATGAATGGATCTTTTCCAAGCTAGATCTTATATACCCTCCACTAAAAATAATGCATATGTTTTTTATTATTTTTATCAAAACTACGTGGTAAATAATTTCAATTTTTTTTGCAAGTTACTCCGAATATATTATTCTAACAAATATTAGTTTTTCATCAAAATGGTGAAAGTCCTTCAATAAAAGAAAAAGAAAATAATGATCATTTTCCCACCATTTCCCAAACTACCATATATAAAAAATTCAATTTTTATTTGCAATTATTTCATGTTTGGTGTGGTAAATCAGTCTTCAAATTTTAACAGTGTGTTTATTATGCTTTTAATGACTTATATTCCAAGTTTCGAAGGCTTCTTGAATTTTTGAATTTGTGTAAGAACTACCTTAAAATAACACGGTGATACACTCCTTATATGACTAATATGAAAGCTCACTGAAGTATTTATTTATTTATTTATTTATTATTTTCAACGGCTAAATTCCTTATACATTAATATAATACAATAATTATTGAATAAAATAAAATTAACAATAATAGACAAAGTAATATTATTAAATTAATATAATAATGATAGAGTATATGTTAAATAACAATAGAGAAATAAAAATAATATAAGATAATAGTAATGTGATGAAATATAATAATAAAATAGTTACTTGTAGACTAGGGTCAACATTTTGAACAAGACTGCGACTCTAATGTTCAATGAGAAATCCAAGGGGTTTTCTAGTTGTTTAGATAAATTGTTATAACAACTACTTAATCTGAATATTGGATTAGCCTCAGAGTGCCGGGTGGATGGTACTTCTGGATAAAAAGGTGTCTATTTCTAGACATAATTTGAGTTATGAATTGGAAACAGGTTTTGAAGATCAGGACAATTTCACCTTGTTGGACTTAATCTTGTACACAAATAAAACATCGGAGGCAATCATGGAAGATGTAACAGAAGCAAAGACAGAAAGTTTCAGCAGTTGAAGTGTAATCATGGTCGTATCTCGACAAAGGATTGCCCGAAAGGTATGCTAGATGTCTCAACACATTTATTGCTGAATTCTCTCCAGTCTGTCCATGTTATTCTTTCCGATTGGCCACAAGTATTATAATTTATCCCCTTTCTAATCTTTCCTAGCTCTGGCAAATACACCAACGCGAGAAATTGAGGGCTATGACAAAAACAGTTATGAAATACTGATCTACTAAGTGAACCAAAAATAATGTTAAAAGCCTTTTTTTCTTTTTGTTGAATATATAAACCACAACACACACAAAAATATATTAAAATGGAAAGTGCTAAATTAGATTAGGTTTTCTATGTGTTTCCTATCTCTAATGTAACTGAATCTGCTCGAATAAGATAGAAAGGGCTTTTCTCTTTGCATATGATTGGTAAGCCAAAAGCTCCCTAAAAGTGCAGGCTTGGGGGAGGCGACAGACACCCTTTTCGCCAGCAGCCCTGAGATAGATGCGGCTAGGCCGCGAGGAAATTTATTAAATGCAGGTTCCACAACCACCCTACGGAAACCTATTCACATAACGGCATTCGCTGGCATTCGACGCTATTCCAAATATGTGAGCTTCTGTGTAGGATCCCATTTCCATTGCTGCTGCATCCTACGAGAAAAGCAAAGGAAACCAAGGACATCGAAACGCTATGTCATAATATGCATCGCATAAATCACACCAGGCTCATTTGAATAGCACAAAAAATTTTAAGTGAGAACGTCATTTATTCCAAGTTTAGATAGATATATTCCGCGAATATATAATGAAATTATTTTAAAATCGTATAATGGGCTATTAGGTAAAAATCACACGACTTTCTGGCACCCCGCATTATTAAAAACCAACAGTATGCTGCAAAATCTGGTGTATGAGTATTAGGTCATTCAATAAGTCCGTAGGATGACACATAGATGGCGTTACTAGAATTTTTTCCATATGATTTTTATTTAGTACTAACCTTCAAACGATAGGTGTATACATTTGACAACAATCTGACTATTGATTCGTGAGTTATAGCATTTTGTGTGAAGAAACTTTTGTTATTGAAAAAAAAGTGAATTTCGAGTTTTAATAAAGCATTGCTTTTTGATGAAAAAAAATACAGTGGAAACCAAACAATGGCTTGATAAACATTATCTGAACTCTAGTCCATCGAGACAAATGGTAGAGAAGTGGATTGCTGAATTTAAACGTGGTCGTACCAGCACAAATGATGCAGAGCGCAGTGGACGCCCAAAAGATGCTGTTATTCCAGAAAACATAAAAAAATCCACAAATTGGTTATGAACGATCGCAAATTGAAGGTGCACGAGCTAGCTGATATTGTAAAGATAGCAGATGGTAGTGTTTTTACCATTTTACACGAACATTTGGGTATGCGAAAGCTCTGTGCAAAATGGGTGCCTCGTGAGCTCACAGTCGACCAAAAACAACAACGAATCGATGCTTCAGAGGAGTGTCTGGCGCTGTTAAATCGCAATAAAATGGAATTCTATCGTCGATATGTGACAATGGCTTCACTATTACACACCAGAATCCAAAAGAAGTCCAATGATGAAGTAATCGCTGAAACTGAGGGCTATTTTGACGAGAAAGAGAAATCGTACTATAAAAGTGGTATCGAAAAGTTGGAAAATCGCTATACACGTTGTATCGCCCTCGAAGGCAACTATGTTGAATAATAAAATCGAGTTTTGTCAAAATTTTGTTTTTTTCTTATTTATCCTACGGACTTATTGAATGACCTGTTATAACTAATTTGAGTATTAAATTTTTGGGTGGGTAATAATTTTAATAAATTTTATTTCCCATGAACTATTAGTGGGTTTTAAAATTAAAAAACTCACATCGGAGTCGCCGTCGTCACTCAAACCGATAATATAATATATATATATTAGTTAGGTTTATATTATAACGAGTATGGTATAGATATATAGATAATTTTAAGTTAATTTACTTAGCAACCCTGTAGCTTGACATAGGTAAATTTTATTTAAAAAACTTTAATCACCAAATTATTTTAAAGAATCGTTTTAATATCAAAGTGATTACTGACATTTGGAAATGTTAATCGATTATATTATAGGTATTTTCTTATACTGAAATTGAATTTTTTTATTTTTTATTTTTATTTTTATTTTTTTTATTTTTTTTTTATTCCTTTATATAAGAAGAGTTTTTCTTTAATCTTACACCATCTGGTAAGAAATTGTAAACGACCAGCATATTCAGCAACAAATTCGATATATTGGCAATATGTGAAGTGTCTCCGAGATATTGAATTTTTTGTTTTGTTTTTATTTTAATCCCACGGAAATATTTTCAATAGAAATTGTAACATAGCAGAAATGTTTCATATTTATTTATGACGCCCAACTTTTTACACGGCGCCAAGCTCCTCTGAAATTCGTGTAAAAAAACGTGTAAAAAATGAATGTAATTTCTAATTATTAATTTAATAATTTCAAAAACACTTTCGAATATAAGTTATAGTGATTTAGATGTTAGAAGCCTGAGAACAATTAAAAGTAGAATTTTGCTTTGAACGAAAAAGGAAAAAGAGAAAAGTTTTTAAGACTCAGTATGTACGAACGCTCTCTGAAAATTATGCTAATTTTAAAAATTTTAAATTTAAATTTTTTAAGTAGCTACAGGATTAAATTTGTGTCTTTACATTTTTGGTATTATTTTACAAATGCTTACTTAGGCTTCGCTTGCGCTATTATATGTAAATGTTGCAGTAAAAAACCGTTTTTATTAAGAACGGGTTCTTACTAGTTAAAACACGTTTCACTGAATACCTTTGTGGCAACTAGAATTTACTGATGTTGCTTGAGTTTGCTCCAAAGTTCTAGAATCTTCATTTTTTATCTTCCGCCTCATTCATCGATATTTATAACTTTATTATAAGCAAAGCTATAGAGGATGTAATTTTTGACATTTTCGTTTAAAATTTTTTGAAAATCAACACGAAAAATGAGGCGGAAGGTCAAAAATGAAGATTCTAGACCTTTGGACAAAACTCAACCAACATCAGTAAATTCTACTTACCACAAAGGTATTCAGTGAAACGAGTTTTAAATATTATAATAAGAAACCGTTTTTACTAAAAACGGTGTTTTACTTCAACATATATACAAAGAGATATCATTGAGGTTGTTCTCTGCTTATTTGTTTGAGACTATAGTTTCAAAGGTTTGATCTTCATCATCATTCTTTTTAATTACAAATATTTTATCTGTTATTTCTCATGGGGTCACTTACCCTATTGAATAGAGAAAATTTATTTTGTTGTTTAACAAGCTAGCGATTTATGAATCAATAACTCTGCTATATTCGGCAAAACAAAATCTTATCAACTAAATTATATACTTAAAAAAAAATCATTAATGCACTGACATTTATTAAAATTATTCTAAGAACTATTCAAAATTATCCAATTTTATAATTTGAATTCCTATTTTCCCGTTTATCGAAGAGTTCTAGTTGACATGATTCGCTCGATATCAATTACCCCCACCCTTAAAAACCTATAATGGGAATCTGTTTGCAAGTTCTCGGCACCCCTTTCAGGAACAATCTTGAAACTCATCAATTCTACTGCCCCTCTCTTTCATTCCGATGGCAGAATAACCAAAACCTGACCCTTGAAACCACAAGCATAATATCACTCCAACCAAAAATAACTTTTCACATTACACGCTTCATTTTTTCTGCATTTTCCGGGAAGTCTTTTAAATGAACAACGAACAAAAAATAATTATCTATCTATGTATATCTATATATATATATAATTAAGGTTTTGTCTGTACATTGGTCCGAATCACGCCAAATTTTGGTTGCACGCGTTTCAAGCAAAGTTATGAACGAAATCACCCTCAACAAAATTCCTATTTGTATGTATGTATGTCTGGCTGTCTGTTTCAGTGGTTTCCGCTATATAACGTTTTGATATTTTGACCGCAAAAGGGGGTTGGGGGGGGCACAAGAATGAGAATTATCAAATAACTCCTAAACTATTAACTCTACGGAAAATTTTATAATGAGCAAAGTTAGCAGATGTGATTTCTGACAGCTTTTGTTTAAAAAAATCCCCCCCCCAAAAAAAAAAAACACCCAAAAAGGGGGGAGTGTGAAAAATATGTAAATTCTTTCCCTTGGAGCAAACTCAACCAAATTTTGTATACATAATCTCTGGGCCTCTAGAGAGCTAGAAATGCAAAAACTAACCACCCAAAATGGGGGGAAGGGTCATATACATAATCTGTGGGTCACTAGAAGTCTAGAAATGCAAAAAATGGATGCGGAGGGTGGGTGCGGGGGTTGAGTGGGAGTTTGTTAGGGCATGGGTTTCGCGGGGTGGAATGGGGGTGAAGTGAGGGAGTAAGGCGGAATAGGGGAGGGCGGGACTAGGACGTGATGAAGGGTGCGTAGGGTGCAAGGTTGGTGGAGTGGGGGTCCAGGTGAGAGTCCGGCGGCATAGTGGGGTGTTACGAGGATGGGGGGCCGAAGAGGGTGGGGTGCAGGATGGAATGTTGGGTGGTGGTGTGAGGGCGGGGGTTGGATACCGATGCGGGGGGTGGGAGTGGGGTGTGAGGTTTGGGTTCGTGCGGTGGGGATTGGGTACGGGTGCATGGTTCGGGGGGTAGGGGTGCTGGATGGGTGGGAGTGGAGTGTGAGGGTGGGGTTCGTGGTTTGGGGTCCAGGGGCCGTGCCCCCTGGCTAGCAAGAAGGCCGCCGAAGGCGGGCCTTGCAGCTAGTAAAAATATTAATGCAAAGATTTTGCTTGCTGACAATAAATACAAATATACTTGGAGAAATATATTATAAAAATATGTGTGAGACCCATCCACATAAGCTCATGGGGAAGTGAAACTTCTGTAGCCGTAGATGTTATTGAAATAATTTAAATTTCCTAATTTTAATAAATTTTATTTGTCATGAAATATTAGTGGGTCTTAAAATAATAATTGAAATTTCCTACTTTTCTTCTTTAAGTGCCATATCAGGTCTCCCTGACGTTTCAGTGTGTTTAGCTGTTTTACACAGATATACGGGACCTACTTTTTAACGCCGGTTCCGAACGGCTAGTTTGGAGAGGTTGACTAGGTAATTATACTCTTGGTAGTTTACGGGACTAACGGGAGTAAATATAATTAAATTATATGAATGGGGGCGGGTTAGCCGAGGAGTTAGCGTACCAGCCTGTTAATCAAGTGGATCTGGTTCAAATCCGACTCGAGGCAACCGGCTAAAAATATGATCCCTACATAAGTCTTAATTTAATATCAGTATCAAAAAAATATATATATGAATATACTAGATAGGTATACTCATATACGAGTATAAGACTATAAAAGAAACAAATTCATTTCTTTCTTTCTCACAAACTAACGATTCTATGATTATTGCAGACTATAAAGAAGGCGTTATTATTGGTAAATACTGAAAATTCAAAAGATAATCATTAAGCGCGTTTTTACTAGCTTCTACTACAACTATTAATTATTGTTTTTAATTCATTAAATGTTCCCAGCTGACCGATTTGAACCAAACTGGCGTGCTGCGAAATCTGGTATAAATAACTAACTTGAGTATTACATTTTTATTGATAAATCATTTTTCAGTTAATCGTATACAGATTTCGGAGCAGTTTATATTGACTTAGAAGATCACAAATCATGAATTTTTGTTGTTTTCTAACTATAAAAGCTATCGTATCTTATCTTTAGAATATGAAGTCATCGTATATTATCTTTAGAATATGAAGTCATCATATATTATCTTTAGAATATGAAGTCAAAAATCGAAAAGTAAATGTTAATAATGGAACTCTTAAAAAATCCACCATTTTACCATTGCTTTCCAAGAGGAGGTGTCTGCAAATATCTTCCGAGACTCAGTCTCGAACCAGCATACTTCAGGCCGGACACTCTGACCACTGACCCACAGTCGCCTCCTACTTTTAATAAATTTTATTTGTAATTAAATATTAGTAGGTTTTACAAAAATTATTTCCCCTCTATTGAGTCATTTCCCCTTTATTGTAACAAAAAAAATCAAATAAATACGTCGCCAAAGAAGTTTTCCTTCAAACATTTTCTACGTTACTATATTAATTAGTCTGATTATCAACTTCAAATAGCTATTAATACCCTAATGAGGTAATTATCCGTATGCTAGGAACCGCGGTTCTAATGAATCAGGAATGAAATATGCAGAAAATCTGACAAAATGGAGTAGCTCTTGAAAACATATCGATATATAGATAATAAGCTGAAATTTGGTACAAAAGTTTTTATTAATAATTTGCACATTTCTGCCGAATTTCAGTTTTCTAGCTTAAGCTGTACAATATTGCCAAATTACTAAAATTAATAGAGAATAACGACTCATGCAGAAGTTGCCTCTTTTTTAATCAAATATATTTTATATAAATATCTATTTTCCTTAAACAAATTTACAATATATTTATATATTCATTTGAATTTTATTCTATTTTGGAAAAATAAAAACTTTTAACAAAATGTTGCGGTCGATTTTCCACTCGGACTCTCTGCTAATGCCTTTGAACCCCTTGTATTCTATTGGAGCCATTTGCCCTACCTGTGTTGAATTAAATCTATATAAACCTCTTAACGATTAAATTTATAATCTTGGTATTATCACGTTATTATTTTATAAACTCGGGTTGAAATTTTAGACCAAAATGAGAATTTGAATAAACTCTATAAAAGACCCTATTATTTGAGAAAATCACCACTTGCTTAATTTAATTTATATACAAGTGGGTATTAAAATTGTGTTTATTTGGGAGATTATTTCAGTCAAGATGAAATTGAAAAATTAATTAAAATTTTCCATGAAGTTTCGATTTGTAATTCAGAAGACGATTTAAGACGATAGAAGATATAGTCATAGATCAATATTAAGTAAATTCGAAATGTATTTATTAAAAGATCTAAAAAGTAGACATTTTACAATAACGAAGTATATAATTAATACGAATTATACAATACTTGTTTTTTTTATATGTAGATCCAATTTTTTTTGAAAATAGGTTTTTTGCCCAGAGTAGCAGATGTGTTGTTGATTCTAAAAGAGAAATCAATGAGGTTCTCTGCTTGATGCAAATAAACATAATATATTCAATATTATAAAGTGTATTTTTAGAGACTATAGTTATATAGTGTATAGTTTCGAAGGTTTCATCTTCATTATCAGTCTCTTTTAATTAAAAATATTTTATCTGTTATTTCTTATGGGTTCAAATAATCGATTGGATATAATATATTGTTAAGCAAGCTGGTCACATAACAAACCGAGGGGTGATCCGCGATTGAAAGTATGTGTACACCTTTTTGGAAGTATTTTGGAATTACTTGGAAACATTTGAAAGTACTTGGAAACATTTGGAAGTACTTGGAAACATTTGGAAGTACTTGGAAACATCCGGAAGTGCTTGGAAATATCTGAAAGTGCTTGAAAATATTTGAAAGTACCTGGAAATATTTGGAAGTACTTGAAAATATTTGGAAGTACTTGGAAATATTTGGAAGTGGAAGTAGAAGTAGGTGTAGAGCATATTAGGTCGCGGTTCACCCCACGTAACAAACAATTGTTGAATTTATTTAAATCCAATCGGGTAAATGAATTCATGAGAAATAGTAGATAAAATATTTTCATTTAAAAAGACTGATGATAAAGGTCAAACCTTCGAAACTATAGTCTCTAAAAATGAATTATAAATACATATTTATATTTGCTACATGTAATACTATATGTATATGTTTAATTGGATCAAGCAGAGGACGACCTTTGATTTCTCTTTATGTATATTTTTCTTCATCAGCTGTAAATTTATCCGTGTTAATACTTAAAGTAGTTTTACTATTTACAAGACGTAACAACTAACGCTTGGGTTCCGTTTGAAAGTAAAACAGAACTCGATTAGTGAACCAGTCATTTGAATACATTTTCTTTAATAAAACGAGAAAAAAAGTTTTGTGCTTAATAATAAGGAGCAATAATAAAAGAGAGTTGATTTTCACCCCTAACCCATTTTTGTTTGAATTTTTTGCATCAAATATAGATATATAATAAATCTTAATAAATTATCACAAAACAGAATCTTTGTCTATATTATTCTTGTACATAATTAAAAAATATTAATTGACTCTCTTGAGTTCCAAAAATGTATATAAAATCATTCATTTTATGCAAAAAGTTCTTATATCTTATTTTTCTTTTTCCCCTTCGAACTTCATTAACATTCTAATTACTTTTAACCCCGACCGAATTCAGTAGCTTAATAAGATTTATTTTTTCCTTAACTTATTCCGGGAACCCTCTTGCTTTTATATAAATTCTTGATTAAATTGAAAAACAAAATTAATACAAATGTTTTATTAAATTATTGGAATATTTCCAAAAAGTTCTATTAAAAAATAATTTTTAAGAAAAAAATAAAAACCGACATCAAAAAATTAAATGCAACAAATAAAATACACTAAAAGGTATAAAATAATCATTATCTTATTTAGTTACAACTAAACGACGAAATATTAACATGAAATTACTTTTTGAAGTCGGTACCAAACAAACTATACCTATAAGCGAGCATACCCTCCAAACGTACTAAGTAAGATCCGTCGAGTGCGATTCATAAAAGGTATATGTTTGGCACCGACTTCAAAAAGTAATTTCATGTTAATATTTCGTCGTTTAGCTGTAACTAAATAAGATAATAATTATTTTATACCTTTTAGTGTATTTTATTTGTTGCATTTAATTTTTTGAAGTCGGTTTTTATTTTTTCTTAAAAATATTTTATTTTTCTCTTTTTAGTGATGTTATTAATAGTGATCATATTATTAGAACTTGACCAAATTAATATGACACCATCCCTAAGATACTCCCTTTCGAATAAAAAAAGAATCATCGAAATCGGTTCATAAACAAAGATGTTAGGTCTAAACAAACCTAACAAAAAAGGTCTAATACCTATGAAAAAAATGGGACCAATCGGAAGGTAGACTGAACCCAATTCAAAAAAAAATTTCAAAATCGGTTCACAATTGGCGGAGATATGAGGTAACATAAGCACAACAAAAAAAAAATTCAGTCGAATAGAGAACCTCCTACTTTTTTGAAGTCAGTTAAAAATAAAGTAGAGAAAATTGATAAAATTAGCAATTGAAGAATCTGGGGCAATTACTTTGTGCGCCCGTGAGGCAGGCGAAGAAAGTCTTCCTGTCGGAAGGCTCTATTAATGGATCACTCAATTTTTTTACTTTACTAATTTATTGTAAGGTATTGTAATCATGCATGAAAAAAATGATTTTTTTTTTAAGTGAAACTTCTTTATCGACGTATCTGTTTGATTTTTTTTGTTACAATAAAGGGAAATGACTCAATAGTGGGAAATTATTATTTTAAAACCCACTAATATTTCAAATAAAAATTGTTCACGCTGAGAAACTATTAAAATAGAAATAATACAAAAAAGGAATAAATAAAATTTATTTAAATTAGGAAATTTAAATCATTTCAATAACATCTACGGCTAAAGTTTCACTTCAGCTTATTTTTTTTGTTTCCTATTTTCCAAATATCTCAAAAACCACCAAAATTATTTTGATAAAAAATTGAGCGAATTCGACTATAATACTTGTATAGTTTCTAGTGAAACAGAATTATTTTAATTATAGTTATTTTGTCAAAATGCCTGCTGGTGTGTATGTGTTAATAAATTTTATGTACGCTTTAACTCATAAACAAATGAATGTGTCAAATTGAAATTTTATATTTAGTTTAAGAGCTGATTAGATTTGAGTTAAAACAAGTTGAAAAATTAAGAGGGAGAGTTTTTGATAATTTAAGTCATTTATTCGATTCGGACCGAATCTTAAATGTTCAGCCTTTAAGGTTTTAGGGATCTCCAAAGCAAAAATGAGCTTCAGGACATTCACAATGACAATTTTTACTATTTTATAGGAGCAGAATGATAGCCCTGTCGCTAAGGGGCGCCGGAACCCCCCAATGTGTCAGATTTAGTTAAAAATTCTATCCTTGTACGCAGCAGTACGCCTGCATATAGGCAATCCATTCGTCACATCTTCTTCAAAGCTGCGTAAAGTTTAGGCTCTACGGTAAAGTAAATAATCATTTGGCAATAGATTTTTCCTTATTTATTTTAAAATAACATATAAATACAAAAGATGCTGAATTAAATTCTTTATTAAATCTATTAATACGTTCCTGTAGTATAGAAAATAGAGCACCTAAATAAACTCAAAAAAACCTGGTATCATTTTAAGATATCTCAATTTTCCCGGAATTACCGAAGCTAATAATCCTTGAAATTTATTATGAGGCTACTTTATAGTAAGTAAGGTTCGGTCGCTAAACTTCTTTCACCGTCGACTCCTTCAAGAGTTTCTTGAAATTTTATCAAACTCCTCTACTTTAATTTTTATATAATTTGAATAGAACAAACAAAAAAGGACGCCTATGTAAGTTTATATTTTAAAATGTTTTAAATTTCTCTAATTTATTTATTCATTAAAGATTCCTCGTTCCTCATAGATATAGATGTGTAGTACAAAATATCGTGATTTATATAGAAACTATGGGACTAATTAAATATTGTACAAATATAAATACAGTGATGTTTTATATTTTTCTTTTGACTCCTAATCGTACCTTAATATGATGCAATTTTTAATTTTTAATATCGATCTCGAAGATCTGTTAAAAAGACAGATCTGAAATGACTTTGAAGTTTTAACTAAATCTGACAGAGCCAGGTGAGGTTTTTCGGAATGAAAATCATGATTTTATAAGATTTTCCTTGTTGCCCAACTTTAAAATTTTGAAAGTTTTTTTTAAAAAAACTTTCTTAACAAGCGTTTGATCAATAAGTTTTTATTTTATTATCTATGATCCACTTTATGAAAAGAATAAAATATTATTTAGAATTGTTATTAATTTAACCCCAATCCTCTTGTAAAAATAAATTTAACTTTCACATGTCTCAAAAACAATTCAACAATCTATCAATATTTTCTTAAAATAAATATTATTATACTAGTATAAATGCCTATTTATAACAAAATTTTAATTGTGTTTTCTTTTGTTTCAGGTAAGGAGCATAACTTGAATTAAAGAATATAAGGGTAATGTATTTGAAAATATAATATTATTACACAACACATTATACTCTAATCTACTTATGATAATTTTGACACTAAATCGTATTTCCTACAAGCTTGCCTTTTTGAGTTATCAATCTGGAAAGACAATCAGAAAAAATACATGTTTGAAAATATTTTTGTCCACCTATTAGAAGTTTATTTTTCTATAAATTATGTATAAGCAAACTAAAAACAAAATCGAAAATTTTCGATTGAAATCAGTACTTTGGCAGCTCGAAAGCTTTGTACCTATTAATAAAAGCTTAATTTTTAAAGATAAATGTATATGTTTAGGCTTTAAACTTAGTTTACACGGTGATAGTTACTGTTACAGACTTGAAAATACTGTCAACGCTTCAGCTGAGCAAGATAGTGTTGACAGTTACTGTAAGTGCAGTAATAGTTGCTGTCATGACAGTTAACTATTACTTCCAACTGTCATCATGTATTCCCGGCTTTATTTCATCCCTATGGACAATTTATATATACTATGAATAAATATTATTTTGCTTGTTAAATTCTCTGATAATAGAACTCCCTTACAATACAAGCTGTCATGCCTCGGTAAATGACATGCATTGTGCGTTTCACTCATCTCGAAATCACTTCAAAAGCCCTTGTAAACAACTCCAGAATTACGAACCGAAACGTTATAGATTCTGTTTAAAAATGTCCTATCAAAAATACATAATCCAGGCTAAACATATATACATATAAACGAAATTACAAAAGACTAAATCTAATTCAATCTTTTTTTCTCATAAAAGAATGAAAAACCTATAATTCAACTCTTGCGCATATTCGAAAAAAAGGTTGTGATAGAATTATAGAAATGTTCTTGGAATATATGTAAGTTGAAAAAAATTTATTATTATAGTGCTCGACAGGCCATGAAGACCTAAGGCGATTTGAGTTCACTTTGAAAAAATATATCAAGCAGAAAGATGAAAAGTTATAGAATTCGAGAATGATGAAAGATGGAACAATTCCAATTTATAAAATCGTAGGGATAAAAGAATAATTGGTGAATTTCGACTGTGACTTTAATTCGTATTAATATGAAATCTTATTTTTAATTGATCAAAATGTGTATCCTAACCTAAAGTTACTGACCCCCCCCCCCTCCAAGAAGAAAATCCTGGATATGGTCCTGTTTAAATCGCAAACTCATTTTAATATATAGTCAGAAGAAATAAAAAGTAGGTGATCTGAAACATTTTGTATTAAAAAAATATATCTAATTATAAATTGAAAGTTTTTATGCCTAGGGTACCAGAATTTGTATATATTGAAGGAGAGAATAAAAGAGTGTAGTCTTCTGCTGGAATTATAAATTTTATTTATAACAAGACTATAGTTTCGAGGGCTTTGCCCTCTTAATCAGTCTATTCCAATTGATCCACAGGAATTAATGTATTTTGGGGGCAAAGCTCTCGAAACTATATTCTTGTTATAAATAAAATTTATGATTTCAGCAGAAGACACACTCTTTTATTGTCTCCTTCAATATCTAATTATATTTACAAAAATTTAGAAATTTTCCAATAGTGTACTTAACAGTGGCGGCGTCAGGGTTGAGTGAGGTTTGGCGACCGCCCAACCCAAATTGTTCTCGCCCAACCTGCTAAAATGAGCAATTGAATAAAAAATTATTGAAATATTCATTTGAAAAAATTATTTAAAGACTAGAATATCACAAGAGAGGCTCACAATTTTAGAAATTTTGTTCATTGAAAAAAATATTGCTAAAGCATTGAACATAGATGTAGTTGTAAATTCTTTTTCCAATAAACATAATAATATAAAAAAAGAACTTTTTTTAATTATTAATGTTGTTTAAACATGTGTTTTTGTGTAAAATAAACTTTGAAATAAATATAATATTTTTTTTGCGAACATGAATTTAGGTCGTATCAAAGATTTTAATAGATATGCTTATATTGCATGTAAGAGGGTCTTGTCCCCTAGGGAGTCGAACCCAAGCACTAGTACGCTTTCCAGGCAACTAGTCAGACATGCAATTTATTGGAGGTGATGGTCTCAAGGGTCTGACTAGTTGCTTGGGTTCGTCTCCCGAGAGGACAAGACCCTCCTACATGCAATATAAACTTATCTATTAAAATCTTTGATACGACCTAAATTCATGTTCGTAAAATTAATTGATTATATATTTTGAGAAAAAATTCAATCTTTCTTTCTCAAATAGATACTCATTTCTTTAGATTATATTTTTTATTTGTAGTTTGAATTTCACGAATCCAAAATATCTAATTTATTAGCCGAAATAATGCACATTTTTGCTGCCCATCCTCGAAATTTTTCTGCTGACTGTCGCCCAACCGAAATGAAAAGATTGGCACCCCCACTTGTACTTAATGACATTGATTTTTGAATAACTCATGTATAAAATTAATCTATTATTAAATATTGTTGTGGGGTGGAATTTCGTGTTTCAGATCCCACCGCTGCACACCATTGTTGTGTGGTGGTTTTTGGGCTTAGGGGTTGTTTAATTTAAATGCTGCCACGGACGGGACGGGGTGAAATGATTTAATCAATTTATAAAAAAATATTTGTTTATTGGTAAAAATAATAGTTATAGTACAACGTTTTTTTTATTTTTATTTTTATTGCAAATTTACCATTGAAAAAGGGAGAAATTCTCCCGAAACGTTTGGATAAAAATAAACGTGTTCTTGATTGTTTTATTAAAAAAAGTTTTTCATATTTGATATACTATCAATAAATATTTTTTTCTTGTATTATAATACCTACAGATATAACTTGAAATGATTTTCTCTATACGTTTCTAAACACGAATAAGCAACCACCCCTCGGTTTTGGCTGTTTTCTGAATTAATTTGCCAAAGAAATAATGGCCGAATTAATTTTGGTATGATTTGCTGTTTGGAAATCTCTTGATTTTTCTTTTATCTGCCTAATTCTCGTAAAGCTTAGAAAATATTAATTTTCTGTCACACATAATATAAATTTATGACGAAAACAAACGAGAATTGGTTAATAAGGTAGGGTCCCCCGAGAACCGGCCCCGCTACGAAGAACTCCTTCCGAGAATGGTAAAAGAACACATCCCTTGTACCGAATTCCTGGCCAAGTGCCTTCTAAGGGGTTGGTGATAAACAATAGACATATAAAATACAAGGACTTGGAATAAAATCAATTGGTTCCTAGCCCTCCAGCAGTGACGAAAGAACACCAAGTTTTCAATATCCATATGATATTGACTCCATGAAAAACATTTATAATTGAAGAAAGACTGATGATGAAGACCAAGTCTTCGAAACTATAGTGTCAAACAAATAAATAATATATATACAGATATATCATCTTGAAATATATGTGTGTATGTTTATTTGCATCAAGCAGAGGACAACCTCTTTGTTTCTCTTTGTGAATCAACAACTCTGCTACTCTCGGCAAAACAAAAACTTTTCAATTAAATAAAATCAATCCTTTTATGCTATCAACATTGAGATCCAAATAAATTAAAGAAATCATTAAATTCATCATCATCGTTATAAAAAGATAAGTAAAATTTCGATGATTTGTTAATTTATTATTAGCAAATGTGCTCAACTATAAAGATAAAAGTTTATTCACATAGAGAAACAAAGGAGGTTGTCCTGTGCTTGATGCAAATACATACATACATATATATCGAAATTATATATCTGTATATATATTATTTGTTTGAGACTATAGTTTCGAAGACGTGGTCTTCGTCATCAATCTTTTTAATTATAAATATTATTTTCTCCATGGGTAAATACCATATGAATATTGAAAATTTTCGATCTTTACTTAAAAAATTTAATTTTAACTGACTCCCAGCTAGTAAAGATCGAAAATTTTCAATATCCATACGGTATTGACTCCATGAAAATAATATTTATAATTAATAAAACCTAATGAAGAAGATCAAAACTTATAGTCTCAACAAATAATTTTGATATATATGTGTGTATGTTTGTTGCATCAACAGAGGACAAAACCTCTCTTTGTTTCTCTTTGTGAGAATCAACAACGCCCACTACTCTAGGCTAAAACAAAAAACGCCACCAATTAAAAGCATTATTGTCCATCTGCAAAATTTGCAGGAGACTCAGGGGTTGAATTCCATTGGCTGCTAAAATTTTTATTTAACATTTTCTAAAAATACCTAGCAATAGGGGTTAAATAATATTCACTAAATAATATTGAATTAAGCTTATACTTTTTTATATATAAATTATAACATTACAGATAGGTATTTTTAAAAATATGTTAAAAACTTTTAAAATTATTTTGATAATATTTTTTGTCAAGATTTTGCTCGTTCTCTGACATTGTCAATGATTTTTCATATTTAATCAATGCAGAGATAGCATGAATTATAAAGTTAAAACTTAGCACAAATAATAATTTGCTGTGAAATTTAAGTTCATTATCTTATTATGCGGGGTATACTATTGAGCTGATTAGATTATGGTCTTTCTTGATTGAAAACTTTTAGTGAAAAATAGAGAAATTTAATGTACAAAGGTGAAATTGCCATTAGAACAAAAGTGTAGATAAAAAAACTGTTTAGAATTTAAAATAAACTGATGTGGCCATCCACATGACTTTACCATATACCTGCCCCCTCTCTTATATTTAATCTTTAATAAAATAATTTGTAATCATTTACTCCCCCCTCTGAATTTTGGAGTCATTAGCAATTTATACCTATCTCCTATGCAAGAGAATCTTCTATTGAAAATATCAGTTTAGCTTCGATTTTTGTTTAGAAATTTATTATTTTAAATTATTTTGAACACCCCCCCCCCTCCCTCTTTTGGACCACTTATCAATTTCATATAATGCAGGTCATTTTTACAAAGATCATATGCCAGGGCAAATTTTGTGCAAATCCAATCAAAGGGATCTTGGAGTTATTGATAGATTATATTTTTGGAGCCCCCTACTCCCCACGCCGACAAGTTTCTGGCCCACGAAACAAATAATGCCACTCTCTGACACCCCATTGTGGATCCCTACCATAGTAAATTTCATTTTTCTTGCTGTTTTTTTTAGTTGTCGGAATATTTTATAGTTTTAATTTTTTAAGCGCCCTTAAGTACCCCCTTAATTTTTGGTTTGATTCCAACCAAAATCTGATTAGCTCTTAATCTCAAAATAAAGAATTTACATGTGAAATTTCGTTTTATATTTTCACACTAGTTTTTGAGCTAAAGCGTACACAAAATTTGGTAACGTATAGTTTCACCCGTTTTGAGATATTTCGAAAAAACGAAGCTTTAATAGCACTTTTTTCATGCACGATTACAATACTTGACCTTATCCTGTATGGTAATGTAAAATGGATCAAATTTATTGATACATTTTGAGAATATAGAAAATTCTTACAATCTAAACCAAAATACTGTTTTATTTTAAGATATCCCAATTTCTCCAGTCCTACCGGAGCTAATAAATCATTAAATTCATTATCATAAAGTAGTCATTAGAAAGAGTGAGCACTTGCCTTTATTCGACTTGATTCCCTGCCAACTCTTTCATTTCTCTAAAAGTTCCACCACAGTTAACCATGTCACAAAGTAGCCATTTGGCTTCGGATTCGATTTCCCGGTTGGTGAACACAACTCTTCTGACATGTAATAAAAATTATACATGAAAACTCGGATTCGGTAAATGGCACCCTATGGTTATTTCTTTAGTTTAAAAGTAATAAAAGTATTTTTCTCAATAAGTTTACCTTTTCTCAAAAAATAAATTCTAGATACGTTGTTGAATCTATACAAAGGCCAATTGGGTGAGAATTTTTCAATTGAAAAATAAAAAATAATTATTTTAAATATCTTGTTAAGTAATTGAAAAAAAGATTGACAGTTAAATTGATTTAATTTCGTACTTCTTCTTTAAATGTATTTTTTAAGAGCTATTATAGGACCCAATTCTTCTGATACACCCCCTGCTAATGGGGTTTTAAAATCTAATCCCTTTTTTTTATTTATCACTTAAAATAAACCACTTTTAATAGACTAACATTATTTGTTTGTTTTTTATTCCTTTTTTCATTTTTTTTTTTTATTAAGTAAATATTTCATTTAAGGTGACAGTATAATATATGTATTTTGTAGTGGATTAAGAAAAAATTGATCGCTAGTTTTTTTTGAAATATCTCAAAATTGGCTAAAAGTATTTTGAAAGAAAATATATATATATTATAATACATCAAAAAAATTCTATTTTAAAAGATATTTATTATTTTATCAAAATGTCTTTGGGTTTGTCAGTTTATGAGTGATGGGATTTTCTATGCATTCTAAACTTAGTAGACTTTGGATGAAATTGGAATACGTATTCTTGACGTTTACCTTTGACATTTTTTTTTTAATAATTACCATCCCTACGAGTTTGAGCCTTGCTGACCGCAAAGGCTATGGCCCGTCTATAATTTGGACCTTACATCATGATGCTATTTTTTTGCATGTTGTAAAAATACACTTTGGGTGGTCTGGTTCCACGTCCCACCACTCAAATGGTCTGGGGTGAATATATTATGTTTATAATTGACTATAAATTATAATTTTTATTCAAAAATATTTTTTAACACATATGTATTTTTTACCGCACTCACACCATGCGCAGTACCTGGTCCACCTGCTTAGACCACCCAGACTGGCCATTCCTTGTACAACTATCATAGACGGTACTATTGCGCATTATTTCTAGTTGGGTCAAATCCGTACTCAAAAATGTGTCACCAGCTCTTGGACTACTAGTTTTTGCTTCATCTGCTCTATTCAGCTAGTTTGTGCTCTAGCTGCTCTATTCAGCTAGTTTGTGGTCTAGCTGCTCTATTCAGCTAGTTTTTCTCTAGCTGCTCAAATTCAGCTAGTTTGTACTCTAGCTGCTCTATTCAGCTAGTTTTGCTCTAGCTGCTTAAATTCAGCTAGTTTGTGCTCTAGCTGTTTAAATTCAGCTAGTTTGTAGTCTAGCTTCTCTATTCAGCTAGTTTGTAGATTTTAGGTTGTCAGCTAGGCCGCTTTTATTATTCTTTGCTTATGTTTACACCTATGTGTTATGTTATGTTTCCTGTTTATTTATGACTACCTAGAGTAGGTGTAGAAAGTCTACAGGTGTACACTCACCTTAACATATACGTAATAAGTAAAGACGCACGTGGTGTCCAATTGTTTGAGGATGGATGGGATGAATAGGAAGGAGGGTAGTAGAGAGGGGTAGTGCGGAAGACCCCTGGGGTTGCCCTAGCAACCCCTCCACGCTGCAAGCTGAAAACAGCGTGGCAGCCACGTTGGATTTGTATCGATCAGAAAGCGGGCGGCGCAGTTACGCCCTTGCCCCTCCGAGTACTCAAGTGGTAACTGGAAGGCAAGTACCTACCCTCTACCCCATCTAGCCATGTGACTGGGACATCAGCCTAAGAGGCTTTTGGCATTTGACACAACCACTACAATCTTCTCAGCTTCAGCTTTGTTCATTATTTTAAATACGAGACGATTTAAAAGAAGTAAACAAAACAAAAAACATTTTAAGCTGAACATAATCCTTGACAAAAAAAGGCAAAAATATTTTCGAAATATAAATTAGAAAATAATGGGAAATAATGAAAATAGATTAAAAAGGGGTTTGAACATATTCTTTTTATTCTGAATCATAAGAAAAAAATTAAAAAAACATCTAACTTGAACAAACAAACCACGGAGTTTACCATAGACTTACACATATGTCATGTCAATTCTCATATATTTATATTATTGTATTTCTATTAAGATATCTATACGGTACGTCCTACAGGGCGAGTCTAGTATTGAATTCACTTAAAAATATTCAATTTTTTTTGCTAATTGTTTTGAAAATTGTTGAAATATATCATTTATAACGATAATTTTTTTTCTGTATGTATGTCTTGTTGTGTGTCTGTCTTCATTTTGTTCCGAGAGTAGCAGAATTTTTATATATTGAAGTAATAGACTGATGAAGAGGGCGAGGCCCTCGAAACTATAGTCTCGTTATAAATAAATAAAATTTATAATTCCAGCAGTAAAGCAGTAGTAAGCAATAAAAGAGTGTTTTTATTGTCTCCTTCAATATAAAATGTTTTTTGTTTTGTTATATACGATATATCGATATATTATTTTTTAGATATTAACATATCAAAAACTAACCAGTAGGTAATTGTAACTTATTGAGAAATAAAATCATCCTATAGTAAAAATAATTTAATCTTAAAAATACAATTTTTTTTAATATTCAAAGCTCAGTTATATAACAAAAACAGTAGTTAATAGTCATAGTCATGTGGAGTACATTTTTTTAAATTTAAAAATTAACTTAAAAAAAACACAAAAAACATGACAAAAAACTACTTTCCACAAAATGATTCCAAAAACAAAAGCTTGGACAGTCTTTTGCCAGTCAGACGGCTGCGATTTTTTGTCGCTATTTTTCTAGTATTATGGTATTTTTCCCCTCTCTATTACAATACATGACATAAATTTTTATTTTTTTGAGTTTAGAGTACCTAGTCAAAGTATTTTTTAATAGTTGTGATGTTGGGAAATAAAAATTTCGTATAAAATTGTCCAATTAAAAAATTGCAGCAGTTTTTTGGTATTTGCAAGTGAGAAGAAATTTCGATATATTTTTCGATATATATCGCAAGGCATATATCGATATTCGATATATATCGCAAGGAGTACTTATATCGATACTTATATATTATATATTTTGGAAATATATCGATATAAAAAAATAATCGATATATCGTTTCCATCCCTACTCATGGGTACAAAAATACCCGATTGGATGTAAATAAATAAATTCGCTTTGACGTATTATCAAGCAAGTCATATAACAAACGATATTCGTTGCTTGAGAATGTATTTTTGTTTCGTTTTTTACGTTTCACAATTTCAAACATGAAAAATTCTAATTGTACCCAGAAATAATGAAAATGTCACGGTAATAAAAAATAGAAATACTGGACCTAAAACCAGACTAGAACCGCTGCTATAAATTGGCCGCCCGCGTGATGGGCACGTTTTCACCCTTAACTAGAATCAGCCCTGTCTATATATACCATATAATACCTCAATTGTTTTTTTTCCTCCCCAGGAAAGGCTTATTTTTTCAAGTGGCCCTCGTTGTTGTTGACCTGTAAAAAAAACCTCCCTACGTCTGTTATCAATACAGTCCATTTATTGGCCCTGCAAACTGTTTACAGCAGAAGAAATAAATAAATAAATAAAATCAGTTGCTTGTCAATCTGTTTGCACTTGGCTCTTCTCCCTTTCTATTATCGTGAATTAACAATCTCCTTCTATTTGATGTTGATTTATTTCCATAACAAAGCAACTTCAATAAAACCACACTGATTGAAATGATAATGAACTGTACATTTAGGGGAAGGAAAGGCTTTTGTCTTTTTACAAAATAAATAGAAAAAGTTTTATTTATTAATTTGTTTTTCGAAAAAATCCTATTTTAATTTTCTTCAATAAGGCTATATTAAGAAAAATTATTTTTTCCTAATTGACATAAGTATAGGTAGACTTAGTATAGTTTTTTTCTCAAACCTGGAAAGTGAGCGCCTTCAATGCGATTTTAGAAAGAAAGAGAATATTATAGTATAGAGAAATATTCAGTTAAGTATTTATGATTCAAAAAGCTAAGATAAAGAGGAGTGGTTACCAAAAAAATAATTACTTACTCATGATTTGTATTAATTATTCTTAACTAAACATAACTAATTTATTAAAATATTATTAATATTTATCACATGTCTGAACATTCTTAAAAAAATTCTTTGTTATATTAATTGTGTCGAAAAATTCACTACAATTTAGTTCACAATCAAGTTACTCGAACCGTATAAATGTGGAAATATTTATAAATTCGTTCGTTATCTAATAATAAGGTATTTTTCGAGGATGCATTTTTTATTTTGGGTATAATCGTAATTGTTTAATTTTTCCCAAATAACTGGGCCAAAATGACAAACTGTGCGGGATGCCTGAACCATAACTTAAAACCGGGTCGTATGGTAAGTCTAGGGAAAATAAACTAGGGTGCAATGCATATGACCGCTAAACATAAGTAGGCCCTAGACGGTAAATCATTTTGATCAAAAGATTGAGTCAATCATTCACGCGGGCTTCAATCATCCCCCTCATTCAACCTAAATCTTTTGATCAAAACTCATTCGTAGTTGAGTTTCGATTAGGTTTCGGTGTTGGAAGCTAGCAAGACCTCCATGGTTGATGCCGAGTGCGTGATTTCGGGAAAGATTTCAATCATTTGCGTCAATCAAACTTACTATCTATCACTGTCAATGATTGACTCAAGCATCAAACGGGTTCCTAAACGGTCACTTATGCTTGACTCAATCAATGACTAAATCATGTTGATCAAAAGATTGACTGTTTAGGGACTATTCAAATTATTTTATTGATGATTTCTTATAAATTGTAAGTCTATGCTGAATATACAACGTGTCTTTTGAATGCTGTTTTATCCAAGTCGTAGTTTGAACTTTATGTAAATGTAAAAAATTGGTACAAACGGTCAAAATATTCAGCAGAGGCCTAGTGGGGTTCCTGGTCATCCAATTTAATTATTGGCCAACGTCCTACTTAGAGAGATTTCTTTACTCTCCTCAAATAGGGAAGTTATAAAATATTAAAATTAAAAATTTTACAAGATTATAATTTTTCTTTCCCGATCATAAATATCTTATTGGGAATATAAAAGAAAATATCTGTTATAAGAAACAACGAGTGTTTTATGGTAACAGACTCATGATCTGACATAAACAGCTGCTCCCATATGTCTCAGGGAGAAGGCTCTAAAAATAAACCATCTATATTTTCATTATATATTGAAGATCTTTGCATCTTATACAATGGCTGTGGCAGCTTTTTCTTTTCGGTTGGGCGACACACCGCAGAAAAATTTGGATGGTGAGCCCCGAGGTGTGAACCGAGATTGGAATTAAGTGTACACCGTCTTTGGAATTATTTGGAATTACTTTGGAATTCATTAGATAATCTATTGTCATCTATTGTCTTCTACTTGGAATTGAAAGTGGAAGTGGAAGTAGGTGTACACGATTTTTGGTCGCGGTTCACCCCTCAGTGACCCCTTAGGCGGGTAGCAAAAATGTGCATTTTTTGGGGTAATTCAGAATGTTATATAGTTTAGATATTCTTTTTTAATAGTTTAAATATAATTTTTTAAAGGAGGATGAATGAAATTCAATTGTTTCTTTCCAGTAATTCTTTATTAATTCAAGTGATTTATACCATAAAGAATTGCTGGAAAGAAACAATTGAATTACATTCATCGCCCTTTAAAAAATTAATATATCCAATATGATTAATAGGGATTGTGGTGTTGGTGCAAGGTGAAACATCTTTAATAAAGATAAAAGTAAATAAATATTTAATTGAAAAGTTTTTGTTTTGCCGAGAGTAGCAGAGTTGTTGATTCACAAAGAGAAACGAGGAGTTATCCTCTGCTGATGCAAATAAACATACACACACATATATATCGAGATGATATATCTGTATATATATGTGTGTATGTTTATTTGCATCAAGCAGAGGACAACCTCTTTGTTTCTCTTTGTAAATAAATATTATATGAAATATTCATTAACTATGAGTTAAGATTTCTAGGTCACTTGTTTCAAATTAAAATTAAAAAAATAAAAAGTAAATTTTTTTAATATATATATTTCGAGCTGTAAGCTCATCTTCAGGAAAGTACAGAATTATAACAGTTATGATTCTGTATTTTCCTGAACATGAGGTTACAGCTCGAAATCATATATAATGAAAAAATTTACTTCTTTTATTTTTTTAATTTTAATGTGAAACAAGTGACCAAGAAATGTTAGCTCATAGTAAATGAATATTTCATATAATATTTATTTACTTTTATCTTTATATCCAATATGCACCAATCCATTTAAATTTCTTATTAATAATTTATAATTATTATTTTTTTATTATATAAAGTCTATAATAATTTAAACGATGGTTTAACTTTTTTTTTATTTTATCAACTCGGTTTTTTTTTTGCTTAAATGTTCAATTTAGCAGGTTGGACGAGAACAATTCAGGTTGGGCGATCGCCCATAATCGCCCACCCCTGGCTCCGTCAATGCTAATTTAAAAAATAGGAAATGAGCTCATGGGAGGTGGCCGTCAAATTTTAAATATTACGAAAAATAGTCATTTAACAAGGACGCCTGTAGAAAAGGCTATTACGATCCAGGGGCGTCGATTGGTTGCATAAATACAGGCGGACATCTTTCCTAGACATAATTAGTAGAGATTGTTGTGTTGGTGCAAGGTGAAACATCTTTAATAAAGATAAGAGTAAATAAATATTATATTTAAAATTGATTTACTATGAGTTAAGGATTCTAGGTCACTTATTTCACATTAAAATTAAAAAATTAAAAGATATAAAAAATTTTTCTTTTTCAATATATATATTTCGGGCTATCAACCCATCTTGAGGAAGTACAGAAAGTAACTTGAAATAAGTGACCTAAAATCCTTAACTCATAGTAAATCAATATTAAATATAATATTCATTTACTCTATCTTTCTTTCCTAGACTATTCTTTGCTAAGTGCCTGGCTTTAGTTAAAACCGCGATTGGAATAAGGTGTACACCGTCTTTGGAAATATTTGGAATTACTTTGGAATTCATTAGATAATCTATTGTCAGATATTGTCTTCTACGTGGAAATGAAAGGGAAGTGGAAGTAGGTGTACACGATTTTAGGTCGCGGTTCACCCCTCGGTTAAAAGCAATTTATTAAATATTATTTTTTTAGACTTTGAATTCAGGTCAAAATGTCGAATTTTATTTGGAGCCAGAAAATAAAAATAAATTGAAATAAAATTATTTTTGTTCAACGTTTTGACTCATGCCATCATCAGGGCATCGCTATGCTCAAAGTTTTAAAATTAAACGCAATTAAAAATAATATTAATAGACAGGAAGGTTCCTACGACCATTTAAATCCTGAAAAAGAAGAGACGATCCTCCGAATCGTCGGATTTTTTTAGGATGAAAATGACCTAATAAATTATTTTATTGCAAATTTGTGGTTTTCATTATCTTTAGGCATAGCTTTTCATCAATTCACCATTGAGTTCTACCATTCAGTCTTTGATAGAAAATACCTCGAATTAAAGCAATTTTACATGAAATAATGTATACATTGTATTTGAGATTTCGATTTCGGAGATTACTTCCCCACGAATTAATTAAATTTTCTAATTTTAATATATTATAAAATATTTGTAATGAACTATTAGTAAGTTTTAAAATGAAAAAAAAACAATTACTTATTAAAAGAAAAATTATTTAGTAAAAAATTAATTATACATTTTTATTAACACATCCATATGTGAATAATTACGTTGCTATGCATTTATATATAAATATTAATTGATATTTTTAAAGATTATTTATTAATTAATTGATGAGTTATGATTAATTAATTATTTATAAAAAAATAATAAATAATCAAAAATATATATATAATATATATTTCGAAACTTTCCAGAGAGCGGTAACCGATTAGGAGTTGGTCTCTGAACTGATTAAGATTGCTTAACTTTTTTGATTGATCTAGAAGTGGCCTAATGCAATTAGCCAAGGAAGGGGCGCCGGCTGCGCCCGGAAATTAGCCTATATGAATGTCACTTTCCAGGGCCTTGCCATGCTATGATACAGAGAGACGGCTGAATCAAGCGGCATAAGCAGCGAAATCAAAATACAATTTAAACCATTCAATAATTAAAATTTTTGATAAGTATTATTCTGTTATTCCGATATTGATGTATATGACTTATGATTTATCGCCCATGTCTAAGCGCTTTCAGTATCCTTTGATTTCGGTAGTGTATAAATGTAATTGAATTGAAATTTTTATTTAAAATTCACTTAAAATAAGAAAAATTTGAATTCAAACATGTCCATTGTTGCAATTTAAATTTTGAAATTGCCATTTATTGTTTAATTGATATGTTTATTAGTTGATGATTGTCAATCGAATTTAATCAAAAAAGTTTTCTCTCTTATTTTAGTATCAATTCCAAATCTATTTTATTTAAAATTTGCAAAAAATTCTATTGTTTAAAATTCTGACTAGGATTTTAATGTAATTCTTGAATAAATTTTTATGAACTGATGAAAAATTGCTTAAGAGGAGCGGTTTGCATCCAATGCATGAATGGAATATATATATGAGTTCCAAATTTTTATTAGTAAGAAGTCAAAGAACTTACTTAGGGAGAGGCGACTCCCAATGAAAACCAGGCGGTTTTGCTACTCTCAGATCCAACGTACGTGGTTATATGTATACAGGCTGCGAAGCAGCCTGTATACATATAATATAAGACTCTTATAGGTGAATCTTCTCAAAGAAGGAATAGTGCTTCTTTTTTTTCTTTAGAATCTTAATGATATTATTTTTGTTTAATCTACCATAGGTGTCTTAATATTCTTCTCCCTGTTGAATGGAAGCAAATGCTTGCTTCCATGACTGGGAGGTTTTTTTACGGAGTGAGCTTGTTAGCCTCACGTCCAACCTCTTTTAGTCGCCTTTTACGACAAGCAGAGGATACTATGGACCTATTCTACCCCCGGTCCATAGGGGTCTCAGTGTGTAATACTTTTTTTTATGTATTTCAAAATAAGTAGCAATTTACCTTATTAATTGGGATGTTTTTATTGACATTTTCCAAATAAAATAAATAAAATAAAAAATTGTCTATAAATTTAGTATCGATGTATTTATTATTTTTGTATGCATCACGAAATATTCCAAAATTCGTTCTTTTACTACTCTTAGGGCCAGTTGTGTGTCGGTTGGTAAAGTCTTTATAAAAGTTGACAAAGGGTAAAAGGTTAGAATTCACCGTGTGCCCGGCGGGATGGCCAATCAGATGAAAGTGCGTGTCATCTGATTGGTAGTTGTATGTCGGTTGGTAAAGTCTTTGTAAAAGTTGACAAAGGATAAACGTTAGAATTCACCTTGTGCCCGGCGGGATTGCCAATCAGATGAAAGTGCTTGTCATCTGATTGGCAGGTGTATGTCGGTTGGTAAAGTCTTTGTAAAAGTTGACAAAGGGTAAAACGTTAGAATTCACCTTGAGCCCGGCGGGATAGCCAATCAGATGAAAGTGCTTGTCATCTGTTTGGCCATCCAGCAGACACAAGGTGAATTCTAACGTTTTACTTTTTCATCTTTTACAAAGACTTTACCAACCGACATACAACTGGCCCTTAAAGATGGTCAACCAATGGTAACCGAAACTTTTTATCAATTTTCATAAAATAATTTACAGATATTATTTAATCAAATTCAATAGTGTTACAATTAAGCATTGATGTTTGAAGACAAATATAGATAATAGTAAATTAATCGAAATCTATTCAAGTATAGATGTTGGATTGTATCTTGTGCCATTGGAATTGAACGGGGAGATCTAAAGGGGTTCTAATCTTTTGTCTCCTTAAAGGTATAAGGAATACCACTACATATAGAAGCTGGGTAATATGATCAATTTGGTTTAGAAAGTGAGTGCGAGCTTTTGTAACAGGGTCGCAATTGTTGTCAGATTGGGAAGAAGACTAATACTGAAATGCATTGTGTTTTTGTATTACAGCCATGGCGCAAGACACGTTTGTAAGGATCATATATAGTATATATATATATATATATATATATTAGATTAGATTTTGGACTGATTTAGAACTTACTATTTAAAATTGTAGAGAACATAATTTTTCATTAATTTTATTATCATTTATTTAAGGCCATGTCACAATACATGTATAAAAGAGCGTACTGATTTTTGAAAAAGTTTTATTTAATTGAGGATTTGACGGAAGGCAGTCCAGAAATGTGTTTATTTTGTACCCAACAGCGTTCAAAAACGGCTTAACTTATAATCATTGAAAAATTTCAGAAAATTCATATTCGTTAATTATATGTATTGTATATAGACACATTAACTTTTAAACGTTAGTTTTAATTATTTCTTAAAGCAATTTGAACAGCAAAAGTTAAATAATGTAATCAATAATTTCTTATGTTAATTCTACATTTAGAAAATTATTTTATTATTTTTTGAAATAAATAATTTTCTAAATGTAGAAGTAACATAAGAAATTATTGATTACATTATATAACTTTCGCCGTTATGCCATCCAGTAGACTCCCCCGAATTTGCTACAACCGATTGGTTTGTCTTCACAACACCGAATCTAATAAAGTTAAATATAACTGGGTGTCCCAGATAGACAGTTTTGTTATAAGGATTGATGGGTTGAGACTATGGGATCCCCAAAATGTGGATGCAATCAGGGCAGATAGGGTCGTTCTGGTGGGTGGATTGCGGAATGTTTACTGCCTGGAGGACCAATCGGCTATAAATGGTTCGACTTATGCACCTATTATATGGGCGGCTGGACCCTAATAATAATTTTCTCCTCAATACGCGTTTGACCATCTCCAAAACGCGACTTATCCACCAAATAAGAGCCACAAATGCTCGAGTTGTACATTTTTATGTCAACTTCAACAGTTATAAATTGGACCCAAATGTGAACTGCACGCTATGCAATATGCAGGCAAAGGAAGACTTAAAGCATATTCTGGGAGATTGTCCGATATTCACTGGTTCGCGCAGTCAATATTTGTATAAATATTTTCTTGCCTCTGAGGTGGTAGATGAAGGTAACTTCGTGGAAATTATAATTAACATTTGTAATGAGGAACAAGCATCTGACCTGTCTTGGAATGAACACATCTCCTCTGTGGCGAAATCTGCAGCAAGGAAGATTGGCTTCTTATTCAGGTCCTAGCAATTTTACAAACCCCCACAAATTCTCACCATCTACAAGGCCCAAATCCGCCCCTGTCTCGAATACGGCTCTCATCTATGGAGAGGAGCCTCAAAATATTCTCTTGCTACCCTGGATATGCAATTCAGAAACGAGCCGTCAGGCTAATTGACGATTCTACCCTCACCGACTCCCTCGACTCGCTGGCTCATCGAAGAAATGTCTCTGCCCTTTCCCTTTTCTATAGATACTATCACGGCAGGTGCTCTGATGAGATAAAATCAATAATTCCCCCAAAGCATGCTTTGCACGTAGCACGCGTTTTGCCGACTCCCAACACTCTTTTGCGGTCAAATTGGAAAAGTGCCGGGCCACTTCATTCGCCAATACATATATCCCCATGACTCTCTCCCAGCCTCCATCTTTCCCAGCACCTATAATCTTCAAACCTTCAAAACCGGGGTGCATAGACACCTACGTCTACACCCTCTTACTTAATCAACTTTCCCTTCTCTTCGGTAATGCAAGGGTCTTTCGAGATCCATAGGAGCTACATCTTTACTGGTGCACCCCTTCTTCCATTCGATTGCATTAAAAAAAAAAAAAAAGCAAAAGAATTGTTTCACTTTGTGGTTGAGACTCTCCATCCGGGCATTCATAGTTAATGAATAGATAAAATAAAAAATTCCAAATAAGATTTTATTTTTCGTTTTATTTACTTTATTTTTTTATGATGTTTTATTATTGTATTTTAATTTTTACTTTATCCAATGCTAAGCATGGGTAAAGTATTGTAATTTTTTCTGTTTTTACAAAATTATAATAGCCAAACTGGCTTTAAACAATAAATTATTATCTATCTATCTATATAACTTTAGCGGTTCAAATTGCTTTAATGTCAAATGAGTTTTTTAACGGGTTATAGTTGTGTTACACAAAGAGGAAATAAAAATTAAAAAAATTAAAAATTTCTTTAATTATATTTTTGGAGATTTTTTATTTTTCTCTATACATATTTCGGGTTACGAGTCCATCATCAGAAGGTTTAACAAAAGACTGAGAAATAATGGGCTCGTAACCCGAAATATGTATAGAGAAAAATAAAAAATCTCCAAAAATATAATTAAAGAAATTTTTGATTTTTTAAATTTTTATTTCCTCTTTGTGAAACACCACTAAAACCCGTTAAAAAACTCCTGTGTTTAATATGTTTCACTATAAACCAACACCGCTTTCCCTAAATGTTATTGCTTTAATGTCTAACATCAAGCAGAGGACAACCTCAATGATTTCTCTTTATGAATCAACAACACTGCTGCCCTCGGGAAACAATTTTTTAATGTTTTTCATTATAGTGAACTCAATCCGGGAAGATCCCCTCTGGGTCTTTTTTCATTAATAAAAGTTAGTATTCGTACCTGTTCTTATTTCAAAGTATTTCAATTTATCTTAGTTTAATATTATGATAAAAATCAATAGCTCGAACATGCCTTGTATTCCAATTCTCTTCTCCCCCCCCCCCCCACCCCCATGTTCAAGATAATATAAGCAATCTAGGTCAAAAGATAAGCTCGCAAATGTCGGAAGAAATCGGGGGAATCCCTTCTGCGAAGCAACTCTACCTTGATTCATCAAGTTGATCGTATAGCAAAAAGGCATTGGCTTACGTTCGCGTTTACTTTTGCTTAAGAAGAGTTGAAATGCAAAAGCCCCACCCCACCTTCCTCCTTCTCTTCAGCCGTTTTGGGGGAGGAGGAATTGAAGAGAAAAGAGAGTGAATTGGGTGAGGCTTAGGGTTGATGGGGTGCAGGGCTAAAATAAATTTATTTTTGAAACATGAGAGGGGTTTTTCTTACCCCTGTTTTTTTTTACTTCAAAATATGAAAAGTAGGTTTAAAAAAAATAAAAATTATAATTCATGTTTGTTTTTATTTCCCTTTAAAAAGTAGAATGAATTTGTAAAACAGAACCAGGAAAACAATGCATACATATGGTAAATTTGTATTATAATTGAAACGATTTTGTTTTCAAAGAGTACCAGAGGTGTTGATTCATAAAGAGAAATCAATATAGTTGTCCTCTGATTGATGCAAATAAACATATACATATATTTAAAATTAAAATATTCTTATTGCAACACTTGATAACAGCACAATTAACTATTCTCCTCTTCAATCTTGTATAAATTCATCTTCACTTATCTTCAATCGTGGTCTCTTGGCATGTATTCGCGGGGGCGGGTTTCGGGAGTGAGCATCTCTTTTTTTTCGTCTCTCTTTTATGGCGTATCTTTTCCCTCCTGCTGGCTCTCTCACCTTCCTTTTGCTGGAGCTTTCTTTTTCGCACACACTTTTTATTTTTATTTTTCTCCTCTTTCTTTTATGTTAATTATTCTTTTTTACTGCTCATATGAGGCAAACTGCCTCAGAGCATTGTGTAAAGTTAAATTGTAAGAATTATGAATGGATAAATAAATAAATAAATAAAATAACTCAAAAACTTGAAAAATGTAAAAAAAATACGAAAAAATTTCTTTTTGTCTAAGACATGTTTCGGGTCTAGTTGAATCCATCTTCAGTTATATTGAAACAAAGCAACTCTCCTCTTCATACACGTTTTTCGTGGAGGGGAGAGTTGGTTAATAAAATTTGTTTCATCAAAAGTGTTAAAGACCTAAGAATCTCCAAAGCCAAAAAAATCAAATTAATGTATATTTTATTGAATTTTAATATATGAGGGACAAGTAGATGGAAAAGTCATGTGGGTAATCACATTATTTTATTTCAAAATGAAAATATTTCACTAATTTGTTCTTGTTTTAATAAAAATTTTATTTTTCCCTCTAAATGGAAATAAACAGATTTTCGAAATATGTTTTTTATATATTTTTTGAAAATATATTAAAAATATAAAATTTTTGTGTTAAATTTATATAAAATTTATACTAGAGCGACATAAAAATAATTTTATTTTAAGAATATATAGAAAACATACGGGTATATAACATGGTAATATATTTTTTGAAAATTGGGAATTTAAAGAATATATCTGTCTATTAATATAATACGAGCTTTTCGTGCGTGCCTTCGGCACGCCCTCGAAGCTCGGCCCTCCGGGCTGGTGCCCTGGCGGGCGGCGTCTCGGTCCAAAAATTGTATTCCTCTTAAAAAACCACACTCCAAATGTATACCTGTAAACTCCTGAAAATGCATAGTCTCTTAAAAGTTTCACCTCATTTTCGTCCTGACACAGCTACAGAAATGAGGCTCTAGATATGAATCTGGAAGTATTTTTTTTTTCTATAATCTACAGCATTGTGATATTTTTTGTGTGGAATTAGATTTATTTAAATAACTGGGATCGTGTGAGGAGGAGAATTATATTATATCATTTTTTTTAAATTTGGGATCGATAATCGATATAAGGCTCCAAATATTTAAAATAGATCAGGTGTTGTTTGTATGACAGGCTGCTCCCTCCAGTATTGCCATGAGAAACTCATATGGGCATGCGTGTCTTAAGTCGTTCAATTTTGTAAAAATAAAAAAATAAGAATAACAAAATTTAGATTTTTAAAAAATTATAAAAAAGTGGCAAATTATTAAAAAATAAACAAATAATATATAAAATATAAATCAAATAAGATGTGATTGATTTCTTTTTCTGTGGGCAAAGAAAAGCGAATGGAATATTTAATTTTTGAGTGGTGAGGGGGGGGGGGAGGAATAATTATCAATATATTTAATGTTTCTTAATTTAAAATCAATTGGAGTCTCTCATTTCAAAATTCGAGTCCAAATTACGATTATATTTCATATTTGCCTCAAATATACCTATGGCGCTCCCTGTCGGCAGCATTCCGTCAGCGTTGTGGCAAATTAATCTAGGCAAATATATATAGTATTGGCAATCTTCAAAAAGTCTTTAGTTTATCGATATTATTATAAATTAAATAAATACAAAACATAGATAAAATAATCTTCAAACGATTAATAAAACCCAAATCCAAACGTTTCGGGAGAATTTCTCCCTTATCAACGGTATAAAGTGTATATATAAGATATTACCAATACATGAAGAAATGATGCTAATGAATCAATATATTTTACTATACTTGTATAAATTCTTTGCGGAGTTAACTAATTAAGTTATCGATTCAATTATTGCATTCCAATTGATTCCACATGCCAATTGTTGAATTCTAGGTATTTCAACTATGACTCTAGGCTATTAGTAATATTGGATTATAACTATTATAACATTCCACTGGATCTTTCTATTTCAAGACTAATTTAAAGGCAGATTTGAAATATAAAAAACACGTGATTTGTTTATCCGTAGAAGCAGTTTATTCACCCCTTTTGCTGTTTAAAAGCCGTTTTAATTAAGCGTGTCTGTAGAGCCCGCGGAGATGGATTTTTACATTCTTCAGTGTGAAATAAAAATAAGCTGTAAATTTACAATGTTCCAGCTGGGTTTACCTCGCGCCCCTGGGGCAAATAACATTTTAAATACATCATACAAGAAACATTCATGGAAAAATTGATTAAAAGCCCTTCTGGGCATACCTGGGCGTTATCCAGCCTTTAAAAATATGTATGTTGAAATGGTTATTTTATAAATAAATATTTTTTCTTAAGACTTGAAATTATAGCCAACTTTTTATATTCACTTATATAGAACTAGTAGAAGGATCTCCTGGGTTATCTAGGAAAGCGAATTTATCTATATGCCATATACGAGTACTTATTTCTAGTAGAGTATTTTATAAAGATATTGGAAATTATAATTTCGTCAAAGAAACAAAGTTTCTTTTTGTACCCTTGAATTTTAAGAGAAACTTGATAATGGTCCCCCATTATCATCTGTTTTCCAATTTTTTTAGAAAATACCATAAATATTTGAATTTCGAAGGGATTATACTTACTTCTAGTAGAGTATTTTATAAAGATATAGGAAATTATAATTTCGTCAAAGAAACTCGAAAAAAGTTTCTTTTTGTACCCTTGAATTTTAAGAGAATGTTCATATCATCAGTTTTCTATTTTTTTTTTTTTAGAAAATAAATATTTGAATTTTGAGGGGATTATACTTATTTCTAGTACCTACAGTATTTTATAAAGATATAGGAAATTATAATTTCGTCAAACTTTTGTCGTTATAGCCTTGTGAAATTTCTAATTTTCACGGATAAATTGAAATATCCAAATGATAGTAATTTTAGTATATATGTGATCAGGGGTCCTAGAGAATAGAAAAAATATGTTTTATTTTAAAATATATCGAAAAAAAATATAGCCTTGTGAAATTTCAAATTTTCACGAAAAATTCGAAATATCCATATTATAAAAATTTTAGTACTATATATCTATATTGTTGTTGTTGCTATTATATCAAAACGAATTTATCTCTATCCAATCGGGAATTTGAACCCTTGAGAAATAATAAATAAACTATTTCTAATTAAAAGACTAAAGATCAAACCTTCGAAACTAGAAACGTAGAAAGAATCATTAAAATCGGTTCATAAACAAAGAAATTATTCCTCAACATACATATTAATAGAAAAAAAGGTTCAATACCAATGAAATTTATAATGGTACCAATCGGAAACTATACTGAACCCAATGCAAAAAAAATCATCAAAATCGGTTTACAATTGTCGAAGAAATTAAGTAACATAGATACACACAAAAAAATTCACTCGAATTGAGAACCTCCTCCTTTTTTGAAGTCGGTTAAAAATGATAGATAATTTTTGTATTTTTGAAAAAAGTTCTAAATTTAGAAAGCATATAAAAACTTAGTTGTTCTCCGTATTGGACATATGAAATTTCGACATCAAAACGAAGTTTTATTTTATAATTATCAGAATCATCAGAAAATATTTGAGATATCAAATTCGTTTTTATTTATCGATGGTAAATGATAACGAAGAAAGAGCTTGTTTCGTCTTCTTTTCTACCTTCATCAGGATCTCCAACGAAACGTCATCCCTTCCTTTTTCTTTCAGAACACTTCAACCGAGGGGTGAACCGCGACCTAATATCATGTACACCTACTTCCACTTCCATTTTCATTTCCAAGTAGAAGACAATAAATGAAGGGGCATTATCTAATGAATTCCAAAATAATTCCAAAGACGTACATCTAATTCCAATCGCGGTTCACCCCTCGACTTCAACTCTTCTTTCTCCCTTAATATATCCTTCCTTCTTTCCTTTTCCAAGTACTGTGCTAATGTAGATATTAGAAAACATACTTTAGGCTAGAGTTCATTGACTTTCCCCTTTATCTTCTCTAAATAAATACCTTCTCCTCTATCCCATGTTTAGCTTCGCCGTTTAATAAGAAGGAAGATAATGGAGACTTGGCCATCTTTGACAAACCTTGTTCTTCCATTCCCTTTATAATTCCTTCTTCCATTCTTTTAATCATTTCAGTACCCTTCCAACTCAATAATTCCATTGTTAAGTAAAAGTATTTGTTTTAATATCTTTATAAATAGGCTTCTACCCCGTATATCTACTAAATAAATAAATATTCCTGGTTCTCCTCAAATTGCCCATCTTCTTTTAAAATTCCTTCTCCAAATAATAATTTGGTAAATTATCATTATTTATTATTCTTTATTCACTATACAGTACCCTAGTAGCACAATGTTTCAAACTATATAGTAACTATATAGGGGCTATAGGGGCTATAGATTCTCGAAATCAAATAGGCACTATATACGAGTAGTTACTATTACAGTGACTCTATAGAGACAGTGGCGACACGTAAGCCCATCCGCCATTTTGAGTCGTATTTTAAGCTAAATAATATTAGGAAATTTAAGATATTATTATTATTATTACCTTTTGTCTTTAATTAAATAATCTTTAATATGTGTAAAGAATGTGTTTAAATATTAATTTTCTTAAATTTTCTAATATTCTTCAATTTAAAAAACGACTAGAAATGGCGGATGACAGTACGTGTCGCCACTCTCCCTATATAGTCACTCTAACATAGTTACTATATAGTTTGAAACATTGTGCTATTAGGGTAGGATGGTCCTTATTTTGGATATTTTCGAATTTTTACGCGGACAAGGGCTCATATGATTCGAAATAAATAAAAAAAATATCCCCCAAGTTTCAAGTCTCTATCTCAATTATAACCTGTGCCCCCAGCGATGTAAGTTTCTCATCTAAATAACATGGGGTTTTTGCCATTGAAATATCAATTTTTTATTCCGGCCAAAGTAATGGTTCAAAAAATTTGAAACTCTGAAGAATTTATCCTTAAAATAGTAGCTATCCCTCAGAATTTTTACAGATTTTTAGCTATTATAACTTTGGAGTCTTTAACTAAGATATAGCAGTATTTTATCTAGCCGTAACTCCAAAATTATAATAGCTAAAAATCTGTAATAATCCTGATGGATAGTATTATACGGATAAAGTCTATAGAGTTTCAAATTTTTTGAACCATTACTTTGGCCGGAATAAAAAAATTATCTTTCAATGGCAAAAACCCCATGTTATTTGGATGAGAAACTTAGATCGCTGGTTATTGAGATAGAGACTTGAAACTTGGGGGATATTTTTTTTTTATTTATTTCGAACCATATGAGCCCTTGTACGCGTAAAAATTCGAAAATACCCAAATAAGGATCACCCTACTACTATACATATACAGTTCCTCAAGCTTCGTATTATCTCAACCAGACAAATTACTGTTTTCCGCTATTTTTATAACTTTTATCAGGAATTTAGGCATCTCCTCAGTCATTTCTGAACAAATATTTATATCTTTTTTTTTTATTTGTTGAATAGAATACACCTCTTAGTAGTGGCTCTTATTTTTGTAACACTGTGTATTTTTTGATTCTTTTAAAATTTTCTATCAATCATTCACTCTTTTAATAGATGAATGTTGCAATGTTGAATTGGCTCAGAGATATTTTTAGTGATTTTTAGTGATCAAACGCCAAGCATGCCTGCATGTTTATCAGTTTCTAATAATTAAATGATTTATTGCTCTAACCCTCTCTAGTTCAGTAGATCAGATGTATTTATTTTGGGAAAACGATATGTAAATAAATTAATGCATTTAGAGATCAAACATGTAGTTTTTTCATGATTTATTTATTTTTAGAAAAAGTAATTATTTTTAACTTGTTAAATCATATTTATTTTTAATTAATTTAAATAAATATGCTATCTTTTTAATGTGCTTGAAAATCCGTTCTAGCATAACAAATAATGGATTGGCAAACGTATTAAACAATCGTTATTTATTCTGCAAATAATTCCAATGTTTAATGTTAGCAAAATCAACATTGCAAATTAGGGAATGAAATATAGGTGTTTTTTTGTTGTCCACACTTTATTCTTAATAAATAAATGAATTCTCACAACACGATTTAAGAATTGGCAAAGCTTTCTATAACACGGCTCATGATAAGAGATTTTAAAGTGCAAGTACAATCTCATTCAATTCTTCATACCAGAATATGTGCTGACGATTTCTGTATGAAATTTTAGAAGAAACCTTGAATTCAAAAGCGAATTTCAAATCCTTAGCTCAATACAACCAAAGTTATAAAGATTTCGAATGAAAAGGAAAATAACAATTTTTTTAGTAAAGAAGAACATAGAAATAAAAATGCTCTGAAGATTTTACTAGATAGAAAACTTCTTGGATTAAATGGTGCTTGATAAATATTAAATTATTTATTATTAGATATGAAATACTCTTGAATTGACACTAAGGCATCATTCAATTAAGGGCCAGTTGTATGTCAGTTGGTAAAATCTTTTTAAAAGTTAACAAAAGGTTAAAAACTTAGAATTCACCTTGTGCCCAGTGGGATGGCCAATCAGATGAAAGTGCGTGTCATCTGATTGGCCATCCGCCCGGAACAAGGTGAATTCTAAGGTTTTAAACTTTTGTCAACTTTTACAAAGACTTTACCAACCGACATACAACTGGCCCTAATAGTCTTTCTCCAGCTTTTTGAAACAATTCCAGAACGAGGTGGTGAAATGTCATGCATTCTGATGAATTTATCTCATTAAAAATGTTCAATTTTGATGGTTTCAATAGAAAATTATTTTTTTATAAACAACTTAACCACCAAACGATCAAATCTGAAATACTTTCACTCAAGCAGAGGACACACTCTGATTTACTTTTAAAGACGCCATTGTGACTCGGACTCACATACCGAGGGTTCGGTACCTAATCTCTATCTTCTTTTCTTCATATATATTATGCAGCGAGGGGTGAACCGCGATTGGAATTAGGTGTACATGTCTTTGGAATTATGTGTAATTATTTTGGAATTCATTAGATAATGCAACTTCATCTATTGTCTTCTACTTGGAAATGAAAGTGGAAGTGGAAGTAGGTGTACAGGATATTAGGTCGCGTGGTTCACCCCTCGTGTTGCAGTAAAAACCTGTTTTTAGTAAGAACGGGTTCCTACTAGTTAAAACGCGTTCCCCGAATACCTTTGTGGGAACTAGAATTTACTGATGTTGGTTGAGTTTGGTTCAAAAGTTCAGAATCTTCATTGTTGATCTTCTGCCTCATTTTGGGTGTTTATTTTCAAAAATTTTTAAACGAAAATGTCAAAAATTAGATGGAAAGTTGTAGAGGATGTAATTTTTGACATTTTCGTTTAAAAAATTTTGAAAATAAACACCCAAAATGATGCGGAATGTCAAAAAAGAAGTTTCTAGACCTTTGGACCAAACTCAACCAACATCAGTAAATTCTAGTTGCCATAAAGGTATTCAATGAACGCGTTTTAACTAGTAGGAACCCGTTCTTACTAATAAACGGGTTTTTACTGCAACATATATAGGTATATACGCTCCTGGATCTCGAAAAATTGAACTTTATAGGAGAGTGAAAAAACGATTTAAAATTTTAATAATTCTTAAACTATAAGAACTACTTACAAGCCGTAATTTTTGGTATGAATAAAAAATGTTTACATGAATTTTGACCTATCTAGTTTAAAAAAGAATAATTAGATTAAAATTTTTAATTTTGATGAAAATTAATACATAAAACTTGTAAATTGTAATTAAGTTTGTAACTTATTTATTTTGAAGTCCTTTGACAAACTAGGGTCTTTTTTACTTTTTAATCAGAACCTTGAAAAGTAAATTCCGTAAATGACCTAAAATAGAAACTTATTTGGGCTTAACTTGAAGGCAATAAGATATAGAACCAACAAATTTGCAGGTGTGTGTAATCTGATTTCCTAGGTATTTGAAACATGTACTAATTTTCAATATCTAGAAGCCATAAAAATAAATATTTATGTCCTTGATCAAGCTTTCCTATTTGTTGGTTTCTTCTATTTTTTCATCAAGTGTCAGAATTAGCTGCTTATATGTGTGTGCGTATGTGTGCATGTTATCTGGCGTCCGAGGTAATTGAAACATTCGCTAATGGCGACGACAGCTCGCTTTTCAAATCGATACTTTCAGGGTGAATTTAGTCCGCCGTTTGAATTCCCATGTGAATGTTCTGTTTTTAATTTGCAAACAGGGACGCATACAAAGCACAGAAAATGATGCACCCGGCACTCACCCTTCAAAGGTCAGCCATTAGCTTCAGGGCGGGCTCATGTAATTAAAAATGGAATTTAGTTGCACCCCCATCCCCTGTGGGCCCCCACATTCACGGCTCCCCCTGACTAAGCTTACGCATCAATTCTAAAGAAACTAAACTACAAGTAATTTGGCAGTAAATGAACAGCCTGGGAGCTTAAGATACGTTTCTTAGCTCGATTAAGATCCATTTAGAGTCTTAATTCAAAACAAAAAGCCTTAATCATAAATATTACCTAAGAAATTATCAAGAAATCAATGAGATAGTATTCTCTAGCAAGCTAGAAAGTTATTTTACTCTATCGAGAAAAATATTAATATCACTTTTATATATAACGAGCTTTTCGTGCGTGCCTTTGGCACGCCCTCGAAAGCTCGCCCCCTCCGGGCTGGTGCACTGGCGGGCAGCGTCTCGGTCCAAAAATTTTACTCCTCTTAAAAAACCACACTCCAAATGTATACCCGTAAACTACCGAAAATACATCGTCTCTTAAAAGTTTCGACTCTTTAATTTTTGAGTGGCGAGGGGGGGGGGGGGCAGGAATAATTATCAATATATTTAATGTTTCTTAAAATGTTCCTAAAATAGAAACTTATTTGGACTTAACTCGAAGGCTCTAAGATAGAGAACCAACAAATCTGCAGGTGTGTGTAATCTGATTTCCTAGGTATTTGAAACATGTACTAATTTTCGATGCGGTGGTACGATGTCTGGCCGATGATTTGATCAAAAAGGGAATGCGTGTCGAGTTGGAGTACTTGTACTCCAGTTCGGCAGGCAATAGAAAGCCTAACATCGTGGCAAAGGATGCGTCGGGGGTGGTGTGGGTTTTGGACGTCCAGATCGTCTTCGCGCTTGCAGGACTGGGTGTTGACCACCGAAACAAAATAGAAAAATATAGGGGCAACTCCAGTCTGGTGGACAATATTGCGGAGCGATTTGGCGTCGGGGCGGGCTCGGTCAGGGTCGAGGCCATCACACTCTCGTGGAAGGGAGTGTGGTGGCATAAAGCGGTGGGGCCCCTCATCGCCTTGGGTATGTGGCAAAAAACAAAAAACAATTTGACATATATGGCGATGAGGGGATCTCTCCTTAATTTTTACACTTTCAGCAGAAGAACATATAGAGCGGGTGGCGTATGATTATTAATTGTAAATACAAAAAAAAAAAGAAATGTGAAATGTGAGTCAGGATTAATCCTGGCTCTCTCATCCACCCGCTCTGAATCTGAATTTATTTGTTCTGAAGCTGAAGGTGTAATGAACTTTATATTTGTAAGCTGAAGGTGTAATGAACTTATCTTTGTAAGAGGCGGCCCGCTCCTCGGAGGCCCAATAAACAAAATTACTAAATTAAAATGAATTGGAGTCTTTCATTTCAAAATTCGAATCCAAATTACAATTATATTTCAAATTTGCCTGATTAATAAAAATCGATTGGAGCCATCAGTTTAAAATCCGAGCTGACAATTATATTTCAAATTTGCCTCGTTAATTAATATATATTTAATGTTCCTTAATTTAAAATCTATTGGTGTTTTTTCATTTTCATTCGAGTTCAAATGAATACAATATTATCTCGACACAAAGTCTAAATCAAAAATATATAGTTTTAGTAACAGAAATCAAGATATGAATATTAATGTTGCATTGGTGTAATGGCTAGAGCTGATGCCCTTAGTTCAAGAGTTCGTCGGTTCGATTCTAGGCAAGAGGGTAATTTTTTTTAAGAAAATACTCTTAGCGTTGTTACAAATTAATCTAAGCTCTTATATATAGTATTAGAATCAGAAAAAAAAACTGCGTCAAGAGTACGGTTTCTCATTTCCCGGCAAATAATAATTCCCGAGAAACGAGAATATTTCGAAGATATTCCTGTGAAAACCGGGTTTTAATATTTATTAATTAAAATAAATTTATTAATTTAAAAAACATATTAAAATATTAATTATTTTTTCATTCAAACAAAAAACTTAATTACTAATAAAACAAAAAAACAAAGAGTTCTTCCTCTGCTTGATGTAAATAAACATACACACATATGTATATATATCAAATATACATATGTATATATATATTATTTATTTGTTTGAGACTATAGTTTCGAAGGCTTGGCTTTCATCATCAGTCTTTTTTAATTATAAATATTATTTTTCATGGAGGTCAGTATCGAGTGGATATTGAATTTTTTTTAATTCTAACTGGCTTTCGGCTAAGGAAGAACAAACATTTTCAATATCCACGTGATACTGACCCCATGAAAAGAATATTTATAATTAAAAAAGACTGATGATGAAGGTCAACCCTTCGAAACTATAGTCTCAAACAAATAAATAAAATATATACATATATATATATATATTTGATATATATGTGTGTGTATGATTATTTGCATCAAGCAGAGGATAACCTCTTTGTTTCTCTTTATGAATCAACAACTCTGCTACTCTCGGCAAAATAAAAACTTTTCAATATAAATAGACTTTCCCACCGCATTTAAAAACGACTCAAGAAATAAGTTTCGAAATTTCGTTCATTCTGATGAAAATTAAAAATGTATAAAATATGTGGTTTCCCCGCAAACTTTTCTTTTGATAAACTACCCTTGCTTGTTTATTTATTTTTAAAAAATAAATCTTTTCCTCGTAAAAACTAAAAGTGTATCAAAGTGAGATTTTAAATGTTGTGAATTTACTTAATTAATATGAATAAAATATATCATTGTTTGTTCTCTTTTGATGTTAAATTTTCATAAATATATTATTTGACTATTTTAAAGGAATAGTAAACTGTCTTTTACAAGTTCATCTAAAGGGATGATGCTTTGTACTTTCGTTTTCTATTATAAAATGATCCATTATGCAAGAGCCTACTCCACTCATTGGTGGTGATAGCAAGACTTTGTATTTTTTTTCTACCCGACACTTGAAAGAGAGAAAAAAGAATCTTTTATTATTCTCGCATTGTTCATTTGCGGCGATACATCTTTCACGAGATGAAAAAATGAAATTCAGCGAGAAAAAATTATTGCAGATTCGAGGGGCAACATGAATTATAGGGTTGTTTTTCTTATTAAAAAAAACACATGTTTAATTCAGTAGGATCAGAGAAAAGGGGAGAATAGATGCGATCTAAGAATTTATATTAAGATATTCTAGGCTTTGTAATAAATAGAAGAGTTTTAATAAAGAATACACCAGAATGACGATTTCAAAAAGAAAGCTGATGATTAAATCAATATTTGATTTTTTCAATGAATAGTAAAACTGATATGAATTTTGTTTGCAGCAAATTCGTATGTACTAATATGTATATGCAAAGGGTCCCCCCTGTGGTCTCAATCCTGGAATTTTATAGAAAAATATATATAAATTAATTATAAAGATATATTTATCAATTCTAATATATGATTATTTAGAGACAACAAATATGCTATTTGTTTTGATATTAAACGAAAAAAAATTAAATTTTTCACCCTCGAAAAAATCTGAAATGAATGCAAAGCGTCTCCCCTGTGGTTTCAATCCTTGATTTTTATAGAAGAATAATTTATTAATTATAAAAATATTTTTATCAATTCTAATATAAGATTATTTAGGGACACAAATCGGCTATTTGATTTGACATTAAAGGAAAAAATTTTAACTTTTTCACCCCCGAAAAAATCTGAAATGAATGCAAAGGGTCCACCCTGTGGTCTCAAACCTTGAATTTTATAGAAAAATAATATATTAATTATAAAGATATGTTTATCAATTCTAATATAATATTATTTAGTGACAATAAATACTCTATTTGTTTTGATATTAAACGAAAAAAAATAATTTTTTCACCCTCGAAAAAATCTGAAATGAATGCAAAGGGTTCCCCCAGTGGTCTCGGACCTTGATTTTTATAGAAAAATAATATATTAATTATATAGATATTTTTATCAATTTTAATATAATATTATTTAGAGACAACAAAAACGTTATTTGTTTTGATATTAAACGAAAAAATTAACTTTTTCACCCTCGAAAAAATCTGACATGAATGCATAGGGTCCCCCTGTGGTCTCAATCTTTGATTTTTATAGAAAAATAATATATTAATTATAAATTAAAGGAATCGTAGGGAGTTGGACAAGACTTTAAATTAAATTAAAAGCTTGAGTTGTTTACCAAAAAGAATTTAGTCTTTTTGATTTTAGGTCGATTCTTCTACATTTTCAGTAGAGGTTTCCATTAATAGTCAAAACATCAAAAATGGAATTCAATAAGGTTATTCCTCTAGTATTAGATAAGAATCGATCGTTATTTTTGATTTTAAGTCGATTCCTCCATGTCTTCAGCAATGGTTACCAATAATAATCGAAACGTCAAAGACCTAATGTAGAATTGTTATTCCTCAAGTATTAGATGAGAATCAATCGCTATTTTTGATTTTAAGTCGATTCCTCTATGTCTTCAGCAATGGTTATCAATAAAAACCGAAACGTCAAAAATCCAATATAGAATGATTATTCCTCAAGTACTAGATGAGAATCAATCGCTATTTTTGGTTTAAAGTTGATTTCTCTATGTCTTCAGGAATGGTTACTAATAAAAACCGAAACGTCAAAAATCCAATATAGAATGGATATTTCTCAAGTATTAGATGAGAATCAATCGCTATTTTTTATTTTAAGTCGATTCCTCCATGTCTTCAGCAATGGTTACTAATAAAAACCGAAACGTCAAAAATCCAATATAGAATGATTATTCCTCAAGTACTAGATGAGAATCAATCGCTATTTTTGGTTTAAAAATCGATTTCTCTGTCTTCAGCAAAGGTAACGGATAAGAAAACAACGCAGTTGCTATGGTTACTCATAAAAATTCCTCCCAAATTTTTAGCATTTCACAGAGAAAGCCTATCCATTCTTACTTAAGCAAGGCTAAATGAGCTATATTAAAACTTTCAAATGAATAAATTTTAAAGAATTTAAAAATTAAAAAAGTACCATCTTACTCTAGAGTAAAGTACTTTAAAATATAATTTTACTAAAAACTTTATTTAACCTTTTTTGTGGTCCCCAAGGTACTTAATTAGGATATTAAATTTCATCAAAATTGGTTAAGTCATTTTCAAGATATTTAGAAAAAACTAAAAAATTACTGAAATAAAGTACTAATGTTTGTGGGCCGATATGTACCAAAAACTAATCAGCGCTTCATTTTGTTAAACTAATGGTAGGTTTTCAATTTCATTTCAATCGGTGCAACGGTGTGGAAAAAATCGTGGGCCAAAAAAGCGATAACATACATCCATCCATACATACATCCATACATACATCCATCCGCACGCACTAAATGAAAAAATCGCACTTTTTGGCCTCTCGACGAGACCCCATGTAATTTTTGGCAAAACCGTCACGCGCTAATATTCAATCTAATTGAATACTACAATTTGTGACTTTAATTGAGTCCATGGGTTCCGTAGTCTTTACCTGAGGACCCTTTGAAGCCACGCTTGCCCCGAGAGCGATTACAATACTTTACCCATGCTTTGCATTGGATAAAGTAAAAAATACGTTATTTGTTTTGTTTCACCTAAAACCTACACCACTTTCCCTAAGTATAAAAAAAATACGTTATTTGTTTTGAAATTAAACGAAAAAAATTAATTTTTTCACCCTCGAAAAAATCTGAAATGAATACAAAAGGGTCCCTGTAGTCTCAATCCTTGACTTTTATATAAAAATAATATATTAATTATAAAAATAATTTTATTAAATATACGATTATTTTGAGATAACAAATAACCTATTTGTTTTGATATTAAACGAAAAAAATTGGGGGGTCGGATAGGATAGGCGGTAGCGTGTCATCCTGCTAACCAAGTGGACCCGGGTTCGAATCCGACTCGAGGCATCCGGCTAAAAATCTGACCCCCGTGGTAGGGACAAATTTAAATAAAATAAATAGTATCGTAAATGGCTTATGGCTAGAAAGGCTGAAAAGATAACAAAAAAAAATTATCTTTTTCACCCCCGAAAAAATCTGACATGAATATAGTTGATCTCAAAAATAAATTATTTAAAATTAATCACTGATTAAATATTATTAAGACAGTACTCTCCTTCGTCTTTCGTCGACATCTTAGACAGATGATATAAGCTAAATATTCAATAGAATTTGCCAATGTATAATATTCCATACAAAAAGCAACCAAATAAGACAATATAGATATCATACACACCCCGAAATATCAAATAGTATATAACAGGGGTCTCTAAACTACGGCCCGCGGGCCAAATCCGGCCCTTAAAACTTTTCCATCCGGCCTGGGGCTACTACAGAATTAATTCACAAATATTCACTATATGAAATATTAATGCCATATAATAGCGTATTATTAATATAATTTTCGTATAATATGTTATATCCTGCCCGCCCAATTCAATGTTCACATGTGGCCCATGGCCTATTTCAAAAAAGTTTGGGGACCTCTGTACTATGAGAACCGTTTAAAATTTAAATTTTCCAATTTCCTTTTCTCAACAAGTTATTGGGCGCTCCTAAAAGTTATGCAACCAAAATGTATGGTCTTATATTTCATTGCATAATAAGAAAGAACTGATTTTTTTTTCGAAAACACTCTAGTGCGAAAAGTTGCCTATTGTAATAAGAAGAAAAACGGCATGAAAAAAAATTAAAATCGGTTAACAACTTACGCTCGCGCATCGAACTTGAAACTTATGAAAAATTGCAAAAATCACTATATTTTTGTATTTTTTTCTATTAGCTAAAATTTTAAAATAAACATACTAGTTTTTTATGCTAGTTTTATGGTTCAAATAACCTAAATAAATTAAATTCTGATCAATAATATACTTTTTTACTTTCGCACAACATCATAGAAAAATCTGTCTTTTATGTAAATGTCAACTTCTGGTGCTCCGATTTCAACCAAATCTTGCTGTACTCCCTCTAGCATATATCGAGCTTAAGTTTCAAATTTCGTAGCTCTGAGACTTATGGTTGCGAAACGCAGGGGAGTACATACGTACATACGCACTGGTCAAAGGATTATTGGCCCCTTTTTGGCCTCTGGGGACCACAATATCCCGTTTTAATTCCTAAATACGGCTTCCAACTATTAAGGAAATCGATTTCTTCCACCTTGAAGTTACAAAATGAAATTAACTTTTTTCCTCTGTTATATAGAAGCTCTCAAATTGTCAGGACCCAGGCATGCGATCGAAATACTTAACATTACTATGTTCTTATGAGGAGAATTTTCTAGGTTAGGTTTCACAAAAAGGAAAGATTAATTTTTCCTTTTTGTGAAACCTAACCTAGAAAATTCTCCTCATAAGTTACTTATAATGTTTCACCTATAACAGACACCTAAATCCTTAAAAATTATTACTATATTCTATAGAATATAAATGTGAAAGTAAAAAAGAAACACAAAATAAAATCTATTGTCTTATTTAAACATATAAGAAATAAAAAATACAAATTGACCAAATACTAACCGGAGATTTCACTTGTTTGCACCTTGAAGACTTGAAGTTGTAGCCTACAATCTAAATCTAAAATGGCTCAGATGGCCAACTATCATCTTGTCTTCTGTCTTCAAGCTGGTCTTGTATCTTGAGGCGACCGCGAACACGTAATAACGACACACGATCAGGCACAGTATGGCCTAGAAATACTAATCGAGATGGATAAATCGCGGATCTAACACCGAAGCTGCGAACGAACGCGTAACCGGAAAGTAGACGACGAGAAAGTAGACCATCTAGAACAAAAACGAAAATAAAAAAATAGTATTTAATCTATATATATAAAATTAAGGTTTTGTCTGTACATTGGTCCAAATCACGCCAAATTTTGGTTTCACACGTTTTAAGCAAAGTTATGAACGAAAACACACTCAACCAAATTCCGGTGTCTGACTGTCTGTATATTTTCGTGGGCTCCGCGAAAAGTTCCTCACGATTCAGTAAAAACGGCTGAAGGGATTATTATGAAATTTAATATTTGCATCAGATGTCTTCTAACTTACGTTTATAACATTTTGATATTTTGATCCCAAAAGGGGGTTGGGGGCTCACGAATGGAAATTATGAAATAAGCATTAACTCTACAGGAAATTTTCTTATGAGCAAAGTTATAGGGGATGTGATTTCTGACAATTTTTGTTAAAAAAATTTCCCCTAAAAACCACCCAAAAAGAGAGGGGGGGAGGGTCAAAAAATGTAAATTCTTGCTATTGGAGAAAACTCAACCAAATTTTGTATACATAATCTGTGGGCCTCTAGAGAACTAGAAATGCAAAAACTTTCCACCCAAAATGGGGGGAGAGTCAAAAAATGTAAATTCTTGCTATTGGAGAAAACTCAACCTAATTTTGTACACATAATCTGTGGGCCACTAGAAGGCTAGAAATGCAAAAACTGAAAGCGACGGTGGTACAGGGGTGGAGATCCGGGGGCCATAGTGGGGGGGGGGGTTCGGGGGTCCCAGGAGTGGGGTACAGTGTCGGGGTGGTGATGTGGGGCTCGGGTGCATGGTGCGGGGGTGGGAGTGTAGGGGGCGTAGCCCCCTGGCTATCAAAAGGGCAGCCGAAGGCGGGCCTTCCAGCTAGTCTATCTCTAAATAAAGCTCGTGTTATCTCATTTTTTCAAAATAAACGGTAAATATATAGTTTTAAAATATTAAAACAAAAAAAAAGATTTATTAACAATAAATTAATTTTCAAATTATTTTTGCAAGATTTATGTTTAAGATGATAACATAGCGAACCTCTATGGAATCAAGATTTATTTTCGGCCAGTCGCCAAGATTTAAGGCCATTTCTCAATGATTCATTATAACGATAATTGATGCAATTAAACAAGAGGCAAATTCCTATTACAAAATGCATTATGAAAGATTTTATCATGTTATTTGTTTTATATAATAAATTTCAATAAAGCAATTTGAGATTTATTTATCATTCCACAGATATTCCAGCCTATGCCTATAGCTATTCTTTCTTGAATTAGGCTTAAAATTCATATCCATAATATTGATAATAGTTTAGGAGCTATATTAAATAAGCTGACGTGTTCTAATGTGGCGATTGACTTGAATTTAAAATACAACCTGGCCCTAAAACTATTTATAATCATGTAGGGGGGGGGTTAGTTTCTGGTGTCCCACTGATTATGTATACACAATTTGGTTGAGTTTGGTACCAGAGCCTAGATTTTCATTTTTTGATCTTACACCCCCCCCCCCATTTTGGGTGGTTAGGTTTTGCATTTTTAGACTTTTGGGGTCCCACTGATTATGTATACGAAATTTGGTTGAGTTTGCTCAAGTAGCCTAGATTTTTAATTTTTAACCACCCCCTCCATCGCCCTTAATCTAGGGTCGATATTCACTAAAATCTAATCAGCTCTTTTTGGTAACGCACAGACTAACAGACTATCAGACATTTTGACAAAACAATTATTATCTCGAAAAATATAATTTTTTCGATGTTTACTTATTAAAGCTTTTTTGTAGACCCAATTGCCATGGTTTCGCTCAATTTTTTTTAATCAAAATAGTTTAAGCCGTTTTTGAGATATTTTGAAAAAAAGGAAAAAAGCACTTTTTTCATGCACGATTACAATACTTGACCATACTCTGTATGGTAAAGTAAAAACAAGATGCTTGTTGGCATGACTATATATTTCGGAGTAGGCGCCTATCTTCAGAAGTTCAAAGAGAAGAGAGTTTTGCTAACAAGCATCTTGTTTTTTATTTTTATGAAACCTACCTAGACTTTGTATATTTTTAAATTTTTCAAATTTTTTAAAATTTTCATTACTTTATATAAAAAATAAATAAAGACCAAATTCTCGAAACTATAGTCTCTTTACAAATATAGGAATATAGATACATATAATTTTATTTATATGAGTGTATATATTTGTTTGCCTCAGGAAAAGGCACCATTTTGGATTTACTCTTAAAATCTATACATCTGCTAACTCTTGACAAAATTTTTTTTTTAAATTTTCAAAAAATAATAATCACTCGTTAAGGACACAATAAAAAATAATTAGAAGAAGCGGGATTAATCAAACTTAAGATGGAGAGGGGCGGAATGGGGGGGTTGTAAAGAAAATTAATAAAAACGAGACTATGTAATAAAAGAGCAAAAGAAGAGAAGCCTCTCAAGATAAGAAATATAATTTAGACGGGATTAAGAATTTATATTTCGAAGAGTTTCAAATATTCCAGATGAAAAAAGAGGAAATGAAAAACTTCTAAATGGTCGTAGCTAAAAAACTGAAATGTGAGACACGACTACATTATATAAGGTTGGCAACTAAGTAATTGCGGGTTTCACTCATAGATGGCTTCAGTTGAATTTTTAGGTTTGCTGGCGTAGTCCAAATGAAAAACACATTTTGTTATTTGATAGTTGGCAATTCAGCTGTCAATCAGTAAAAAAAGGTTTTTGATTGGTTTCGTAGTTTTCGTTTGGCGTTCGTTGAAAAATGGAAAATCAAAAGGAACATTTTCGTCTTATTTTGCTTTTTATTTCCGCAAAGGGAAAAACGCATCGCAAGCTCACAAAAAGTTATGTGCTGTTTATGGCGACGAAGCCTTTAAAGAACGGCAGTGTCAAAATTGGTTTGCCAAATTTCGTTCTGATGATTTTTCACTCAAAGATGAAAAACTCTCTGGTCGTCCAGTTGAAGTTGATGACGACCTAATCAAAGCAATAATCGATTCGGATCGTCACAGTACAACACGTGAGATTGCAGAGAAGCTTCATGTATCACATACATGCATTGAAAATCACTTAAAACAACTTGGCTATGTTCAAAAACTCGATACATGGGTTCCTCACGAACTGAAAGAAACGCATTTAACGCAACGCATTAACAGCTGCGATTGCTAAGAAGCGTAATGAAAATGATCCATTTTTAAAACGACTGATAACTGGCGATGAAAAATGGGTTGTTTACAACAATATCAAGCGGAAAAGATCGTGGAGCAGGCCAGGTGAACCAGCTCAAACAACATCAAAAGCTGGTATTCATCAAAAGAAGGTTTTGTTATCAGTTTGGTGGTATTACAAAGGAATTGTCTACTTTGAACTCTTACCACCCAACCGAACGATCAATTCTGTTATCTACATTGAACAACTAACGAAATTAAACAATGCAGTTGAAGAAAAGCGGGCCGAATTGACAAATCGAAAAGGTGTTGTATTCCATCATGACAATGCAAGGCCACACACATCTTAGGTCACTCGGCAAAAATTATTGGAGCTTGGTTGGGATATTTTGCCACATCCACCATATAGTCCTGACCTTGCACCATCTGATTACTTTTTATTTCGATCTTTACAAAACTCCTTGAATGGTAAAAATTTCAATAATGATGATGATGTCAAATCGTACCTGATTCAGTTTTTTGCTAATAAAAACCAGAAGTTTTATGAACGTGGGATTATGATGATGTCTGAAAGATGGCAAAAGGTCATTGATCAAAATGAGCAATACATTACAGAATAAAGTTATTTAGTTCCATGAAAAAATTGTCTTTGATTTTCTAAAAAAAAAAAAAAAATCCGCAATTTACTTAGTTGCAAATCAATAGTTTCACCTTTCTACAAAGTTTCAACTTTCTAGCTCAAACCGTTTGCTAACAAAATAAACTGACACGTTCTGAAGTGGCCCTCACTTATATTTAATATTTAATAAAATTATTTATAATCATGTAGGGGGAGGGTTAGTTTTTGCATTTTTAGACTTCTGTGGGCTGATTATGTATACAACATTTGGTTGAGTTTGGTACAAGAGCCTAGAATTTCATCCCCCATCACCATTTTGGGCAGTTAGATTTAGCATTTTTAGACTTCTGGGGTCCCACTAATTATGTATTCAAAATTTGGTTGAGTTTGCTCAAATAGCCTAGATTTTTAATTTTTAACCCCCCCCCCCCCCTCCACACTTAATTTTGGGTAGATATGCACCAAAATCTAATCAGCTCTTAATCTCAATGCACCAAAACTACCTGTGAAATTTGGTTTTGATATTCACACTAGTTTTTGAGCTAGTTCCTCCACATAAATTTGATAACGCACAAACTAACAGAATAAAAGACTAACAGAATAACCACCTAACAGACATTTTGACAAAACAGTTATTATCTCGAAAAATATAATTTTATCGATGTTCACTTATTAGAGCTACTTCCAATCGCAGATCACCCCTCGTATCAAACTCAACCAAATGTTGTATACATAATCAGTGGACCCCCAGAAGTCTAAAAATGGAAAAACTATGTTGTATGGTAAAGTCAAGTGGATGGCCACATCAGAACGTGTCAGTTTATTTAAGGTAAATTTTAAGAGTATTAAGTGAGATCGGGTAATGCCAAATAAAAGAGAGATTAGAATATTTAATTTTCAATTATTATTTTCATTACCCTGCAGAAGCGTTGTTTGATACAGATATATATTTTTTTTTAAGATCTAATGATTTTATTAGACATTTAATGGAATTCATATAATATTTTAAAAGATCATTTTTTTGTATAATATTTCAAGTAATTAACGGCCATTAAATGGAAACTAAAATGAGAATGCGTTTAAAAGTAAGATTAAGCGAATTTTACAGCCAACGCTATGTGGAATAAACGTTAGCCATTTATTCCTTTAAAGTGTAAGAGGGTCGTTAGCCCTTACAATCCTGAATCCACTGTGCAAGCCACTTCCTGGATGGGGACAAATTTAAATGCTTGTTATAATCAAAAAAGATCTAATCTAAAAATATTTTCTGGACAAATGAATCTCTAAAGTTAATAAAGAATTTAATTTATCGAAATCTAATTAAAAAGAAAATTCTCCTAAAAAGTTTTTTTTTCATAAAAAAGTTTTCTTGAAGAATAAATAAATGATTTTAAAAAAGTAAAACCACGATTTTTGTTTAGTACTTGCTGTCAGAGTATTGGTGTATTCATCTTAGAGTTTGTAATTTAATTTTTTGAATGTCTGAAACGTTAAAAAAAATTTCAAATAGGGTTTTTAGGGTTATATTCAAACGTAAAACGGGACCCTATAGTGTCGATACAATGTATCTTTGTCAGAGAATTGTAGCTCTTATACTAAATAAGATACAAAAACATGGAATTTATAAGTTATGTGTAGAGACCGGATTTTTATGCAGTAAAAACTGCCAATATATGCCATAAAATATGCAGTTAAAAATGCTGAAATATGCAAGCAATATGCAGAATATGGTAAAATATGCAAATATATGCAGTAAAAATGGCAAAATAAATTTTTTTATGCACTAAAAAATTAAAATTGAAGACAAAAAGAGCATATATTTAAAGGAGTGATATGAAAGAAATAAAATGATAAAGTATAGTATAGACACCAAGTGTCAAATATATACTTTTATTGATTAAAACATTGGACAAAATTCTCATTTCATTTAATATATTAGAAAATCTTTAAACTCAAAAAATATTAGGTGGACTTGAATAAAATCAACATAATAAAAATAAAAATGTTCCAAAAATGTGGTCGAAAAATACTAGGGGACAGTTTTATTTCCAGACACGATTGTATTGTATTGCTTTTATTAACAATATTTTCTTATTGGCGTACAAATAATAAACATATTAAATTATGAAAATATTTTACCGGTTATAATCTGTTCTCTACAATAATTTACACACACTTCCACACACACACGAACACTCAATGGCCAAAATGGGCTATGGTTCCCTAAGGCCATTAAAAAAATTAAAAAAATAATTAAATAATTGACAAAGGATCTCAAAAATAATAAAAATTTGATTGTAATTGGGAATAATTTATGTTTACAAGTATTGTTCTAAATTATCCTCAGGTTGTTATGTCTACGGTAAGTTAAAATTTATTTTCGATGAAAAAGAGCGCTCCACATCCACAGACGTATTGGTGGCGAATTTAAAAGAATTAAACACCCTACTTTTACTTTGAAAGAAAAATATTACAAACTTTTCGTCATTTTCGTGTAGAATATAGTATCTAGTACAACTGAATAATAAGAAAAATGAGTTGGTTGTTGTTTTGTAGCTTGTTTACATCCGTAACTTCCTAGTCCAACACTACACTTCGTGTCGTTGAGGCTTCTTCGAATTCAAATTAGTGGCCTCCCCTGTTTTATATTTAATTTTTTTTTCATTCTTTCAACGAAAAATTACTTTTAAAACCTCTGTATTTGGCGCGAAATATACAATTTTATGCAATGTCCTTTAAATATGCAATTTTATGCAATACTTTAAATGCAACAAATAAAATAATAATAACTTAAAAATTACGTTTGAATTCTTTAAATGCATAGAATATTGTAAAAAAATTGTAAAAAAAATTCGATTTTAAAACTGATTTTTTTCCACTGAGTGTGTGTCTGTTCGATGAAAATAAATATATGTAAATGAATATATATAAATAAGTATATTATAAAGTATTTATTTGAATCAAATAAAGAACATCCTCGTTGATTTCCTTTTGAAATCTCTAAATTTCCACTAGAAAAATTTCTTAAATTCTATTCTACTAATAGATTAGAAATTACTTATGATATATTATAATATTTCATATTTTTTCACAAAATACTAGTAATAAGCATGAAATAGTATATAAAATAAGCTGACGTGTTCTGATGTGACTTGACTTTACCATACAACCTTGGCCAGTCACTTATATTTAATAAAATAATTTATAATCATGTAGGGTAGAGGGTTAGTTTTTCCATTTTTTGACTCCTGGGGGCCCACAGATTATGTATACTAAATTTGGTTAAGTTTGTTCAAATAGCCTAGATTTTTAATTTTTAACCCCCTCCCCAACGTCTTTTAATTTTAGGTCGATATACACCAAAATCTAATCAGCTTTTAATCTCAATGGATCAAAACTACGTATGAAATTTGGTTTCGATATTCACACTAGTTTTTGAGCTAGCTCGTCCATAATAATTTGGTAACGCACAGACTAACGGACAACCAGACAGCCAGACTAACTAACAGACATTTTGACAAAACAATTATTATGTCGAAAAATATATTTTTTTCGATGTTTACTTATTAAAGATTTTGTAGAGCGAAATGCCATGGTGTCGCTCAATTTTTTTAATCAAAATAGTTCAGCCGTTTTTGAGATATTTCGAAAAAAAATAAGGAAAAAAACACTTTTATCATGCACGATAACAATGATTGACCATACACTGTATGGTAAAGTAAAAAGTGTTTAAAAAAGGATATAGATATGCATCTAGTCCGATCCGATTCAGAATTGTCTAGTAATAGCTAAAATATTGATTTACAAATAATAAAAAAAAAGAAACAAGCATTTCGAAACAAAATAAAAAAGTTTTAATAATTGAAAAAATATTTATTGATATTACCTTTAAAAATAATAATACCATAAAATGCAGAGTTCGATATTAAATTGTATTTTTTAAGGCTGGTGAGGTTAGTCAGTTTTTCACAGTCTAAGAGAACAGAACTTGCGCTAAAATATTAATCATGTATCGTATATACGTATTGTTAATATTAATAATGTCCTATATTAGCAAAAGTGAAGGCAAGTTTGTGACAAAGTCAATACAACTTTGATCTACTCGTTAACATTTCGAAGCTGCATTTTTATTCGGATCAAGTTACATATGTGGTAGACATTTGGCCTATGAGACGAGTTCCATATTTTACAGAAATGAGTAAGGTGTTTAATGAAAATTGGCCGACTGTTATAACAGGGAATCAACAAGACATATTTGAGTTCCCTCCAAAAATAGGAATCAACGTTTTATATCCAGGATTCTTTAGAATAGCCGTAAGTCCATCTCCAAGAAATAAAGTTCTCATTTATATTGATTTAAGAAAAGACTATTCTACTTGCTCAAAAAATAAATATTTAAATGAAATGGGAAAAGAATATTTCTGGATTGAGTTTTTTCAATCGATCATTTTATTTCATTTCCAGAAGAATTGTACCACTGAATACGAAATCTGGACTCGTGCTCCTTGGTCGGAGACCCCTGGTAAAAAAATTGAAAATCTCAAAGAAGCATATTTCAATAAAAAGCCGAATATACATAACGCCGTAATTTCATTCTATTCGACAATATATGGGAGATCAAATAGGAGAAAAGAAAAAGAGAGTTCACTAGAATTTTTTAAGAAAATTTGGTTTGAAAAATGGAATATGGTTGATTCACATACCGCGAATAAACCGCATATTTGGCAAGCAATGATATTAGTTGAACCAGCATATTTACAAGAAAATGTAGGCGCTCATAATATATTGTCATTTTGTTTTGTAGTTCAAAAAGGAAAAGATCGACCGAAATGGGAGGCCATTATTTGGTGTTTTCAGTGGAAAGTGTGGCTGTTGTTGACTGTCATGTGGATTTCCTCCGGACTGGTTTGGTTTTTCTTGAATAAAAAAATCTCTCTCTCCTTATCTTTGTTTCAAATGTACAGTCTAATACTTACAGAGCCGATTTACTGGTTACCTTCATTGAACAGTAATTCTCACAGGCTTATAGCCGGACTGTTGATGCTAATGTCAATTGTGATCGTCACTGGATTCCAGAGTAATCTTTATAAGTACATGCAAGTACCACCAGCATACCCACCTATCAATGAATTTAAACAAATCAAAGATCGAAATTTATCTATCATCTGTACATATCCTGTTTCGTGCTATTTGACTTTCGGCCGGAAAAATAGATCTAAGTTAATTGTAGATAATTTTTTTAAAGAAATGTCAATTCAGTATAAGGCTCCAGAGGGGGATGATAGGTATCTGTCCACAAATATCTTAAATGACGTTCTGAGCCAGCCAGATATTGCGCTGGTAGCTCCCTGTGAGTCCGCGCGTTTTATGATTAATAAAATTCCAAGTTTTTCAAAAAGATTGCATGTCTTAGAGAAGACAATTAAATCATATCCTCTCTTTTATCATCCTTTTCCTTACGAGGAACAAATGAAACAATTGATCTTGTCTTATTACGAAAGTGGAATCGGCCAGTGGGCGGAACATATGACTCAGTGGAAAAAACTGATTATAGTATTATTTAAAGAAAAGAATGAACCACCTGTCAAAGTTTTCAATATGGACGATCTCCAAATTGCTTTCATTATTCTATTTATCGGTCTATCCATATCAACTTTCATATTTATTTTGGAATGTATATCAAAATATTGGCTTCATCATGCCCGTGCATTATCTTTAAGGCAGAAACGTCTTTTAAATTGTATTTATAGAGTTTATACCAGAACCCAGAAGCGAATCTTCGTACCCTCAGTAATTTCGAGATGTAAAAAAATTTAAGAATATATTTTGTTTTTCTACTATCTCACGATTATATTCTTAGTATATTATTTATTTTATTAATTTGTCCCTATTCTATGTTAAAGGGCCGTTATAAGTTTCGAATGTCATATTTTTTTATTTAGATTGGTTTGCGCTTTTATGTATCAGCCTTAAAACTATATATAAGAAAACAAAGAATTAAGTTATATATTATTACAGTGTGAAAGATATGTGCACAAGAGTTTATTGAAAAACCTCTTCTGAGTTAAATAATTTCATAATCTATAAATTTTTAAATATATTATATTATAAAGGAATCGTAGGGAGTTGGACAAGACTTTAAATTAAATTAAATACAAGTTTTGATTAAATATGCCATACCTTTCGTTGCTGTTTTGCAACTTCTTCAGTGGCTCATTTATTAAACTTATTTGTCAGGATTTTTACTAAGAGAAAAAACATTTCAAACAGTATTCTTTTGAAATGTTTTTTCTCTTAGTAAAATCATGACAAATAAATTTAATAAATGAACCACTGAAGAAGTTGTAAAACAGCAACGAAACGTATGGCATATTTAATCAAAACTTGTATTTAATTTAATTTAAAGTCTGTCAACTCCCCTACAATTCCTTTAATTATTGATCATGGATGCGAATAATGAAATATATTTATATTATATTATATCAAAATGTTCAAAATTTTAAATCGGTATTGTATTAATAATTTAATTTTAATTAAATATTATTGGATAAAATACGTTAGGGTAAATTGTGAGGATTTTTTATTATAATTTAAAATATTTCATGTTTGCATTTTATTTTGTGCACTCATAGATATAAGTCCAACAATCGCAACTGTTTTAGAAGAATGAATGAGTCGAAATTCGTAGCTAACCATTCACACAGACTGAAAAAAGATATAAAGGAGATGCTTAAATCTAATACAAAAAAGTCAGTTCATTGGAAAAGAACTTAAAGTGCACCCAATTTCCTTTATACACTCTTTTTTATTCAAATTTGAACTTACACGATTTAAAGTCTTCCTTTATCTGGTTTCTTGTTTTATAAGGAGATATTTGAAATTATTGTACTAATATTAAGACATGTTTTTACACATTTTTTTCTACTTGAATTTCTGAAGAATGTATCTAAGGTCTAAGAAAGAGTCTATATTATAATATTATATATTATTAATAGAACATATTTTTATGGATATATTTTTTTAAAGGTGCTTAGATGAAATGCAATATATAAAGGTGTACTTTAAATAAGTTTCTGCCGTTTGACAGAGTTGGTCTCATCGAGTGAGTGCATATGATTAAAACTGTTAGAATTAAAACTTAATTATCGTAAGGTTGTATATTTGTCAACAAGTTAACGCTTGAAATCTTAGTGAATTTTCATCAGTAAATTATATTTTTTGTGTTTGAAAATGTCGAGTTTTGAGCCGAATAAGCGTCATTTGCGGGAGCTTTTTGATTTACTTCTTCAATTTGAAAAATCTGCAGCTGAGGGGCATCAAATGCTTGTAGAAGCATATGGTGAGGCTGCCTTAAGTGAGAGAAGTTGACGTGAGTGGTTTCAAACGTTTAAGAAGGGTGAATTTGACTTCGAAAAAAAAGAACGTAGCGGAAGACCGAAAGTGTACGAAGACGCGGAATTAAAGCATTATCAGACTAAGATTCGTACCAAACGCTAGAAGAACTTGCACACACATTAGGATTGACTCAAAAAGCAATTTCACATCCGATGAAATCATTGGGAATGATTCAAAAACAAGGAAATTGGGTTCCATATGAACTGACGCTGAAAAACTTTGAAGGCCGATTTTCCACAAAACCGGTCAAAACCTATTTGGAAACACTCAATTGGGAAGTTTTATCCCACCCGCTATATTCACCAGGCATTGTTTCTTCTGATCTCTACTTGTTTCGATCGATGGCGCATGGCCTGTCTGAGCAGCACTTCACATCATATGAAGATACTATAAATTGGGTCGATTCGTGGATAGCCTCAAAAGATGAAGCATTCTTCCGAAGCGGTATCAGTATGCTGCCAGAAAGATGGAAGAAAATAGTAGCCTGCGATGGAAAATACTTTGAATGATACATGTGTAACCAATTTTTTTCATTAAAGCTTCAAATTTTGGTGAAAAAACGGCGGAAGTAAAGTTGTACACCTTGTATTATGTTTTTTATTATTATTTTAAATTTTTAAATTTTACTATATTTTGTTGACCTCCAGGTTTTTATGTCACGAGCCGCCACTGTTCTATATATTATAGGTTAGTTCTAGTTTGTTTGTTTATTTATTTATTTTTTTTTAATTTTGGGGCGATATTTTTGTGATTTTTTATTGAAAATTAAACAAAAAATACGAGCATTAAAAAGTTAAAACAAAACAAAAAAATTAAACAAAAACGAGATCCGGCTAAAATCTGACCCCCGAGCTAGAGACAAATTTAAATAAAATAATTGGTATCGTAAATGGCATGCTAGAAGGCAAAAGCCTAAAAAAAAAAATGAAATAAGAACAAACAAAAATACTTCTTTATAATAAGATGAGAGAAGGTTTGTCAGATTTTCACATTTTTGATATAAGAAGGGAAGAAATATATTATATTAAAATAATATATTCATTTTGTTTTTTTATAAGTCTTTAATGGATTATTATTTATCAATATTTCGATTTGAGATTGTGATAAAGATAAATCGATAATAGAACATTTATAAATATTTTATTGTAAAGAATGAATAAAATGATTGCACTGATCGTAATCAATGAATCCTTTGACCCCAGAAGGTGGTTTGGGGTGGCGCACGAATGAAAATTATGCAAATAACTCCTAAACTATTAACTCTACGGCAAATTTTATTTTGGGAAAAGTTGTAGGGGATGTGATTTCTAACAACTTTTATTTAAAAAAA